>CM024564.1:14548993-15148993 GCA_014182515.1 Eucalyptus microcorys | reverse complement strand
CCCTCAATATCACTGGCTCAATGAGACGGCTCATCACCCTTAATGCTTAGTAAACGTTTATTTGTGAAGATAATTATGTGTGTTAGAGTTAGAGGAGAGACCCATGCACTATTTATAGAGTTTCCAATCAGGTCCTCTTATTACGAGTTAGGCTCAACTCGGTCCATACTAGTTAACCCTATATTAGATTAATTAAGAAATATTTTATCTCACCTTAGACCAACCTCGTAAAATAGTAAATTATAATATCTATTAATGTAGTCCACATTAAGAAAACTCTTACATTCTCTCACTTGAGTTATATTAATTGAAATTGTACTGTATGTATGCACATTGGTTTAGAGATAATTTTTAAAAGTCAATCATATCCTATAAAATCTCAAATACCAAATCATAGCGGTAACTACATATATATATACAAAGCTTTCCATAATCACAAATGCTTTTAATTTTATCGATATAGATTTAATATAGTAGTATGGCAAATGAATAACACATCTATAATGTCTTACATGTTATTTCTTTTGTTAGTCAACATTCTCTTACTTTAAGTATCACAAAAACCTGTGCCACTAGAAAATTATGATTCAATAAATCTATATATGTCTTGTTCTTATGATTAATATTTCTTTATGTGTAACAAGATATATGCACAAGGCTAATAATTGGATGCCCCTAGCATTTACTCAAGATTTATATAATCCCTTGAGATTCTTAATATATATATGTATTCAACTTGATAATGATGCATTCAAAATAACCTTTATTAAATGCAAAAGAGTTTATATATATCATAATGTTACTAAATGTAACAAACATAGATGTAAATTTTATTAGAACAAAACTGAAATAGTTTCCACTAAATAAAAGCATCTCATGATGCTTCTAAGTCCATGTTAATAACATGTCATTCAAGAACACAAGGGCGAAAGTTTTTAGTTAGTGGATCTACAGCCATATCATCTGTGACAATATGTTCTATTGTAACATCACCATTTTGTATAATTTCTTTATGGTCAAAAACATAATCATCATATGTTTAGACCCCTTGAGACCTATGTTGTTAATAAACAAAACTGTAAAGTTATTATCTTAATACAACCGTATGGTTCTATCCATAAAGTTAAAAACGGTCAACTCCCTAATGAGGTTCCAAAACCAAATAACATAAGTAATAGCCGAAAAGCATACTACAAACTCCATTTACATGGTAAAGGATAACATAGATTTATGTTTAATGTACATCCTGCTAATATAAAGATGTATTCTGTCATCGACTTCATGTCATCCTAATAGCCAACAAAGTTTATATCCAAATATCCTACTGAATGCAGGACCTAAACATGTCTATAAATCAATATATAGTATTTTGTCCTCTTTAAATACCTCAAAGCCTCCTTGGTAGTAATGTAGTGATCGTGTCTTAGATTTAACTAATATCTATCTAGAAGTCCTATCGCAAAAATGATGTTTGGTTTAGTACAACTTTGAGCATACATGATGCTTTCAAGTACACTAACGCAAGGTACATCATTCAATTGGGTTTTCTTAATGTCTAAATGAGGATAATGTGACAAATTTGGTTCATCACCCTTAATGACAAGAGCAATTCTTAACTTGCAATGATATATACCAAACTTTCCAAAATACAATTAATAAATGTCTTTTAAGATAAACTCAATAGACAACGAGAACTATCCCTATGAATCTCAGTGTCAAGGAAAAAAGACGCTTCATCAAGGTCCTTTATATCAAAATTATTCGATAATATCTTATTTGTCTTATACAGTAATTCAAGATCACTGCTTACAATCAAGATATTATGTACATAGAGTGTAAGAAAAATAAATTTCCTCCCATAGACCTTGTAGTAATACACTAATTTTCTTTGTTCTCAATTAAACAAAGTGATAACACTATGAAACTTTAATAACATTGTATGGAAACTTGCTTGAGGCCATAAATAAGACTTTTTAGTTTATATACAAGCTTACCTAAATCATCTACTGCAAAACCTTCGGGTTGCTCTAAGTTATCCATTTGGAAAGATAGTTTAACATACTATGACGTAACTCCATATCAAAATGAGCTACTAATGCCATGTTTACTCTGAAATAATCTTTAGAAAAGATTAGAAAAAATTTATTTGATGTCCACCCCTCCTTTCTGAGTGCAACACTTGGCTACTAGTTTGGCTCTAAACTCCCCAATCTTTCTTTGAAATCCTTTTTCATCTTATACACCCATTTGCAGCTGATGATTTCATGACCTTGCAAGCAACTCAACAAGTTCTCAAACACTATTAGGTTTCATAGATTGCATCTTGTCTTTCATCGCATCTAACCACAGATTTGATTGAGGATAAGAAACAGCATTTATATAAGTCAATAGATCAACTACATAGCAAATACTATAGTCATGCTCTCACCTAACTTATTGTCTTTCCCTAACAGATCTCCTGAGTAGAGCTACAATCATTTCATTCTACACCTAAGAGGTTTGAAAAATCTTATCAAAAACTGTCTCAAGAATAGTATCCCAAACCTCAACAAACTTAGTCTATGATGTAGAAACTTCACAATTGCTATATAAGTAAAGACAAAGATACATTGATCTCCACCATACTATTATCATTAAGAGTTTGAGAGCAACTATCCTCTGCAGTTACATTAAACTCTAGAAACTTTACCATTTGTAATTCTACAATTCTTGTACCTTCATTTGGGTAATAAAATTGATATCCCTTTAAATGATCTAGGTAAGATATAAAATAATACCGAGTGGTTTTGGATTCCAACTTACTTAACATTGAATTATATAATCTCATTTTTGCAAGACACCCCAAATCTTAAGATGGTTCAAGTTAGGTTTACATTAAGTCCATCACTCAAAGAGAGTTAATGGAATAATTTTGGTAGAAACACAGTTTTGTATGTGAAAAGGCTGCTTCAAAGCATCAGCCCATAGAAAACCATATTAATTAATTCTACTAATCATACTTATCATCATGTCTATTATGGTTTGATTACGCTTTTCGGCCACACTATTTTGTTCAAAATTTTCGAGCATAGTAAATTAAGTTACCATCCAAAATCTTCCAACTATTTGACGAATGGCCCTTTAAGCTATTTAGGATTGTCATACTTGTCAAAATACTCATCATAACGGTTAGGTCTAACAACCTTTAAGACTTACCCTAATTGTTTTTACTAGTGGAACGGTCCGGTCAATGAAGAACCAGGTTAGGTAGGTTAACGGGTCAGATTCGAGTCGAGTCAATTGAGGTCGATCAATGGTCAATCAAGTCAAGTCAAAGGGTCGGGCTGAACCCGCAACTCATGTGGCTAACATCATTATGACATCAACCCTAGCGCATGCTAGCCTCATCAAGCGTGGCCGCATGTGAGAGTGCATAGGAGAGCATGGCAACATGTGACCACACATGGAAGCACTTGTGACCTCCCCCAATGGTTTTTCTTATCTTAACGAGCCTGTTATGTTTTTATAATTAAAATTAATTTTTATTGAACAAAAAACATGAAAATATGGCAAGAAATTATGCATTCAAGTTCTAGGCTATGGCTACTTCGATACCGCATGTTAGATACAAAAGCGCAACCCTAGATCTCCATAGCTAAAATCGAGAATGTATATATAATTATGTAGAGAGATTGATACACCCGATTTGGACTATCGTTCTTGATGCGAAATAGCAACAATCCAAACTCAAGAACTTCTCCTCTATTGCCATTTGTATCACTAGCTCAATAAGATAGCCATTTATCCTTAGCGCTTAGTAAATGCTCCTTTGTGAGGATAATTATGTGTGTTATAATTAAAAAAGAGACTTGAGCACTATTTATAGAATTTCTAGTTAGGCCATCTCATTACGGGCTAGGCTCAACTTAGCCTAAATTAACCAACCACATATTAGACTAATTAATATATTTTCTATCTCACCTTAGACCAATTCCGTAACATGGTAAATTACAATATCAATTAATGTAATATATATATATATATATATATGGAAAACTCTTACAACTACTACCACCATCCTATGGCGACCCCTCCCTTCCCCATAAAAATATGAAAATGTGAAATCTTCATTGACCCCCCCCACTTCCCTTCCCCTGTCTCTCTATACCGGCAATGATGAAGCTCATAGCCGTAGAGCCTTTCCTAAGTCAATTGGAGGGTCAACATGGCCATGGGACCTCTATATCTAAGAGGCGTTCATTGCTCCATTGCTGGATGACTCGAAATCTACGGACCATTTTACATATCAAGCTTCCTTGTTATCAAAATAAAATCAGAAAAGCACATTTATGAATATGCGCAAAGTAAGACTATGCAACCTAATCAGTTTTACTTGAGAACCAAATTGGACTGTACTAAAAACCGGTCTATTTTAAGGTTATGGGTTCTAAATTTTTGGAACCAATCTGGTTCTCGATTCTAAGTGAAGAATTACTCAAGGACCAGACCAAATTTGGACCCTATTCCATAAAGCCTAAAAACCTTAGTTTTCCTCTTGGCATCGTTTACGTATCTCTCTCTTTTTCTCTGTCCTTTCCGACCTTATTTAGATGCTTCACAACTCTCTCTCTCTCTCTCTCTCTCTCTCTCTCTCTCTCTCTCTCTCTCTTCCCCCCCCCTTCCTTCCTCCCTCCCTCCCTCCTCCTCGCTTGCTCGCAGCTTGCCCTTGCTTGTTTGACTACAACATTGGCTTGTTCCTGACTCGCCTTTACTCACTCACCCTCATTTGTCGTTTACCTTGAACCATTTCATTGCTCATATTATTTTGCTATACAAAATGAAATCAAAAAAATGAACGAAAGAAAATTAGGTTCTCAAATAGAGTTTGGAATTGGACCCAAAAAAAAAAGTAGATTGTAAGGTCGGTTTTAAAGCAAACATAATAGGTTCCAAGTTTCAAGTATGAACCCTACCACCTTGAACCGATCACTCCTAACATAAAGGCGTGCATATGTCGCTAGGTATATGCATTGTTTTTCTTCTGATTAGTATCATGGTGCTCTTTGAACATTTCGCAACTCCATATGGATATTTCGAGGCTAGAGGAGAATTGAAGATACAAGTTCTAATACATAAGGAAAGAGAGAGAGAGATATTAATATGGTATATACTACACATATTGTGCACCATTTTTTTTTCTCCATAACTCACATTTACCGCCAATGATTGGGTAGTTATAAATTGAAAATTTGACAAACTATCCAAATCAATAATGATGGATTTGGTTTGTATAAAGAAAGAATTTCCATCTACATTAGCCGTCAGCATGGACAAAGAACGTTACATGTTTGATACATTATTCAAGTAAAAGAGATGCGGATTTCTATCTTTCTTTGGTATATTACTCATGTTTTAAATGAAGTGTTAACTCCCTGTGGTCACCGCGAAGCAAGGAGAGAGTGGAAGATTTGTGATACATATAGGGGATGCATAACCGGAGCCAGTTTTGATCTAACTGAAAAATAAACATCAAAAACTGTAAGTGCTTTCCACTTTTAGCAGTGAAAATGAAAAATGAAATGTTACTTGACAACGGCTAAATGAGCATCAAGCATTGAATAAACATCAGATCTTCACCAAACATGGAATAGGGAAATAGTATTGGAAGATTTTATGCATTTTGCAATGTCATAGCACGATTTTTTTTTTTTTTATGCTGAGGATCCGGCCTAACTCACCTTACGGGAGGTAAGCATCGACTATATCTTGGAGGAAACTAGCCCAGTAACCCACCGCCGGGCCCCCCACTTAAATCAAGGAGCATACCCTGGTGGACAAGCCTCAATCAGCGCAGCCATGCATGAGTGGGTGTCATAGCACGATTTTTATTTAATTTTTTTGTGACCCGGGAAGCGCCGTATAACCGGCAACCGGCGGCGTAAATTCGGGGTGACCCGTAGGAGATCACCTCCCACGGACCGCAAGTAAGTCGCGTAAATGACAAGGTGGGAGTTGAACTCTGGTCTTGCAGGTGGCCAGCGGTCATAGCACGATTTTGATACCTTTTGCATTAAAGAAACGTGGTTTTTTAAATTTGTCAAACGAAAACTCTCTAGTCAAAAAGGATTTCTTACACACTAGTGCCACATTTAATCTAAATTATGGTAAAGCAGAAATTTTTCAAGGGTTGAAGCAAATATGTACCTAGATTGACATGTCAATCATCACCATAGTGGCACTGTCTCTGGCTGCTCTACTTCTTTAAGTCTTTTGTCATTTGTTACCGACCTCTATTACGAGGTCAATTACCACCTGGCTTTGTAACAAACTCGAACATCATTTAGCAACGAGGTCGATTTATTGAGTCAATTTTCTTGCTCCACGACCTCTGAGTCTTAAGTTGTTAATAGAAAGTCTTTTTGGCCACATCAGTTGCCCTCTCCTTTACAATTCCAATTCAGTTGCGTTCACTTCAAAAAGTGCTTTCGTGCGAACTGCGGAAGTGCATTTATTCAATAGATAAGGTGATGTGACATGTACTGCCTTTTTCATTAACACGGGACCTCGTGCCAGTCCCTTAGATTCAGCTTACCGACAAGCTCTGACAATCTGTTTATGCTTCACGAGATACCAAGAATCCTGCAGAGCCCGACTCTCTGAAAATCTTTGACTATTGAACACTTGGATCAGTCGTTGTTAGATCAGTCATTTGACTTCCTAAACCAGGATAAGGTCTGGACATTGAAAAAGAAATAGAGTTAATACCCTGAAAAATTCTAAAAATTAATATATTTGTGATAAATTTACTTCAAACTATTTTTTTGATCATGAAAAACCCCAAACTGGTATACCTGTGACAAATTTACCCTGACTGATTATAAAAAATCATAAACCGGTACATTTATGACAAATTTACTCCAAATTAATTTATTCGACTGCAAAAAACCCCAAAATGGTAAATTTGTGACAAATATACCATATGCTAAATGGGATTAATACCACAAAAAAATCACAAAAATTGTAAACTGTGACAAACGGAGTGTAAAATCCTAAATTGGTATACCAGTCAATTGTCACGTGTCATTTAACTTAATAATTTGATAATAAAATTTAACGAAAACTAACAGAGGGTAAATTTGTAACAAGTGTACCGGTTTGGGGTAAATTTGTCAAATGTATACCAGTTTGGGATTTTTTGTTGTCAAAAAAATAATTTGGGGTAAATTTGTCACAAGTGTACCAGTTTGGGGTTTTTCAGGGTATTAACCCAAAGAAATATATAAATAAGGGGATACTTTTATTTTCGGAAAATGTATGTCGTACTAACCTGGATATTATGATGAAATTGTTCATGATAGGAAAAGACAAGCTGAGTATGGGTCAAGGTTGCTTCTTTGGGTCGAAAAATATGAGTACCAAATTGATGCCGCCGTGATGTAAAATTTTGGGAAAAAGTGTCAAAAAAATCCTAAACATTTTATCTTTGTGCCGATTTAGTCATAAACATTTTTACGTTATGCTAATTCAGTCATTTCTGGCCAAAATTGGCCGAAATTTACTGACTGGATGCCAGCCTGCTGACGTGGCTCGATCAGCGTTGACGTGGACTACTTTTAATAATATTTTAATTTTTTTAAATTTTTTTTTTTTTTTTTTTTTAAATTTTTAAATTTTTTTTTTTTTTTTAAATTTTTCTTTTTGTCTTCTCATCTTCTTCCTCCAGCCGGTCGCCGAACCTCAACGACCGGCCGAGGCGGCGACCGGCCAGGTCGAGGTCGACCTCGCCGGCCACCTCGCCGGCCACCTCGCCGGTGGCCGCAAGGGCGGCCTCGAGCTGGACGGCGAGGCTCGCCCTCATCGAATCTGGCGAGGGTCGAGCCTCGTCCATGGCCGGCGAGGCTCGACCTCGCCGGATCCGATGAGAGCGAGCCTCGCCCGCCCGGCGCGAGGCCGCCCTCGAGCCGACGGTGGCAAAGCTTGGCGAAGGAGACGATGCGGAGCACGAGTCGAAGTCTGCCGTGCCACTCGGCGGTAGCGATGACAACGACGAGGAAAAGAAAACGAATACCTAAGCTTGAAAATCGTCGAGAAGGCACTCTCGGCGCGCGCCGCGAAGCTCGCCTCCACGCCGCCGAGTGTCGACATGTCGGAGGAAGACGACGATAGGCCTCGGTTCCGTAAGACCTCGAGGACCGAATCCGGACGCCTCCTCGCGCCGAGCTGGCAAGGCTCGCCATCGCCGGCCATGGGCGAGGCTCCCTCACCAGATCCGGCGAGTGCGAGGCTCGCCAACCAAGCCTCGAGGGTGGCCTTGCGCCGGGCGGTGAGCCTCACCAACTAGGCCTCGAGGGCGAGCCTCGCCGCCCGGCGCGAGGCCACCCTCGCAGCCACACGGCGAGGTGGTCGGCGAGGTCGACCTCGACCTCGCCAGCCGTCGCCTCTAGTCGGTCGCCGAGGTCCGGCGATTGGCTGGAGGAAGAGGATGAGAAGACAAAAAGAAAAAAAAAATTAAAAATTAAAAATATTAAAATATTATTAAAAGTAGTCTACATCGGCGTCGATCGAGCCACGTCAGCCAGCCGGTGTCCAGTCAGCAAATTCTGGCCAATTTTGGCCAAAAAGAACTGAATTAGCACAACATAAAAAGGTTTAGGACTAAATCGGCACCAAAAAAAGGTTTATGACTAAATCGGCACAAAGACAAAAGGTTTATGACTTTTTTTTGGCACTTTTCCCCAAAATTTTGTTAATAAGTGTCCCAGAGCTTTTTTTTTTTGGTAAAGAGTGTCCCAGAGCTTTTGCTTAGCATATAATGAATAAACAATGTATTCTCAAATTTTGTGTGATCAATGCTTTTGAATTGAAAACATCCTCTTAATAAGTATTCTTAACAAGCACGCCATTGGAAACTCGCTGACAAAACATGTCGTTATTATGATCATATTTGGCGAGCACAGGTCCCTTCTTAGATCCATCGCTAATCAATGGGGTTGCGATTGTGTTCTGAGAAGGTCAAAGGTGAGGGCTTATAGCAGCCCTGATGGATAGATCTGAACTAATCCAACTTCACATCGAGAAGGAAGTCCTACTCCTTATCTCAATAGAGGGAACTTCGGATTTTACATCCAAACATATGGATAAAGACAACTAAACAATTAATCAAAACTTGCATTTGCGTTACAATGATTAATATCACATATTATAGAGGTACTAATGAAAACTTACTTTGAAGTACATAGCCTATATAAAATGATATTAAGAAAACAAAGATTGTGGGTCTCCTGAATAAGTGTTGAAGTTCGTTGTATTTAACCTAAACGATTGAAGTAGTGGGTTTTTGTTTTTTATTTTTTTTTCCTATATCCAGGATTTTCCAAATTTCCCGTTTCAGTGAAATACTATTTCCAAGTCATCCTGGGATAAAGTGTTCCTTGTCAAACCAAAATGAGGGAAGCACACCGACATATCCGCACAAATGTATGATGAATAATTCTCATCATATGTATATATATACAAATAATAATTACTTTTTGTGTGAATGCTTACTAATCACATACTTAAATAACCATTTTGTTATCTCATATGAGTTCTAATCTTTCGTGATTGTTAAATTTGATAGAAGAGTTTGCGATTGAGGTGTTCATATGATTTTGACTTTCTTGATCGTGGATGTGTAATCAAGATGGTATATCATTTTCTTTTTGAGGTTAGATAATCTAAATGTAAGAGAAAATTATGAAGATAGTATCTAAAGTCCGTCGGAAACTTGATAGATGAACATTTATGAATATAAGCAAAGTAGTGCAGTACAACTAGATCAGTTCTAATTGAGAACTAGATCAAATTGCCCTAAAAACTTGTCCGGTTCTTGATTACTAGATAGTTTTGAGCTTCTCTCATCCCAGAAGCTAACTCAAGGGATAAGATTTTTTAAACTGACCACCAGCACCTTCCACAGCCGACAATCTCCTCCTAACACATCAAGCCTTCTATCGAAAAAACAACTCATGTCTTTCTTGTGTAACTGCCGGATTCAAACTTATTGGTAACCTAGGCTCTATACTAGTAATGGATAATCTTGGACCTCTCTCACCCCAAAAATTATGTCAAGTAGTAACGCTTTCTCTCACACTTATAAACCGACCACCAACTCCTTCCATGACTATTATGGAATAACTCCAACACTAGTTCCAAGTACAAAATCATCTGGGAACTATACTGAATTTAAAACTAGTTTCACAAAGCCTAAAAAACTTCATATTTCTCTTAACATTTTTCTCTTTATTCCTCTCTTTTTTGTCAGTTCTTTCCAACCTTACTCAAACATTTCACGATTCTTTCTCTCACTTGTAACTCACCCTCCTCCTCATTTGGCACAGCTCACCCTCACTTATTGGAGCCCTCTCACGCTCACTTGTTTGAGCCTTGCAACTGCTGCTCGTTCCTAACTTGCCTTTGCTCACTTTCTCTCATTTATCTATAACTTTGAACTATTTTGTTGCTTATGTTATTTGCTACAAAAAAAGGAACGAAAGATCCTAAAATCAAACCGAAAAAACAGGATAGTTCTAGTGTCAGTTCTAAGACAAACATAGGCCCCGTTTGGTTTGTCATTTGGAAGGGGCTTTGGGACTCTAAAGTCTCTTGGTCAAATACAAATGTGTTTGGTTCGATTTTTTGGGCAACTTTGGCAAGATGCAATTGCGTTTCAAAATGGCTCTAAGGGCCTTTAGCCCAATATAGCTCTTGAGGTGCTCTAGAAAGTTGCATTTTCGGAATACAAGTCCCACGATATTGTTCATCTTCTTCGGAGAAATGAACGGAGCAACGACTGCCGACCAAGGAGTTACCCACGTTGATGACCGTCGCCTAAGGCGTCACCCGACCCCGGCGACCGCCGCCTAGGGGTTGCGGCCACCCGGCGACCACCGTTTGAGGTCGCGTGACCTCAAGCAACGCCTGGGTCGCGTGCCACTGTTGGGTTGCACGCCAGGCGGCAACGCACGACCTCAAGCGATGGTCGCCTGAGGTTACGCGAACCCAAGTGACGGCCGCCTGAGGTCGTGAACCGAGGCAACCGTCGCCCCAGGCAACGGCCACGTGAGGTCGCCGACCCAAATGGCCACCTAAGGTCGCAACCTCAAGTGAGGCTGTCCGACGGCCAAATCTAGCTGCCGAACATTGGCCGCCAATGGCTAGATTTAAAAAAAAAAAAAATTATATGTAAAACTTAGCAAAAGTCCTTTACAAAATGTAGTTTTTACCGAACGGTATTTAAGCTAAAAGTCATTTCGCAATGCACTTTAAAACTACAATTTATTAAATGTTATTTGCATTTTCACAAACCCCTTTAGCTCAAAGGTATTTGCATTTTCCCAATGACATTTACCCAAAGCCGAACTAAACGAGCCCATAGTAAATTCCAAGTTTCAAAAACTAATAACCGATTTTAACAAGGTAGATTCCAGGTTTAAAATCCACCCATCCTGGAATCAATCACCCTTAACACAAAAGCCTATGCACCCCTAGCTATTTGCATCATTCTTCTTCTTATTAGTATCACGGTGCTCTTTGAACATTTTGCAACTTCATATGGAGTTGAAGATACAAGTTCTAATACATAAGAAAGGAGTTTTTAAAATGGTATATACCACACATGTTGTGCACCATTTATTTTTTCCATAACTCTCATTTGCCACCATTGACTTCGTAGTTATAGATTGAAAAATTGATGAAATTATTCAAATCAATGATGATAGATGTTGGCTATATAAAGAAAAAAAATTCCTCTACATTAACCATTGACGTGGAGAAAAGAACTTGCCTATTTGATACATTAATCAAGTAAAAGAAACACGGACATCTATCGTTTTCGATATATTACTCATATTATAAGTGAAGTGTTAATTCCATGTTGTCACCAAGAGGTAAGAAGAGAGTGGAGTATCTGAGATCTAATACATAACAGATGGGGATGTATAACCGAGGCCTTGATAAAACTGAAAAATAAGCATTGAAAATTGTAAATGCTTTCCATTTTAAGCAGTGAAAATGTAAAATGAAATGTTACTTGACAATAGCTAAATGAGCATCGAGTATTGAATAAACCTTAGATAGATCTTCACTAAATATGAAATTGTGAAATAGTATTGGTAGATCTTCACCATATATGAAATTATGAAGTAGCATTGATAGATTTGATGCTTTTAGCAATGTCATAGCAAGATTTCGATTCCCATTCAACTTTCATATACGGAAAAATAGTTTATTAAGTACATCAAACGAAGTGCGGGCTGTGTAAGTGCATTTATTCAATGGATAAGGTTATAAATGCTGCCTTTTTCGTCGGCAACGCCCGTCGTGCCGGTCCGTTAGATTCAGCTACTCGACAAGCTCTGACAATCTGTTCATAGTTCACGAGGTGCCTAAAATCACGAGAAGTCCCCAAACCCTCTGGTTATCTTTGACGATCGGACCACTCGAATGACTAGTTAGATCACTTGTTTGACTTTTCGAACAAGGATAAGGTCACGACGTACAAAGACGAATATAAAATGAGGGATGATGTTGTCTCTTCAAGAAAAAAAAAATGTGGAACTGACCTAGAAATTGCGATGAAAATTATCCTGATGGGAAAAGACAACCGTGGTACAGGTCGAGGTTGTCTCGTCAGTTGGAAAAATATGACCATCAAAGTGACACCAGAGTGATGAGGATTTTATTAATGAGTACCTTGAAACTTTTGCTATGTGTATAATTAATGCTTTTGAAATGTGAACATGGTCTCAGTAAGTGTGCCTAACAAGCAGGACTCGGGAAAGCTTATCGAAAGACCCTTTCGATTTAATTTATGCACTCAAGAGATTGGTGCAGGACAGGACCCTTCTTGAGATCCGTCGTTAATCAATGGAGTCAAGATTATGCACTAAGAAGGTCGGAGCAATAGGTTTATTGGAGCTTTGATGGATGGATTTGAACTAATCCAACTTCGCATCAAGAAGGAGGTCCTAGCCCTCATCTCAATGGAGGGAACTTTGGATTTTACATCCAAACGTATGGATGTAGACAATTAAACAGCTAATCAAAGCTTGCAGTTGCATTACAATGATTAATATCGTATTATAAAGTTTCTAATTTAAACTTTCTTTGAAACTAGCCATAAACTTTGAAGTACATAGCCTATATAAAATTGGTACTAAAAGAAAATAAAGATTGGGAGTCCTAAATAAGTGTTGAAGTTCATCATACTTAAGGTTAATACTATGAAAAATCTCAAACTGATACGTCGTAACAAATTTATTCCAAAATAATCTTTTGACCATCAAAAACTCTAAACCGGTATATCTATCACAATTTCTTCCCAAACTAATTTTGTTATTATACAAAATTATAAACCGATACATTTGTGACAAATTTACTTTCCATTAGTTTCTCTTAAGTTGATTAATGTCATAAAAAACTATAAAGTAGTACATATGTGACAAACGAAAGGTAAAACTCCAAACTAGTAAACCTATTGACTGGTATATGTCATTCAACTCAGCAATTTAATGATAAATTTAATGGAAAATAACAGATAGTAAAGTTGTCACGAGAAAAATTATCAAAAAAGTCATATTGTACCAATTCAATCCTACTAAATTCTTTTTGGCCAATTAAGTATTAAACATTTTGCATTTATGCTAGTTAAGTTCATCTTCCAATTTTGATCAACTAATACTGATGGGGCACTACCAGTGCTAACATGGACTTTTTAAATAATATTTTAATAATTTTTTTGAATTTTTATATTTTTTTCTTTAACTTTTTTCCCCTAACCTTAGGGCTTTTGAGGGCTGGGATGCCCTCAATGGCCAAGGCGTAGGCGCATGGCCCCTCTCCCAAATTTGGCTAGGCAAGCGCCGCGCAATCTCACCCGATCTAGGTGAGCGAGGTAGCTAGGGCGTCCCTAGTGCCAATGAGGGTGCCTTGGCCCTAGGTGCAAGGGGAAAAAAACTAAAGAAAATAAAGGTAAAAGGAAAAAATTATAATAAAATTCAAAATACTATTAAAATATTATTTAAAACAGTTCATGTTAGCGCTAGTAATGCCATGTTAACGCCGGCTAGCCAAAATTGGTTGAATGGATTTAATTAGTAGATTTAAGACTAAATTAGCAAAAAAAAATTAAGATTGAATTTAGGTTTACAACTTTTTGGTCATTCTCTCATTTATCACAAATGTACCGATTTAAGGTTTTTGGTAGTTAAAATATTAATTTAGGGTAAATTTTTCACGGTTATACTAATCTTGTATCTTTCATGATGTTAACCATTTTATTTAAGCTAAAAGATTGAAGTAAAGGGGCTTTTTCTTCCTTTTTTTTAAAGAATTTCTAAATTTCCTGTTTCACTAGGACAAAGTGTTCTTTGTCAAACAAATGCGAGGGAAGTATACCGACATATGTACACCAATGTACGATGAATAATTCTCATCATATATATACAAATAACAATTACATTTTGAATACTTACTAATCACATACATAAATAATCAGTGGCCTTATATGACTTCTAATCTTTCGTGATTGTTAGTTTCGATGGAAGAGTTTCCAATTGAGGTGCTTATATGATTGTAAATTTGTAATCAAGATGGAATATCATTTGCTTTTCAAGATTAGATAATTTAAATGTAAGAGGAAATAATAAAGGTAACATCCAGAGTCTGTTGGTAACCTAATGAGTGCCCCGTTAACTTATAAAAGTTGTACTGAAGTCTGTTGGAAGCCAAACTGGTGCGCCGATAACTTAAGTGGGACGGCTTTTAGATTTCATTCACTACATATTTTAGGGTTTGGGACCGATTTGAGAAGTATTCAAACGTTATTGAGACTAAAAGACAAAACCCTAGATATAGTTCATTAAGAAAAGATGAACCGCACATCGATGGTGTAGTTGAACAACTCTCGGTGCAAGAGTCGAGCAAACCCCAATCATTGATCAACATTACAAACTCCAAGCAATCATATGACTAAACAAAAAGATTGTACAAATCCCTCTCTATTTCCCACAAGCGCGCCACAAGAAAGGATTAATAAAAGAAAATACACAAAGCAAAGAAAAGAAAGGACTGGTCGCTTGGCATTTTGCTCTTATTTCTAGAAATTTCACAGCCTGTTCCGCGGACGCGTGTTGTGGAGGAAGGAATGGAGAAGAAGCCGTGAAAGCGAAAGCATAGCGACTTCCACTTCTTTCTACATTCTGTATCGACTAAGCAGATGGAGAGCTTGTTTCCTTGGTGAGTCACGCTTTTGAGGATGTGACAGCATCACTCGTCGGAAGTTCTGTATGGTTTTGGGTGGGGGGTCCACACGAGTCTGGTCTCGTGTTGCGTTTCTTGCAAGAGCTCCATTGGCCGATTGGATCCCGTTAGGTTCTCAAGCCGTGTCGCATTTTGTAGCTACCAGTCCAAAGGGATATGCGGTCCTCAGGATAGAATTAGTGCATTAGTCGAACCGGAAAATTCGTCCGTTTGAACCGGACTTCTATTAGCTATGAGACCAGGTGGGGTTTGTAGAATCTAACGGTTCGGATTAAGTCCATTCACTGCCGATCAGATGTGCAAGGAATGTTTGTCACCGATCAGAGGGATGGATTGAGCATAACTGTCGTTTTCGATTCACAATTCCTAGTCAATTTTTGTGTGCACCTTACAATGATACCATACAATAAGTATCGTCACTTTTCTCCCAATTATATTCCACGAGACGACATCCCAAAAACTGGTCCCAAGGCCAAAGATATATAATGTAGAGGAGAGATACGTATACCTAACATTTGATTCTGTTTGTGATTATTTAGAACAAAATTGTAACACAATCGGAAATAAATTAACAGCAAGAAAATGATGAGAAACAGCTTAATATGATAAGAGAGGGATAATTACCAAAAAAGTCGTAAAATTATTGCATTTGTGCCAATTCAATTATAAAGTAAACCTTCTCACATTTACCAATTGAATCCATCCGATCAGTATTGGGCAAAAATCGCCTACATAGATATTAGCCATCCTATGTGGCACCAGTGGCATTTACGTCTACAATTTTAATAATATTTAATAATTCTTTTTATTTTTTTAATTAATTTTTTTCTTTTTTCTTTACTTTTTTTTTTTTACTAAGGTCGGCAAAGGTCGCCGTCTAGCCCTTGTCAACATTAGGCGAGGGCGTTGCAGCTCTCATCAACCATAGCCAAAGTCGATGAGGGCTTGTGAGCCCTCATTATGGCTGGCAAGGGCATGGGAGCTCTCACTTGATGCCCTCACTGTGGCCAATGAGAGCCTAGCGAGGGCTACGATGCCCTTGCCAGCCAAAGTGAGTAGGGGTGAGTATGGTCCGGGTTGGGCCAATCCACCCCCTAACCCTAGAACCAACCCACACTATTGATTCTCAATTTTTAGAACCGAGAACTGACCCTATTAAGCTTGGGATTGAGACCCAGACTGACCCAATGGGTTTCGGTCCAGTTCCATGATCAATCCGAGAACAACCGATAATTTTTCTATTTTATTTTTTGTATTCTCTAAAAAGACGATCAAGAACTGGACTAGTTCAATGGATTTGATGACGAGTGAGGTCAGCTAAGAGAGGCGAGCAACGAGTGTCGAGTGGGGGGAGCGTCAAGTGGGGCGAGCAGTGAGCAACAAGCGGGGCGAGCATCGAGTGACGAATGGCACGAGTGATCAAAAGCAAGCGAGGCAAATGTCGAGTGGCGAGCGAAGAAATTGTTTCTTTTGATTTTGGCAAATTGCAGACTAAGAAGACAAATAAGATAAAAGAGAATAAGTACTAAAGGAGGATGCTTTGAGCAACTGTTTATGCCATTTTGGACATCGTGATGACTCCTCACAACAACATTTTCCTCCTTCGTAAATTATGGCTGTTGACACCATAAAAGACATTAAAAATCTAAGATATTAAAGAATAGTGTAAAATTACTTGGATTCCTCACTAAGGAGCTATTTAATGTTGTTGATGCTCTTTGTTTTAGAGTTTTCTCTATATAAAAAAATAATAAATAGTATATAGTTAGGGTTGATCCTAGTTGGACCGACCATAAATTCCTAGGATTGAGAACCTACCCGCATAGTATTGGTCTAGGAATCCCAAGACCAAGGACCAATCCAATCTTCCTAGGAACTAGACCAAAACCAACAAGGTTAGGCCAGTCCAGGGTCGGTCCAAGGATAACCCTAAACCGATGCTCACCCCTAAAAGTGAGGCGCCCAACCCTTGACCAATTTGGGCGAGGCCGTAACCCCAAATCGAGCAAGGGTCAACCGGCAACCCTTGTTGGCTCTAAGTCCCAAAAATAAAAATAGTTAATGAAAAATTTTAAAAATATATAAAATTCAAAAAATATTTAAAAATATTCACGTAAACATCGGCCATACCACATTAAGGATTTGTGTTCAAAATTCGCCGGATGGACTTTATTAACAAAATGTGAAATGATTTAGGACTCACTATGCACAATTGAAAAGTCCATAACTGAATTAACACAAGTGTAACATGTTTAGTTATTTTTTGATAATATCCCTAAGAAGGGATCAACAAGAAAAGGAAATATAATGATCCAACATTTCATAATTAGAGGAGATTCACATGCCTTAAAAGTAAATTTGTTGTGGGGATTGTTGATGAGTCCCCTCTGGCACTTATCTAGCAACCAAAAAAGCAAACTTCTCAAATTTCATGCACTGCTATTCTCAATTTCAGATCCTGAGGATCATTTTCCAAAATTACAATATGGAGAGAACACAAGTAAAGGTCACCTTTCAGTTGGAACCACCCCTTCAGATTCCACAGGAAAACATTATTCACTGCAAATAGGCATTTTAAGGCCAATTAAGGTTTGCTTTTTCTTTTGTCTGTTTGTGCAGCAGAAGAATCCTCAGATTGTTGCCCCTGGAGGAGGGAATTGAACCAAACACGGGCCCTCGTGGGGGGAATGGAGTCCTAATATTGACTCTGACCTACCAACTAACTCGATTAATTTCTAGGTAAGACACCACCTGAACGTTCCAAGGCCAGCTTTTTCCCATCCACCCAGGTCGCATTCCGTCTCTTTTGGAAGACGTTCTGCAGATGGGGCAGGCAGAGCTCTTTCCTTGGAGGTTCTATGGTCTTCTCGAAAAATAAATGCATCCTCGTACCGACTTCATGCTTGAATATACATCTTTCACATTTCTTAAATTGAAGGGTCGTAACACGCAAATACTTAAAAAGGAGCGACGGGCTGAGGTATCTTAGAGATTCCCGGTCCTTCGCTAGATACAAATGAATAAAGTACCCAGAGATTTCCTTTGGGAACTGTCTTCAATTAGTACTACTGGCTATTCATGTATATCAATCCAAACCCACAATCTGTTCTTCACCCACAACTATGTACAGCAAGATCACATGGAAAGTTCCATGTCCCAGAGCGAAAGAGGGTACCAAAATCAAACTCAAATGCCCACAGAAAAGCATAGGAGGGTGAGTAAAATTGGCGAAACCACCAAAAATTAATGACGATGTTAGGACCTGTCATTAGGCAATCAACGCCTGCCTCTGTAGTTCTTCGCCTTCAGCGACGGTTTCATTGCACTGGCAAATGTTGTCCCCTTGCCACGACCAGACTATGTCCTTGAGCGCCGGCCTAACATCTTCTTCACAGAATTTGACGTATTCCAACGTGTCCCCCGCCGACTTGCAGAACTCGACCACTGCGACCTCCGGTGCAACCTCAAAGACCTCCGCCGTCACCGACAGCCGCCCCTTTCGCCCCTCGACCGGCCCCTTCAGGCTTATCTTGAAGTCCTTCACGCTCGCGATCTTGAAGCTTAACTCCTTCGCGAGCCCCTCGATCTTTGACATGATCGCAGTCGCCGAGAACTTGGAGGTGAATACGGACCCAGACTTCCGCTCCGTCTCGAAGAGGCTCGACAGGTCGAAGCCCGAAGACATTGATGAGATGAACTCGAATGCGTTGAAGAACTTCGGCGACACGACCTTTTTGGATTTAATCGACTCTGAATTCGGCAGCTTTCCCTCCTCTTCTTCTCTCTCGCCTGGTGGCTTCTCCGATTCCGAGTCCGGAATCGAGAAAGCCAATGGCCGGCAGAATCCTTTCCGGAACCAGGGGTTACGCATTATTGCAGGGATCGTGATCCGCTTCTCGGGATCGGACATAAGCAGCCTCGACACGAGCCGCCTTGTGTCCGTCGAGAACCATGGCGGGAACTCGAACTCAGCCTTGAATACCTTTCGATACATCTGCATCAAGTTCTCTTCCTGGAATGGCAGGAACCCTGCGAGCAGGACGTACAGAATCACCCCGCACGACCAGATATCCGCCCTTGACCCATCGTAGCCCTTCTTCCGCAGGACCTCCGGGGCGACGTAGGCCGGCGTGCCGCACTGTGTGTGGAGGAGCCCATCCTGGCGGAGATGCTCCGGCAGGGCCGAGAGGCCGAAGTCGGAGACCTTGAGGTCCCCGTTGTCGTCGAGCAGCAGGTTCTCCGGCTTCAGGTCGCGGTGCGAGACCCCGCGGCTGTGGCAGAAGTCGACGGCGGAGATGAGCTGCTGGAAGTACTTGCGGGCGAGATCCTCCTTCAGCTTCCCGCGCGCCACCTTGGCGAAAAGCTCGCCGCCGCGAACATACTCCATCACGACAAAGATCTTGGTCCTGGTGGCCATGACCTCCTTGAGTTCCACGACGTTCGGGTGGCGGACGAGCCTCATGACGGAGATCTCGCGCTTGATCTGCTCCATCATGCCTTCCTTCTGGACGTGGTCCTTGCCGATGACCTTAATAGCGACGCTCTCTCCGGTCTGGAGGTTCTTGCCGTAGTAGACCTTGGCGAACGTTCCCTTCCCCAGGAACCTGCCCATCTCGTACTTCTGGAAAATCAGCTTCCTCTCGCTCTCCTCCATTGCCATTCGGATCCAAGCAAAGAAGAAGCGTATAGACACCCGCGTGCGCCTTTCGGTCTCTCCGGGACTGGATACGATGTGAAATCTCTCAGTCTCCGGGACAGGAATGACCCCTGTTTTGGCTCTGTTTTTCCCTCCTCCTCCTCCTTCTTGGGTTTCTGTCAACAGTTTAAGGTCGACACCGGTGGAGGTTTTGGGAAGAGGGGTTGACTGAAGCAGTAGTGAGCAATGGAATCCATGAGAGGAGGGAGGAGATGGTGATCCTGAGAGATCCCATTGAAAAAAGAGAAGGCAGGGGAGTGAAAGAGAAGGGATTATATGGAGGAGGGTTTTGATTGGAAGGGCATTAAAGAGAAAGGTTGAAAAAAGAGGGAACGAAATTTAGTTGGGTTCTTTTGGTCTTTCTAGAGAGAGAGAGAGCACACAGAATGGAAGTCTCAAGAGAGAGAGTTTAGTAATGCAGCGGCAGCACCTGGAAAGGGGAGAGGCCTTGTAAATGCGGGACAGTCGAGGCCACGTAAAATGCGGGACAATCGAGGCCACGTAATTGATTCTTGGATCGGGAAGGTCGCAGCCAAGACACTTTGAAAACCCCTAAATAATGGCCTTATTGAATCTTTTATTAATGACTATATGACTAAGTTAAGGGCTCTCCAGGGCTATACAGCACAAAATAATAGGGCAATAATAGTGCCGTTTGTGGGGTTTCTCTATGATTTCGTTTGCAACGGCACCTAAAAATAAATCACGGTTCTCTAAACCGTCTCGATTTATTTCTTTACGTAGAGACCAAATTGAATTAGAAAAGGTGCCTATGCTGGTATCGGAATAATACTACTTGAAATTTGGAACATGGGAAACTTTGCCCGTGTCAATCTCTATTAGGAAGGAGTTAAATAGCAAAAAAAGTAAGTAAAATTTAATTGTAATGGTACAATATATGATTCTTTGGATATGCAACGTTTTTCAAAAAAAAAATGCTGGGAATTTTTAGTGGCTAGGGTTTATTTTCTCGGGGATACAGGAGTTGGGCCATTGCACCATAATGTCAAGTTTTGTGTCTCCCAAGACGTGCGTACATGTGCTCGGCCGGACCCTCTCAGTCTTCTGTCCCCCATCATTTTTGGGCTACTGTTATTTTAGACCTAGCAAAAAGGGTATAGACATTGCATGTGAGAAGAACTTCAATTTGGTCGATTTGCGATAGCTTTTGTGGAATCTTGAAAACATGTTCGATCAAGGAAATTTTGCATTGGGATGTTAGGAAATTTGGTTGATTTAGACAAATGATCTTGCATTTCCATGAAATTAGAAGGATTTGACTCACCATATGACAAGTTATGGATTTTGAAAAAAAATAAACACTTGACATTTCGGTCGATTTAGAAAAATTAACTCAAACTTTTGTGAAATAAGAAGGATTTTTACTTACCAAAATTTTTTAAAAAAATAATAATAAATGTTTATATTTATGTGTGAAAAGTGCTAGAGAATAAAAGAATCGTGATTTAAAGTGTCAAGAGATGTAATTCAAAGTTGAATTGCGTTTTTTGCCCATCATAGAATATTACCTGGATATGTTCGCCTTATTGCACATATGGGCTTTTTATGGAATTTTCATTGATGGAAGCTTTACATCGAAATCATATTTTAGGTTTGTTTCACCCTATAGAATGACAATAAAGATATGCAAATTTATTTTTTAGCATAAAAGGGGAATTAAATGCTGAACTTTTATGACCAGATCGTAGCTATGTAATATTCCCCCATTTATTCTTCCAATTTGGGATTTTTGTTTTTTCCTTCTCCAGTAGCACTTGTCAACCGGCGCGTGAAGATTTTTTCCTACAATTAGTAGAATATTCAAATTGGTTGCCGACCAAGAAGTGTGCGCTCATCTTGGAATAGGACACGAAGAAAAAGTTGCACTGGAGCAGCTCGCGCTTGGAAAGGTCGCACTTGGGTTTTAATTAATATAAAATTCTCCCAGGAGCTGAGTTTGAATAGATAAATAAGTTTGCGTTTTAATGAACCGTTGCAGATTGTCTCCCGGGCAAGCAAAGTCAATAGGAACAATACAAACGGTCAAAAGAAAGAGTTGACTTCGATTTCACGCATAGGGAATTTGTAATTTTTCTTTTTATTTCCTTGAAATAGGGACACCCCAGGTGTCATAATTTTTTAATAGTGCTAACTTCAATTGCATATTGAATGTTGTAACTTTCATAAGAGGAATTGAGTGCTCTGCTTTTGAAAAAACGTTTACCACAAAAGTCGACAATTTTACATATCATGACACTTGTCATGAACATTTTTTAAAAATTATAATACTTAACCGATTAACCAAAATAATCATGACACTCACAAGAGGGTGGAAAAAAAAATTGGCATAACTTATGATAATTCTCTTGTGAAAAAACTAATATGCTAGATGTTGTTATTTCTCCTTTAATTATGCATTTTCTTCCTTCTTTTGAATTGGACTATCTTGATTTTTCTTCTTTGTCAAAATAGGGAAAGAATAAAGAAAACAATAGGACAATCGTTCATGTTCAATTTTTGGAGCCAAACAAAGGAAGTATCTAATTAAGTTTGGTAAAGAATTAAATCGATCTTCGGCTTGGCGCTTTTGGCAATTAGTGCGTATTGCTTTCCAACGCATTTCTTGGACAGCAATTCAACAATATCATCGGCCATTGAGTAAGATAGAACGCAATGTTCAGGTGATTTTAACCTTGATTATAAACTTGATTATTCTTCAAGTGGATTGCAATTAGAAGGATTTTATCGTGGCTAAGGTACTTGTTAAAAGCAACTTACTAAAAGAAAGTCTGCAATTGCCAAAACTCACGACTTTCAAATTCTAAACAGACCAAAATTTCCTTATTTTACAAAAAAAAAAAAAAAAAATGTATTTATCTCCATAAACGGACCAAATTTTTAAGAATAAATTTTTTTTCATTATATTTAGGTCGTGTTTGCATGCATTTATTTTTTCATTTATAAACAATAAAATCTTTTAACATGTTTTTGGTTTATTATACGTTGATTGAAATCAACGTTCGTTTACATGAAATAATAAATATGTGTTTAATGCCATTTTCGTTTAACAGCGTGTGTTATGTCTAACTTCTAGTTGTGATTTTTTGTGTCGTTACTCATTAGTTCATTATACCTTTCGCTCATAAACCGTCTGATTAATATAAGTATCAATGCCACATCAAAAAAAGAAAAAGTATTTTATCAAAATAAACAAAAGAAACACATTGCTTATTATTTATAGTTGAATATAAAAAGTGCAATGGATGTGCAATACATTATTTATCATTTTATATATTTAAAGGAGACGTCAAAATTTCCTTACATTTATATAAATCATAGATAACAACGGCATCACTTTCTGCTTTCATTAATCTAAAATTATGAAAATAAAAGATTTCTTTTAGAGGAGAATATATATATATATATTCAAGACTGGGTTTAACCGTAACCATCCAACAGTGTTTTCCTATGAAAAAATTTCACTTTAAAAATTAAAAATATATATTTATATATAAGTTACCAAACGACCTCTTAATTTTTTTATTTTTAAAATCGTAAGGTGCATGCTCTTTTGCTAGTGTTATATAAAGAAATAAAAACTTGAAATATTTATTATTGAGTGTGGCTTTATTTTTATTGATGCGTTGGTCATTGTAATAATCCGTTCTTTTATAAATCAAATTTACAGAAAAAGTACCCAATTAGTCATGAACTCATCATATATATACCAATTCAATACTTAAATTTTTAATTTTTACTAATTTAATTTTTTCCTTGGCATGAAAATGACTAACGTGATGGTTTAGTCATTCGATTGTCTTATTGTCATCAATTAACGGCAAAAATTGACCAAAATGAATATATTTAAAGTTTTCATAAAAATTTAGGATTAAATTACCAAACTTAAAAAGTTTAGAACTTAACGAGCATCCGTATAATAACTTATTGTTACGTGAACAGTTTCTTCTCAAGTTAATAATTCTACGATGGAGCCCATTTATAAAGAAATATTTATAAACCCATAATTCTCTCGATTTTTGTCAAACGGGTCGAAGACCTTCCACCTGGAAGAGAGTAGGTCGCTGACCGTCGGATTGATTTGCATCCGCTCCCCCAATAATATCAAGGAGCATAAGCCAAAGGACTGGCCCCAAGATTCCATAAAATAAGGCATAAAAAATGTAAAAATAAAGTTGAAGAGGCTGCTTTGGCGTTAGTCTACTTCAATTTCAAGTAAAGATGCAATGCACCCGCCTTTTGAGAAATATTATATGTTTTATAATTGGGGTACGTTGTATAAATTAGAATATCTTCATTATTGCAGAGATGCAATATGTCTGAGTGGAGGGACCTGTGAGGATCCAACAACCCCATAATGAGGTAAAATATGCGGCCCAACACCAAAGATCTTCTGATCTTGAAGGTGTGGGATATGTCATTAGAAAAAATAAATTAGAATAGAATGAGAAGACATTTAAAAAAATAGAAAAGAAAAGAAAGAAATGTTGTTGGGTATGGGGATGTTGACTTCCGGATACTAGTGGATAAGAAAATTTGAAATTTATTTAGTATCTATTTGTTTATTTTATAAAAAAAGAATAATTTGAAAAATATTTTCCTAAAAATGATGATTTGTATCGTTTGAAATAATTGATCAATCAAAAATAATTTCATTATTGACAATAATTTATTTGTAATACTTTTGTAAGCAATATTTTTGGCTTATTCATTTTTGTAGACAATACAAAGATCATTTTAGGAAAATGGTTTTCAAATCATTCATTTTTCACAAAACAAATTGAATTGATCCTAATGGATTTTGGAGCTGCATTCTTTTTTTGATCATTTTAGGGTTACTTAAGTCTATTGCCGTAAAAGAGAAATCTATTGTGGTTATGTAAAGGAGACACTGCTCTGAGGCCAAATGATGAAGAACAGAATTTACGTGGCGTAAATAATTGGAAATTGTAAAAAATGTAAGAGAAATTAGATGGCGCGAAAAGAAATGGAGCAATTAGAGAGACGCAAAGGAAAGACATAGAAACGCCGATTGTCTCCATTGTCTCCAGCGATATCCAGGGCTAAAGCTCTTGGTTTATAGGTTTCATTCCTTCCCAAAAACAAGATCAATTCATCGTTTAAAAATAAGTATTTTGTTAGCCATAATTCATAGGCAGCCTAAACAAAAGTTCAACAAGAAAGTAATTCTAAACTAACAAATATGTCCAAATTAATAATTCAGATCTTAGATAGTATCAAATATTGAATAATTTATTAGGAAATTGAATTAGCAAGGCGGTTGACGACTCTTGTATTGCATTAATCTATCCCATCGCAAGGAACTCGACTCAACCCCCAACAAGTTTGCCCGATGACCTTTCTAAAGAATTAGTTGATAAATCAATTTCATCTCAATAAAAATATTCAAAGAATAGAAAAAGAAATATTGAGATTATTATTATTGGATCCATAATCACAATCGGATAAGTGGTATATATGTTTCGAGTGAGCTCTATAATTTAGTTCTTTCATATGTCAATCATCCAATGGTGAATGCATAAATTATATTTTACATTGACCGCAATTTAATAAAATTTAAAAAGGTAAAAATATGTCCATAACAAAAAAAATTCACAAACCATCACAAGAAAAATTCTCAAAATCGTTCAAAATGAGGCATTGAATTCTCTATTATCAATCTCACGCTAATATCTAGATGCTCTGGCATATAATAATTATTTTCATTTTCCTGACCAGCTTTCTTTTAACTAATTATTTCAGCTAAAGTGTAAAACTAGTGAGTAAGATTAAGATCGATGACTCAACGACATTAGGTTAATGGTTTGCGTCTACAGGCTTAGGTAGACGATAGAGAAAGTTTAAAGACACGCCAATTATTTTAGAAGAAAAATTAATATTACCCCGTGCAATGCACGGGATTAATCAGGCAGATAAGAGAAGTGCAATGATGTAGTACAAAATATGTAGTGCACGGGATTAATCAGGCAGATAAGAGAAGTGCAATAATGTAGTACAAAATATGTACTTATTTGTCTAGAGAATAGCGAAACTGTTTGACGTCTTTTAGACTTTATTGTTATTTTATGACATAATGGTCGATTAAGCCAATGGAATTACAGAGCAAAACGAAGTGTACATAGCCCTCGTCTCTCGCCAGTCATCGAGGTTTGGAGACTCATATGGGGAAGAAAGAAGGGAAGAAGAAAAAACAAAAGAAAAAAAGGAAAAAGAAAATAAATAAATAAGTAGATAATTCGAAAAAATATTAATATTATTGAAAATTATCCACGTTAGCGCTAATCGGCCAAAATTGACCTAATGGATTGAATTGATACAAATATAAAAGATTTATGACGTAATTAAAAAAAGTTTAAAATTAAATTAGCATAATTTGTAATAGGTTTAGGATTTATATTTTTTTGTGATTCTCCCTCATGCAATTACTATCCACAACCACAACCACTTTAATCTATATTAATCTCAATTTTTTTTTTCCTTTAAAATTCCCTAGACTCCACTAAATTAAGAGTTAAGCCAATAAATTCTTCAAAGAGAGGCGAGTTTGCAAATTTATCCAATTTAGTTAGTTCAGATACTTCAATCACTTTACAAAGAATGAACCCAATTAGCAAAAGCAGCAAATAATGAACAACTATGACTCATTTGATTTGTGAAAAATAAATTATTTGGGAAATTTTTTTTTTAAATGATCACTTATATCACTTGAAATAATTAGCCATTAAAATATTTTTCATTATCAATAACAATTTATGTCTAAATATTTTCATGAACAATGAAAATATTTTTGGCTAATTTTTTTAAGCGATATAAGAAATCGTTATTAAAAAAGTATTTTTCAAATTATTTATTTTTCATGAAACAAACATAACCTAAAACGAGACAAGCCTGTATGGTTAATCCATGTATTATAAAATACCTATACAAATAAACTAACATAACAAGCTTTACTAGCGACTAAGCAGTAGTCCAGTAAAGTTGCCAAGATGAGACGTAATCTGTAGACGTTGGCCCGTCCTTGCGGCATTGACATTCTCTTCTGTAGTTGAGATATCGTTTTAGCAAGATGATTCGACAGATTCTCTATAACTTAAATGCTCCCAGAATGAAATTTTCCTAAGTTTATCAATCGATTAATCACTTCTTTAACAACATAGGACAGCCTGCCCGCTCCGTAGCTGAAAAAAAAAAAAAAACACTGTTATGATCTCCAATAATGCATTTTTTTTGTCGAGGAAAATATGAAAAATACGTGTTGGGTTCCTAAAGAATGTATTTTGTTGATGATGATGATGATACAAAGTAAACCATCATGACGTTGTATTATATCTATATGTGCAGCTTTCTAATGCATCAAGACCGAGCACATTAGAGAGGTCACCGAAATGGACCCAACTAAATAATAAATCGCTAGTGGCATCTAACAATTCAATTTTGACATGGTGTGAGTTGAGACTTCTTACTTGAATTTTTCACACTTGGACTCTGTTTAATTTACAAAAAAAAAAAATGAATGATTTGATTGCTTGAAATAATTATTCACTAAAAAATATTTTTATTGTCAATAATAATTTACGTCTAGATATTTTTACGGACGATAAAAATATATTTTATTCATTCATTTCTCTAAACAATACAAACTATCATTTTTAAAAACATGTTTTTCAAATCATTCATTCTCCGGAGTAATGTTCAAATTACATCATCGGTTACCTTTGTCGCGGGTATACAGGCAGTTTAAGCGTGACCTGACATCTCCGAGGGTCGAGTTCCAATGAGGCATGCACGATGGGTCCATTTCTAGGCTTCCCGTTGTTGAAGTGATTTTTCTGGATAAACTTGGATCTTCTAAAGTTGAAGATATGAATCGTAATGTCTATTTTACCGAAAGTACTGACAGATGGTTTATTTATATCAAATCTGATTTCCATACAATATGTCTGACAGGAACAGGTGCAAAAAACAATGCTTTCTTAGGAATTAAAGTGCCCCTTGAAAAAAATAGCTCATAAACTATTGGCCATCTTAAGAGGTTCTTTCCTGGAAGTCGTTGGAGTATGCTAACCCGTATATACCAAATACATGAGAAAATTTTTCAAATCAATCATAAACTTATTGTCCAATTCAATTTTAAACCTTTTAATTTTAATAATTTAGTCTTAAATTTTTTTTATATCTCATCAATTTAGTTTTAAATCTTTTAATAATTTATCAATTTAGTCATAAATCTTTTAACGATTTGTCAATTTAGTTTTTTAATCAATTTTAATTGGAAATCACTAATATAGTGGTCTAACTAGCTGCCGGTCCTCCTTCGTTTCACATCCGGTGCTGTAATGGAAGTTTTTTACAATTTTTTTTATTGTATGATTGTTTTTTTCCTGTTTTCTTGTCACCCGGATCATGCAAAAAGCAGGAAAGAAAATCTGGCGTTTCTGAAATCCTCAGACGCTCAAGCCAGAAATTTAGCTTAATGAATGATTTTTTTTTTTTTCGCTTTCTTGGCACGAATGAATGAGTGTTATTATTTATGCCCGTTCCCCCAAGTGATGTTCGAATTACGTCCTCCGGTAATTTTTGGCATGCCGGGCTCGGTAACCTTCGTCGCGGCTAACATGGGCAGTTTCGGCGTGATATCATCTGACATCTCCGAGGGGCGAGTTCCAATGAGACATGCACGATTGGTCCATTTATAGGCTTCCAGTTGAAGTTGATTTTCTCGATAAGCTTAGATCTTTCGAAGTTGAAGATATGGATCATTATGTCTATTTTACCAGAAGTAGAAACACGTGACTCTGGACCCTATCCATATCAAATCTGATTTCCATACGATATGTCTGACAAGAACAGATGCAAAAAAAAAAGAAAAAGAAAAAAAAAAGCTTTCTTAGGGATTAAAGGGCCCCTAAAAAAAAGCTCCTAAACAATTGACTATCTTTGGATCCAAACATACCCTTAAAAGGTTCACGTTGACTATCTTTGGATCCAAGCATACCCTTAAAAGGTTCACGGAAAGGGAGAGAACCCCCAAGGGGTGTGACTCTCCATAGGAATCCTCCGTATTTCCTTTTTCCTAGGAAGAAAAGTATATGAAAGGGAATTTGGGGGTGTTAAGCACATGGGCACCAATACATTAAAATAAATAACATAGTCATGTCAACCCACTTGAGTTATTAGGCAAGGCGGGGCGGCCCTAACATGGGAGGTTAAACTCTTAATTGCTTGGTGAGGTTACCTTGTAACCAGACATCAAGGATCTAGGTAGCTCCCCCGGTTACAAGGTTACCCTATAAGCTTGGATCTTCTAAAGTTGAAAATGTGGATCGTGATGTCTATTTTAATAGGTAGTAACAGATGGTTGGGGACCTATCCATATCAAATCTAATTTTCATACAATATGTCTAATAGGAACAAGTGCAAAAAACAATGATTTCTTAGGGACTAAATTCCCCCTAAAATATATAGCTCCTAAACTATTGGCCACCTTAAGAGGTTCTTTCTTGGAAGTCCTTGGAGTATTCTGACTTGTATATATATGATATATATGGAAATTTGTCTGAAAATCCTAAATATATTGTATAGTGGTCAATTCATTCATAAGACTTTCAATTTTACCAATTTAACCTAACATTTTAATGATTTACTAATTTAGTTTTTCCAAGTAATTTTAACTAAAAATCGTTGATACGGTAGTCTAGTCAGCACCAACTATCTTACGTAGCATGACCAATGTTGATGTTGAAGATTTTTAGTTTTTTCTTTTTCGTTTTCTTTTATTTTTCTTTTTTGTTTTATCTTTTTTCCTCTCCTAACCATCACCAAGCCTCATCAATGACCGGTAGAGGTCACTGGCCTTAGGCGAGGAATGCTCGAGCCTAGGCTGGCAAGGGCCATCCTTGTCAGATCGGAGTGAGGTTCACCCTCCTTGGCCTCACCTAGGCTAGCAAGGGCAGCCTTCCGCCAGATTGGGCAATGGATTCAACAAGGGCAACCAAGCAAAGGATGGCCCCCACTAAATTTGTTGAGGGCGACCCTTGCTAGCCCACACAAGGGAGTCCCTTGCCTGAGGCCCAAGGGGCAGCCCTCACCTAAGGCCGACAGAGTAAAAAAGGGGTAAACGCTAAAAAAAGAAAAAGGAAAAGTGAAAAAAGTAAAACAAAAAAATATTATAAAAATTATCTACGTTAGCATCACCACACCACGTAGAGCGGTCAGCACTGGCTAGATAGTCACATCAGCAATTTTTAGTCAAATTTAGCTAGAAGAATTAAATTGGCAAATTTTTAAAAAGTTTAGAACTAAATTGTCGAAATTCCCTCATATTCATCAAGTCAAATTAATAGCGTGGAAAGAAATTATTGTCTTGAATTATTGTGTTAGATCAATTCAATCCTATACATGTCAAATAATAGAAATACACGTTGATTCCATCTTAAAAAGACATGTTCACATATGTACGTATACTGCACAGTTGTCTCATTCTATGTATATTCAATCTGCCTTATCATTTGTAGTCTTGTAATATTTAATTCACCATAGTGTTTTTAGTTCAGTGTTGCTGTTAGGTAGCAACCAAAGCCAAATTTCCCTCATCATATTTAGTTGTATCTACCTTTCAAACTCCGTCAAAAGCAAGTTATTCGCGCTAAGTAACCACGGAGACAGGACGCAAGTAGGGCCACTCCCTACAAAAGCAACAAAAATTAATGGGCCTAACTAAAATATTTGTGGGTTACGAACTATTGTAACTAACTTTCCGTGTCTTTCACATATGGGAAACTTTACAAAATATATTTATAAATTTTACCACCATTTTTGTCTCCTTGGTTAACTTTAAAAATCAAAATAAATGTAAGGATTGTAATCGTTTATAGAGTAAAATCAACTATTTGGTTCTTCGCTTTTGTACTCCTCAATTTTTAACATCCATCAATGAATTAAGGTATATACGATACTTTATTTTTCAAAATTATAAGTCTTAATATTACTTACTCTAGATATTTTTTACTTTCAGCAATTTGTCTACTCTTAATTTTATTTCACAAGTAAGGTATGTTCAGTACTCATTCTATTTTGATTTAATATTCTAATACTAGTGCATTTTTTTTTTTTCAAACTTCAATACTTTTTAATTGATATATCGAGTCATCTTCATTCTATGTACCTGCCAAGAACATAAATTAATTAAAATATTAGCTGCATCATAATGAAAATCCCCCCTAACCAACTCAAAATCTTGGCTCATCATTGTCACTAAGGATTATCGAATTACTCCCACATGAGTTGTCCGATAAATTATGACTTAGGATATGTTTATTTCAGAAAATATTTTTATAATAAAAAATGTCTTTCCCTTTTTGAGTTTAGAAAATTCATTTTTCTAATTTTAAACATGTATATTCTCTTTATCAGTAAACCAAAAGCATAAAAACTCAAAAATTTAATAAGTAAAAAATTTTCTCACTCAAATAAACACACCGTAAGAAGGAATTATAATTGCAACGTAGCTCTTCTTTTAAGTAGTTTAATTCGATGATTATCCGAATGACGTCCTTTGTCTTCAATGATGCGCACAGATCACTGGATAAATAACCTTATCTATCCAAGAGAAAGATGTACCAGAGAAAATCCACGGGCAAAGCATTGCCCGTGCCATGAAACCGACGGCAACTCTCTCTATTATTGGGGGTTCCGATGGACGTGAACCGTGCAAGCCTCTGCAGCAGCGACAGTATCTGATAACGACGATCCGATCATTGCTATTATAAATGCTCTGACTCTGTGCAGCATGACGTGATCACTTTGAAAGCTGAAAGACAAATGGCTTTTCAGGAGTCACGCGAGGTGGCCACACTCAAGCAAGCGAAAGGAGGTTTAGTAGTCATTGGATCCTTTACCCTTGAGAAAGGATACCATATTTCATATCTTTGTAATGCATGATTGTGAGGTAAAAATATGACTAGATGTGATATAATGGGGTGAAGTTGGAGGCTTCTACAACCTTAGACCGGAAAAATCATATTGAAATTTTTCATAAATATTTTGAACTAAATTAGCAAATTCTACATTAAAATTTTACATAGAGCATTAAATTGCCTCAATTAAAAAATTTATAATTAAATTGACGTAATTACAACATATTTAAAATTGATCGAATAATCTTCTCGAAAATTTAAACTTAGAGGTGGGCCAAACTTCGTGCAGTGGTGGCAAGTGATTGTGCTACTACCAAGTAGATAGGCTAGGTCTATTGGCCCTTGTGGTGGTTCCTACAAGGGTCGACAACCCTTTGATGAAATCGGAGGGTGACTTTTTTAATTTTTATATATATATATATATATATATATATATATATATATATATCTATCTCCCTTGGTTTTTGGTTTTCTATTTTAGCTTTTCTGCTTTTTCTTTTTCAAAAATTCCAGTTTTTGTTTTCTTCTCAATATATTTATTGCTTTTTCCTTATTTCTTTTTATTCTTTATTTATTCTCTCTATTCTACTTTTCAAGCATTCTTTTAATCTAAGCGCCACCAACCCAATAGATATTCAAAATACTATTGAAATACTAGGTTAGCATTTTTTGTTTATCAAATTGTATGCAGCAAAGCTATGTACTCTATTATAATATTTAAACAAGTTTTAGTACTTGATTATACATTTTGAATATTTTAAAACTCAATTGGACTTCTGCAAAAAGATTCAGGGATTTCTAATGCACATATAACATCCTTATAATCGGAAGTTCCTTCTCATTGTCTCTTAATATGTCCAGAGTTTATTTAGAGTGACTTTTACTTTTGATTTTTAACTTTACGTAAATCTAGCGAAGTAAACACCTTGACTTTTTACGTTGATCTTAAGCACTTGATATTTCATAATATATCAACATTATACGTGGACTCACATATAGTTTTTTTTAATAACTTCTTAATTTCATATAACGTTTATATTTTGACGGGATATTACTAACCTTACGATGTTTACTTGCGGTAAAAGTCATCACATGTAGTCTCAATTATAGCCAAAACTGTAATAGTTGTCACAGCCTAACTATAACAACTATTCTCAAAACACCCAAATCCTTTCTCTCCCACTCATTCCATCAATATTAGATTGTTAATTAATAACTAAATTTATGAAAATAATAATTGATTAAGATTGGTTTACGTACTTGTAATGCCATTGATACTTATTTTGGCATAATCACATAAAATATCATTAATCAAATAAAATACTAAATAATAATTAAATGATTTATGTAATAATAAATATTTATTATCAATAATATGTAGTTATCTATTACATTAAAAATTACTCATAATATAATAATTAGTTCAACATTGGTTGATTATCTTAATTACTAATTATATTAATATATGCTCAAGCTTTTTATGATATAAATTTGATCATTTAATAAATTATTATAATTAAATTAATTAGTTATCACATAACTAATAGTATGATTAAAATAACATAGAATAGGGCCACACTCATGATTGGCTATTAGAGTGATTGTTACCATACTATAATGTTTATTTTAATAGAATTATATTCTATGTGCTTAGCTTTAATGATAATCATAGTTAAATTATTTCATCAAAATTCATGATTGACTATTTAAGTGATGACTGGTTATGATAACTCTAATTCTGATTTTAGAGCTCCTCTCTTAAGACATATGTTATTTATGGAACCCAACAGTGAAATAGATATCACATTATCTAAACCAAACAACGTAACAATTCCGTTAAATTACAACATAAAAATTATTACATTATAATCTTATTCCATTGCTGCGACCAAGCTGGCCGTTAAAAGGATAGCGTTTAAACTGAAATTAATACACTGTGCAATTCCAGATCCTACTAAAAATCCACTGTTGTATGGTGAACAATTTGCGGCATTACTTCCTAACTAAGCTAACTATGAAAATCTTCCGGGTCACATCGCGATGGCAATAATTCACCGGATGATAATGCATCGACAACTTGCTATATCTGTCCATATCGTTGAACTTGGTTGGCGAGATACTTTACGCACCTTGTTTGGCACCATAAAGCTTCCGACATAGACATAATCCGAATGGACTTTCCGTTTGGAGCATAGCATGGAGTTAATGAATTGCGATGTAAGTTATAACTTGTAAGGAAAAGACTTGATCTCGACCACCAAGACAAAGTTGTGGCGTAGTGGAATTTGTTCTCATCAATTATGAGGCGAAGAGTTTAATTCCAACATATATGCATATGCACGACGACCAACGCATCACAAGAGACAAACTAGTGTTTTCTTTTGAACTTTGACATGAAATTTAGTGAACCAATAAGATATTTAAGGATGGAGAAGAAATCATAGATATATTATTAATTGGCTTTTTCTTAGATGGAGTCTGAAAAGACCCAAAACGCAAAAGCAAAGTCTAGAAAATTTCGATTTGTGCATAATTGAGATTGTTGCTGCATGTCTAGGCAATATGGGGGTAAGTCTTTACCCCCTATGACTATTTATTTATTTATTTTCCAAGTCACCCTCTGCTTAATTTTTGTTTCTTTGTTACTTTTTTTTTTATTACATGGACGTTATTATTTGGAGATATATTGCCAAAACTTAATAAATCAATATACGTATACGTATATGTATATAAATAGTCAACTTCCTGGAAACTCTGTGGGCCCCACGAGGCCCATGTTATCGCCACTTGTGGAGCCCCGACTCAGTCGGCCGATTTTGTACCCATTTTATTTTATTTTTTTTTATTGAAGTTCGTTAGTGGGCCTGATGTCGTGTTGTGACAGGTTCAAATGTCATCTGTCAATAGAAGACTATTTCTACTATCATAATTCCCCGAATAAAAAAAAAAGGTAATCGGAAAAGAAAAACAGAGTTGATTTAAAATTTGGGAATGGAAAAGGAAAAGATAAATAAAAATTTCTCTTATGATAAGTCGATATGTGCGATATTGGGAATGGATTAGATGAATTTCCTATGAAAATTTAACAAGATAAGTATACTTAACTAATTTAATTATATGTTAGTAATTTGAATTAATAAAACCAAATATATATATAGACATCCTTACCAAAATATATATATTAGACATTCCTTTTTCAATATGTCACTAAACATAATGATTTCTAGGCATGAATTATACTCATCTGGCAACTCGAAACCCCCTAATTCCAGCTGGCTTATTTTAACAACCCAACAAGTCTCGTAGGATTTTTGAGTGTTCTGGGATGCGAGTAGATCCAAACTTGAGGAACTATTCAAAATAATCCCTTTTTTTATAAAACACCTAGAATTACTAATACAATTTTACCAACCCTATAACACAAAATTAATAATTGTTGTCTAATATTCTTCTTCAATAGACCCCATCTCAAATCGACCTTCTAATCTAGGATTCCTAAACCACATATTGTCTTTTTATCCTTTAATGTTAAATTATCATAATTTATATTTTACGAATTTAAATTATCTAAATTTTTAAATCCGCAATACATGGGATCCGAATAAATGGTTACAGTCACTTCACTAAGTAAGGCCAAATTTATAGATTGACAATCAAAATATACATATTTGAAAACAATTAGCCATTGTTCGGAGAAATTGTTTAATCGATCTTAAACCTATTACACGTATGTCAATTCTCTAAATTTTTTAATTTTTTCAAATTTCTCCTAAAGCTTTATGCAAAATTTTAATATAATCTTTTCGATTGATTTTCTCCAAAAATAGTTAATATGATGATCCAACTATATTTAGCCATCTCACATGGCAAATCGTCACATTATAGATTTTCGATGAAAAGTTATTGGAAGGAAAAATATTGAAATTCACATAACGTATAAAATTAAATTGATAAAATTTAAAAATTAGAAATTAAATTAATATTCGTATAATAAATTTAAAGTAATTAAATAAAATTTTTCTCTGTTATTGAGAGAGATGTGGAATGAGATCTATACCAAATCTAACCCCTTTTCATCCTTTACGCATGAGACAGGTTCAGGCGTCGCAATCAGCTGACTTCATAGGTGGGATTGTCACGATCACCAAGCAATAGGGCCTCGTTCCTAACTTGCTGAATTTATGGACAGCGCATCAACTGTACCTGGCTTAGATTTGTCTAGGAAGACCACGATGGATGGTGCCGACCTTGAAGTGATTGGATGTGGCTTCGACATTCCTGAAATGTCGCCAGGCGTCGCCTTGGACTTTGCTCGAGTTATTAGACTTTCGTTTTAGGACCTTACCCACATCCACCTATTGATAATATTTAAACATTAAATCATGTATTTATTTAATAATTTAAATTTTTAGAATAATTAGTAATTATTCCATAAAATCTGCATGCGTGGTTTAATACAAAAAGGTACCGATAATTTCACATTAAGAGGGTCAGAACGATAAATTTTAACCAAAATATACATAAAGTTTGAGAAAATATTACAAATCATCCCAAAACAAACTTTTAACATCTAATATGAAAAATACACCTTTGCATCCTAGAACAAACCTCATCGCTAGTAAAGACCAAAGGGTCATTTGCTTGATTAGCGCGACATCCTCAGTAATCTCCCGCAAGACCCTGGCCTCCATCATCCAAAATTGCCCATCTCTATTCCACCGCCAACCACCGTCTATTGTAGCCAAATTCCAACCTGCTGCGGCCGTAAACCCCCTTCTTCTTGCAACTGTCGCCAGCTTCCCTTGCCTGTCTGCTCTTTCACTGGGCTTTGCGATTTCCATCTCTGCAATATGTCTCTCTGTCACTCTGTGCCGAAACTACATTGGGTCATCCATGGACGACCTCATCAAGGTTGTGCAGGGCCGAGGTGGAGGCTTGCGACCTAAATTGAGGTTGACAATAGCCATGATGAGGTCGTCAGCCTCACAGCAAGTAGACAGGTTGGGGCCGGCAATAGGGAAATTACCAAAAAGTTATAATCATAATCCTATTGTACAATGATTAATTCAATCATAAATATTTTAGTTTTACTAATTTCTTCATAAACCTTTTGATAATGGCCGATTTAGTTATTCCGACCAATTATGGTCGGCAATTGTTAACATGAATGATGGTTATCTTATATGGCACGATTGACACTAATGTGGACAAATTGTGCTCTTTTCTTTTTAATATTTCGAATCTTTTTCTTCATTTTTTTTCTAGCTCTAGCTGGTGACCTTGCTGGCCAACCCTCACCTAGCTTGGGCAGGGGTGCTGCGACCCTCTCTATGCCCTCAATTGTAACTAGCAAGGGCTGCAATTCTTAACCCAAACCAGGCAAGGATTGGTAGCCCATGCTGGCCCAAATTTGGAAAAAAGAAGAAGAAGAAGAATAAATAAATAAAAACAAAACAAAACAGAAGAAAAATAATAATAATAATTTTAAAATTTTAAAAACTTCAAAATTGCCTACGTTAGCACCAACCGTCACTGGCTATGTTACATAGGATGGCCAGCATTTACATTAGTAATTCTAGCCAAAATTGCTCAGAATGACTATATTAGCAAATTGTTAAAGAATTTAAGACTAAATTTGCCATTGTACAATAGGTTTATGATTTATTATTTATTTTGTAAGTTTTCCGGCCGTTGACACTATAATTGGGGGTGAGATAGAGTCATCGGATGGGGTGGGAGGAGGAGGTAGCATTGGCGGTGTTGGTGGCCAATCTTAGGGTTTGGTTTGGGTGTTTATTTAGGACGAGGATGGATTTGTTTTTCTAGAGGAAATGACAATTTTCTAAACAACTATACATTGGTAAACAATGTCAAAGTGGTCTCTGTGTGCTAAATTCAGGATGCAAATTTGTTTTGAAAGGTAGAGCCTACAAACTTGTCTTAGAGCAAGAAGTAGATGTAGATTTTGGTTCTCTATGTCTCTTAGCTTTTCATTATTTTGATGAGGGTCCGCCATTTCGGAACGGTACCTCCGTCGTGCGAGGGCTTGCCCCGATCTCTCCTCTATTTTTGGTTTTTTAGGTGGCGCCACATCATCACCAATTATTCCTCAACCTATTTTAGAAAGTCATTTCATATTTTTTGCAACTCAAAATTAATAGAATTAACGAAATCATGTAATTACACTTTTTGAACAAATTCCATTACTTTATTGTGCTGTCTAGAAAAATTTTAGAACTTGATTAATAATTTCATCAATTTTAGGACTTTAAGAGCATGTACCCAATGCTAAAAGTAGAGGATCCATCGAATTTCATCAGAGGATCAAGTGAGTGTCCGAGAATTTTACACAGTAAACTCATGGCTTCCTTCTGACCAGCACCAAAAAAAAAAAAAAAAAAAAAAAAACTTTTGGCTTCCTAGTTGTCCAACTAAGCTTGTCATAAGACGCCACATGTTATTTATTTATGAACTCGCAACTCTTTATTTGATAAAGCGCACCAAGATACCAAGAGAAGACCTAAAATCTCTCAATTGTAACTGGACCTCGTAGGAACCGAAACATTAGAATATCTGAAAAAGAGATAGTACATTACAATTTTCGAACATATACCAGACGAGAACCAGGATTCATCTTTTCCCCTTATCTCTCTTCTTTTCAAGCCAAACTCAAACGCGGACCCGAGGGTGAGGTGCTGCAAATGTCTCTTAATGCACGAGTTCGGCGACAGGCCTATGCATTTGACAAGAAATTTATATGCTTGATCCACGAAGCAAAGCCCAAGACAATTTGTGCGGTTGACACCTACCTAGTGCCGAACGGTCAAAGAAGTTGGTTGCCTCGAGCCAATTCTTAATCGGTAATAAATACACGGGCTTCGCTATATTTAGTCCACCGTTCAAATACGATCTATCATTTGGTAGTTGACGCTATCTTTGGAAGCCTTTTTCAAAAGAAAGGATAACTAGATTACCACAAACATCTTTCGGCCACCCTTTTCGATAAGGCCGAGATATTCCAATTGGTAATTTTGATGTGAATTACTTTCCCTCTCAGTTTCTTCACCCCATTCGTAAACCTTCAAACAATGCCAAAGGAGCTCTCGTCCTCTCCCACTACACACTTGAATAGATATGGGGTGGCCCTTACTTAGATAGCTACATTCAATCTTGGATAAGGTATGTAAAAGGTTCCTAGTCTACATTCAAACTGATTCTACTTTAGGAATCAGGAGCGAAGCGATCTTCTGAGCAACCAGGCAGGAAGTGATCTTCAACCCAACTCCTTTTTTTTTTGTGGATTGCTATTTTCGGCAGCTCTCTTAGTCATTATATAGAGAAATTTCCATCATCCATTTTTCAATTGGAATAGCCCTTGGACCTTTTTTGGGTCTCCGACTAGATAAAAGAGTAGATTGACATAGCAATTTATTCCTGATTAATTTGGAAGAGACCAAACTAAAATTAATATATCCGGGAAAGCTACTTACAATTTGACCGCAATTAATGTAGCGCAATTGCCTAGAGCATTATCAAGCATAAAGCTGCCAATACAACAATCCATACAACCATTCAAAAGATTGATATTCTCCTTCAATGCGTCGTCCAAGACAGTGCAAACCCCTAAGTCGCTCAAAAAGGGGACCCAGCCTTACATTTATAATTTACACGAGATAAAGCTACATATATTATTTACATATACACAGCCCAAGGGATATGACGTACAATATTTTCCTTCGATTAGTAGAATATCATGGGACTTTGGGAGAAAGTATTTTTTTTTGTTTTCTTTCAAATCTGTTTGTAAAAGGGGAGAAAATGAATAGAATCAAAATTTTGGGTGCAAAAAGATTAAAAAAAAATTGAAAATATTGTGAGAGGAGAGAGGAGGAAATCTCAAATTGTAATGTTTTCTCTCGTAATTTTCTTTATGATGGTGTCCCAGACATAGCATTAAGATAATAAAAAAACATCATAACCTTTTTCACTGGTCACATAGGCTTTATCTAGTAAACAGTTACTGATAAATATACTAAATATAAAATAAGAAGCACAGTTCTCAGGTAATTACTTTATTTTCTTTCTTTCAAGTACCTCTTATTAAATACGGTAAAGTTATGATGCACACCAACAATTACATAAAGTTGAATTTTCAAAGAGCAACACTTGCATACCATACACTATTTTCATTGCTATCCATCCCATTTTCCATTTTATTAGACTTCTCCACTACTTGGGCATGCATGAATTCTAACATATAAATGATTTGCAGCAACTTTCCTTATTTCACAAAAGTTCTTCAAGTTCATATTAAATTACATTGTATACTGATTAACATTGTTAAACAAAGTCAGTCTCCCATCCAACTATTACAATTTTCTGCATAGACCAATATATATGATATACAAATTACCAAATTTGAAAACTAAATTAGTCACGAGAATAGGTGTTAAGGTTAATTAGGAAAAAGTACTTAGTGAATAACGTTCGCACCTGGGCATGCTGGGTGGTGCACCCACGAGAGTAATGCCAACTGCTGGTAAACCTAGCATTTCCGTAGAATATGTATGCAGATAGATAGATTTGACGTCATCACCCTAGAATTTTATTATGCAATGTTACACATGGTAATAGAACATCAAATCTAAGATAAGCTAATGAAATGCTAGAGACCAAATCTCTCGAAACATATTACCAAAGGATCGTACATATTAAAGGATGCAACAAGGGCTTGTGTAATTAATGTTCTATGCCTCTGGTGTACATGCTATTCTTTCCAATTACTAAGAAGTTTCATTGGCAAATAAGAAACAATAAAAGAACATAATATCCATGCAAATTTTGTAATGCGAGATGTTCCTCCTACAGCTCGTTATATGTACTGAGACGAAGCTACCAAACTACTGAACCCCACCCACCACCGTCACATGCACAACACCACCTTGAGCCACCCAGCCTCCAGCCATCGAACCTGACGTCACCCCCCTTCCCCCTTCCCCCTCCTCCTCTTGCTCATCCATGTACCCAGTAAATGGAAGCAAAAACGCCTGCATTCTTCATAATTCACTCACTTTCGGAATGAAGAGGTAACACATAAGACTAGAGCCCAAAGGCACTCGTGTGATTAAGTACTAAAATTTCTTATGGAATCACCACTTTTATTTGAGACCTATAGAACTAATATAAGATATAGAAGGGGATACGCAATAAGAAAAAAGTCCCCCATCTGTAAATAAAAAAATTCAAAATAAGATGTTAAGGTAAAGAAAGGAAAAGGAGAGCCTTAAGCAGTAATACCAAAAGTAAGAACACAAGGTTTCATGAATAAGACCAATACTGTTCAATTTCTTGAAGTAATTAACAACAGCGTTCCAATAAAAGCCTATGCAATGTAATACTCATGAAATTCAGATGTAATACTGAAGCATCCCATGACTCTCAGTCAGAATTAGCAGGATGGAGAAAAATAATAATCAAAACAAAACCTTCCCAACAATTACACCAGAAAGAAATAAGACAGAAGCACACAACAATGGAAAAAAATAATTAAATGCATCAAAGAAGCACCATTTCTTCACCTGAATAATGCATAACAACTTACGTGTGCTGTATTAATACCACCATCGGTTAAGGATTCAAGAAGCAGCTCTCTGGGATTCATACTTGTTATCATTGAGCATTTTGCCAAATGGTAGAGCTCCAAAGTTCAATAATTGCACAAGCAAATGAAAGCTAAGAAACCAGTTCAACAATCATATCATGGATTAGATCATCAAAACGAGAATTTGAAAGCCCCCCCACAAACTAGCAAAGTAGGATAAAAGGCCCAATTAAAACAAATGGTGAAAAGGAAAGACAGATCAATAGTTCCATGAAAATATATCCACATTGTAAAAGTGATTGATTGGTGCAAGATGAAAAGGAATAAGCACAAACGCCTTTGAAGGATTGATTTTATGTTGATTAATGTAGTTGGCCATAGGCAAATGATATCGACAAACTCTAATAAGCAGGTAAACCACAAATTTCCCATCAAAGTCTCTTTGGTCAATGTATGCATCAGCAAATTATGTACAACCATGATAACACTCTATAAGTACCAGAAGTGAGCTGCCAACTGAACAGGAAACGTGTGATATAAAGGAACAAAAGACTAGACATGCTACAAGTGGAACACTAAATGTACAGGAAACATGTGATGTGTAGGAACAGCAGAGAGGATAAGCAACAAAGCATCTTCTTTTTTTTTCCGCAAAGGTGCCACATAAAAACTATCTCTAACATACAAAGTGATCATCCAAATGTAGAACTGCGTATATATGTATGATGTCATAAATCATGGAATATGACACACCATCACAAAATGAACAAGCAACTGTTTATTGATAGATTTCCATATCAGAGAATGCAAATTTAGTAAAGCCAAAAACTCACTCTGACATAAATCATGAAAATTTAAGCACCATCGAACACTTTCACCAGAAGGTTTGTTCCTAAAGTACCTACAGCCCATTCACCTCCCACTTGTAAAACCTGGCTGCCACCATGATATAATGTCCGGCAATGGAAGAGCAACCTCATAGATACCTCTATTGTGCCAATACCCTTATCTTTCATTTCTTTGTCTTGCTTCTCAAGAAACCCTACCTTGTGTATAAGCCATGACTTGCTTGTAAAACCGGGACATATTTTCATTCTCAAGAGAATAAGAGAATAAACACAAGTAATATGCAAGAAAATTACAAAAATGAGTATAAGAGTGGGGAAATTGAACTCTTGACTCCTTCTATGATAAAAACAGTATATGTCAAGCATGTTTCTTGGAAGAAACAACTATTTTAGTTTGCAAGACATCTCAGCTGATGTATGTTAAAGAGAAAGTATAAGGGACAGACTAGGGGGTGCCAAATAGTAGACAGGAATCTACAAACTCTTGCAGCAAACAAACAAAGGATTTAGTGGAACAAAGCTAAATCAATCAAAAATAAATAAATAATCTTTGTCTCTGGAATTCTTCTATTCTTATCCATGAAAATTATATATCTCAAATTATGATCCCCAAGACACATTGAAGAAGTTTAATACTATGAGATTTTGTAGGACCACTACATACTATTCTAAGAGTATAAACTATTAGATAAATACATGATTAAATATTTAAATATTTCAATCGCTCCTCACATTTAATCTAGTCTTTTTGCCTAGCAGTAAGAGTTGACATATATAATTAGGGAGGCAATAGGGGCATGAAAGAATTTGGATTTAAAACCTTATGCTCTGATATCATATGAGATTTCGTGGATCAATAATAACTATTCTAAAAGTTTAAGTTGTTAAATGAAGACATGTAATATTCTATCAAATACTTCACATAAACTAAGTTTCACAGCTTGAGAAGAACCATTTCTACAGTAGTCATACTTAAGCTGAACACCATCTAAATGCCTAAGAGACTTGACTCCAAATCATCCTTGGATAACTACTCATGCCAAGATTCAAGAAGATTCCCAAGTCGTGGAAGTAATGTCCCCACCCTAGCTTGTTTGTGAATGGCATTCACCCTTGGCTCATGGTAGAGGGCTCAATCTTGATGCTTTGATAGTCAATGTGGCACCTCCCCAAGGCTATCATATTTTGCATGCGCACGTGTGAGAGAGAGAGAGAGAGAGAGAGAGAGAGAGAGAGAGCTCAATCCTTCATCATCCTTTGAACCATCGAATGTAGGAAAGAAATGACTTAAAAGAACGAAAAGACTAGACTGAGTTTCCTTACGGGACTCCAATGGCTAGGTTCCTATCAAGCTACAATCCATCAAAAAAGATGAAGATTGCCTCTCATTATTAACACAAACAAAATTAGCCGTGCAAACAGATGAGGAAAAAAAATCAAACTGACAGTAAACAGTTGCTCTCTTGGTGCCATAAATTCTTTCACCCAATTATTTTCAACGGGATTCCAAAGGAGCATTTATTATCTGCAAGAACCTAGAGGAGATGAGAGATAAACGATGAATTTAATCCACATACTCGCCAAGATATATTCCAGAAGTGGCTTGATCATCAGACCATATCTTGTTCGCACAAAGTCTCTCATCCCACAGTTTGATGGCTCTAGAACTGTTGTCCTTCTCCAAATCCAATTGCTATTGAGAATGGAAAAGGGAGTATGAACTAGCTAAGAAGGTTCTCTTGCATATTAATCTGAACAACGCAGTAAAAAGCCACTTTATCTAGCTAGAGACTAAGAACCAGAGCTGATTATAAGACACGAGAATAAACATTATTATGGATAGCAATTATGTCATGCGTTCCCTGTTCCATATTGCATGCAAGAAAATTAAAAGAGTCGAAGGACAGGGTATTCCTCTCTGAGTCCAAGACCAGAATAATGCAATAAATAAATAAAAATAGAGACTTTTAATTACCTGAACGGTCAGGCATAAAATATAAATTTTTCCGTTAAATCCGCACAGTACAGGGAGTTAATCCCCCCATCGAAAGTCACGCTCTCTGAAGCCGCTAACTGTTACTGATCATCAAGCTTTAAAAACACAAAAGGAAACAAAGGAAAAAGCTTTCACAGTTTAATCAAACCCAGATCACAGAACCCATGTGACCCAGTCGCGTCTTATCATTTTTTTTCTTTTTATTTTTTGGCTCATCGCCAGTCCCGCAAACACAATCACGGCCACAGCTACAGCCACAGCCAGAGAGAGAACCGGGGGGGGGATGAAAATTCGGGCAACGGGAAGCTTGACGGAAAGAGAAATGAGCACGCAAAAGTAAAGGTATAGCCTCTATACAATTACCTCTGTGTGCTCACTCTCTTCTGTCAAGCTCTCGTTATGCCCCATATCAACCCTAACAAAGTGATGATGCAAGAAAACAGTAAGACAATGAAACAGAATTCAGCAGAAGAAGAAAAAGAAAAGGAGAAATCAGATCTGTGGAGAGGTGGAGATACCCACTTGAGGAGAGTTACTTTAGGAGTCTCTAAACATCAGAGAGATCCATCATCGCCTGTCAATGACAACTAGGGTTTTGCCCCCATCAAGAAAACCCAAAACAGGAGCCACAAAACCAGACCCCACTCTCAACAGGCACACACAAACACACATGCAAGGTGTCGACAGGTTTCGGGGATAACGTACCAGATGTCGCAGAATCAATCGTACAGTGATCGACGGCGATGGCCCCAAAATAGCAAAACCACCGAAAAAGGTAAAGAGACAATGTTCCGACTGTGGAGGGAGCCTGCTCTTGTCTTTGCCCTTTCGGTTAAACGAGGAAACGGAGCGATTTGAAGAGTCCCTTACCGACCAAAAAAAAAAAAAAAAACAGGTCACTTTATAGCCAATTGCCAAAATAACGGGGAAAAAAAGAAAAAAGAAAAAAAAACCTCTGAAGACCCTCTAAATAAAGGATTAAAGAAATTTTATATCTTGAAAATTGGATCCTATCGAGTTACGTTAACAAGAGTTTTGGACACTCGTGAAAGCAAGTCATTTTCTTCGCCCATATTTTCTTTCTTAATTGTCAGTGTACAAATACTTGTCAGACATTAAAAAATGTATTTTTGAATGTGACAAGATAAATTACAAGAAATCGCATGAAGAAGAAAAGACACTGTTTTTATTTTTTATTTATTTGATCATTCGAAAAATTGTCCAAATTCCTTGTTCTTTTCTCTTCTCTTTCCGCTGGATGTATTTCTTGGGAAGACCAGACACTGGTGATTGATTTCTAGCCGTCGATGTGACTGGTGTCGTCAATTCCTCGTGCATGTATGCTCGATTGGGAGGTGTGGCTGTCTTGGCAATCGGGCGTTTCAGGATGGGACTGCGTCAATCCGGGGGACAGGCCTTGCCTGCGACGAGCTCGCAGGTGACTTTTATAAAAGTACTCAACATATATTTTTATATGGATTTTGCTAAACCAAATAAGGAAGTATATAGCTTTCAGTTTGGTGATGATACCCGTAATATGGACATTTAAAATTCAGTAATTTGAAACCGCATCAAACACATTTAATGAATATTCCAAAAATACTTGTTAATAAAACCCTTTTGCTATAAAGGATTTTGTTATTTCTGAAACGCTTCTTGAATAATTAGAAAGAGTCGACTATTCTCATACTACATGTTAAGAAGACACAATGAAATTCGAGTAATCTTTGACCAATTAAAGTTTATCAATATTCTAAATGGTCAACATAACATGGTCTCAGGTAGGGAAACTCTACCCACCTACTTCCTCCCCTTCTTCCTCTCATCTCCACACAACCTCCTTCTTCAACTTCCATAGAAGAGAGGGTTTGAGCTAGATCTCTCCCTCCCATCCTTTGTATTTTAGATGATTTGGTTCTCTATTTTCTTTTCCTTACTTTCCTTCCAATTAGGGAGCTTTTCTTTTTTAATCTAATTTCTAGAAGCTTGTCTCTCCTGTTTTGGGAAGATTTCTATCCCTACCTAGTCTAGATTTTGGGGATTTTATGTCTATATTTTTGCGATTTCACTTTCTTTGGATTTTGTTAGTGTACAAGTTTAGTTTCATACAAGATCAAAGGAGCTTCGTGAAAGATTTTGCTCTCACAGTCAAATTTGTGCTTAGTTAACTTTTTTACTATAAATGACGAATATGTTGAGGATGCCAAACCTAGATGCGCATTGCCGTAAGACAAAGCCACAATAATAAATGGAGTTCTCGATATGTGCTCATTATTGAAAACGGACTTAGTGATGAGGCACCAAATTTGATTTAAAGAAGTCATAAATTTGCTCTTTTAGCATGTAACCCCTAATTTTGTTTAGATAATTCATCTTGTTATCTAGAACTTGTTTTGCTTTGAAATTATCTAGGATTTGTCTTGATTTATAATTAAATTAAGTTGTTTCTCTTTTTTTTTTTAATAAAAATGAATGAAATATTACTTTCGACCAAAAAAAAATTATTCAAAATTTCTTAAAAACCATATCATCTTAATTAGGTCTAAAAAACCAAAACATCTTAAATTAGATATACTTAGCAAGTAATTTGAAAACACTCATTAACCCAATGTATCAATGCATTTCTACGAATGAATCAGAGTGATTTTACATCCTTATCTTTGGGGCTTATATTTATACTAGCCCTTTAAATCCCCTCCATTGCCTTTCTACATCATTTAGTTTATAATCTTTTAGACAATTTTCTTTTGTTAACACTCTTATTGGGCGAGCCTAGACGACTCAAGCCTAGCCTTCCCAAAATGTAGCCACCATGAGCAGCTCAGAGAAAGTCCACAGCATTTGTGAAAGATGATTTGATTTGTCAGAGAAATGCACTTGGGGAGGCAAAGAACGCGCGATCCAATGTGCCGCCCGCCGATTTCACGTTGGATGACGACAGATTTTGTCATTTGACTCATAAAACTTTCGATTACATGTCATCACTTAAAGCAAATAGATCAAGTGGGTAGTTAAAAGTAGCTCAAAGCAGTGTTGGAAGGCCGGACAAAAATGAGTGTTAAGTTGTGAGAGTCACCCCTTAAATAGTTTTTATACAAATTGCTACAAATCTGCAAGGTGCACCCTAACGAGGATTCTAACCGCCCTATATTAAATTTTCCCATCTATATCTTGTATAGGATACGAGACTTGTGGCTTGCATCATTCACCTCGAATTGCAACTGCATGGAGTACTTTGTTTGAGGGTGTGGCCCCGTGAATCAGGCATGATTGGTTATGATTGACTCTGGGTGAAAATAGAAGAGAAGAAACGAAAAAAGATTAGAGACTGACATTTTCTAATTTTGGATTACCATAAGTTTAATACGATGATTATTTTGTTTGTAATTTTCAGTAAAAGAAATCGAACTTCACATGGCCCGGTTCTCAGGCACTCCCAGGCAAGCAAGACGAAGATAATACGGCTCCAAATTGTTGTACCAAGCAAATAGGATGGGATAAGACCTACGCTAATCCACTCGTAAGAAGTAAATTGCTGGCAGCAGCAAATTGTAAAGTAATTGAATTGAAAGCAATATTCACATGATTTATATTGTCCGTTTCAAGGGAGATACTCCTACATCACTTAAGTCTCCAAGGTGCTGAGGATTTAGACAAATGCCTATTCAAATTTTCAGATCAGAAAGAGAGAGAGAGAGGATCAGGTCTTTTTCTGATAGAATATAATCTTCCTCGGTGCAATTTAACTTGGGGCTATCTTGTATTATAATTGTCACATACGAAAGCTAAATTTATTGGACGGAGGACATCAAATTGTCGGTATTAGGGTAGTGGAGAGGACCGCATGCACGAGCCATGGACCACAATTGAAGCTTTTGTTTCATTTCATGACATTGCCTTTTGGCCATGAAATGCGGTGACTGTCAAACCTATTCCGAGTAAAGGAACCAACAAAAAGATGATAGGCAAATGGGCTACAAATGGAAAATGTTACGGTTCTGAAGTGCATCGAGCCGCTCTCCCCTTATACTTTTGCCTTTTTCCACTTCGGGTATAAGGGGTTGTACCCACGATTCTATTGTTGGCAACATTGCAGAAGTTTCTTCCTGTGTTTAGTGCTTGTCCATGATCCCTTTGTCCAAAGGCTTATCATGGTCCCTCACTGCTAGACCGGGTCTTTCATTCAGATTTACCGACACTCATGAAAGTTTCATGCAATATCAAGAGCTTGATGGGATAAAATGACACTTTGCAATGCAAGAAGCATGAGGTCTCGGATTTCCTGTATTTGGTCAACATTTACTTCGTTAGCATAACATAACAAGAGCTCACTTATTTCTATGTCGGACCATCCATGATTCAACGCACTTCAAGGAAACCTCTTGTAAATAAATAATATTTTGAATATCTACTCTCAAAAATCCTAATCTTTACATTATTTTTTTGAATAAGGAGGAAGCTCGCTTTAGATAAGTTCGCGGGATTATAAAATACCTACTAATTTCATTACTCTATATAGGGCAAGGAAAATCTAGAGAATCGACCCAAGTTTTTTTTTTTCCTGATGTGTATTGTCCTCCTTAGGGTTTTCTTTTCCCTGACAACAAGCCCCAGAAAACGAAAGTTTGAAACGATGAAATGAAATCATCCCAAAAACAAGGAGGAGGAAAAGAAGAACAATAAAGGAGGCTTCGGGGTGTAGTTGGAGGACCACAATTGGGGCTACTAGACTGGACCACCCCGAGAAAATATTCGATTTATCAAGAAAGGCCAAGGCATAAAACCCACCCCACCTTTCGACCTCGACAGGTAGAGAACCCTAGGGTCATTAAAAATATATAATCTATATCGCGTTCACACTGATGGACAAAGTACCCATCGATCCCAGATCTTTCAATCCAGAAACGAACGAACAATAAATATCAAGCGCGCCAGCATTTCCAGATTTATGTGTTGTCTCGTGCGATTCTGGCCTCGGCGACCAGCTTCCGGAAATGTAATTAACAGAGGCCGTCATCCGGTGCTTTCTCTTCCGGTATCATGCACATGATGGATCAGCTTCTTAGACTCGTTTCATTCAAGCCATGCTCTATGCCTGTTTTCAAGATAGCAGTGTAATTATTGTTTGTTGCGGTGCGATGTCAACAAAATTTGCAAATATTTAGGAAACACTATTGGTTCGGCGATGCTAAAGAGTGAATTGGATCATAGGAGTATCTTTGGTCTCCGCAGAAGTTGGAGACCAGTCATAGTTAGCCCGCCATTGATACGAGGTCTAGCATACTGATTTCCTCCCGTCAAACATATTCCACCTCTCCGCTTGGAGCAGAGGTTGCATCTTGAAATAAGACCATAACCTGATGCAGGGAGATACGACTCACGCCGGGTGATACAAATGGCATTTAAATCCCTGAAGAGCTCACAAGGTAAGAGTGCTAACAGCTGCGGACAAGGAAAACCCAGGCATCTCAACCAACATGGACCGAGGAGCCCTATATAATCATGTCATCTAAGGATTCGGGGAACGTCGAATTCAATCTTTTTTTGCCAACTATTATACAACAAAAAGCCCAACTTCGTAGACAATGAACGAATAGCCCATCTCTGAAACAGAAAACCCGCGAGACTCCGCGAATTCATATCAAGTTCTCTCCAGCTCTCACATGGACTTGCTTTTAGACAACAAATTCTCAAACAGCCTTAGCTTGACAAAACAATAGAAAGAAGACAGTGATTGAGACCGAAGTACCATGCTTTTAGGCCAAGTGCCAATTATCCCGTTTTAAGGTGTGGGAGTTCAGGGGAGAATGCGTAGAACAATCCTTTCCAGTCTCAGAAACATAACTCGAAATTCTCCCGTCTAGGTGGAAGTTCCAAGGGAGCGAGCGTAGAACAAATCCTTTCTAGTTTGGAAATTCCACTTGCTGTTCTGTTCCTGAGCTCGTCATAAGTAGAACTCGGAACGAGTGCGCTATAAACTCCTGGGTTTGAAAATAGCTAACACCCACGTACCCACCCCAGTCCTGCCTTTGCAAATCCGACAAGCAAGTTTTAGGACCTGGATGTATAATTCTGCCGTAACTCTTATCAATCATAAGGCACGCTAATAATACATTTCGGTCAAAGAAAAGCCTCTTAAAGTCGAGCAACAAGAAGCTAACGCCATATGTAAAATAACCCCATTTTTTGCAAAAGGAAACAAAGCTAAGCAATGCGCTCTGCAATCAGTTCCAACAAAAGCATTCCTCTCTAACAGCAAAAGGAAAACTAAGCTAACCCCTCTACAACCACTAAAGATCTAGATTATCTGAATATAATGCTGGCCATAATATTAACTACCACCAAGAGAATGTTTTGCTTAAATACTGCACAGCTCGGGAGGACCCAACAACATGCAAAATCCTAAAGAGTTCCAGAGAGATGGACCGGTGCCTTGAGGAACACCTATTCAGTCAGCAATGACCCCCTCTTCAGATTTTAAGCTCCTTTTCGACGCTTTTTCCCAGTGCTTGATTTGCCTCCCTGTCCTTTTGAAGACTCCGACAGCCTTGCTTTCTTACTTAGAGGGACTTCAGGTGTCTCCTCTGAGTCTTCATCCTCAATTTCATCCTCTTTGGGTTTGGGTGAACCCAGTTTGAGCTTTCCAGAACTACTGGTATTAGCCTTGCCAAAACTCCTCGGACCTTTCCCCTTGGAAGTACTCTTATCAGCTCGCATGGACTTGTCACCTTTCTGGATTTCTCGGTCAGACTTAGTTGAAACACTTCTTGCACCGGAGTCATTGGCTTTTGATTTGCCAGTCTTGAGAGTCATAAGTTCAGTATCCTTGGCTTTCCCAGACGTTTTCAAAGTCGCCTTACCAGTACTTTTAGGGGTTCGGTCTTTCTCAAAATTGCCATCTGTTTTCCTGCCTTCCCTGGACTTGTGACCAGATGTTGTAGCAGCGGGAGCTTTGGGTTTGCCAGAAGAAACACCTCCACTCCTAGCAATTAAACGTCAAATGGTTATGTAACAAACTAAGGACAATAAAAGTCTATCTGTAAAATTTAACTCACTTCTTTGATGACATATCCATCTTCACTTTCTTCTCTGAAGCCGGCCCAGGCTTCACTTTTGCCTTTTTCTTCAGAGGCCTGAATTAAGCAACCAGATGATATCAGTACAATACTATTTACTATTATAGAATGTACACTGGAGCACAGAATTTAGTACAGAATAAAGCATGGAACAATGTGCACGAGATACAGCAATCACATGTCTGGAGAAGCAAATATAGAGATCTAAGTGCCACAAGCTATCCATGCTGAAATGATATATTAATGAAGTCCTCAAGAAGAGAATTAAGTCAGAGACAACAGCATCCATCTACAAAAACAGGAGGCAACTCCCTAACATCTTCGTTTAAAAAAAGGAATGCTCCAAGAGCTTTTGAAAAAATGGAAGAATATTATATTCACGAACTACAAGGAAAGCCACCCCGAAATTCAGACTAGAAAGTTGGATTTTCGTGCATCCTACTCAAGTACCAATTTCCAAAGTATTGACACAGCCTTCCCAAAATAAACTCTAAATCAAGAATCCTTAATTTCCATCAAATAAGAATTTCCACAATGTCAAATGTATTATTTCCTCAAACAAGAAGTCAGGGAAAGAAGACAAAGCGACGTACATTTCTGGTGAAGCATCCGAACTATCACGGTCAGCAACCTGGCCCTGTGGAGAGAAAACCACCAGTCAGTTATCCATAAGACAACATTGAGGTTATGAGGTCAATGTTGTCAAATCCATTAGTACCCACCTTATCTCCAAAATCACCTTCAACAAACTTCCATTTCTCTTCCTCAAGATTTAATATCTCCATATCACCATCCTCATAGAGAACCTGCAAAAGTATGCAGTTGTAATCTTCTGGACATAATACCCCAACCTCCAATACGAGATGAAAAGAGCATTTTAATAACCATAACTGCCATCTCACCTTATGCTTCTTTCGCACACTATCAAAAGCCTTAATGACACCTTCGTAGTATCTGAAAGATTATGAAATAGTCAGAAGCATATCTGAGGCGATATGAACCAGCTTTAGGTATAATTAGATGTAGAGCCAGTGCTTAAAATATTTGACTTAGCAAAATAGAACAGGCACATAGAGAAAGACTACAGAAAATCTATACATACTGTTTATCAAGAGGCCACCAAACTTTAATCTTCAAGCCAACCAGATCCGCTCCATAATTCTTAGCGTCAGAATCCTGGGACACCTATGATCAACCAATCAGAAATCATGTCACTACCAGAAATCAATCCTATGAAATGGTCTTTCCGTTAGTGCCGGGTGTGGTGGAAAGCTGGGGGAGGAATGAGAAATACACACTTCTACTATCCACTTTAAGCACAACAGAAGCTTGCAGAGATGGCGGGAGAAAGGACAGAGATCAGAACCATCCAATGAGCATAGCATCACAAATGCATCCAAATTGAAGGCATGTAACAGCAGTTGAGACTTATGGGTTAACAGATATCCATAGAAGTCCTCATTTTCTCCATTTAAAAGCATATATATACTGAATTTGTCATCACCTTTGGTAAGTCATGATACCCCTAAAAGAGACGCACAAGCTTATTCAAAACAAGCCAAGACAGACACACGACATTGGCAAATCATCAATCTCAGTTGACATTGTGTAAAAATCGAAGCTTAGCAATATGAAGTTTACAAGATTAAGTACGAAACTTGTCTAGTGATGATGAAAATCCACACACACACACACACATATCAACATCTAACTGCTATGTTTTGGAGGGGGGATTTTCTTTCTTTCCCATTTCAATTCTTCTCACTTAAGATGCTAACTTTCTTCCTAAGATCTTCCCTACTCAAGCCCTTCATGTCTAAAACTAGCAAATGCAAAAGAAGAAAAGGTCAAAAATATGAAATAGATGGTTAGACAGAGTGCATATTATACCTCCTCTTTGCCTGAACTACGCTTCCTCTTGAAGTTGTCCTTAGAGGTCTCACCCAGGTACTTCTCATCTTTAACTGGTTTTTTCACCCCCTTAGGGGAGGAAGGAGTTCCCTGATAGGTAAAAGTATTCATCACTAACCAAGTGAAGAGATATATAAAATTATAGACTAACTTCAATATGGAGGTACCTTCTTCTCAATTTTCCCAGCAGATTTCTTGACATTCTTCTCAAAAGCCAATCTACTTTTGGTGTTCTTCCTTCTGTCCTCTGGCTTCTTTCTAGAGATACCTTCCCCACTGCTGGTGCTTGCATTCACTTTCTTCTCTGGCTGCTTCAACAATTTTACATCTGATCCACTGGTTGCATCATCTTCCTTGGACACTTCCTCCACAGTTATAGTTCTCTCCTTGCTGGACACATCGTCAGCGCTACTATCATCCACTCTTTTCGTATCTGTTTCTACTTGAAGACCAGCCGTTCCTGCAGATTCTTTTTTGGAAATGTCAACAGAAGATGGTTTCACCTCTTCAGCTGAATCCTCTTTATCCTTTGGTGATCCAGCCTCCTGGGGCTGACTTTTATCAGGTATCTCCTCAGTTAAGGGAGGCAAAGCAGAGACCTTGGACTCATCATGTTTGGACTCATCATGTTTGGACTCATCATCCTTGGACTCATCATCCTTGGACTCATCATCAGCCGCTTTATCAGTAGATGGCTCAGACACGCCCTCCTTTTCACTTTGCAACGGTATTTTTGCCTCACATTTAACATCTTCACCAGGCAGACTTGGAGCATCATTGCCAGGTTCTTTCTCAGTGTCTTTCACTATTTCAGCATCCTTGTCATCAACCCGAGCAATGTTGGATGGCTTCGCAGATCTAGATGACATGTTAGTTCTCCTTCCTCTTTTCTTCTTAGCTGGTTCTGGCTTGGATTCTTCTTTCTGTGCCTTCTTGTTGTCCAATTTATCAAGGTCACCATTGCTCGATGCATCAGTGGTTTTGGGTGCACTCTCTTTATTTTCTTCTTCCTTATTCAAAGACACGGGATCTACCGAAGAATCATCTTTGTCCAGCTGGGTTGAACCATTGTTCACAACTGTTTTTGGAGATTCACCAGGTGCAGGAACATCTTGAGTTGAAGCCTCTTCAGCTAACTTCTCTTTTTCCATCTAAACAAGCATAAATCAGATGTTTAAAGAATTTATGCAAGTAATGTCACCAACACAGAGCAGAAAATAAGAAAACAGAGAGATGCCACTAAATAATGGCATCAGAATATCTAGTTGATAATGGAGAGTAGATCTAACCGTGTGAAAATAAAATCCAAGAACAACTTACAAACCAAACATGGCCAAATTTATGGTAGAACTTATTTTCACTTACATCATCATGGACATTGGTTTCCTCAGCTGCACCATTTGAGTCTTGACATATGGAAGCAATTACTTTACTATAATCATCTAAAACAACACCGGACGATTTCAATGCTTGGGCCAGGTAAGGTCTCAGTTTCACGGCACACTTCTCAAGCACTTTCTCTCCAAGCTTCTTTGCAATAGGAAGCACATCCTGAAAAACAGTGTAATTTTTAATGTTATGGAGGATAGTCAATAAAGAAAGAGATCTAGCTGACTTGAAAAGAAGTTTACCTCATTGTCCTTTTTTACACTGGCTAAGACAGGAGAGAGAAGCTCTGGTGAAATATCTTCACTTTCTTCTATAACCAGTGTCATAATTGTCTCCATTGATGTAAAGACATTTTCTGGATGGTGCTCCCTGAATGTTGTTTGTTGAACATTAGTTAAAAGCACAAGTATATATGCAGTTATACTAGGTGAAATTAAAACTACCAAAATACATATATTAGCTTCAGGATACCAGCAAACAGGGCTGATTCTGAAATCCCCATCGGAATAGAGGGACACGCAATGCACTCAATCAACTCAACAACAGATAGATCCAACACTTCCTCCAAGCACACAAATGGCATCGATACAAATACCGAACAATAAATATGCCAAACGGACATCATAAAATGGAAAGTGAGACGACTGAAGACCAAAGGACTGAGAGGAGAAAAAAAAAGAGGCAAAAAGCTGAAAAAACATCAAATTGTCAATAGACACAACTGCAATCAAACTTTTCATTGCAGCTTTACAACTAAAATGAACTAACTTTAATTGGTAAAGGACGCAAACTCCAAAGCCTATATGATTCTGTGTCAGCGCAGGTAAGAATTCATTATGCAGGATTATACAGATGCCACCATGGAAAATGATCATCCAAATCCATAAAAGAAAAAAGGAGAACAGTTGAGGACCAGCTATGTCCAACTATCCATGAAGCCTGGATCAGGCATTGACGTACCTTATTTCCTTTAAGAAATGCTCAAACATTTCCAGTATCAGGTTATCACACTCAAGGTCCAGCATCACAACGCAGGACCTGACCTTTGCAACAGTTTCCAAAATTGAGGCCCTTTTCACATATGATCGGCTTGACTTATCAGAGAGATTCTGAAAGGATGACACGATTAACTGGAAAACTTCCTGTGTGCGCCAAATTCACATTAAAACAGCTTAAAGGTTAGGTCACCAAACATTTGGCCACTATGATCCAGGAATATCATTAATATAAGATCTTTTATTACCTTCATTTGGTCATCATCATAGGGAGCCTCCGGTGCACTGATCCTTGTTATCTCGCTAATGCATGAGGCAACAGCAACTCTAACATCAACATCTGCATGCCTGAAAAGTCCATCTTCCACTAATGCCTTCTGCGACGAACTAAGCGCCTTTTGCATTGATTTGCTTGGAGATTGTTCTACTCTTGAGAGATAAGTTTCAACTCGCTTCATTTGCCAGGTTAAAGCAAAATAAAGGCGAATTAGTAGTTTGCAGTACCATCCACTTTAAGTCATGCACAATATGAACAATTTGAAATACGTAAAGCACCATCAACCATATTAACTCTTTTCTATCCTTCTTAGAAGCATGCAGAAAGTTACCTGAGTACTAAGTTTCAAAAACGAAGGACGTGGATGCAAACATAAGGGCACCACTAAATAGAATATAAAAGTTTCCTAAGACAACAATCAAATACTCAAATCACCTTATTGAAGGATGTATGAATAGGAAAGAAATAACTTCACTGCCAAGCATGACAAAATGAGAAGATCGGCAGAGTTTTCGAGATACATGCAAATTGCCAGTCACAAATTCACAGTTGCCGAAATGCCCAAACAATGCGGACAAAATCAGCAATCAATTGATGCATGAAAATGGAAAATACCAATTCCGGCATGCTTGTGTTACCTTAATCAACATGCAAATTTCCGAAGAAAGGAAAAGATAAAACAACTGCATAAATTGCCTGTGCCTGTGTTGATATTTAATAGGTATACCTTGTGATCGTAGTCAGGCGTACATTTACTGAATCGAAATATTCCTTAAAGTTCTTCCTCAAAAATTCGTCATACATACTCAATTTGAAGGAAATTATCAACTAGCCACAATAAATTCGAGTAAGTTTCAAAAGGGCACCTACTCTATGTAATACGGAAAGCTCAAATTGAAAGCCCAAAAGATACGAACGTCATAACGGCTTCCTACTTAAAGAGCACGGATTAGTCTATTCAACCTCTCTTAATGTAACGATTGAAGCATAACAGGAAACATCAATTGACGGCAACACATATAACTAAGATCCACAACAGACACCTCTCCAACAGCCTTAACGGTCACAATGGCTACCCGATAACGACGCAAGGATTAGCGATTTCAACCTTCTCCTACCGTAAATGTCGACATAACAGGAAATAATCAACCGACACCTCTTCAACGATATCAACGGTCATATCGGCTATCCTACCTAAAACAACAAGGATTACTCAATCCAACCTTCTCTTACCGTAACGACACATCCATGCAAACTACGAACGCGTATTGCTCCTAAACAATCAGCAAACTATCAACACATTCATCTCAACAAAAAACCACACATTCACTCGAGGCCTCACGAAGCAAAGAAACATCTCTTCACGCACGAACGGCACGTAATCGACAAGCGCAATTCTCACACAACCGAACCCCCTCCCCAATCCCCACCCCCATGCAATTACCGGCGAAAACAAGCATTCCCGACCAAATGCACGCCGACCACACCATGCACGACGAAAAGCCTAACCAAGGCAAACGAAAAAAAGCCCTAGTACGGTTCCAACCAATCGAAACCGCGCAGGACATTCGCCGGAAAACCAACCAATCGAGCCGCGCCACCGAACGACGAGCCTCCCCCAAAAAACAGAAAAAAGAAAAAGAAAAAGAAAACACCGGAGCAATCAGAACAGGGCGGAAAAGAAAGGGACAGGGGAAGGGGCTTACGTCGAGAAGGGGAAGGAGCTCGTCCACGGCGGGCGGCGGCTCCAGCAGCCTCCGCCCGGCCTCCGCCAGCTGCTCCTCCAGCTCCCTATCCGACGACGACGACGACATGGATGGCCTTCTCGCGATTCCCCCGCTCGAAAAACCGCCCGAGAAAGAAATCGAACGAACCCCGGCTGGCTCCCTGCTCCCGCTCTCCCCCGCTCCCCGGACCGGCCGATCTTCACATCGACCTCGCGAACCCGCCCCCAACCGCAAGCCGGAACCCTAGGCACACCACAGCAAAAAGCGATCGAAATCGAGTGAAGACGAAGAAGCGAAAAGAGCGAAGCGAAGGACACCAGATTTTCGCGCACGGGGCACGAGCACGAACCACGAGCGAGCGCGATAGAGAGAGAGAGAGAAGGGGGAGTTTTAGGGTTTTTTCTTTTTCGATTTTTTTTTTCTTGGCTTCCGGCCAGAGGGAAGGGAAGGGAGGGAGGGAGCGAAATTCCGGAGGATTTTTCTGTTTTTCTTTTTCTTTTTTACCTTTTCTTTCCAGTCCTCCGGAGAGAATTTTGTTTTTTTTTTTCTGTAATTTCGGATTTTCTGGGGCCACTTTCGGGTGCGTTTTATAGGTGAGTCCGCCGAGGCCCGGGCTCGGACTCCGCCGGGGTCTATGAACTGGAGTTGAATCGGTGCGCTCGGATCCGCCGTCCGATTTACTCTGCCGGGCCCACGCGGGGCTGTCTCCGCCGTCGGATCGATGCCCAGCTGTTCCTCTCGCTGCATCCCCCCGGGATTTCCTTCTATGCGCTCTCTCTTGGAGCCGAAAATGGGAGGGGCTTTTTCGTTTTGGGGGATTGTCAGATTTTTCCATTTTGTGGGTTGCCGTTTAATGCGGCTTTCTCTTTATGAAAAAGAAATTGGGATTTTGGTTGCTAAATTCGTAAAATATGTCCGTTTTTGCACCCAAAAAAAAAAAAAGTGGAAGGTTAGTTGAAGCAAGTGATAAGGTTACCATAATCATGAAATTGGGTTAGATTCTGATGTCGGCGGTGCGTGGCAAGATGGCTTTTCAGATTTCGAAAGTCCACCTGTTCTGCGCAGTTCGAATAAGTTAAAATAATTATAAATTTAACGGCGATCATGGGATCCGTATTTAGATGTCGGCGGCGTACGGATCTTCTTCCCGAAGGAAAAGTTTGTGTTAATTTGTAACTTACTATGCATGGATAGTTTCTCCGAAAAATTATAAGTCGACGGTTTTTACCGTTGAAATCATTTGTTTTTCAGTAAATAAGTTTAAAATGGAACTTAACTGAAAACTAACGAGACAATAAAAAAATAACATTAAATTTCTCAAGAAAATACTATAATTTGTCTAAAAATATTGTGTAAAGTATGGATAGATTGCATTGCATGTGCACATAAATATAAATGAAAAACGAGGTGAATTTCACGAAAATTTTGAACTTCAATTAATTAATATTTTTAAATTATAGAGCAAATGACAATTGCTAATATTATGTGATTTATATTGTAGTTAGAAATACTTTATCCTTTCATTTTTCATAGTTCATTGGTAATTTTTAGACAAGGGAAAAAAAATCTTTTACAATTGATTGTTTAATAATATAATAAAGATAGAACTATTTGTCTTCACGTTTGGTTGTCAATATTCTTATAATTCTTCATCATGGAGATAATATGCACTTGTCATTGAAAATTGGATAAGAATGATTACTTCATTCTTAGAAATACCTTTCCAAATTCATAATTTATCCACCTTTTTTTTTTTTTTCGCAAAAGCCAATTATTTATTGAGTTACTTGAAAATTTGATTAAAATCATATGCTAGGGATGAATCCATAAACTTTGCAAAGATTGTTGAGGAATTGGAAATACAACTATCTTTATTTATATACTTCAAAATATGGATAGACTTTTCAAAAGGAGGGCTTCACATTTAGGTTGCTAGATTTTCATTTAAGGGTTTTAATTTAATGTTAATTTCTCTTTATGAAAAAAATTGGGATTTTGGTTGCTAAATTAGTAAAAATATGCCTCTTTGTGCACCCAAAAAAAAAAAAAGTGGGAGGGTTCGTTGAATCAAGTTTTAAGGCTACCATAATTGCAATACTGAGTTAGATTTTGATGTCGGCGTTGCATGGCAAGATGGTTGTTTAGATATCGAGAGTCTATCTGTTCTACCCAATTCAAATAAGTTAAAATAATTATAATTTAACGGCAATCGTGGGACTCGTATTTAGATGTCAATGGCGTACGAATGGATCTTCTTCCTAAAGGAAATGTTATGTGTTAATTCATAACTTACCAAACATGGATAGTTCCTCCGAAAAATTATAAGTCAACGGTTTTTATCGTTGAAATCTGTTTTTTTTAGTAAATAGGTTTAAAACGGAACTTAACTTAAAAATAATGAGACAATAAAAAAAGTAACATTGAACTTCTTAAGAAAATATTATAATTTGTCTAAAAATATTGTGCAAAATATCTATGAAACGGATAGATTGCATTGCATATGTACATAAATATAAATGAAAAATAAGGTGAATTTACTCCGAAATTTTGAATTTCAATTAATCTATATTTGAGAATTTGCAAGCAAATGACAATTACTAATATGATGTGGTTTATACTTTGAGTAAAAATACTTTATTTTTTTTTTTTTCACAGTACATTGGTAATTTCTAAACAAGAGAACAAAAATCTTTCTACAATTAATTGTCCAATAGTACAATAAAAACATAATTATTCGTCCTTAAGTTTGGTTGTCAATATTTTTTCAATTCTTCATCATGTGGATGATATGAGCTTGTCATTCAAAATTGGATAAGAATGATTACTTCCTTCTTATAAATACAATTTCCAAGTTCATAAATATATCTACCATTTTTGCAAAAGCCAATTATTTATTAAGTTACTTGAGAATTTGATTAAAATCATATGGTGGGGATGAATCCATAAACTTTGCAAAGATTTTTGAGGAATTAGAAATACAATTGACTTTATTTATATGTATCGAAATAAGGATAGACTTTTCAAAGGAGGGTTTTATATTTGGGTTGTTAGATATTTGTTTAAGGGTTTTAATTTAATGTTAATTTCTCTTTATGAATAAAATTGGGATTTTTGTTGCTAAATTCATAAAAATATGCCTCTTTGTGCGCCCAAAAAAAAAGTGGGAGGGTTCGTTGAATCGAGTGATAAGGCTACCATAATTGCAATACTGGGTTAGATTTTGATGTCAACGGTGCATGGCAAGATGGTGTTTAGATATCAAAAGTCTATTTGTTCTACCCAATTCGAATAACTTAAAATAATTGTAATTTAATGGCAATCGTGGGACTCATATTTAGATGTCGATGGCATATGGACAGATTTTCTCCTAAAGGAAATGTTATGTGTTAATTCACAACTTACCAGACATGGATAATTCCTCCAAAAAATTATAAGTCAACAATTTTTATCGTTCAAATTAGTTTTTAAAGTGAATTGGTTTAAAATGGAAATTAACTTAAAAATAATGAGACAATAAAAAAAAGTAACATTGAATTTCTTAAGAAAATATTATAATTTGTCTAAAAATATTGTGTAAAATATCTATGGAACGGATAGATTGCATTGCATATGTGCACAAATATAAATGAAAAACAAAGTGAATTTACATTGACATTTTGAATTTCAATTAATCTTATATTTGGGAATTTTCAAGCAAATGACAATTATTAATATGATGAGGTTTATACTTTGAGTAGAAATACTTTATTTTTTTTTTTTTTTTTCATAGTATATTAGTAATTTCTAAACAAGAGAACAAAAATCTTCCTACAATTGATTGTCCAATAGTACAATAAAAACATAATTATTTGTCCTTAAGTTTGGTTGTCAATATTCTTTCAATTCTTTATCATGTGAATGATATGAGCTTGTCATTGAAAATTGGATGATAATGATTACTTCCTTCTTACAAATACAGTTTCCAAATTCATAAATAATGCGACAATAAAAAAAGTAACATTGAATTTCTTAAGAAAATATTATAATTTGTCTAAAAATATTGTGTAAAATATCTATGGAACGGATAGATTGCATTGCATATGTACACAAATATAAATGAAAAACAAAGTGAATTTACGTGGAAATTTTGAATTTCAATTAATCTATATTTGGGAATTTTCAAGCAAATGACAATTACTAATATGATGTGTTTTATACTTTGAGTAGAAATACTTTATTTTTTTCTTTTTTTTTCATAGTACATTAATAATTTCTAAACAAGAGAACAAAAATCTTCCTACAATTGATTGTCCAATAGTACAATAAAAACATAATTATTCGTCCTAAAGTTTGGTTGTCAATATTCTTTCAATTCTTCATCATGTGGATGATATGAGCTTGCCATTTAATGCGGCTTTCTCTTTATGAAAAGGAATTGGGATTTTGGTTGCTAAATTCGTAAAATATGTCCGTTTTTGCAACCCCCCAAAAAAAAAAAAAAGTGGGAGGCTCGTTGAAGCGAGTGATAAGGTTACCATAATCATGAGATTGGGTTAGATTCTGATGTCGGCGGTTGGTGGCAAAATGTCTGTTCAAATTTCGAAAGTCCACATGTTCTACATAGTTCGATTAAGTTAAAATAATTATAAATTTAATGGCGATCATGGGATCCATATTTAGATGTTGGCAGCGTACGGATCTTCTTCCCAAAGGAAAAGTTATGTGTTAATTTGTAACTTACTATGCATGGATAGTTTCTCCGAAAAATTATAAGTCGACGGTTTTTACTGTTGAAATCATTTGTTTTTGAGTAAATAAGTTTAAAACGGAACTTAACTGAAAACTAATAAGATAATAAAAAAATTAACATTAAATTTCCCAAGAAAATACTATAATTTGTCTAAAAATATTATGTAATATATCTATTCAATGGATAGATTGCATTGCATATGAACATAAATATAGATGAAAAACGAGGTGAATTTCACGAAAATTTTGAACTTCAATTAATCAATATTTGTAAATTATCAAGCAAATGACAATTGCTAATATTATGTGATTTATACTTTAGTTAGAAATACTTTATCCTTTCATTTTTTCATAGTTCATTGGTAATTTTTAGACAAGGAAAAAAAATCTTCTTACAATTGATTGTTTGATAATACAATGAAGATAGAATTATTCGTCCTCAAATTTGGTTGTCAATATTCTTCTAATTCTTCATCATGGAGATAATATGGGCTTGTCATTGAAAATTGGATAAGAATGGTTACTTTATTCTTAGAAATACCTTTCCAAATTCATAATTTATCCACTTTTTTTTTTTTTTTGCAAAAGCCAATTATTTATTAAGTTACTTGAAAATTTGATTAAAATCATATGCTAGGGATGAATCCATAAACTTTGCAAAGTTTGTTGAGGAATTGAAAATACAACTATCTTTATTTATATACGTTGAAATATGGATAGACTTTTCAAAATGAGGGTTTTATATTTAGGTTGGCAGATTTTCATTTAAGGGTTTTAATTTAACGTTAATTTCTCTTTATGAAAAAAATTGGCTTTTGGTTGCTAAATTCGTAAAAATATGCCTCTTTGTGCACCCAAAAAAAAAAAAAAAAACTAGGAGGGTTCGTTGAATCAAGTGATAAGGCTACCATAATTGCAATATTGAGTTAGATTTTGATGTCGGTGGCGCATGGCAAGATAGCTGTTTAGATATCAAAAGTCTATCTGTTCTACCTAATTCGAACAAGTTAAAATAATTATAATTTAATGGCAATCACGAGACTCATATTTAGATGTCAATGGCGTACTGACGGATCTTCTTCCTAAAGGAAATGTTATGTTTAATTCATAACTTACTTGACATGGCATAACTTACTAGACATGAATAGTTCCTCCGAAAATTGTAAGTTAACGGTTTTTATCATTGAAATCGTTTTTTTTTTAGTGAATAGGTTTAAAACGGAACTTAACTTAAAAATAATGAGACAATAAAAAAAGTAACATCAAACTTCTTAAGAAAATATTATAATTTGTGTAAAAATATTGTGTAAAATATCTATGAAATGGATAGATTGCATTGCATATGTACATAAATATAAATGAAAAATAAGGTGAATTTACACGGAAATTTTGAATTTCAATTAATCTATATTTGAGAATGTTCAAGCAAATGACAATTACTAATATGATGTGATTTATACTTTGAGTGGAAATCCTTTATTTTTTTTCTTTTTTTCATAGTACATTGGTAATTTCTAAACAAGAGAACAAAAATCTTCCTACAATTGATTGTCCAATAGTACAGTAAAAACAGAATTATTCATCCTTAAGTTTGATTGTCAATATTCTTTCAATTCTTCATCATGTGGATATATGAGCTTGTTATTGAAAATTGGATAAGAATGTTTACTTCCTTCTTATAAATACAATTTCCAAATTCATAAATATATCTACCATTTTTGCAAAAGCCAATTATTTATTGAGTTACTTGAGAATTTGATTAAAATCATATGTTGGGGATGAATCCATAAACTTTGCAAAGATTTTTGAGGAATTAGAAATACAACCGTCTTTATTTATATGCATTGAAATAAGGATAGACTTTTTAAACGGAAGGCTTTATATTTGGGTTGTCAAATATTCGTTTAAGGGTTTTAATTTAATGTTAATTTCTCTTTATGGAAAAAATTGGGATTTTGGTTACCTTATTCATAAAATATGCCTCTTTATGAAAAAGAAAATATAAAAGTGGGAGGTTTCATCAAATTGAGTGATAAGGTTACCATAATCATGAGACTAGGTTAAATTTTGATGTTAGTAGTGTGTGGCAAGATGATTGTTCATATATAAAAAAATCCATCTACTCTATGCAATTCGAATATGTTGAAATATTAAAATTTAATAGCGATAGCAAGACTTGTATTTTGATGTTGGCGGCATACGGGACAGATCTTCTTTCCAAAGGAAATGTTATATGTTAATTCATAACTTACTATACATGGATTGTTCCTCCAAAAAATTATAAATCGATTGTTTTTACTGTTAAATCAGTTGTTCTTGAGTGAATAAGTTTAAAACATTAATTTTTTCTTAAAATGATTTTGAATTATTTAAGGAAATATTATAATTTGTCTAAATTATTGTGTAATTTATCTATTGAACATATAGATTGCATCATAAATAAAAATGCAAAAGGAAGAGGGGTTACATGGGAATTTTAAAAATGCTTTATTCTTTCTTTTTTCATAGTACATTGGTAATTTCTAGACAAGAGAGAAAAAAAAAATCTTTCTTACAATTGATTGTTCAATAGTACAATAAAAATAGAAATATTCATCCTCAAGTTTGGTTGTCAAGACAACATTCTTCTAATTCTTGTAGTGTAGATTATATGGGTTGCCATTAAAAATTGGATAAGAATGATTACTTCCTTATTAGAAAGACAATTTCCAAATTCATCAATATATATACCATATTTGCAAAAGCCAATTATCAATTAAGTTACTTGAAAATTTGACTAAAATCATATGTTGAGATGAATCAATGAACTTTGTGAAGAATGTTGAAGAATTATAAACACAAAGGTCTTTATTTATAGGGTTGCTACCTTGAAAATCCTCAAATTGATACATTTGTGACAAATTTACCTCAAACTAATTTTTGACTATCAAAAATACCAAACTAGTATGCTTTTGACAAATTTACCCCAAATTGATATATTTGTGACAAATATACCTTCTATTAGTTTCCGTTAAATTTTACTGTCATATTACTAAGTTGAATGACACGTGACAATTAACTGATATACTAGTTTGAGATTTTACTCTTCGTTTGTCACAGTTATACAATTTTTGTGACTTATTGTGACATTAATTTAATTTAACAAAGGGCATATTTGTCACAAATGTTTCAGTTTAGGGTTTTTGATGATCAAATAAATTAGGTTGGGGTAAATTTGTCACAAGTATATCGGTTTGAGGTTCTTTTGGTCAATTGGGGTAAATTTATCATATGTGTACCAGTTTGGGATTTTTCATTGTTAAAAAAATTAGTTTGGGGTAAATTTGTCACATGTGTACCAATTTAGAGTTTTTTAAGGTATTAACCCTTATTTATATGCATCGAAATATGGATAAAGTTTTAAAAAGGATGGTTTTTGTATTTGGGTTGCCAGATTTTCATTTTAGGTTTTAATTTAATGTTAATTTCTCTTTATGGAAAAAAAATTGAATTTTGGTTACTAAATTCGTAAAATATGCCGCTTTATGCAAAAAAATTAAAAAACAAAGAAAAAGTGGGAGGGTTCATCAAATCAAGTGATAAGATTACCATAATCGCAAAACTAGGTTTGATTCTAATGTCGGCGGTGCATGGAAAAATAGCTATGTAGATATCGAAAGTCCACCTGCTCTACACAATTCAAATTAGTAAAAAAAAAAAAAAATTAATGGCGATCGTGGCACCCATATTTAGATGTTGACAACGAATGGGATGAATCTTCTTCTTGGAGGAAATGTTATATGTTAATTCATAACTTACTATGCATGGATAATTCCTCTGAAAAATTATAAACTAACGGTTTTACTGTTAAAATCAGTTGTTTCTAAGTGAATAAGTTTAAAACAAAATCTTTTTCTTGAAAATATTTTTAAATTTTTTGAGGAAATAATATAATTTGTATAAAAATATTGTGTTATTTATTTATGGTTAATACCTTGAAAAATTTCAAACGATACATCTATGACAAATTTGTACTAAATTTTTTTTGACCACAAAAAATCCCAAACTGGTATACATTTGACAAATTTACCCCAAACCGATATACTTGTGACAAATTTACCATTTATTAGTTTTTGTTAAATTTTATTATCAAATTATTAAGTTAAATGACATGTGATAATTGACTGATATACCAATTTAGGATTTTACGCTCCGTTTGTCATAATTTACAATTTTTGTGATTTTTTTTGTGGTATTAATCCAATTTAGCGAAGGATATATTTATCACAAATTTACTAGTTTTGGGTTTTTTGCGGTCAAATAAATTATTTTATGGTAAATTTATCATAAATGTACCAGTTTAGGGTTTTTATGGTCAGTCGCGGTAAATTTGTCACAGGTGTACCGGTTTGGGATTTTTCATGATTGAAAAAATAGTTTAGGGTAAATTTGTCACATGTGTACTAGTTTGGAGTTTTTCAAGGTATTAACCATTTATTTATTGAATGGATAGATTGCATTGCATATGTGCATAAATATAAATGAAAAACCAAGAGGGATCACACAGGAAATTTGATTTTCAATTAATCTATATTTGTGAATTATCAAGCAAATGACAATTGTTAATATTACGTGATTTATACTTTAAGTAGAAATAGTTTATTCTTTCTTTTTTCACAAAAAATTGGTAATTTCTATACAAGAGAAGAAAAAAAAATCTTCTTACAATTGATTATTCAATAGTACAATAGAAATAGAAATATTCACCCTCGAGTCTGGTTGTCAATATTCTTCTAATTCTTTATCGTATAAATTATATGGTTGCCATTAAAAATTGGAGAAGAATGATTACTTTCTTCTTAAAAACACAATTTCCAAATTCATACATATATCTATTATTTTTGTAAAAGCAAATTATTTACTAAGTTACTTGAAAATATGATTAAAATCATATGTTAGGATGAATCGATGAACTTTGTGAAGATTGTTGAAGAATTGGAAATACAACTGTCTATATTTACATGCATGGAAATGTGGATAAACTTTTCAAAGGAAGGTTTTATATTTAGGTTGCCAAATTTATAATTAAGGGTTGTAATTTAATGTTAATTTATCTTTATGAAAAACATGGATTTTGGTTACTAAATTCGTAAAATTTGCCTCTTTCCACAAAAAAACAAAAATGGGAGGGCTCATCAACTTGAATAATAAGGTTATCATAATCGGGAGATCAAGTTAGATTCTGATGTTGGCAATGTATGGCAAAATGGTTATTCAAATATCAAAAGTCCTCCTATTCTATGCAATTTGAATAAGTTAAAAAAATCAAAATTTAATGGCAATCATGAGACCTATATTTAGATATCGACGGTGCATGGGATGGATCTTCTTCTAAAAGGAAATATTATATGCTAATTCGTAACTTACTATGCATTGATAGTTCCTCTATAAAATTATGAATTAACGGTTATTACCGTTAAAATTAGTTGTTTCTGAGTAAATAAGTTTAAAATAAAATTTTTTCTTAAAAATAATTTTGAATTATTAAGGAAATGTTATAGTTTGTTTAAAAATATTGTGTAAATTATCTATTGAGTGGATAGATTGCCTTGCATATGTACATAAATATAAATGAAAAACCAAGAAGGGGTTACACGAAAATTTTGAATTTCAATTAATCTATATTTGTGAATTATCAAGCAAATGACAATTGCCGATATTATATGGTTTATACTTTGAGTAGAAATATTTTACTCTTTCTATTTTCATAGTACATTGGTAATTTCTAGACAAGAGAGAAAAAAATCTTCTTACAATTGATTGTTCAATAGTATAATAAAAATAGAAATATTCGTCCTCAAGTTTGGTTGTCAATATTCTTCTAATTCTTCATTGTGTAGATTATATGGGTTGCTATTATGATTACTTCCTCCTTAGAAGCACAATTTCCAAATTCATATATACATACCATTTTTGCAAGAGCCAATTATTTATTACGTTACTTGAAAATTTGACTAAAATCATATGTCGGGATGAATCGATGAACTTTGCAAAGATTATTGAGGAATTGGAAATAGAACTGTCCTTATTTATATGCATCAAAATGTGAATAAACTTTTCAAAAGAAGGGTTTTATATTTGGGTTGCTAGATTTGTTTAAGGGTTTTAATTTAATGTTAGTTTCTCTTTATGAAAAAAATTGGGATTTTGGTTACTAAATTCATAAAATTTGCCTCTTCAGGCAAAAAAAAAAATGGTGGGAGGGTTCGTCAAAGCAAGTGATAAGGACACCATAATCGTGAGATTGGGTTAGAATTTGATGTCAGTGATGTGTGGTAAGATGTCTATTCAAATATCAAAAGTCTGCCTATTCTGTGCATTTCGAATAAGTTCAAAAAAAAAATCAAATTTTAATAGTGATCACGGGACCTATATTTAAATGTTGCTGGTGTACGGGACTAATATTCTTCCTAAAGGAAATATTGTATGTTAATTCATAACTTACTATGCATGGATAGTTCATCTATAAAATTATAAATTAATGGTTTTTACAATTATAATCAATTGTTTCTAAGTGAACAAGTTTAAAATAGAATTTTTTCTTAAAAATAATTTTGAATTATTTAAGGAAATATTATAATTTGTCTAAAAATATTGTGTAATTTATCTATTGAACGGATAGATTGCATTGCACATGTACATAAATACAAATGAAAAATCAAGAGGGGTTACACGGGAATTCCGAATTTCAATTAATCTATATTTGTGAATTATCAAGCAAATGACCATTGCTAATATTATGTAGTTTATACTTCGAGTAGAAATACTTTACTCTTTCTTTTTTCATAGTAAATTGGTAATTTCTAGACAAAAGAAGGAAAAAAAAAAAAAAATCATTCTTACAATTGATTGTTCAATAGTATAATTAAAAAAAAAAAAAAAGATCCTCAAGTTTGATTGTCAATATTCTTCTCATTTGTCATTGTATAGATTATATGGGTTGCCATTAAAAATTGGATAAGAATGATCACTTCCTTCTTAAAAACACAATTTCCAAATCCATAAATATATACCATTTTTGCCAAAGCCAATTATTTATTATGTTACTTGAAAAGTTGACTAAAATCATATACTAGATTTTTTTTTTCGGTCTTACTCTACTTCTATTCTAACTCTCACTCTCAGATTTTTGTCTACCTCCTTGCAAAACGTGGAAGTTGAAACGCATACTTGAAACTAAATTATCCCCATTCCGATCCCCCTGAGAATGTGGGGATTTAAACCCCCACCTCCCATTTCCATGTTGGAAGGGTGGCTACTGGGGCAAACCTCATACTAGATGAATCGATGAACTTTGCAAAGATTGTTAAAGAATTGGAACTACAACTTTATTTATATACATCAAAATATGGATAGACTTTTCAAAATGAGGGTTTTATATTTTGGTTGTCGGATTTTCATTTAAAGGTTTTAACTTAATGTTAATTTCTCTTTATGGAAAAGAAAACATTGGGAGTTTGGTTACATAATTTGTGAATATGCCCTTTAGACAAACTATTTGCTATATCCATTGAAGCATTACCATAATTGTAAGATTGAGTAGTTTCGATGTGATGATGTGTGATGCAATGATTGTTCAAATATTGAAGGTTCACATATTCTCCATAGTTGAATAAGTCAAAATAAATAAAAATTTAATGATGAGCAAAGGACGGTAAATTATGTTGGCATATGGAGGTATTTTTTTAGGGAATGTTATATGTTAATTCAATACGTACTACACATGTACACGTTTTTTTTTTTTTTTTAAACATGATAAGTTAATGATTTGATCGTTAAAATCAAATACTTCTAACTGAATAGGTTTAAAATGGGACACATCTAAAAAATCGAGACAATAAAAAGATAACATCAAATTACTTCAAAAAATATTAGAGTGTCCAAAGATATTGTGTGAAAGATCTATTGAACGGATAAGTTACCTCGAATGTTATATATTAAAAAAAACAAAAGGTGAACTTACATAGGCGTTTGAATTTCAATTAATTAATATTTGTAATTTATCAAACAAATAACATTTACAAATAGGGTTAATACCCTAAAAGACCTCAAACTGGTACATTTGTGACAAATTTACCACAAACTATTTTTTTTTTTACCATGAAAGACCCCAAACCGGTATATCTGTGACAAATTTACCTCGACTGACTATAAAAAACTCTAAATTGATATATTTATGACAAATTTACCCCAAACTAATTTGTTTAACCGCAAAAAACCACAAATTGGTAAATTTGTGACAAATATAGCCTCCACTAAATTGGATTAATACCACAAAAAATCACAAAAATTATAAATTGTGACAAACGAAACATAAAATCTCAAATCGATATACTAGTGAACTGTCATGTGTCATTTAATTTAATAATTTGACAGTAAAATTTAAATAAAACCAACATAGGGTAAATTTGTCACAAGTGTACCAGTTTGGGGTAAATTTGTCAAATGGTATACTGATTTAGAGTTTTTGATGGTCAAAAAAATAGTTTGAGGTAAATTTATCACATGTATACCAATTTGAGGTTTTTCATGGTATTAACCCTTATAAATATTTCATAGTTTATGCTTTAGGTAGAAATACTTTGTTCTCTCTCTCTCTCTCTCTCTCTCTCTTGGTACATGGGACATTTCTAGAGAAGAGGAAAAAATATCTTCCTATAATTGATTGTTCAATAGTACAATAGAATTAGGAATATTTGTCCCTAACTTTGGTGGTCAATATTCTTATAAATCTTTATTGTGTAGACTATGAGCGCGTTTGGTAATCATTCTGTTCTTGGGAATAATTTCTGAACAGAAATGATTCTTTTTTATTTTGTTCATGGGAACAATTTCTGAACAAAAGAACACGCTTGATAATTACAAAAATTTCTGATTTTGGAATAGAAAAAGAACTAAAATACGTTTGGTAACTGCATAAAATTTCTATTCCAATTCTTTTTTAATTACCTTTTAGATGAGTGTAAATTTGATATTGAATTTTCATGGTCCACTCACAAATATAATTATTTTATTATGAGTGAAAAAATCATATTATATTTTATTATATTTTCAATTTCAAAATAATTCAAATTTAGAATTCTATTCCATTCTAAAATTCTATCAAATCATAGAAATTCTATTGATTAATTATGGCCCCGTTTGGTTCGGCATTTGGAAGGGGCTTTGGGACTCTAAAGTCCCTTGGCCAAATGCAAACACGCTTAGTTCGATTTTTTGGACGACTTTGGCTAGATGCAATTGCATCTCCAAATGGCTCTAAGGGCCTTTAGCCCAATGTAGCTCTAGGGTATGTTGCGAAATTGTATCTTCATAATGCAAGTCTCCAGTACTGTTCATTTTCACCAAAATCACCGCATGGAAGCCGATTGGAGGCCGATGACTGCCGGCCAAGGGGTCGCGTGTGCCAGCAACCACCACTTGAGGGTTGCCCAACCTCGGCGACTATCACCAAACCTTAGGCGATGCCTGGGTCGCGCGACTCGGGTGACTGATGGCCTGAATTGCGTGACCCATGTGCCGCCTAAGGTCGCGTGACCTCAGGCGATGGTCACCTAGGGTTGCCCAACCCCGGCGACCGTCCATGGGCCGATTTGGCCATCCGGCCACTAAATCCAGCGGTCTAGTGGCCGAACTTAAAAGAAAAAAATACAAATATTTTTGTTTTTTTAATTTAATAAAAGTTCTTTATAAATGCAAATTTTACCAAACGGTATTTTGGCTAAAGTTGTTTTCAATACACTTTAGAATTATAATTCACCAAATGCTATTTGCATTTTGGAAAACCCCTTCACCCAAAGGTATTTGCATTTTTGCAAATGCATTCCCCAAATATTAACTAATCAAATTTTTATTAAATAGTAAATAATAAACTATAGTATAAACTATAAATATAAATACTAAATAATAAATTAAAATATAAAAATTAAATATGTATTCTATATATAGTGAAATTTCAATTCCTACTTCAAATTATTTTATTTTTATTTTTAAAATAATTTTATTTTATTTTCCTTTCTTTCTCCCCTCATTCTTCTTCAAGGTGGCTGGTCGTCGGCTTTGGGATGACCAGCGATCGGCTAGATGAGGGTCGGCGACCTCACTAGAGCATCGCTGACCCTCGGCAAGGCCGTGCCTCGTCGGTCGAGCCTTGGCTGGGTGAGTGGCCTCGCCCGGATTTGGACGAGGTCAAGCCTCACCTGGCCAAGCGGGGCTTGCCGGTGGTGGCAAGCCTTACCTGGCCATAGGTGAGCTCGCTAGCGATCGGTGGCGGCGGATGACGGGGGGCGGCGGCGACAGACATCAATGGTGGCGGCAGCACTTGAAGAACAAGGGAGAAGGAAGAAGAACAAGAAGAAAAAAGAGGAAAAAGAAAAATAGGTTGGACTTGATTCTAGAATTGTTCTTGGAAACAAAGAATCAACTTTTTTTTATTTATTCTCAATTCCGTTCCAAATCTACTTCTGAGAACAAAAAAAATAAAAATTTGTTCCCTGGAACAAAAATTTTACCAAATGCAATTTTATTTCAAATCTATTCCTGAGAACAAAAGAACAGAATCAAACACTGTTTGGCAAGTTTGCCAAATAGGCCTTATATGTTTTTGCAATTGAAAAAAGAATTGAACAAGAGTAATTACTTCCATCTTAGGAACATATTGTTCGATTCATAGATATATATACCAATTTCGTAAAAGCCAATTATTAATTGAGTTACTTGAAAATTTGACTAAAAATCATACGCTGGAGTGAATCAAAGAACTTTGCAATGATTGTTGAATAATAGGAGATACAACTGTTTTTATTTATATGCATTGAAATATGGATAGACTTTTCAAAAGAAGGGTTTTATTTTTTGTTGCCATATTTTCGTTTAAGGATTGAAATTTAATGTTACCTTCTCTATATGAAAAATTTAGGATTTAAATTACTAAATTTGTAAATATGCCTCTTCATTCAAAATTGAATTATTCATTGAATCAATTGAAAGGTTTATAATAACCGTAAGATTAAGTATTTTTGATGTGATGGTAGGTGATGTAACGACTATTCAAGTATAAAAATTCCCAAGTTCTACATAGTTAAATAAGTCAAAAAACTTAAAATTTGACGGTTATTGAAGGATGCCAATTTAAATATCGATGTGCGGCTGTATTTTTTAGGGAATATAATATATTAATTCATATACATACTACACATGGCTAAGGTTTTTCCGAACATGATAAATTAATGGGTTTACTATCAAAATCAATTGCTTATAACTAAATAACTTTAAAGCGGAATGCATCTAAAAAATAATGTGATCATACAAAGATAACATTGAATAACTTAAGAAATTATTAGTTTTTGTCTAAAAATATTGTGTAAAATAGCTATTGAATGGATAAATTGCATTGAATGTATACATAGATATACATGAAAAGGCAAAAGGTGAAATTACATGGGCATTTCGAACTTGAATTAATTCATACTTGTAAATTATCAAACAAATAACAATTAATTTTTTTTTTTTGTGGTTTATGCTTTGAGTAGAAATACTTTAACTCTTCCTTCTTTAAAACGGGTAATTTCTAGACAAGAGAGAGAAAAAAAATCTTCCTATAATTGATTGTTCAGTTGTACAATAGAAGTAGAAATATTTGTCCTCAACGTTGGTGGTCAATATACTTCAAAATCTCCATCTTGTAGATTATATGGTTTTGCCATTGAAAATTTGACAATAATGATTATTTATTTTTAGAAACACAATTTTAAATTCATAAATATATATACCATTTTTGCAAAAGCCAATTATTCATTAAGTTACTTAAAAATTTGCCTAAAGTCATATGTTTGAGATAAGTAGATGAACTTTGCAATGATTGTTGAAAAACTGAAAATATAATTGTCTTTATTTTTATGCATCCAAAAATGGATAGACTTTGCAAATGGAGTATAATATTTTTGGGTGCCAGATTTTTACTTGAACATTTAAATTTAATGTTAACTTTTTTGTTTTCAAAATTATGATTTTAGTTACTAAATTCGTAAATATGACTTCATGTAAAAATGAACTATTCATCAAATCAATTGAACGTGTTACCATGATTGTAAGATTGAAAAATTTTGGTATGAAAATGTGTGACACAATGACTATTTAAATATCAAAAGCTCATTTGTTCTATGTAGTTAGAAAAAGTTAAAAATTATTGATAACCAGGAATACTCAATTGTATGCGGTATACAAGGGTAAGTATTTCCTCCCAATGGGAATGTTAAATGTTAATTCATAAGATATTTTGCATGGATAGGTTTCTTTGAAAAATAAGAAGTTAGTGGTTTTAACGTTAAAATCAACTATTTCTTTGTGGTTCAAAAAAAAAAAAAAACTTACGTAAAAAATAATGAAAGAATAAAAATATATTATTGAATTATTTAAGAAAATATTATAGATGTTGACACCTAAATTTTGGCGACCCAGTCATTTATTCATTATATAGAAAATTAGGGATTAATTTTTAAGCCATAAAAAAAATTAATTGCATAACATATAATTTTAGATGCATTTTTTTTTATTGCATTTGCATTGGATCAATGATGGTGAATGGACTTGAACGAATGAGCTTAAGGATATTCGATTCCTTGATATGAAATATCATTATTTAAAACAAGAAATAAAGCAAGAAGGAATAAATATCTGCATCAAATATTTATATATTCATTCGTGGCGAGATCTAAAGTGAGAAGGGCAAGAAAAGATGTTGCATGTGGAGCATATATTTGAGCAATATATATTCATGTGTCCGCAAGCACAAGCAAAATAGATTTTCATGCTAAAAGAGGAAAGTGAAATATGGTCTTCAATCATCCATTGATGTGGGCAGAAGGAAAGGCTGCAAGAGTAGCAAAGAATTAGGATATAATATATTCTAAGGAGGGGGAGATTTATTCTTTTCCCTAAAAAAGCCATCTCATCCTTACCTATAAAAGTAAACTCACTATAGTCGCTTGATGGGGGGATGGGCCAAAATTCTAAGAGGTCAAAGGCAAGAAAAGAAGAAAAAGTGAGAAGAAAAGGCATCCAAGAGAGAGGGTGAGGTCTTTTCTCTAACAAGTGCAGAGGAGCAACATGAGTGAGAGAAAAGTCAAAAAAAAGAAAAGAAAAGGAAGAGAGAAAATGAAAAGAAGAAAAAGAAAATTTGGGTTCATCTTCTCCGGCTAACCCATTCCCGACGGTAGCTACCCATACCTCACTATTGCTCCAAACGCTGCTATTGTTGCCGTCCCAAATGTTATCGCTATTGCCGCCCCTAGCACCGCCGCATTTGCCCCCATTGCCAACGCTTGCAACCCACCGCTCGCCGGAACACATATTGATGCCTCGACCAGCCCGACAATGCTGCAATTCCGACAACCGTGTGCCTTAGCCCTTCGATGCCGTGAGTAGTCTAACGATCCACAACTGCTCCATCCCATGATCCGCGCCGCCTCGCGTTGCTGCACCAAAGCTCCTATTCCGACAAACTCCAATCCACGAATGGTGACAACGGCGTTTCTCCCTCCCCTTGCTAAACCTAACGAGTTGCTGTCGCTTCCCACGATTCTAGTGGTTGGAGACGACTGGCTGCTCTCTACTCCAAGCGGTTGTTGTTGCATTGTGATCTCGAGTTGACGGTGCTCGCGATCCTTCCTCTTGCAATCACTTTATGTTTTTATAGGTTTATTTGGTATCCCTTGCAGCTTCTTCTTGCATCGCCACTACCGATGCGAGTTGAGCCATATAATAAATCATCTTCCAAACCACTGTCGCACACCAGAAAGCCCCAACCGTAGCCGTCCTTTATCGTGAGGCCATCCCTGCTGAGTCTATCTCGACGCAAACCGCTGTTCATGAGTTCTTTCGCACCGGTCCTGTTTTAGAAACAAATAATCCAAATAGGTAATTTTCTTGAACTAAATTTCATCTTGATATTATTGCCTAAATTGGAATATTTGATGCTAATAGTGATTTCATTGAAGCATTAGGCATTATCCAATAGGATATTATTGGCAAAAAATCACTATAATTACTAATTTGATCCGTAAGACTTCAGATCAATTTTTAATTATGTTAAATTTTTTTCATTGACGATATTTTGGCTTTGAAATCATTATAATTATTAATTTGATCCGTGAGACTTCGGATCAATTTTTTATTATTTTGATTTTTCTTGAGTGTTGTGATGTTTAGGGTTAGAATAATTGTTAATTTAATCCGTGAGACAACATATTATTATTTTTAATTATTTTAACCCTTTATTTGATGAATATCTTAAGTGTATTGGATATGATGCTCATACTTGGAGATTGGTCGTTTTGGAAAACACCAAAAAAAAAAAAAAATCAAATTGTGTATTAGATAGGATAGTTTCCTAAATTAGGATTGCATTTTTTTTTTTTTTTTTTAAGATTAGATTGCATGTTAGAATATATGGGATTTCTCGATAATATTGCCTAGTTTGAATAGGATTGCATCTTTAGATAATTCTAGAATAGATTAGAATAGATTCTAGATAGCATTCTCTTTCATAGATAGGGTCCTAAATAATGCTTGCATGTTCAGATAATATTGCATCTTTAAAATATTCATTTTAGATAGTTTAATTAAGGTTTTTATTAATTTTGAATTTTAATAAAAAAGTACAAAAATATTATGTGCATGTCAAATAGTTTGCATGTTTGGGTTCATTTAATTAGAAATTGCTTGTCAGTAGAGTTAGGTCATGTAGTTAAAGTGCATGTTATATAGGTAAGTTTTAATTTCAAGATAAGATAAAATCCCAAAAATAATTGCTTACTTTGTGTGTTTAATTTTTTGGTGCAATTTATTGATTCATTGATTGTTTAATAATTGTTGAGCATCTGTGTGATCACCCATTGCATGATAGTGATTTAGGTTAAAACCATCCAAACTATCTGCAAAGATTTTGAAAGTAAAAAGAATGGTACCGAAATGGCACTAGTGAAATCTAGTGTAATCAAGTCTCTGTACACACAATCTTTGGTTCGTAGGAGTAAAATAATTCTTTCATTATTTTACTTAGGTGTCTAATCAACCTAACATAAACCGATTAATGACAACTCCTAGTTAATAATCATTTGCATGTTAAATACTCAATCTAAGTTGCGAATTGGTATGGGCTTGGGAGAGCCCAAGCTAAATCTAGACTTAGTAGTTCATTAGCCAAACCCTAGGTGGTGTACCTGAGGTTAGGTCGCGACAGCTTGGCGATTCCGCTGGGGACTTGAGTTAAAACTCTTAGTGAACTTAGGTCAATTTTTCTTTTCTTTTTTCAAAAATATTTTTGTTTGACAGTGAGGATTCCAGGTATGTCCCTTAACATCTAAGGTGTTAAATGTTCTTGCAGATTGGGATATATAAGGGGGAGTAGTCTTTACTAATCATTGTCTTGTAGGGGTGTTGGAATGAATGATTTATATTCCCTAATTAGAAGTATTGTCTTCATTGTTGTGCATGTTTTATTGCTTTTGCATATAACCATGCCGCCGGACTGAGCCGCAATAGGAATTTAGGATGGTGTTGAGAATGACACTTCCTCCAAAGTGAGATTGCTATGTAGAGGTTGATCTTCTTTTCCTTGAAAGTTCATGGTGTCGTCTGTGATTGTCCTTATCCGCAAAACTGCGCGACTATAGGGTATTCCATTTGACTGAGCTGAAGTTAAGAGGACCCGACACTTTGAACGCGAGATGCGATGAATGTGAGATGCGATGAACGCGAGATGTGACGGTCGGATCATCCTCTTAGTTCCACTTAGTTAAGTTATCTAAATAGAATCAAACCCTATATTTCATGTACTTGTCTGTGTGGTTGCCGTCAATTTTTCTTGGTGAAGTAAGTATTCTATACCTATACCATGTAATTTATTTTGTCATACTTTTGGTCCATCCATGACAATCTGGGTCAATATTTGATTTAATTCCTTTGTCAATTAGAAATGGAATGAGGAAATTGCCATGGAGTGAGTTGTTTGAAAAATAACAAAAAACTTTAAAGAATTTGTTTTCAATTTATGTCTTTATTGTTATTATTAGGGAGTTTCAAATTTTGGTTTTTCCTAGTTCATGTTTAGGAAATTTGGTTCTTGCTATGGTGTCCTATTTTATTTTGGAATAAGTGTAATAGAAGTTTGTAACGAAAATGCAATTGAATCTTAAAACTTGTAAAAAGTGCAATCAAGTTTTAAAACTTGTCAAATTAGTTTAATCGAGTCCTAAAGTTAACACCGTCCACATTTTTAACGGAAAATGCTAACGTGGTACGGACTTGGCATTTAAAATGAATTTTATTTTCCATGTGGCTTTTTTAATTTTTTATATTTAAATTAGATTTAAAAACTAGAAAGAAAAGCTAAAATTTATTTAAAAAACAAATCAGTTCAAAAAAAAAAGAAAAAGAAAATGGCAGGCGCCTTCCTTTGCCGCCGCCGCCCATCGCCGGAGGGGCCGGTGATGGGCAGCGGCAGCGAAGTGGCGGCCATTTTTTTTTTTTTTGAACTGTTTTGTTTTTTAAATATTTTAACTTTTCTTTTCTAGTTTTTAAATCTAATTTGAATTAAAAATAATTTTAAAAGCCACATGGAAAATAAAAATTCATTTTAAATGCCACGTCAGCATTTTCTATTAAAAAGTATTAAACCAATTTGATGAGTTTTATGATTTAATTGCACTTTTTACAAGTTTTAGAACTCAATTGCATTTTTGTTACAAGTTTTAGGACTTCTATTGCTGTTATCCCTTTATTTTTATAGTTCTTTTTTAGGAAATTCACTTCTTGTACAGACTTTTCAATGAATAAATGAAAAAAAAAATAGATTAGATTACTGTCATGGACTGGCTCTCTATATACACCTCGTGCTTACATATTTTCATTCATTTAAATTAGGTGATAATGGAGTGATCCTGTTCACTCATTCGTACATGATCAAGAGCTAAAATGACGGATCAAAATAAGGTGTCGAATCGTATCGTTGATATTGACAATGACGTGAACAAGCGAATTACACACCTCCAAAGTCAAGTCAATGAATTGTCTGATACTGTAACTTATCTCGTCAAGCAAAAGTGATGTGATGACATAGATACTCTATCTTTAGTGAGAAATTGTGACTCGAAGAAGAGAGCCAATAGAATTTTTGAACCATCTCATTTTCCTGAGGTAGCCAAATTTGATGCCACAATGAAAAGAGTAGTGACATATATGGAAGGAAGAATATCTTACTTGGAGGGTTCACATCACAAGACCAAGGAGGGTGAAGAACTCAAGCACACATGATTCGTGGTCTTAAGTAGTTAACTTTCCTTATTTAATTAGGGGCATGTTCAGTTACACCTTCCCTTGCATGGGAATTTTTATCACTTTTCAGGGATTGGTTTTGATTTCTTCTATTTCGCTTTCTTTTAGTGCTTGAATATCACATTTTTTATTCCAATAAATGTAATTCAATTGATGAATATCAATAAAATTACAAGTTTTGTTTTGAGGACATAATGTGGTACACCAAACCAGCCCAATGACGATATTCAACAATAAAAAGAAAAATCATCCAAGGAGAATTCTAGGACTGGGCTTTTATGCTTCCTCATCCAAAAATCCCCCCCCCCAAAAAAAAAGAAAATAAAATAATCATTTTTGAAGCCATTCCCAAAGGCATACATTAGGTTAGCCCTATTTAATTTTCTAACTCATTGACTTCATGTTTCAAAGCATTATTTTATTGGCCTGATGAGAAAGCATTTGAAAAAGGCACATTAGGTTGCAATGATAGATTAATTGGCTCAATTGTTACTCAACAAGTTTGAGAACACATTTATAAAGAGTTAATGTGGTCACATCTTGATACCACTTGAAATATCCATATTGAATAGCCAAACAAAGTGTTTTACATTTTCATGCTTGACGGAATTTTCATTTTTGCACATTAATAAGAAAATGAGGGGCAAGTAAAAATGCTTAAAATCATATTTTGAGTGTGGTAAATTATCTATTTTGAAGTCACAAAAGCTCCTTATGCTTAAAGTTGCTAGACTCTTTTGAAGAGAGAGTTTCCATAGTGATTTTACCCATTTAACTCACCAATTTCATGTGGAGATTACTTGAGATGGACAATTCAACGGAGTGACATCAAGTGCTTAAGAATGCTGAATGAGATGTGTCAAGATGATGAAAGACAAACCTTATCAAATACACAGTCCCTTACTTATACATTTGTGAGATGAGTGTAGAAAGTTCTACATTTACAAGATAAAGAGTTTTCTCGTGAAAGGTAAAATGGCCAAAGTGATGAGAGGCGGTTCATTTCTCTATCCCAAACACTATAAGTGATCCATTACTTAACCCCTTTAAGCCCCATACACTTGTGAAGATTTTTTTTTCAAATTACCCCTGTCAAGAATCACCTTACATCGGGGCAAATTACAGGTGAAGAGGCACCATGAGGTGAGGAAAATGGATGGAAATTTTCTTGCTCTCACTTGCACCAATCTTCAAGTATTGTACTACATTTGAATTTACACAGTAATTTAAATGCCTTAGGATGACGAATAGCATTTCTTTCTCTATCCTACACACTTATATCCATTGCTTAGCCCACTCGAGCCTACAAATTTCATTAAACCCAGTTGGTGATCATCCCCACAATGGGGCAAGCCAAAAGACAATCATTCAAGCAACATGGTCCAGTGCGCCAATAGAAGATGAAGAACCCCAAGAGTCTAAATGTTAAACCATTCCTTAAAAATAAACCAAAGCGTGGTTGTTCGGTGTGCGTTGTAGATAGTTTGTTGAAAGTCAAAAAATAGAACTAGGGGCATGAAAAAGCAATGTGCCTAGTAAAAGCAAGGCCAATGCTTATAAAAAAAGAAGTAAACAAAAAAATGCATGAAAACCAGGGGCATGAAAAAGCGATATGCCCGATATAAGTAAGGCCAATGCTCATAGATGAAAATGAAAAAAAAAAAGAGTCAAGATAGGTGACTATCAGTTGTAAAAGTTTGTATCCCTCATGGTGCAGCATTCAAAGAACACAAATGTTGAGTTTTTATAGTCAATAGAGCACATTATGAAGACAATCCTCGATGGTAAAGAAGAAGACTAGTGGCGATGCCAAGATGATCATCAACTCTCACCCTTTACACACATTTTGAGCCTAACAATCCTTTTGTTTCTCAATTTGTGAACCTAAGTTATGTCCCTTATAAAGTCTCTTCAAATTAGGGCACTTCAATTAACATGGGAGTTCATATGTTTATAAGCATTGCTCGAAGAAGTGCGAGCAAGATTATTTCTTTCTCATTTTGTAGGATTCTTGACTTGTAAATCTAGAGATGATTGCAGAATTGTTCTTTCAATAGCCTTGAGTCAAAGAGTCCCCTTTGTTAAGCCGTTGACCAAGCCCACATTATGGTCCTTGTTAAAGATCTCTTAGATCAGTAAGGTCGTATCGCTTGCAAGAATACTCGAATTCTTGTCGATATGATGATAGTGAGATTAAGTGATTCTCATAAAATAGCCCTTCTAAATGAGAGCAAGTGAAAGTCCTTTCTACCTAAAAGTCTCTCTTTTAGTATTCTTTAGAAATCGATGTCATGAGTGAAAATTGTCTTAAATGATAATTCTCTCTAGTGGAAATTTGGATGATGCAAAAGTCATTATGCATAAACCTTGATTGAATTGATAAAACTTCAGTGGATTTTGAAGTGTGCATTCCAAAATAGTCTTAATTGCTTATTTCTTTGGTGAATGCATTTTTGCTCTAATCATGTATGATAGGTAATGTTTTCTTAAAGACGCAAGAGCTCCTGACATTCATGTTCCTTTCAAAATGCCTCGTGATATTAGGAGGTAAGAAACCTTCACGAACATTCAAGGTGTGTCCTCGATGTTCCAAAACTTATTTCTACCATGAGGATATCTAAGGTATGTCTTAGATATTTCAAAACTTCTTTCTATCAAGAGGTGATAAAACTTCATGAATATCTGAGGCGTATCCTTGATATTCCAATTTCTTTCTATCAGGAGATAAGAGACCTTCACAAATATCTAAGGCACATCCTAGATATTCCAAAATTTCTTTTTACCGGAAGGTGAGAACCCTTCATGAATATTCGAGGTGTGTCTCGATATTCCAATTCTTTTTACTAGGAGGTGAGAGAGCTTCACGGATTAACCTTCTTTTCTCTCCTATGACTAAGTTCCAAGAGACATATTCCTAAGAATCAGAGATATCATTAAGTATATCTCTACACTCTAAATACTTGTCATTGTGCAGGTATTCTCTCTCAAGTGCACTAACACTCGACTCGATCGAGCTATCAGTTTGATTAAGGTGACTAAAGAAAGGTTCGGGTCTTGATAAGATGATCTATGCCGTAATACTAGGCGACCAAAGAAAGATTTGGGTCCTAGTCAAGCAAAACCTCATTTTAGACAATCGTAGAAAGGTACGGGTCCTAGACAATATTTGTTGCTCTTATAGGCGACCGAAGAAAGGTTCAGCTCCTAGTTAAGCAAAACCTCATTTTAGAAGACTGTAGAAAGGTACGGGTCCCAGACAATATTTCTTGCTCTAATAGGTGATTGTAGAAAGGTACGGGTCCTGGAAAGTGATCTTTCGTTTAGGCAACCATAGAATGGTATGGGTCCTAGACAATATTTGTTGCTCTAACAAGCGACTGTAGAAAGGTATGGGTCTTGGAAAAACAGTTTTCCATTTGGGTAACCATAGAAAGGTATGGGTCATGGAAAGCGATTTCCCGTGTAGACGACCGTAGAAAGGTACGGGCCTTAGAAAAATAATTTTTCTGTCAAGGCGACCGGAGAAAAGTTCGAGTTCTAGACAACCAAATATTGCCATACTAGGCGACTGTAGAAAAGTACGGATCCTAGGAAAGTCACTCTCTTTTACAAAACACCATTAATATTCTGGGCGACCGTAGAAAGATACAGGTTTTGGACATATAACACCAATTATCTTGAATTACTCTACCTCCCAAAAGGTAGGTCATTCCATGTAGGTTCCTTTATTGTTTGTATTAGCATTTCCATGCATCTTATAAATTGCATTTTAAAATGGGATTCATTTTCAAACAAAAAATCATTCATTGCATATACATAGTCAAAATTCAGGTCTCAATTTGTATTTGAAGACAACCTCTACAAGCTCACCTTCTAAGAAGGGCAGTTGTTGACACATAAATTTTAGCGACCTAGTTGTTTATTCATTATATAGAAAAATAGGAATTAATTTTTGAGCCCTAAAAAAAATTAATTGCATAGCATATAATTTTATATACATTTATTTTTTTATTATTGCATCCGTATTGGATTAGTAATGGTGAATGGAATTGAATGAATGAGCTTAAGAATATTCGATTTCTCGATGTGATATATCTTTATTAAAAACAAGAAATAAAGCAAGAAGGAATAAATATCTGCATCAAATATTTGTGCATATATTCATTCGTGGTGAGATCTAAAGTGAGAAGGGCAAGAAAAGATGTTGCATGTGGAGCGTATATTTGAGCAATATATATTCGTGCGTCCGCAAGCACAAGCAAAATAGATTTTCATGCTAAAAGAGGAAAGTAAAATCTGGTCTTCAATCGTCCATTGGCGTGGGCAAAAGGGAAGGCTACAAGAGTAGGAAAGGATCAGGATCAGGATATAATATATTCTAAGGTGGGGAGATTTATTCTTTTCCCTAAAAAAGCCATCTCATCCTTACCTATAAAAGTAGACTCACTATAGTCGCTTGAGGGGGAGGGGGGGGCCAAGCGCCAGAATTCTAAGAGGTCAAAGGCAAGAAAAGAAGAAAAAGTGAGAAGAAAAGGCGTCCAAGAGAGAGGGTGAGGTCTTTTCTCTGGCAAATGGGTGAGGTATTTTCTTTGACAAGTGCAGAGGAGCAACGTGAGTGAGAGAATAAAAAAAAAGGAAAAGAGGAAATAAAAAGAAGAAAAGAAAAGTTGGGTTCATCTTCGCTGGCTATCCCATTCCCGACAGTAGCTACCCATACCTATGGCCGTTGTTTCGCCATTGCCGTTGCTCCAAACACTGCTATTGCTGCCGTCCCAAACGTTGCCGCTGCTACTGCCCTAAGCATCGTCACGCTTGCCCTCATCGCCAATGCTTGCAACCCATCGCTCGTTGGAACACATCTTGATGCCTTGACCAGCTCAACGACGCTACAATTTTGATAGCTGTGTGCCTCAGCCCTTTGACGTCGCAAGTAGTCCGACGATCCGTAGTTGTTCCATCCTGTGATCCACGCCACGTCCCGTTGCTGCACCGAAGCTCCTGTTCCAACAAACTCCAATCCACGAATGGTGACAACGGCGTTGCTCCTTCCTCTTGCCGAACCTAACGAGCTGCTGTCCTTCCCACGATTCTAGCAGTCGGAGACGACTAGCTACTCTCTACTCTGTGCCGTTGTTGTTGTACCGTGATCTCAAGTCGACGGTGCTTGCGATCCTTTTTCTTGCAATCACTTTTTGTTTTTATAGGTTTATTTGGCGTCCCTTACGGCTTCTTCTTGCATTGCCACTACCGATGCGAGTTGAGCCATATAATAAATCATCGGCCAAACCACTGTCGCACACATCTTGCCGGGAAAGCCCCAACCGTAGCTGTCCTTTACCGTGAGCCCATCCCTACTGAGTCTATCTCTACGCAAACTGCCATTCGTGAGTTCTTTCGCGCTGGTCCTGTTTTGGAAAAAAATAATCTAAATAAGGTAATTTTCTTGAACTAAATTTCATCTCGATTTTATTGCCTAAATTGGAATATTTGATGCTAATAGTGATTTCATTAAGGCATTAGGCAATATCCAATAGGATATTATTGGCAAAAAATCACTATAATTACTAATTTGATCCGTAAGACTTTAGATCAATTTTTAATTATGTTGATTTTTTTTCATTGATGATATTTTGGCTTTAAAATCATTATAGTTATTAATTTGATCTGTGAGACTTTGGATCAATTTTTAATTATTTTGATTTTTCTTGAGTGTTGTGATTTTTAGAGTTAGAATAATTGTTAATTTAATCTGTGAGACAATGGATTATTATTTTTTAATTATTTTAACCCTTTATTTGATGAATATCTTTAGTGGATTGGATAGGATGCTCATACTTGGAAATTGCTTGTTTTGGAAAACACCAAAAAAAAAAAAAAAAAAAAATCAAATTGTGTATTAGATAGGATAGTTTCCTAAATTAGGATTGCATTTTTTTAGATTAGATTGCATGTTAGAATATATGGGATTTCTCGATAATATTGCCTAGTTTGAATAGGATTGCATCTTTAGATAATTCTAGAATAGATTAGAATAGATTCTAGATAGCATTTTCTTTTATAGATAGAGTCCTAAATAATGCTTGCATGTTTAGATAATATTGCATCTTTAAAATAGTTTTTCTAAGATAGGATAGGGTTTAGGTCAAATTAATCCCTAAACTAGATTAGATAACTATTCATTTTAGATAGTTTAATTAGGGTTTTTAATAATTTCGAATTTTAATAAAAAATACAAAATATTTTGTGCATGTCAAATAATTTGCATGTTTGGGTTTATTTAATTAGAAATTGGTTGTCAATAGAGTTACGTCATGTAGTTAAAGTGCATGTTATGTAGGTAAGTTTTAATTTCAAGATAATATAAAATCCCAAAAATAATTGTTTACTTTGTGTGTTTAATCCTTTTGATGCAATTTATTTGATTCATTGAGTATTTAATAATTGTTGAGCATCCGTGTGATCATCCCATTACATAATAGTGATTTAGGCTAAAACCAATCCAGATTGCTTGTAAAGATATTTTTGAAAGTAAAAAAAATGGTATCGAAAGGGTATTAGTGAAATATAGTATAACTAAGTCCCCATACCCACAATCACTGTTTCATAGGAGTAAAATAATTCTCATGTTATTTTACTTAAGGATCTAATCAATCTACCATAAACTGATTAGTAGGAACTTCTAGCTAATAATCTTTTGCATGCTAAATACTCAAACCTAAGTTACGAATTGGTATGGACTTGGGAGAACCCAAGCTAAATCTAGACTTAGTAGTCCATTAGCCAAACCCTAGGTGGTATACCCAAGGTTAAGTCTCGACAATAGTTCATCTAAAGATAGTGTAAAATTTCTTTTGATATATTTGTATATTATCATTCAACAATAATCACCATTATTTTGTGGTTTATACTTTGAGTAGAAATAATTGGTAATTTTTGGGTGAAACAAAGAAATTTTCGATGCTAACTTTGGTACCAAAGTTTTTCAATAGGTCATTTAAGTGCCAACTCCAATTTTGAGATGTTGGAAATTTGACTTGGCAATATTTTATCAATTTTTCATATTGATGTAGCCAGTCAGCATGCTCAATTAGTATTAATAACCCTATACAATGTCGTCTACATGTTTTACCCTAAATGTGAATCCTAATCTAGTCAAATTAAATCATTTCATCTCTTCTTCAAACCTTCATTCAAACCGAAGCAATTTGGGGCAAAATTAAGAGTTATGGTGATTGGATATGAGTTATATTCCAAAATGCATGACTTTTTGTTTGAGATTCCCTTCGCTTTCTTCTCCACTAGTTGAATTTAGAAGTATAATGGACGCGTGAGAGAGAGAGAGAGAGAGAGAGGGGCCATTTTATTTGGTTTTTTTTGTTTTGCCTCTTTGTCTACAAATGCAATCTTTGTTCCCTATTGTCCTTGATCAATTTTTCTTTGCCATTTCCTTTTGTCTCATTTAATTAATTTAATCTTGGCATGGCCAAGCTACACTTTTGCAATCATGAAGAATGCGCATGCATGTGTGAGAGGAAAATGAAAAAGAAATACATGATCATTTAACTTGGGTTTTGTTTTGTTTTGTTTCTGTTTTTGTTTTGTTTTTTTTTTTGTTATTGGGATAGGTGAATTCTTATAGATCTATCCTCCGAAGGAAATGGACATGACAATTTTTCATCATCTGACTCGAGCAAGAATCAAATAAACCAAATGGATCCATATTCATAGAAAATAAATCAATATGTTATAAAATCTATATAGTAGTTACACATATATAACTTGAACCAATGGTTATATTATTGGGGTAATGATACATCAACCTGCCAGTTCTTTTTATGAGGCAAAAACGAGAGAATTTATCCTGAAAGAAGAAGAATTACTAAAACTACGCAAAACCATCACAAGAGTTTATGTACAAAGAATGGGCAAACCCCTATGGGTTGTATCTGAAGATATGGAAAGGGATGTTTTTATGTCAGCAACAGAAGCCCAAGCTCATGGAATTGTTGATCTCTCTTTCTATCAAACGAAGATTCATTTGGTCTTGATCCTTATAAAGTGAAAAAGGGACTCCACTGGATCTGCACAAACCCCCTGATAATATCCATAAATGGCTTGTTTTTGGTAAAAGATGGATATTATTGTATGTAAATTTAGGTGCATGGTACACATCGATGCTCTAGTGCATTTTTCTCTCTAATTCAGAATAGATATGTTTTCAAACCCTCTCTTTCAAATTGAAGGTGTATGTTCCCGTGTGAATTTAAGCAATCACTCATTCTGATTCTACATATTGACTATTTTGAACCAAAAGAAAAATTTTTGGTGGAATAGTCACGTTATGTAGAATAAATTCACTCTCGATAGTTACATACAAAGTCTATAGAACATAGAAAGATAGGATACTCTCAATAGTTACATACAAGTCTATAGAACATAGAAAGACATGATGCCCATGACACGTACGTGTGGGATGAACCAAATCGTCATTGAATTTGATTTTTCCATTAGAGGGGGCTTGTACATGTTTGGGAGTACCACCTGTGAATACTCCACTAGTATGAAAAGTTCTTAATGTTAGTTGAGTCCTTGGTTCTCTAATAGATTGACCCGCAATAATACCTACAACTTCTCCCAGTTCAACCAAGTCGCCATGAGTAGGACTCCTACCATAACATAATCGACAGATCCAAGATGTATGCCTACAAGTAAAAGGGGTTCGAATAGATATTGGTTGTGTTCAAAAGGTTATGAATTGATTGATAAGTCCAATTCCAAGATCTTGATTTTGAATGGCAATGCATCATGGGCCCATAAATATCAACAATACATCTATTTTCCATTCATATATGAATAATAGTGAAGGAGTCTTTTGGAAAAAAAAAAGCCCCTTATCAGATTTGAACCAATGACTTATGCCTTACCATGGCATTACTCTACCACTGAGTTAAAATGATCCATTTGATTCAATTCCTAAATCAGTTCATTCTATGCATATAAGATCTATCTATATATATTATATAGATATTTCTATCTATAGATTCTATTTATAGAAATCTATGCAATGGACTCTGAATGGCTAGTGTGGTTAATTCAATAACGAAATATTTGACCTACCTAGATAGTATATGGTCTAAATAAGATTTGATAAATATCAATAAATTCATTTGATTGAGATTATCTACCAATTTGATGTAGATTCGAAATATTTTATCGAATCATATGATGAAGAAATTGAATTTGTTTCCTCAATCAAATAAATTCTTAAAGAAAAAATTTCCATAACTTCTTGATCTTGATCCCCTCCCTAGATTTTAAAATGGGTCGCTTGTTAATTTCCTAACTTGTTGTGAGATAGAGATACTTCTATCTCATTTGAAGAAGGAATGAATCGATGAATGAAAGTGAAAGAACTAGAGTATAACCCCCTTTTTTTTCCGGCCAGACCAATCACTTCCTAAAGGATCATTACTTCGTATTACTTCTATTTTTTATTTATTTATTTTCATTTCATTCAAAAATTCTTATTTTCGGTTTTAATCAATACTTAAATTGAATAATGAATCCATAAAATATTCATCCACAATGAGATCTACCTATATACAGTGACGATATTTAATTATGAAGATTGGATGGGATAGTTGACCCTCTTAGTCTGTTTTTGCAAGACTATAAGCATAAGATTTCGACTTTGAAAATAGGATTTCCCCGCTTAATGAATAACTATATATTTACCAATGAGGAATTTTTTCTCATTGGAAACCATAAATTTCATATACAATAGATCTTTCATTTTCATGTAAAGATCATTTCCTTCATAAGTACGTTCACCTACTACTTTAATTCATGTTTCAACCACATTCTCCATAGGGCCCTTTTATCTCTTCCTTCTCCGAGCTTAGGTTCTGGAAGAAGGAGAAGAAGGAACCGAGAAAATGAAAAAGAAATAAAAGATATAATTTTTGGGTTAATACCATTCAAAACCTTAATTGGCACACTCGTGCCACATTAATTCCCTACTAATTTTGTGTCATAAAAACTCATAAACTAGTATACTAGTGGCACATTTGTCACAAATTAATATTTTTGTCATAAAAATCCCAAATCAGTATACTCGAGTCACATTTACCCCAAAAAATCCCTAATGGTAATTAAGGCACGGGTATATTAGTTTGGGGTAAATGTGACATGGATGCACTATTTGAGATTTTTTGTGACATAAAAATTAATTTTGAGTAAATGTGCTATGAGTATATCGATTTGGGAGTTTTTGGGACACATAAATTAGTTTGAGATAAATATGATATGAGTGTACTTGCTCTGGGGTTTCGAATACTATTAGTCCTATAATTTTTAATATATTTAACACTTCTATACTTGTTTTTCTAATGGCTAATAATGGTGGTCGTCACGCCTTGATCCTTGAACACGCGGCATCTCTTCTTTCCTTTGGTCATTTAATTGTGACGTCCTAGGAGGCATCGCCAACTCATTCATTTTATCTTTCAATTAAATGTAAGTAGAAGTAGAATCAACTCCACCCAATCATACACACCAATACAATAGCAAGAAAAACATATCAACAAACACTTTCACACACACACACACACACACACACACACTTACCACATCGAAGTTTTAATAATTACAAGTCCGTAATGCAAATTCTTTCTAATTTGCCAAAAGGGGTTGGGGGTTAATATAACTCCTCTATCCTATGAGAGCAATCTCGAAAAGTGAGATTTGCCCTACGTGCCTAGTACATGTCCATGTCGTAGTACCATGGCTTAGGCTCAAGATCGGACTCTATGTCGGGGTTTGACTTCGCGTCATTGATGGAGCCATTGTCACGCCCCGAACCTCGAGCGTGTGCCCATCCCTCGGTGGTCAATAAAATTTGCGACGTCCCAGGACGCGTCGCCGACCCATTCACTTTTATGCACATATGGAAGTGAATTTACTAATCCCCTGATAACAACAGACATGGGATAGAAAAGCAAGACAACAAATTTCAAATCAAACACATCATTAAAAAAAAAAAAAAAAAAAACACCACAATTTGGTTTATAAACAAAGGCCAACTCTAGGGTCTAAGTACAAGAGGTCTATCTCCAAAAAGAATTTCTGAGCCACCCATGCTCCTGACCCTTCCGCCTCAAGCTCTGGGTTCTTCACACTAAGGACTTGAAAAGTTAAGCCCACAATGGGGTGAGACAATATCTCAGCAAGTTCACTCCCTAAACCCCGATTGGGAAGGAAATACACTTAGAGGCACTTTATGCACACAATACAGAAGACTTACCTCGCCTCAATTCCCTCCTACATGTTAGCACAATTCATAAATCACATAAGTGCAGCAACAACACCCGAGCATTTGGAACGTCTCACTCAATCTTAGTCAATCCATCAATCAATCAATTCACAAGAGTCTCGATTATAAGGCCAAATCATTATGATAAGTCACATTCCGTGTCACACAATTTCGTCCCATAATTAGGCGCGGGTAAATCATATCGGTGGTTCCATCTACACCCTATATTCACTCTCAATATTCCAATTCAACATTCCCACTCAATATCAGACTCAATACCTGACTCAAGACCAAACTCAATACCAGACTCAATACCAGACTCAAGACCAAATCCAATACCAGAATCAAGGCTCTAGAGGTGACCCTCCACGAAGTCTTGTCATCGTGCGGTATTTAGTCCTTGACCACAATTAACAACGGTATAAGGCACTAGAGATAACTCATATGAAGTCTTGCTATCATATAGCACTTAGCAATTCACTATGCATGACAATACTGCAAGGCACTAGAGGTAGTTCTCATGTGACTCAAGTCGCCATGTAACACTTAGTCCTTGATTACAATAAGCAATGGTATAAGGCACTAGAGGTGACTCACACGAAGTCTCATCCTCATGTAGTACTTAATCCTTTGTCTACTCATGACCCATTGGGTTCCCTCAACACGACACACATCAAGTCAACTTTCAATATTCAACATGCCTTGACTATAAACCATCACACAATTATTCACTCAAGGCCAAGAGCATTGCACTTCACACTTAAATTCCTCAATTAAAATAATGTCTTGGCCTATTTACTTCGAGTTAAAATTACCCGACAAAAATAATCGTGTGTGGGTACATGGTCAGCTTGAGCCAAAAACACAATATATTTCTTTTAGAAAATCCCACTATTTTATATAGTCCATAAACACATTTTTGGCGTTGTAAACCGATGCCCGGTATTTTCTAATTAATTATTGAAATTACTTAATTTTTGGAATAATTACCCCAAAATTACAATCATCAATCAATTTGTACAAATTAGCATTCAATTAAATAAACCACGCATACAATTGCGATCAGCACAAAATTCCAATCATCGGCTATTCCGATCTAATTTTTGGAAAATAATAAATAATTAAATAATTACCATAATTAATTAAATAAATACCAATAAATGCTATAAATAGGAACTTAGGCCAGAAAAGCCTAATTAAATACCGAGACGGGCCCGAAAATTTTCCAAACCAATCTAGATAATTAATACAACTTGTCTAGTCTCTAATCTATCCATTCTAACCACCTAATATGCATAAACGAATAATTAAATGGCTAATCCATTCTAACTAACCACCTAAACCTTAATTAGCCTAAACTAAACACTCATTAAACATCGTTAACTCCCTAAGCAGAGTTTAGTGAGTAAACTCACCGGTTTAGTGCGAAAAACCGATTCACGGCAATGGCGGTGCGACGGCGGCTGAAACACGAGCTTACGGTGGCACCAACGGGAGCTTGGACCGAGTCGAAAAAGGCCACAAAGTCCACAACGAAGCTGCTAGTTCTAATTCTTAACTAAGCTGGCTTCGACTTGGCTTGGCTGAGCTGCGAGGGAAACACTAGCCGAACAAACAACAAGAAGGGGCTGCTGCTGAAGCTTGGAGAGGCGTGGGCTGTTGGGCTCGTGGACGTGCGGCAACAAAATGGAGATTCGGGGAGACGGGACCTTGGCTGAAGCTTGGCCAAATTGCTGAAGCTCGGGACGGTGCTAGATGGGCTGGGCAACGTCTTCGTGGCAGCTGCTGGCGTGAAGATTGGCGGTCAACGTTGGGGGCTGAATCAATCGTGCTGGTAGCGAGCTGGGGGATTCTGCTGGTGGTTAACCGAGCGAGATGAAGACTCGGACGTGTGGTGCTACAGGGATGCTTCGGTGGAGATGGCAGCACGCGAAGACGAAAGAGAAATAGATGAAGGAGGGGATGGACGTGGACGGTTGAGATGGGCCACGATGGAGCAGTTTTGGTGGAGCTGCAGCATATGAGTGGGGGAGGGAGCTTTAGTGGAGAGAAAGAAAATGAAAGAAGCTAAAGTTGCAGGGAAATGAAAATGAAAGCTAGAGTAGTGAAGGAGGGGGAGTCGACGAAGCTAGCGTGTCACGCCCCGATCCTTTGAGCACGTGCCCATCCTTCTTTGGTCGATTAAATAGCAATGTCCCAGGATGCATCGCCAACCCATTCGTTTAAATAAGCATGTGGAAGCATATATAAAATCCCTAGACAACAATTCAATGGGATAGAAAAGCAGAGCCACATTTCCTTGAAATCCCCAACACACCTTTTTACTTATCAGGATAATTTATATACATTACTATCCGTTATTTACAAGGTCTACCAAAAAGTTGATTCCCCAAAACCAGTTGTCCTAGGACTAACTATTCAGACCTGATCACTGAACCTTCAAAGTCCACGGGATCCGGGCAAGACGACGGGTCCTCCACATCACCTTCAGGCGGGTCTGCTAGACCCTCTTCCTAGGCAGCATTAATCACCTTAGTAGGGATATCAAAGCCTCTAATGGGACCTAACTTAAGACCGTAGGGAGTGGTATGAAACTAGGCTATGTATTGATTAGGTGCCTCCTGGTGTGGGACTTCCATAATCCAAACTGAGGTCACTACCAACTCATAGGTCCAATCACTTCTGGGATTGGGGAAAACAGTGACTTGTTCGGTTATTCTCACGAGATGACCAAGATTCCCAGGGGGAGTCACCATCTACGCACCTGAAAATGGTTATACAATAACCAGTGAGATAACGTCTTAGCAAGTTCTACCCCCTAAGACCCGATTAGGAAGCCAATACACTTTAGAGGCTGCCTAAGAACAACACGAGTTAGAGGACTTACCTTGACCTCAGTTCCATCCTGCAAATCAGTATATTCCAAATATACACAAATCACATCAATTCATAACATTAGATCAATTCATTGATCAATCGATCTAATTGATTACATGTCAAATTGACCATTTCCCGGTCATCCTAGCCATTATTAACTAGTCTCAACTGATGAACCAATCATTGAGCCACGTGCATTCTCCGAGGCAATATTCTTTATCACCGAGCCACGTGCATTCTCCGAGGTGATATATCTAGTCACCGAGCCACGTGCATTCTTCGAGGTGACAGATTAAATCATCAAACCAAAATTATGTCTTTCTCCGAGATGACATCCTCAGCCATCGAGCCGACATATCCTTACGCCTCTCTCCGAGATGACATCTTTAGTCATCAAGCCGGCATAATATATTGCATAATCAATTTCCCATTTAATTACCAAAATCATCCAACTTTAAAATAAAAAACCCATCCACACCATTTAACTCAATTTGCACAATTAGGTACTCAATTAAATACACAAAGATCACCACTGTGATCAGCGCGAGATTTCGATCATCGACTATCCCAACCTAATTTTCGGAAAATAAATAAGTAATTAAATAATTACAAAAATATTAAATAAATAGCAATAAATCAAATTTAGGCTCGTAATGCCTAATTGGAAGCTAAGACGGATCCGGAAAATTTCCGAGATTCGTTCAATAAATAATAGAGCATGTCTACTTGCTAACTACCCTAACCAATTACCTAACATGCATTGCTAAGAACTAATTTAATTACTCTACTCTAATCTATGCACCTAATCACAATTAATTAAATATAAACAACCCTAAGCATCACTAGCCTACTAAGTGAGGATTAGTGAGTAAAACTCACATGAATTAAGATCAGCTCGGATCAAATTGACAAGCACGCGACGAAGCTCGATCTTTTCCAAAGCGGGTCCGCCAACCGGGGTCGGGACGGGCTCAAAACGAGCCAACAAACTCACAAATCCTTGCTGATTTTGTTATTGATCAAGGCTGAACGGGCTGCCACAAGGGCTGATATTGAGCATGACTCGGGCTAGGTTCGGCGGTCGCAGGTCAAAGTACGGGCCGAGGCCAAAATGGCCGTGAACTGGGCCAACTTGAGGTTGCAGGACTTGCTGGCCGCTAGAACGCTACAAACAGGCTGAGCTGTGAGGCTTGTCGCTTCGGTGGATCGGAGGTGGACGGCTTGTAAAAGACACGAGCGAAGAAAAAAGCTTGACGGCTAATGAGCCCTTCGATGGGTGGGTCGCATTCACGAGCTGAAGGCGTCAACACCTAAGGAGCAATGTTGGTTCGGCTGGTGGGGACGCGCGGAAGGAAGGAAAATCCATGGAGTTTGGTGGGGGCGTCTGTGGGGCAGTAGATATGCGAGGGAAATGGATAGTGACAGCAACAGAAGGAAGCAGCTTTCGTCAGTCTTGGTGGACAGTGTCCCAGCCAAAGAAAAAGAGAAATAACACGTGCAAGGGAGGAAAAGTGTCCACGCGAGCAAGAGAAAATGGACCTTTAATTGTTGGATAACTATAGATTTGGTCAAACAATGAAAAGTGGGGTTGAATTCTGCAAAGGGGCATCGGTGGGAGCACGAACCGAGAGAGAGAGAAAAAGAATTTGTGCGGCTGAGAGGGAGAGGACATGTGTGGTGTAGGAGAAAAGAAAAACGTGGGTCCAAAGAAATCGAAGTAACAAATAACATAAAAACTAAAAATTATAAATCTTGATCGACTTTAAAACAACTTTGCCAATTGGTCATCCTAGAGCTAATTTCTTCGCCAAATGCGTAATGTGAAGTCTAAACAAAGATCAAGATAAGACGGTCCCTTAATCCCACGAATTTATCTCAAATCCGAATTCTATTTCATTTTTCTCGAAATCCGATTTTCGAACAAACTTCTCTGATTGGGGTCCGATTTGACAACGGAAAAAGCCCACGAAAATCTCTGTCACCAATTCACTTACACCAGATGCCAAAATTCCCTTTAAATTGGCCAATCTGAATTTCCATTCGTTTTTCGAAAGATCCGTAACGATTTTCCGTAAAAAATCCAAACTTGCCGGAAATTCCTCAAAATGTGAGCTAATGTTCTTGGAATGACTCGTGACACGATAGGACTTTTAATTTCCGAAATCGAATTCAAATTCGCAGTTATTTTCAATCAAATGCGCTTTTAGTGTGACCTTGCCTACCGAATAGCTTTTAGAAATTTTTGGTGCAACTGACCGTGGTCAATTTTCTTCGAGCCACACGTACCTCTTCGATACATTGGCGACTCTTGGTAGTTGTGAAAATCTCAAAGTTTCAAATACGGACATAGGGTACTCAAAATGACAAAAAATCAGTTTAGTGCCGATCGATGAAAATTTTGCAATCAGGTGGATCACCCACACTTGATCACACATCTCAGTCGAATCGACCTATCTCCAGTCTTCGATTAATTTTTTTTTATTTGTGCCGTAATAACTAGCACAATCGAGTAGTATATTCCTGATCGAATTATCAAGTCTATTGCATTTAAAATCCCTTAATGGCTTCACAAGATAGGTCAGTTATTTCATGAGTAGCCTTCTCAGAGAAAAACACTATAGTCACGTTGATGAAAGGCCCAACTTATCTCATCAAAATCAGAACTGAAAATCAAGATGTCACATGGCATGCGCGAGAAGCTTGGAGAGAGGGAGGGCAGAGTCAAAGAAAATATCACACTTAATCAATGTTTAGTCCCCCATCCACATGCTTATCCCCTTTTGTCCCCCTTATCTTCAGCCCACAACATCAATTGGTCACCCTAGGGCCAATTTCTTCACAAAACTTTGTCAACTAGAGCTAAATTGATGACCAAAATGCAGCTGCCCCTCAAGCTTACGTATTTCATCAATAGAGCTTCAATCTCTTCAATTTGATGTCCAATTTTGTTGATAAAGAAGCCCACACAAATTCCACAAGTTCCCACCACCAAATAGCTCAGTTTGGAAGACAATAATCCCTTCAATTTAGCCCATCTGAATTTCCGTTCTTTTCCAAATCGTCCGAATTGATTTTCTATAAAAATCCTGAGCTCGCCAAAAATTCTTCGAATGATGAATTGACGTTTCTAAAATGACTCGTGACATGACAGAACTTTCAATTTCTAAAATCGGGTTCAAATTCGCAATTAATTTCAATCCGACGCGATTTTAGCGTGACCTAACCTACTAGATAGCTTTTAGGAATTTTTAGTGTAATTGACCTGTGATCGATTATTTTTTAGCCATAATGTATGTCTTCGATACATTGGCGACTCTCGGTTGTCGTGAAAATCTTGAGATTTTAAATACGGGCATAGGATACCAAAACGACAGAAAAATCGATCAAGTGCCGATCGACGAGAATTTTGCAATTTGGTGGAATCACCTACACTCTGATCACCTATCTCAGTCAAATCAACCTCTCTTCGGTCTCTGATCGATTTCGACAGTGTCGTAATGACCCTTGCAGACTAACACGGTCGAGCAATCGATTCCTGGTCAAATTCTCAAGTCTATTGTGTTAAAATCCCTTAACGGCTTCATCTGATAGGCTAGTTATCTTATGAGTGGCCAACTCAGATAAAAGAACTATAGGCGCGTTGATAAAAAGCCCAACTTATTCAATAAAAAACAGAGCCTGAAAATCAAGATGTCATCGCCATTAGGGACATCCATTACCCATGAGATACCTTGGATCTCTCGTTAGGTGGCTTGTTAAAACCCAGGAAAGAGTCGAAGAGCTCACCTCCAAACCATACGTGCCATACCACAAACCGGTGGGGCACCAAATTCTTCAACTCCTCGTTCACCAAGATGGCGATTACACACTTTTCGTATATGATGTTAGTCCCCTCTATTGAGAAGGGGATCACCTGGGTGTCCTGATCCACGGGCACCTGAAACACATATGGCAAAATGGACTATCCATGGTTAAGGCTTGAAAAGTTTAAACTATAATTAGTGAGAAAACTCAATAAGTAAGGTCCTAAACCTTGCGTGGGAGAGTACTTTGCCTCAGAGACAACCTATATGTGCGGCTTAATTATTGATGGCAAATCAATAGCAAAACTTTTGCTTTGCATCATTTATAAACATGAAATGAGCAACTCACCATACAACACCCTAACAACGCATCCAATAATTATATAAATAATTCTTCAGGTGGGTCCACAATTCCAATAGGCACATGACAAATGCAAATAATAATCCAGACACAACCATTATTACTTCTATGCACAATACTCCCACGTGAGTCTAGATTATTACAATCACTCTTAGCAACGATCGACACTCGTGCCGGTGGTCTTTCTGCATAACAGAGTATCATCCCGTCCCATCGAGTACAGAAACATCTCGACCTCACTCGAAGACGGCATTCAATTAAGAGCATTGTTCCAAAATCCATTTGCGGAAGGCATCTGAACCTTCGCTAGGCAAGCAAAATCCATCGGGCATCGTCCCTCGTAGTCATATGAATACATAACCATTTAAGTGATCACACGAGCACACCAACCACTCAAGCCGATTTTCATCTTCCAATTTAACCAATGCAAGAGTGTTTAGTGCTCGCAAGTTATACACTAGCAATTTTTACATACAAAAATGCCATTGATTATTTATCCATCAAAATAATCATACAATAACCTCATTCCTCTATTATGACATCTTACCATGATACTTCATAAATCAATCCCATCATACCTTTCTAAATTTTCTTTTCAAACAATACATTATAACAAATGTTACTAAGTTTCATTCTCATGGCAATCACCCCTCGATTCCACACAATATCATACCATGGGTTTACTTATCAACATAACTTATCACTTTTCAAAATAAGACATCACAAATACTTATTAATTTTCAAGATAAGTTATCACAAGTACTTGTCATATTTTAAGATAAGTTATCACAAGTACTTATCACATTTCAAGATAAGCTATCACTCAATCCATTTATCTCTTACTTTAATTATTATTAACATTAACTCTAACCCAAATCCCAAACATAACTACTATCCTAAATAAGGTTTAGGAAATCACTCACCAGACCAACTTTCAAGCTTTGACGGCAAGTGGTGGCGACGACAATGGCATAGTGGCTCATGGTGGTGGACGGTGGGGCGACAACATGAAGACAGACGGCAACGGCAACGGTGCCTCAAAGCAGGTGACGGTGTGAGGACAGGATGATGGCGAGGGTGGCAACAACGGCAGGCAACGGCCATGCAGTGGCCAGTCAAAGGGAAAGAAAAAGAGGGATAGAGGGAAACACGTGAGGGAGAGAGCAAAGTGAGGGGTTCGACTGATGGAGGGGAGAGAGAGAAAGAAATGAGTGAGAGAAATGAGCCTCTCTTCCAAGTTTCCTTAAAGTCTTCATGAGCTTAGTACAAAATCTCCTAAATTACTCTTGGCCAAGTCTTTTGAATGGTCACCAAAAGCTCTTGAAATCCTCCTATCCATTCTTCAATTGATGCTAGATTTCAAATATATGCTCTATTTAGAAATGAACTAAGGAAACTTACTAAATTGGTCTCTTCCTTCTCCCCTCTTCAAATGGGTGCCTACCCCTCCTTTAGAGGACAACAATCCTTGCCTCATTAAGCCAACAGGCTTCTAAAATGGGGTACTCTAGGGATTTAATTAAACTATAGTATAAAACACTATTCATGCACATGGATAATTAATGTATAAGCTTCCAAAAGATTAAGTGTAGGCTTAGTTGGCCTTCATGGGCTCATTTGGGCAGTCTATGATGGGTGTGAGACCCATTGGGCCTGTCTACAACTTGGGCCCTCATAATTCTTCGTTTTTAGTCCGTTTCCACTTTTCCAAAAATTCACTGTCCGCTGAGATAAAATTGAATTTTTATCCTTAGGTGATCATTCCTTGTTTTTTTTTTTTTTTTTTTTCATGATTTGTTGATTACTATCATAATTCTATTCCTCAGATAGGGGTTGAATTGAGGATGTTACAGTGGTTGTTGGTGATGGTCATGAATCATGATGAGTCTATATAAGGAGTGAGAGTTTTTTTGGCAACTCGAAGTATTGACATAAGTGGTGATGGTCTTGCGCCTAAGCTTCATGCTTTGGCATAGCTTGAAAAAGTTCCTACACAAGCAAAGGCAATGGATAAATTGAAGAAGCTCCGACAAGTATATCATGGTTGATGTTTTATGTGATTAAATGAATGAATGAATGACAATGATGAGATGACAATGAAAAATGAAGAAATTCCTGAAGTGTTTTGCCATAGGGATGGAAAGAGAACCTAATCAAAAGAGATCAGTCATCATCCACATTGGATATACTTCTTTATATAAAAAAAATCAAATATGAGAAAACTTTTTATTAAATTAGCCATGTAAGACTTTTGATCAGAATTTATCACTAGAGAGGTACTTAAATGATCTTTTTCTCCATTTTGGTACTTGAGCAATTCTGTGAAAGTCTTGATACTAAAATGAGCATCATATAAAAGTTATAATACTTTTAGTATCATTTTCTTAGAAAATTAATATCATAAAAATTCGTAAATGTCTCTTTATACAAAAGTGAACTATTTCTTAAGCTCGAGTAGTTTTAATGTGATGGTATGTGATATAATGACCGTTCAAATATATATATATAAACACTCCTATTCTACATAGTTTAAAAATTTTAAAAAATTATAATTTAATGATGATTGCAAAATGTTTATTAATAAGTGAGCATACGTGGTTATATGTTTCCGAAGGAAACACTTTATGTTAACATACACATGGATAGGTTTCTCCGAATAATAACAATTTAACATTTTTTATAGTTAAAATAAGTTTTTTAAGTGAAAAAGTTTAAAAAGGAACTTATCCGAGAAATAATTAGAGAATAAGGACATAATATTGAATTACTTGCGAAGTATTACAATTAGTCCAAAACTATTGTGTAAAATTATTTCAATATATTTGCGAATTGTCACGCAATAATAATCACCAACATTTTGTAGTTCATACTTTAAGTAGAAATACTTTGTTCTTTCTTTATTTCATAATAGATTGGTAACTTTTGGACGAGAGAAAATAAGGTCTTTCTATAAAGGATCGTTCAACAGTACAATTGAAATAGAAATATTTGTCCTCAATGTATGTGGTCAATATTCTTCTAAATTTGTAAATATGTTACTTTCCTAATTGAGAAAAATAGGATCATAATTCCTAAATTCATAACTATGTCACCCTATTCAGAAGTGAAATATTAATTGAATCAATTAAATGCTTTACCATAGTCACAAGATTGAGTAATTTTGATATGTATGGCATGTGATGTAATGATTGTTCAAATGTCGAAAATTCATCTGTTCTATGTAGTTTCAAAAACTTAGAAATATAAAATTTAACAATGATATTGGAAAGCTTGTTTATATGTTGGCGTACGGAGTTATTTGCTCCCAAAAGAAAATTTGTATGTTAGTCATGGTATACTACACATGGATAGGTTTCTAACGAACAATGACAAGTTAATGGTTATACTTAAAATTAGTTTTTATAAGTGGATATATTTATAAGGGAACTTATAAAAAAAATACTGAATTATTGAGGAATTATTATATTTAGTCCAAAAATATAGGGTGAAATTTCTTTTAATATATTCGCCAATTATCATGCAATAATAATTGCGAATATTTTGTGGTTCGTACTTTGAGAAAATATACTTTGTTCTGCTTTATTGTATAATAGATTGGTAACTTTTGGACGAGAGAAAATAGAGTCTTGTTATAATTGATTGTTCGATAGTACAATAGAAATAAAAATATTCGTCCTCAATATTTGCGGCCAATACTTTTTAAAATTTCATAAATTTGTCTTAATGCAAAGTGAACTATTCATTAAACCAATTGAAAGCATTACTATAATCTTAAGATTGAGTAGTTTTGATGTGATAGTATGTGATGCAATCACTATTTAAATATTAAAAATTCACCAATTTTATGTAGTTTAAAAAATTAAAAAAAAAAAACAGATATAACGATGGTTGTAAAACATTTATTGATGTTGTCATGCAAAGTTATTTTATTCTAAAGGAAATATTAGGTGTTTATTCTTAACATACTACACATGGATAGTTTCCCCGATAATGACAAGTTAACAGTTTTACCATTAAAAAAGTTGTTTCTAAGTGAAAATTTGAATGAGAACTTATCTAGAAAAACAATGAGAGAATGAAAATAATATTGAATGACTTCATAATATATTATATTTTATTCACATATTTTTTGTAAAATTTCTTTTAACCTGCACATATATGTAAATGGAAAGGCAAGTGATGAACTTACACGGGTAGTTCGAATTTCAGTTATTCTATATTATAAATTACGGTTAATACTCTGAAAAAAAAAAAAAAAACCCAAATTGGTACACCAGTGATAAATTTACCACAAACTAATTTTTTGATCATCAAAAACTCCAAACTAGTACATGTTTGACAAATTTACCCCAAACTGGTACACTTGTGACAAATCTATCTTTTGTTAGTTTCTATTAAATTTTACCATCAAATTATTAAATTGAATGCCACGTGACAATTAACTAGTATACCAGTTTGGAGGTTTACTCTCCGTTTGTCACAATTTACAACTCTTATGATTTTTTTGTGGTATTAATCCAATTTAACAGAAGGTATATTTATCACAAATATATCAGTTTGGGATTTTGGCGAACGAATAAATTAATTTTGGATAAATTTGTCATAAATATACCGGTTTAAAATTTTTTATGATCAATCGGGATAAATTTGTCATAAGTGTACCGGTTTAAGATTTTTTATAATCAAAAAAATATTTTGAGGTAAATTTGTCATACACATACCAGTTTGGGGTTTTCAAGGTGTTAACCCTATAAATTATAAAACAATAATAATTATGAATATTTTGTGGTTAATATTTTAAGTTGAAATACGTTGTTCTTTTTATTTTTCTTAAGGGTCAATACTACAAAAAACCTAAAACAACTATACCCATGACCAATTTACCCAAACTAAGTTTTTGAACACAAAAAACCTTAAATCGATACACTTTTGATAAATTTACTTAAAATTGATATACTTGTGACAAATTTATCCTTTGTTATCAATTAAATTTTACTGTCAAATTGTTAAGTTGGATCAGACGTGACAGTGACTGATGTATCAATTTAAGATTTCACTTTCTATTGTCACAGTTGTACTGATTTTGTGATTTTTTGTGATATTAATCCAATTTAACACAGGGTATATTTGTCATAAATGTACTAATTTGGAGTTTTTATTAATAAAAAATTACTTTGGGCTAAATTTATTATAAGTATATCAGTTTAAGGATTTTGTGACCATTTGGAGTAAATGTATCACAGGTGTGCTAGTTTTTGAATTTTTTATAGTGAAAATTTTAATTTGAGGTAAATTTGTCACATTTTATATTAATTGTGGGTTTTACATGATATTGACCCTTTTCTTAATAGAGGTGATATATTTGGATGAGAAAAAATAGTCTTCCTATAATTGATTATTCAAGAATACCATAGGAATGGAAATGTTTGTCCCCAACATTTGTGTTTAATATTTATCTAAACTCGTAAATATGTTACTTTCTTTGTTGAGAAAATTAGGATTATAATTACTAAATATGTTTCATTATGCAAAAGTAAACTATTTAGTGAATCAATTAAAACCATTCCCAGAATTGTACGATTGAGCAATTTTGACGTGATGCTATGTGATGCATTAATTGTTAAAATATCAAAAATTTGTTTGTTCTATGTAATCTCAAAAAGTTAAAAAAAAAATAAATATTTATAATAAATTGAGTAACATTTCTTTTAATCGAATAAGTCAAATTGGGTATGGATATATCTATAAATTAAAAGGTAAATGGTGAACTTATTTGGGCATTTCGAATTTCAGTTAATCTAAATTTGTACATTAGCAAGGAATAATAAACATGTAAATTTTGCGGTTTACACTCTTTTTTTTTAAAAATAAATAAACATGTAAATTTTGCGGTTTACACTCTCTTTTTTTTTTTTTTTTTTTTTTGTATATATGGTTTATATTTTGATTTTTTTTTTTTTTTGTAGAAATACTTTGTTCTGTTTTTTTGGATATTATTATTCATGATAGATTGATAACTTTTTGGATGAAGGAAGAAAGTCTTCCTATATTTGATATTTCAATAGTACAATAGCAATAGAAGTATTTATTCTCGACATTTGTGGTTAATATTCTTCTAAATTTACACCGTGTAGATTCCATGGTTTTGTCATTGAAAATTGGACAAGAATGATTACTTCCTTCTTAGATACACAATTTCCAACTTCACAGATATTCATACCATATTTGCAAAAATGCCATTATCAAATAATCTAAAATCATATGGTAGAATTGTATTGATTTCACAAATGAATTAATGAAGTTTGCAAGGATTGTCGAAGAACTAGAAATACAAACTGTATTTATATGTATGGATATAGGTAGACTTTTGAAAGGGAGGTAATATCATAATCCTTTTACCTAAAATATATAGATACATTTTTTGTAGAGAAAAACAAGTAATAAACTCATTGCTAAATCAGTAATAATTTCTAGATAAAAATATTTGAACGAGATATTACACTAAAAAATATTAAGATAATGACAAACTCTTTAAGAAATAAGATTCTTCTTTCTATAGTTAATGCATCGGAATTTTATAATGGGTTTTATATATAAATAACAATGACATTGATAAATTATGCAATCATTTCAAATTTTCCCTCGATCCAACCGATCTACATGCAATCAAGCAACGCCGTTACTTGTATAAATATTCTTTTGATTCTTTACATATAATAAATACATCACATTTCTCTCCCCCTCCCCCTCCAGATGAAGGAAGTCATGATGTACTTGAACGTTGTTGAATGACAAAGTATTGGACTTTTAAGAGTTTAAATTTAAAGTCATGACAATAGTTGGTTGGCTCTTTCATTATAAATTGACAATGTTGGTGTGACTCTCTTTGTTTGATTAAGATCTTGAATTATAAATGCTAAATTCACGATAGTACCTCTTATGTAGAAGTGAACTACTAATTGAAACAATTGAAATTATTACCATACATTAGATCAAGTGATTTTAATTTGTGATGATATCATGAGATATGCTGATTCTTGAAAAGCCAAAAACTTGGTTGTTCTATATCATTCGAAATAGCTAGGAGAAAAAAACATTCAATGATCGTGGTACATTCTTTTGGATATAGTTATAAGGATACATTCCTTATCAAAAGAAACATCTATACAAATATGCTATGACAAAATATTCTCAAATTGTTGTATTTGAATGTACCACCTTAAATTATATATTATAAGAATTCGACTATCCTTTTTGCAAGAAAAGGTTTGATGCATTCTTCATAAAAATCGCATCGACATATATGTACCGATTTATTGCTCCCCATTCTTCCTCTCTCTCTTCATTGTTTTATTAATTTAATTATAACTCATTGCTTTTAAGAATACTTTTTTATTTTCTTCTTTGTTGTCATGGAAACTATGGAGATAGAAAAGAGAAGATTCTCGCTCTGCTAAATTGAAGTTTGCCAAGTCTCTCTCGTTTTGTCGAGTCTTCCTCTACCACCATGGTAGTCTGTCGAGTCTTCTTTGAACCCTAATTACATTGCTTCTTTACCTCTTGCCTTCTTAATGGCAATTTCCCTCAGTATCTACCCCTTCTCGTCAAACCGCATTTCCACCCATCGCACCTCTTCTTGTTCCAATTACAGTTAGATGAGCTATTTCCTGTTTTGAATCAGTGGCTTTTCCTCCATCTTCTTCCCTTCATCACATCACCCATGCGATTACAACCAATTCAATATGGAATTCAGCTAGTTGTATCTTCCATTTCATCCTTGCAACCTCTGCCTCCCTCTTTCTGTCCGTACTCCCTTCACGCAAGGTTTCTTTCGCTACCCATCTCTACCTCATCATCCACCAGAGCGAATTCCCCTCAATCTCAACTTTTACCATCATCGCACCTCCATCTTTCTTCCCTTGTGTATTTGGGTAGTCCCAACGTCTGAACTTTTCTTGATGCCATCTCCATCGGTGTTTGCATGTCGCACCAATTCACCTCCCAACGACAATTATAATGGAACAATCTCATCAGCAAGAAGATGCCCGGGTTGCTACACTCTGCCACAGACTTGGACGACTCTAGCCTGAACAGGAAGTGGAAGTCTGGGAAGATGAAGTACCACCAGCGAAGCTGCAAGAATGCAAACTCACATTAATAGGTAAAATTCTGTCCAATCCTACTATCAACTTTCCAGCTTTTCAGAATACCTTAAAAAGAGCATGGCACAATGATCAAGTAGAAATTTCCCAATGCGAAGAGGGGCTCTATGTATTTAAATTCACTTCAGAAGGGGAAAGGCAGCAAATCTTAGATAATGGCCATTGGTTGTTCGGAAATCATCTGATTATTGTGAAACCTTGGTTGCCCAATACTCCTTTGCATTGCTATGACTTTACAACTTGTGTGTTCTGGGTGCAAATTTACGGGCTTCCTCTAGAACGATGTACTGAAAATATGATCGTTAAAGCTGTTACACAACTTGGCAAGGTGCAGGAGGTGAGAATTGACAGCAAAGACAGTTCTTCAGTTAGATCAGTGAGGGCAAAAGTCAAACTTAATTTAAAGGAACCTCTGAAATCTGGTAAACTTATCAGATTGGATGGGAAACACATATGGATCAACTTTCAATATGAACGCCTATCACATTATTGTTATTCATGCGGAATCCTAGGCCATTATGCCATGTACTACAAAGACATTCCTTATGATGCAGCAAAAATAGATGGAAATGACAACTTGTCTTATGGTCAGCGGCTGAAGAGGGCGGTCAGACAACATAGCCCATTCTGGTTTGCATTTTATAAGCAGCGCCCGGATCAAGAAGATGTCGAAGAGATCATACCAAAAACTCAACCGCAGCCACCTCCCTTGCACCCTGCAGCACCTCAGATTAATATTCAGCAACCAGCCACTATGGAGACTAGCGCAGAACAGCCCCCGAATTGCAATGCCACAAGTACGCAGCAGCTTTCTTCTCTTGCTGATCCCAAACAGAAATCCCCTGTGATGAACCAGTTAACTTTATTCAACAGTGTAGCCGAGGCTTCCTCAACCAGTGAAAAGCTCAAAAATCCAAGATCGACCACAAAGTCAAGTCCACTGAAAAAAACCAAAAGATATAATCCTTATGGGATGTGTTCTAATGTAAGCGAAATGCAAGACGACTCAAACCTTATGGATACCTCTATCTTTACAACTGAAGGGGCTGGAAAATGGGCCGTGGTGGCTTGCCCAAGAAAGCCACCACATGACAAATGAGGATCATCAGTTGGAATTGTCAGGGGCTGGGCAACCCCCTGACAATTCAAGCATTAAAGGCCCTTGTGGCCAGTGAAAGGCTCGATGTTGTTTTTTTTATGGAAACAAAAAATCAAGAAATGGTGAACCAGAATCTGAGGAGGAAGTTGAAGTTTTCAAGTTGTTTTGTGGTGAATCCTATGGGTTTGGCCGGAGGGTTGGTAATTTTTTGGAATGATCAGGAGGTGTCTTTAACTGTGGAGCATACTACCAGCCACTTTATTGACACAATTTGTACAGAGAATCAAAGTGCTACAACCACAAGACTCACATGTCTTCATGCACCATCGACATATCAACAACAACAGCAAGTATGGGCAGATGTCAGACAAATCAATTCCTCAAATACGTTACCATGGGTGTTTCTAGGCGATTTTAATGACATACTATATCATTGGGAAAAAGGTGGGCAAAAAAACAGCGGAGCCATATAGATTACATTCTTTCAGAGAATTTGTAAATGATTGCATGCTTATGGATATCGAAAGCAAGGGTTGCTTCTATACATGGGTGAACAACAAAGATGGTGACGAAGCTATAAAGGAAAGACTCGATAGGGCCCTATGCACAATTGATTGGAGATTAACTTACCCGGCAGCGGAAGTCTTTGCTTATCCTATTTTGGCCTCAGATCACAGTCCTCTTCTTTTACTCACCAAACCCAACTCTTTAAGACGGAAGAAAACTTTCATCTTTGAAGCTTTCTGGCTTCAAGATAAGGCCTGTCAATCGATTATCAACAATGATTGGGATTCATCATCGATGCTGGCTCAATCTCTAACCAGCAAGCTTCGACATATTTCCTTTGCACTCGCCAAGTGGAGTAAATCACACTTCAGCAATGGACAGGAACAAATCAACCTGTTACAACAACGGATACATCATCATCTTAATCAACCGGGTCATGACTACGATAAGGCACTTGTAACTAGCCTAAAAGAAGAAATTCACAATATATGGCAGCAAGAGGAAACATATTGGGCTATGCGTTCAAGGATCCAATGGCTAACGGTGGGGAGACAAGAACACAAAGTTCTTTCATGTGACGACAATACAACGTAGACAACGTAATCGCATCGGCATGTTAAAAGATGAGCATCTTGGCTGGATCCGCTACTCTGATCAGTTCAAGAACACAACGCAAACATACTTCCAAAATCTTTATTGCTCGACTGGCTACCGAAATTATGAGCCTGTTCTCATGCAATGTCCCCAGGTAATCACAGTAGAAATGAACACAAGCTTAACAGCAGTTGTTTCTAGGGAGGAAGTAAAACAAGCTGCTTTCCAACTCGGGGCCACCAAGGCCCCAGGACCCAATGGCTTCAATGGGTTATTCTATCACAACCACTGGATATAATACAAGAGGATATATACACATCAGTACAAAACTTTTTCATTTTAGGAGTGATGCCCTCTACCTTCAATAGAACTCTCATTACTCTTATCCCAAAGGTTCCGCACCCATAAAGGTTAGAATAGTATAGACCCATTAGTCTTTGCAATTTCATATACAAAATCATTTCAAAAGTGCTGGCAAACCGACTAAAGTAGTGGCTACCAAGATTGATTTCAACAGAACAGAGTGCTTATGTCACAGGTAGACAAATCCAAGACAATATTTTAGTTGTGCAGGAGGTTCTCCATCACTTAAAAATCAGAAAAAGGAAGAGACACTTTCAGGCGGTATTAAAATTGGACATGCAGAAAGCTTATGATCGGGTTGAGTGGGATTTTTTAGAGGCTTATCTTAAACAACTGGGGTTCCATGATCAATGGGTAAGGTGGGTGATGCAATGTGTTACCACAGCAATATTAAGCGTTAAGTTTAATGGTGAACCATTGCAATACTTTCATCCTACAATGGGTCTAAGACAGGGGATCCACTATCTCCATATTTGTTCATCCTTTTAGCCAACCTATTATCTACTCTCATCCACCAAGCTGTCAACTCCGGAACTCTCAAAGGAATTAAACTAAATAGGTACTGCCCTACCCTTTCCCATTTATTTTTTGCGGACGATGCCATATTTTTCTTGCATGGAAGTACCCTAGAAAGCCAAAATCTAGCCAATATTTTATAGCAGTATTGTGTTTCAATGGGCCAAGCCATAAATAGAAACAAATCTGGTCTATTCTATAGTAGAGGCTGTCCCTTTCTTTTACAACAAAACCTTGCTGCAGAATTAAGAGTTCCTGTTATAGACAAGATAGGGAAGTATTTGGGTATTCCATCTGATTGGGGTGTGTCCAAGAAAGACATGTTTGCTTGGATTTTGGGTCGTGTTAATGCCAAACTTGAAGGTTGGAAAGAGCATTTTATCTCTAAAGGAGGCAAGGAAATACTATTAAAAACGGTAGTGCAGGCACTCCCGCAATATGCCATGTCCATATTCAAACTTCTTGTTTCTATATGTCAGTCTATTGAGCGCAAAATAGCCAAATTCCAGTGGCAGACCAGCAGCACTAGATCTAGTATACATTGGAGGGCATGTGATCTACTCAAAGAAAGGAAGATGGAAGGGGGCCTCGGCTTTCGAGATTTACTAACCTTTAATAGAGCGCTTTTAGGAAAGCAAGCCTAAAGGCTTTTCCAAAATCCCTCATCCTTATGGGGTAGAGTTTTTAAGGGTCTATATTTCCATTCGGGTAGTTTTTGGCATGTAGGGAATGGGACTAATTCCTCTTGGGGATGGAAGAGCTTACTCTTAGGTCGAGATGCTATCCTTAACACAAGCTACAATGGTCTATTGGTGATAGACAGAAGATTAATATTCGTGAGGATAAATGGCTCACCAGTGGAATCATCGGCGGACCAGCGCCTAGAGGAGAGCCAGAACAGGTAGCTGGTTTTATAGTCCCAAATGAGAATATCTGAAATACCCCTCTTCTACAAGACAACTTTGACCAGCAAATAGTCGAGGAGATAATCACTATTCCGTTAAGTCATGCTTTTATCATGGACCACATCATATGGACAGGCACACAAACAGGTAAATACTCAGTCAAAACTGCCTACCACATTCTCAGACAATCAGATCACACTAAGAACAGTAATCTTGCCTCATCCTCATACCATCGACCCGTCTCTGGCAACACATCTGGAATCTAAAGATGCCCCCAAGAATTCGCGTTTTCATTTGGTCGTTATGTCATAATGCTCTCCCTATAAAAGCTAACCTCTTCCGGCGACATATCATTCAGGACCCGGCATGTTAGTTCTGTTCATCACACACACCTGAAACTACTGAACGTATCCTTTTATTTTGCCCATGGATGAAGAAGATCTGGTCTCACTCTAGTGTACAAATTGATCACTTAGCTTACAGAAGACATCGAATAGATGCGTGGCTTGAGGATATATTTGAAAATTAGTCAGGCTTACCTTCTAGGGAGATCATTGCATCCATCCTTTGGCAGCTATGAACCACTTCACTTTTCAGCATCAACGGACCACTCCTGCCTAGTTGGTAGATCTGGCGCTTGCCAAAGCAAAGCTATACAACAACACGGTGCAGCAACCAACAGAAGAAGGAAACGCTCTACTAAACCCTAATCGAGTATGGACTCCACCGGATCGGGGCAGCATCAAGGCCAACATCGATGGGGCTTTTCCCACGACTACTGATATGGGTGCAATCGCGTGCGTCTGCAGGGATCACACCGGTATTTTAATCGCCGGATTCACCAGCACAGTTCACGCATCTTCTCCCCTACAAAGTGAGATCCAAGCCCTCATCTCCACTCTTACTTATTTGCTAGAGCAGGGACAAGAAGAAGCTCACCTCATCATCGAGTCTGATTGTCTAACTCTTGTGGAGATCTTCAACGATCGCAGTTTGCCGCCATGGGAGAGCCGAGCGCTGGTTGCCGACGCCACAGCTTTGCATCTCTCCTTTCCCTATCTGCGCATTCAACATTGCCGAAGAGAAGCCAACGCTGCAATTGATTGGGCCGCCAAGGCCTACGCCCGTAATACACTTTCACCTACTTGGCCTTCATCACCTCCTCAAGCGTTAATGAATTTACTATGTATCGACGCCCTTTCTATGGGTTGTAATTTTCGTCCTCCTTGAATGAAAGGCATCATCGTTTCAGACCCCAAAAAAAAAAAACTTTTTTATTTAGCATAATAGCATAATTTCACGTTTTTCTCTTACTAACTAGTAGACAAAGTTTTTTATTTTTCTATATGCATTTCAGAAATAGTATAATATTTTAGGTATATGATATTTTACACTATGTTTGTGAATTTTTATTTTATAACAATTATTTGCTTGGTAGTCTAATGATTTGGTTTTATGTGTACTTATACTAAAATTTTCATGCTCCAAATTCTTGTTTTGTATGATAATCGGCAGAATGCACAAGTAATTATTTTGTTATAAATCAATTTGTATGTATAAGATGCATGAGTAGGCATATCCAAAAACTAATAAGTTATTGTCGTGACCATTTAAAATCAGTTACATAGTTTTTTTTTTTTTTTTTTTGTTCGACAATAACATAACTTTGAAGAAGATTTTATTTGACTATGATGAGACAAAAAAAATGTGAAATAGTTAAGAACACATTATAATTCCTATTGTATATTGCGTAAAATACTGTTAGGTGGATAAAATTGCTCTTAATGTCTGCTTTATTATGAAGGAAAAGCCACCAAAAACCCAAAATTATGTCTACCGTCACATTACCTGATTTTTTTTTTTGTGCTAATAAATCCCAAACTTATACATGTATGACGTATTTACCTTCCATAAATAAGTACCATTAAAAATTTTCTACATAGACAATGGAAGATAAACGATGTTAACATGGTAACCACCTGAATTAAGTGAAATAAAAACAACGCTTTTTAATTAAAAATCATCTGATGGAATCTTGATGTAGGGTAAATGGTATCTTCTTCTAAAAATCAGTTGCTAAATCGATTATTTTCTTCTTGTTACCTTGAAAGTAGTTGCTTCAGCTTTAGCCACTCAAATTTTCAATATTCCTTTTTATTTCTCATCAAACAAATGACATCTTCTTCCAGAAATCCTAGTTATTCTTAGCATGATATTAGGCAATCTCATTGCTATTAATCAAGCAATCGTGGAATGTATGATTGCATATTTTTCCATGGGTCAAATCGAATATTGTAATTACTAGAATAATTGTTGGAGACTCAAATGGTGGATATGCAAGTATGATGACTTATACGTTGTTCTATATCTCCATGAATATAGGAACTTTTGCTTGCATCGCATTACTTGGTTTATTACAAAACTAATAACATTGGAGATTATGTAGGATTATACATGAAAGATCCTTTTTTGGTTGTCTCTTCATCCCCACGTCTCTTATCCCTAGGAGGTCTTCCTCCACTAGTAGGTTTTTTTTTAAAAACATCATTTATTCTGGTGTGGATGATAGGTTGGTCTATACTTATTGGTTTCAATTGGACTCTTTACTAGCATTATTCTATCTATTATTATCTAAAAATATATCAATGAACCCTCTTTTAGCTGCTAGAATCTATTTCTTAGTTTAAGATCCTTCTTACTAATAGGAATCAAAAAATGAGTAGATCTATTCCGCCCAAAATGGAAATGGGCTAGGGTTATGAACTTATATTCTATAATCTAATGATTGAGTCGATTCCATAGTTATAAGTCGATTCCATAGTTATAAGTCCGTTCCATATCGGACCAGCTCAGAATAGGGTTATACACATTCTCATTATGAGAGGAGGAACAAAAATTTCATTTTTCTTTATTCTTATTCTTATTTATATATTTGAATTTCTTTCTATCTTATAATACAAATTCAATATATATTACTAATTAATAAAAATTTATTAGAAAATGATAGAATTGGAAAAAAAAGAAAAATAAAAAAGAGAGGAAAATTAATAAATAAAAAAGAAAATAAAAATGAAGCAGGTAAGAGTGCTGTGAAAGATTCTCACAATCTCGGTTCATGCAATTTTTAGGTTCATTGCACCGATATATTGTTCACATTAAATAATGAACAAATAGGATGTGAAAAAATCCAGCTTTATGCGATTCATCAAACGATGATAGGATATAACAAAATCTCCGAATTTAATATTCTATCATATCTAGTTCTAGCTAAAAATTCAGATGATCAAACGTAACCTTATGGATTTTAATTTTGTAATTAAAAAAAAAGCTCCAGTCAAGATGGTTTGGGTAGGGTTTGGGTGGGTAGATCCACACCTAGAACCAAACCAATATTCACTAGTTCCTAATTTCAGGAAATGGTCGGTTCAATCCAGCTCTTTTGCTCAACTCTATATTTTAGGATTTCCAATGTACTCATCCCTATTATTTATTTAAATATTTAATTAAACATTATTACGTTAGATTCATGAATATAATTTCTTTGTTTATAAATAATTTTTTACTCTGGCACTCGTCTTACAAAGATTGAAAGATGGAATAGCATAAGCAAATAACTATTTTGAGAAAAATATATACCCTAAATTTGTTTTGACGATAAAAGAATTATTGAACAGTCATGAAAGAAATATTATTGATGATCAAGTAACTATTTCTCTCCCTGAAATCCACCCACACAATCTCATGAAAGTTGGATAATTGCATCGCAGTTTTACGCATAAGCGTAAATGGAAAGGAAATTCATCATCAAGGATCATAAAATCGGGTTTCTAAGTACAATCGCCAGGGTTCGTAAAATCATATCGCTAGATCGAATGATGAAATCGTGAGATTTTAACAACCTATACAAACGACTTTGGAAAATGTCTTTGACATTATTTTAATATGTTAGGCAATATTGTAATAAGTGGTGAGTACACATAAATTCACCGTGTTTACTGATATGATTACAGGCTCGAATGATGGATGGCTACAGTCAAAGAGCCGCCGGCATATTTACACTGTAGTCATCGGAGACTTTATTATGCTCGCTTTCTAGGCATGTCTATATATAACACCAGCATAAACGGATCGAGTTCACCGACTACGATGGCGGGTGGTACATCACAGCATCACAGTACAAGGCGATTAGCGCCACCTGCTCCAACCTGTGAGTCGCGACCAATTAGCCCATTGTGTATGAAGGTGACGGCAAATTGATAACGGTGCTCTTGATCTTCGTCATCATATTGATGCTGTTGGTAATGCCTTGGGAACCAATTCCGCTGTCCTTCACGCCCTGCGGCAACATCGTTCATCTTTTAAGAAGGCTGAGTCGTTTCACACACAAACTAAAGGACTGTCTAGACTAGATTCTTCACCAGATTGACGCTAACAGGGGCGGTTTCATTGGTGATTCAATCCTCAAAGACAGGCTATAAAGTAAGATTATTGCCTCTGAATCGCCGTTCAGTTCGTCCAAACTTCCGTTGCCCAAAGGACCCGGAAAAGGCATTCTACCCTTGCTTATTAATATTCCATGACGTTGCACTCATTACTAATGACCTATTGGTATTTTTATGCTGATTTTCCTCTTTTTGTTTGACAAAGAACGAAAATTACCTGGAAAGGAAAGTGATCAGGTCCTCGAGCTGGGGCAGAATTTATTTGAACAGTTCCTGTCTCCATTGCATCACTAATCAGTATCGCCTTGTTTATGTCTCTTGTGAAGACACACCCCTGTAAACACGTGCACATTGTGCAGAAAACAGACATTTGTCACAATCAACGGAACTTATTCTGATTCTGTATAGTCTATTTTCTGGTAAAGAGTTTTGCTCCGTACATGAGAGAAGTATGGCTAATGAGAATACACCTGTCAGTGATGATAATAAGGATAACGACAAGTGTCAAACCTGAAGACCAAAGTTGCTAGCATTACAATGGTGAATTCCTTCTTCAACAGAGTTTATTCGGATGACTGGCAAAACTGGACCGAATGGCTCCTCCCATGCTATCCTCATATCGGGTCGAACGTGATCCAATAATAGAGGCCAAATGAGATTACCCTCCCTCCTGTACTCTTGACAAAATGTCGCTCCTTTCTGCTTAGCATCCATCACCAACCCTTCGATGAAGTTGGCTGAAGACTCCGTAACAACTGGAGTTATATCGCAGTCATCCTCAGGAGCTCCTACGGTCAACTTCTGCACTTTAGCATTCACTTTCTCGACAAGTTTATCAGCTACGGACTCCATAACCAAGACCACTTTCACTGCTGTGCACCTTTGACCACTGATTATAAAAAGAATACAATGTCAAGATATCTCCTTTGGCAGCAAATGCAACCAAAGCAACATTACTCTGGTTCGATAAACGAATGATTCAGATCTTGTATTGCATTGATCTAGAACTTATAAGCTCAACTGAAAATTTAAGCACGTGGTGATAGCTGAGAAGAGAAACGCATTCTTGGTTTAAAATTGCCTATTAGAGAACAATAAAGATTACCTATAAGAGAAGCCTCCCTTAACAACATTAGCCGCAGCCAAATCTATGTCAGCATCTTCTAAAATGATACATGCATCTTTTCCACCCAGTTCCATCTGAAGTGGGATCATGCCTGCCTTCTTAGAGATGGCTATTCCAGTGTCCCCACCTGTGAAACTGAGAAGAAGGGTTGCACCGTCAGATCATGCAACTGCAACATGCCTAAAGACAGATAAATCATAGATCTTGAGCTTGAAGAGAGCTGCACCCCCTCATAAAGCATTTTGATGCGGACGAATTTGAGGAATGGAAACAAATCTTCCCCCACATTCCAACAAGAAGTTATTTTGCAAAATAATTCTCTTATGGTGCAGTTCACTCTGAAAAATTCAAGGACCTTTTGGACATGATGTGCAATGATGTAGAAAGAATCACCTGATACAACTGACACTAGGATGCATTGTGAGGAAGTCACCAATCTCAGAACCTTTTCCTGTTACACAACTGATGAGTCCTCTGGGGAAGCCAGCCAAGTGAAAGCAATGTACCATGTGAAGTGCAGCAACAGCACCCTTTAAGTATACAGGCATAAGTTCATTTAGCATGTCGGTCTTGATGAACAGTTGGTGGACAGACAATCCACCTCAAATATTATGAGATGAAACAGGGAAGAGCAATCAAGATTGATCCTTAGCATCAACCAACCTGGGTCGGTGGCTTCAGAACTATTGAGTTTCCAGCAATAAGTGCAGGAGCAATCTTAGAAACAGCGAGATTGACTGGGTAGTTGAAAGGAGGGATAGCCAGAACAACCCCCAACGGAATCTGCAAACTAAGGAGAGTCAAATCTCTGAAAAGCTTCATTTCTCACAAACACAATAGTACATAAAATTACCATGGTTTGATATAACTTATATCCTAACTATAGATCTAGATCCTTCCTTTGCATTATTGTAAAACCAGATACAGATTTAATCCTCTATCAGTTTTGACATCGACCTCAGTTCGGTACTGGTGAGATTTCAAAAACACTACTTGATCTAAAAGGACATATAAAAACCTCCTTCCCCTGCACTCAAGTGTCTTCTCGACAATGTTATTTTACTGTCCTTTGGCTCACAACTTCCATCAACTTTAAATTAATGGCCTAAAATTGGGGACTGTTAACTGCTGAGATATGGCAAGCCATTTTCAGTTTAAGTTGGGTTTGAGGTTTCCTCAATGGCTACATCAGCTGTATACACGCAGACAGGAGACTAGTTGGTGCCACTTCTCATGAAACTATCATTCTGTTTGTAAGGATCAAACAACTCTATCAAGTGACATAAACATAAATCACAAAAGAAAAGGACAAATAAGAACAAAAAATAACCACCATTTTGTCTAAGCAAATAACTACTTATTACAACAACATGCACTCCTTGTTTAACACATATTAGAGCTGGATGTTATTTTCATGAGAAATCCAATTCTATAGGAACTTAGACATGATTGATTAGTATGACCTGCATGGAGTACTAAATCCAATTATTATTGCTTCAAGGATATCCGTTACTGTCAATCAAAGGTGAAACATGGCACAATGGGATATTTTCTTCCATTAGATTGTAGCATCTGAAGCAAGACTTTGCATCATCCATCTATTGCCGATTTTAGTTTACCTTAGCAAAATGATTTTCTAAAATTTAGTTTAAAAAAAAATGATTTCCCAAAGTTATCTTCAATTCTGCTAACTACATACGTTTAACACATGCAATCTGACACCTTTTCAAATGTATTAGGATGAGATGTGAGGAACCTCTGGCGATGCATGTTTAGTAAATTTTAGTTTAGGCGAAGGCATGGCATGATTCAGTATAGATCCATTGTACCCTTCAGCTATTCAGTCATCTGGAGAAGCTTTCAGCGTATATGGTCTTGTGTTCAATTAATTCGCAAAATATACTTTCTTCAGTAACCCAAGACAATATGCATGAGAATTAAATTTCTCAAGCTTACAAATATGCTCATATTTAATGGACCAATTATCCACAGCAATCAAGTTCATTTATGGTAAAAGTATTCCCCCAGCCTGACCTATGCTTATGAAAGAGACATAGGACTGTGAAGATGAAGACATAAGAGGAGATGTAAATGAAAAATGGCATATGGGATGGAATATACCCAGCATGAGGTGTACACGAAATTAAAAATGTTCACAGATCCATGACTTAATTTTCCTCATTCTTTTTTCAGGCAGAAGTCAATGAAGCATCTATTAATAATTCGAATCCATCTTATGTTTTCTATGGGCAGAGTGCACAGGGCATAAACAAGTCCATCGGCACATATATATAAACTATGTGAAGTGCCTACCTAAGCAGAGATAAATGGACAGCAAAAACAAACCATGGAGTTGAGTTGTAGATTCACGGGCAAACTAAGAGAGAATTGGTCAGAAACCACAGGGACATTTGTAAAACCCACTGAGAGAAGTGCAAATTTACCTTAGAAGTGAGACAGTACTTGGTCCTCTCATTCCCTGGGAAGCTATCAGACATCAGAAATTTCCCCTCTCCAAGAATCCTCACCCCTTCCTCTGCGCAATACGATATCAAATCCCCAGATCTCACGACCTTTAAATTCATATTATCACCAGGCAAAGCAAAGAGAAGTTATCAGTGCCCTATGCTTCCAAATTCGAACACAAGAGAAGCATCTAACAAAGATTGAAACTTTCCGAATATACAAGCAAGAGCTGTGAATTCAAATTTCATTTCCAGAGTTAGTTTTAATTAAGTTTATACAGTGGTAAACATACTTCGGTGACGGCGTCCTTGGCGGGTTTCGCGATCTCCTTGACGAGGCACTCGGCGATCGGAGCCTTGTGCTCCTTCAAGATCGCCGCAGCTCTGTGGAGCAGCTCAGCTCTCTTCCACAGAGGAGTCTTGGCCCATAATTTCTGCGCGGCCCTTGCTGATTCTACGATCTTGTTCACCTCCTCTTGTGTACAGGCTATTGGAATTCGGAAACCAACCGAAAAAATTATTCAAACTAGCTAAACACTAATCAAAAGTTGACAAATTGAGCGAGACCAACAGAAGAACCACTGGAGTTCAGAATCGGGTACCTTGGACCTTGAAGTGAGTGCTTCTAGTGGTGGGGTTGATGATGGGCACGGATTTTCCGGAAGCCGATGCCTTCCATTCGCCGTCGGAGTAGTAGCGGAACACCCCACCACCATCTTTGATTTCTGCAAACGCCCCACTGCCCGCCATGCACTAGCTCCTCGCGAACCCAAAAGGGTCCTGATCAGCGATCTCGCTGTGATGAGAGTAAGAGAGAGAGAGAGAGAGTTGCTTGGATTCTCTGCGATGTTGGGTCAAACGCAGTGAGTTTGCGTGTCGAGATCTTTATCAAAGATATCGCTTTTGCGCTGTCTACGTTGCACGTGGTTGGGTTTTCAACCGTATTTCTTCGCCACTCCCTAATCTCTTTGAACGAGTCCGAACTAAATACGAGATGGAGAATCGGGTCTCTACGTCCGAAAATGGGATCAAGGTAGCATCAGCACGCACGCCTCCATTGATGGAGCAGTGAAGGAGGTGAGAGATTAACCTCTTCTCGTCTCATTGGACTTACCGTTGAAAATTTGATCATCTTTAACCATTAAATTTAATTTCTCTCTCTAAATTTGATCATCTTTAACCATTAAATTTTAATTGCTCCCTCCCTCCCCCCGCGGCTTTGAAAATAATTATTTATGTTTGCTTCTACAATTAAAAGAAAAAAAAGTACGTTTTTGTATTTTATTGTTATTTTTCCTAACTTAAGATTTAGGGGTGAAAGCACGGTTCGGATAGACGGCCAAGCCGGAGAACCGCACCGGAGGGTCCGGTTCGGTTCCCGGTTCTTAAGAGACCGGTTCCGGTTCCGGTTCCTACGAGAACCGGAACGGGAACCGGAACCTGCCAAAATTAAAAAAAAAAAAAAAACTATTTCCCCTACGTTTCTTCCCCCTTCCCCTTTCTTTTTCCCTCTCTCTCTCTCTCTCTCTCTTTTCTTTTCCCCCTTTTTCCCTCTCCCGTCACTTCCTGCCCCCAACCTTTTTCTTTTCTTCTCTCTCTTCTCTTTCCCCCTCTCTCGGCCGAAACCCCACCCCTTCCTCTCCCCTTCTTCTTCGCCGCCCCTCGCCGCTTCACCCCTTCTTCTCCTCTTCTTCTTCTTCTTCTTCGCCGCCCCTCACCGCTTCGCCCACCACCACATCGCCGCCCCACGCCCTACTCACCACCATCTCTTGGCCACCGAACCACCACCACCCACCGCTCGTCGACGAGCCGTCTCGCCGTTGAGCCCGACAAGCTATCGCGTCGTCCGCGCCGTCCGCGCCGCCTCTCGCCGCCGTGAGCCGCCGCCGCCGTCCCAAGCCACTTTGTCACCACCTCTTGCCGCCGCTGCTCGGCCGTTCGGGCCGTCGTTGCTCCCGAACCGCCACCGCTGCCCGAGCTCTTCCCCTCTTGGCCGTGGGTTGAGCAGCGACTGCCGCCGTCTTCGCCGCGCCGTCCGTGCCGCCGTTGGTGCCGTGAGACTCGTGTCTTCATCGCCGTCGCCGGACCTCCCTCGACACCGCCGCTGGATGCATCACCCCTCACTCGCCTCGTCGCTCAGCCACTTGCCGTCGACGCCACTCGTCCCCCAGGTGGAGGCTACTCGCTCGCCAGCCCCCCAACGCAGCTCGCTGCTCACCCACCGCCCAATCAACCTTAACTCCACACCCCTTCGCCTCCGCCCCAACGAAGCCGCTCGCTACGGGCTGCGATCGACGGCGAAGCCGAAGGAGGAGAAGCGGGGAGGCGGCGGCGGCGAGCTCTTCTTCGTCTCGGAGGTTGGTTTCGCCTCGACCTCCTCTCCTTTGCCTGTTCGCGGCTTTGACAGTTTTCTGTTCCTCGGCCGGTAGTTTAGGGTTTCCGTGTGTACGTGAAAGTGAGTGATTTTCGAGAATCGGACCGAGTCGAGCACGCGTTCGTCACGTGCGAAGATCAAGCTATCGTTTGCTTTTGCTTATTTCGATTAGGATGTACAATTTATGTCGGTTTGTGCAAGGGCATAGAAAATTTGATCTTTGTGTTACCTCGTTTGTGAATGGAGTGTTGTTTGTAAATGGAGTGCTCGATGTGTATGTCATGGCGTGTTCTGGAATTGCTCCTGTGCATGTCGCACCCCCACTATGAATTTAGTTGTTTATGGCATGTTCTGGAATTGCTCCTCTTTATTGGCAGGTATTGAAAATGGAGGGCCAACTATTGAATTATTTCCACTTCTGGATATTCGCGCCCAATACGAAAATGAAAAAAAAAAAAAAAAAAAAGAACCTGTGGAACCTGGAACCGACCGGAACTCGTGACGAGTGCAGACAGGTAGGTTCCGGTTCCAAAATTGAGGAACCATGTACCCGAGGGTAGGTTCCAGGTTCCGGACAGAACCGAACCGGAATCGGGAACCGGGAACCGCTCATCCCTACTTAGTACCACAAAAAATCCAAAGGTAAACTTATGATAAATTTGCAACAAATTAATTTTTTATCTCCAAAAACTCCAAACTAGTACTTATGTGATACATTGACCACAAAAACCCCAAATCGATACATTTAAGGTAAGTTTACCTTTTGTTAATTTCCGTTAAATTGGATTAATATCCTAAACCGGTACACATGTGACAAACAGAGGGTAAAATTCCAAATTGGTATATTCGTCAATTGCTACGTGTCATCCAATTCAATAATTTGACGGTAAAATTTAACGGAAATTAACGAATTTGTAAGTTTATCACTGGTATATCAGTTTAGGGTTTTTGATAATCAAAAAATTAATGTGGGGTAAATTTGCTTCAAATTTACATTGAAGTTCTTTGTAGTATTAACCTTTTTCCATTTTATGTAGAATTAAATACACTTAGGATCAATGTAATATATTATATAATGGGTTCCGATCAAAAAAAACACATGGAAAATACAGGCAATTTTACATGTGCACACATTTATAGTATAAAATGATGAGAGGAAGATTTATGTTCTTTGATGTCTTGGTAAGCAAGCAATCATTTATGTTGGCGCCGACAAAACAACAAGATCTTAGATAGGCTTTCCTACTCCAAGTGCGTCCGGCTTCCATCCATACCTTCTGATGGAGAGCAAGGTTAGCATGCTAAGCTAAACATTTGCATTTCTAGTCTCAAGCCCATGATTTTGAGGACTCAAGTAAGCTGATCAAGTTATCGTGGGAATTTCCTTCTATCTTAAAGGAATAGTAATAAAACTACTCACTTTATATGCTATGCACTACATGGGTCATCAAAATAAGCCTTTTTAGAAGAATTATGATCCGCATTTAGATGGTCTCTTGAGGTCTCTAGTCTTAACATTGTTGCGCTCCACGTGTGCGTTCCACGTGAGTGTGTTTGGATTAATTTATATCCATAGTAACTTAGGGAAACGGTGTTCGATGTAGTACATAGCTGATGCGGTGCATCCTCATCAAGTGCATCCTTTCCTCATCAAAGCGTAGTATTAGATGTAAAAAAGAAAAATAAAATAAAATAAAAGAGCTTAGCACAGCTACCTCCACCATGACATGCAACAAAGTACTGCAACAGCATAAAGAAAGAAAGGAAACAAAAGAGGGAGAAAATCATCTCCTTGATCATTGTTCCTAGTTGAATCCGTTAAAAGAGTGTTATGGAGAGAAAAGAAAGGCAGAGAGCTCCATTTTTAAGCCTCTGTTATGGGGAAAGCACAGAGATCCTTTTCTTATTCAATTACCTAAAATGACCAAAAAGCAACACAACATCAAAGAATTTACTCAAAAAGCCTAACCCTGAAATCTGTCTCTTTCACATTCCCTCCGCCACCATCATGCTCCCCTCAACCCCCACGCCACACATCTGGTGCTGCTCGTTCTCTGCTGGCATCACACAAGGCCTCCATCGTCATTGCCGAAGACGCTCTCTCACTCTGTCCCCTACTGGAAAAAGATAGCGACGTCTAGTATGGGGTCACGGCCAGGGTCTTTTGGGTGGGTGACGGCAGTGGAGGAGGGCAAATCGGGAAATAAGAAAAAGGAAAAAAGGGAAAAGAATAAGATAGTTATATTCGGTTCAAAGATTCCTATTTTATTTGTGAACCTCTCATTGCGGTAAATGGGCAATGTTATATACTTGTAATTCGGGAGGAGGAAAGGAGTGGGGGGTGGGGGAGTTTGAGTGATTAGGCAGGGTCGGCGATCACGGTGGAGGAGGAGCAAATTGGGAAATAAGAAAAGGGAAGAAAAGAGAGGAAAAGAATAAAATTAGATATGATCACTCAAAAACGCCTTGTCTATATGTCAACCTCTCATTGCAGTAAATTGCACTCATAATTTGAAAGAATCTCCATTCTCAAGAGAAAATTGTTTTCTTGTCTATTTGTTAAGGTTTTAATATTTATATGACACTTAAATAACGTGATATTTTAAAAAAGAAGTAAATCAACTAATAAGTATCGACAAAAACGTTGTACCTTCGGACTTTCACTCTCTGAAACTTCTTTTTATCGAGTTCTCTGCGCATTGTTTTTCGTGATTCGGATGTGATAATGGCATGGCAGGGATGGGCGTGAGAATACAAGACTGATTTCAGCGGAAAAGCATTCAAGTTTTATGTTATTGTGATGCTGGTAGGGGTTCGTCAAATTGCAGGTACGAGGAGTGTTTACATAGTTCTTTGTATGAAGATTTCTATCTAATTGAGGTAAATTCTCCTTAACCATGTGGTGGGAAAATTATAAATATAGTTGGAATGGGAAGAATGGGCTCGGACTTTGAGGCATGGTAACGCTTTTTAAGAAATTATTTGTCCCATAACATTATTAATGGTCACTGATAAAAATACTCTAACATGGAACAAAGTCTCAAATGAGATTTCCAAATAACAATTCTGATATTTCTCCAAAAACTCTCAAAGGGAAATAATCGGAAACAATTGCTATTTTCTCTTTTTCAAAAAGCGAAAATGGAAGAAGAAGATAAGTATTGAACAAACAAGTTTGGTAATTAATAGTAAAAGAACAGAAGATATATCTGAACAAACACAATTTTTTAGAGGTTAAGAAGTTATATTTGAATATATACAATTTTTAAAACAACCGCAACCAAAAAAATAAAAATTCAAAATCGTAACTTCATTGTGAACAGTCATATTATTTCATAGAACACTTGGTTGTTTGTTATGATTATGATTATGATTATTGTTGTTGTTGTTGCAGTTATTGATTAGTGTCAAATATAATCTATATGCGCACTTATATCTTTTCGATGTGGGACAAGTAGAGCTATCAAAATGGGACGTAGTCCCATATTATAACTCTTAGTTTAATGGGTCATGTATGGTTCAAGTAAAAATTAAATATGGGTCATTAATGGATTTTGAAAAGTAAAACAAAATTAAGAAACCAACTTTCAATGTTTAGGATCATGTGTTGATTGAGTTGAAGGTTTGAATATTTTCTGGAAAATACGAAGCCATTTTGACCTTCCGGTGTTCAATGATTTTTATGGAAAAATCAGTGAAGAATTACAAAATTGTCTTCTTGAGAATTGTAATAGAGATTCTTAGCTTTAATTTCATATAAATTTCATGAAATTTGAAAATCATTAAGGCTGTGAAAATCAAGTCCAAATCATCGTAATAATCACGTGTTAGATTTGAAAAATCAGTCTTAGATTGACAAATTTTGTTTTGCAAATAATAAATAGTTGGAGGACTATTTTATAAAATCTCAAAACATGAAAGTTGTAGGAGATGTCTTGAACTGAATATATCCAAAATTTCATTAAATTTTACCTAGGATAAGTTGGTCAATTTAATGGAACAAGGTCAAATTCGGATTTGGCCTAAAAAACTAACACTGAGTGTCCTCAGGGAAGATTGTGTAATTTCATATAGTTTGAGGGATATTTTACAAAATTTAAAATATTAAATTTGTTAAGAATGCAATGATCTATATGTTTGTCAAATTTTGTATCATTTAGTGGTCGATTAATATTTTTCCCAAATTTTAAAAGAACCGGTCGGAACAATGTAAAATTTTTTAGCAGTCACGTTAAATCGAATTTTCTATATTATTTGGGCTAGAATAAAAAAAAGTGATCTGAATGAAAGTTGAAGAGGATATCCTAATAGTTAATTTAGAGTTGGAATCACTTGATTTGGAGTTCGTTAAGACTTTTAATCAAATTAAAATTTAGAAGGTAAGAATCAGGGGTAATACTGAATTGAAAAGTGATTGCTTTCAGATGTACCTATTGATACATGTTCTTTGGAAGGGTAGTTAGAAAAGTGTGATTAGATCTTAATTATGCGGAGTAGACCTTTTGGTCAATTAATTGATTTTGTGGTTTATAAGGCTAATTAACTTTAATGCGTGTTTATTTGACCTTGTTTGTGACCGAATTGAAAAGTGATTGCTTTCAATTGTACCTATTTATAAATGTTCTTTGGAAGGTAGTTAGAAAAGTGTGATTAGATCTTAATTATGCATTAAGTGACCTAGCGCACCATTTGAGGATTTGCAAATGGGGCTTAGTAATCATTTGAGCTAGAAGCGGGCGACATTAGGAATTAATGAATTAGGCCAGTTTAGTTAACAAATTTAGGAATTAATGCTAGACCTAACCAGAATAAGCCCAACTAGAAAATAAGAGGTCAACTTGGACTTAGCATCACTTCATCAATGAAATGGGTAGCATAGTCTAGTTTAAAAATTCATTAAATAAAATGAGTAGAATATTAGTCTCACCTTAATCTAGTTTAGATTAGTCTAATCTCTAGCCTCTTAGTTCATGGGGATCAGCTAATGTGTGGATTGAGTGAACTTGCAAATGGATTGAGTAATTGCATGAAACAAAAAGATGAGGTTGACGATGAAGACCGGTGGCCGAGAGATAGGAGAGGTGGTCCTTGGTGGAAATTTGCTTGGGGCTCGCTAGTTTAGCTTAGAATCAATTAGTCTAGTTTAGTTAATAAATTTAGGAATTAATGCTAGACCTAACCAAAATAAGTTTAACTAGAAAATAAAAAAGTCAACTTGGACTTAGAAAACTTCATCAATGAAATGGGTAGCATGGTCTAGTCTAGAACTTTCATCAAATTAAAGGAGTAGAATACTATGCTTGCCTTAATTTAGTTGATTAGTCTAGTCTCTAGCCTCAAGCTCATGGGATCATGTCCTGGGGCTTAAGAACAAAGCTGTGTATATTTTTGCTCAACTTGGTATTGGGTCAAGCTCATGGGAATCATATCTTGGAGCTTAGAACAAAGCCATGTATATTCTTTATCCAAAGTATCGGGATTTCTTTCTTGTACTTTACTTAAACTTTTTCAATAATTGGGTGTTAATTCCTGCACTTTTATTACATTGGTTGTTCTCTTGCTTTTTAGAATGGTCAAGACAAACTTTAGGATTATAATAAACCCCTAAAAAATAATTGCCACTTAGTGGTTTGGATGGCCTTTAGGATTTGTAATGGGTAATTACGAGTGGCTTGGATGGCCTTTAGGATTTGTAATGGGTAATTACGACTGTTTGGTCACTGAGATGAATGATCAATCAAGTTAGAGGTACCTAAATGGCACTAATAAGAACTATCAGTGTAATCAAATCTTCAGACCTAGTAAACTCTATTTGCCCATCTCACTTGATTTATAGCTGATCATAATAGGTTAATAGTGACTCCCAACTCACATAAAATCGTTTAGGGTTAATTGAACCTTAAAATTAATCTAACATATCCTAAGGTAAAAGTTTCGGAGAGCCCGTGCCCCATTAAAGGCCGTAAGCCCACCTTTTGGACATTATCTCTAAACTAATTCCTTGCCTAAAGATTGAGTCAGAAAAAGGGCCGTGACAACTATATGGAAGCATTAATAATGCTAGGAGCAATAAAGTGTTGAATTCAAACTTGTTTATAGAGAGATGTAATCAGACAACAATTAATGTAGAAATTATGAGGGACGCCCAATACCATCATCAGGAAAGTTTTTGGTTTGAGTTCCAGACCTCATCCCAGCAACGATATTTCTCGTGCGAGAAGCCTCTATTTAAGGTCCTTGTGACGTGAAACATCAACCCACCCTTGGCTCACTGAACCCTATAGCTAGCTAGCAAGAGTAATCCTTCGCTCTAACGCCGCACCTCCTCCTCCATCACCACCACCATCACCACGAAGATGCAATCCTCACAACCCTCTCAAGCATGCACAGACTTGATCTCCTCTCTCCCTTCGGATAAAGGTTGGGACAACCCCTCTCTAATCTTGTACCAGGGCTTCTAGTTCCCCTCTTGGCTATTCGACGGCGTCCTAGCTTGTCAAAAACACTTCCAAGCTCACAACTCTGATATCATCCTCGTCACCAGCCCGAAATCTGGTACCACCTGGCTAAAGGCCATCCTCTTTGCTCTTTTGAACCGTGCCAAGTACTCCGACCCCAACTCAGAACAATGCCACCCCCTCCTAACCCAAAACCCCCACGACCTCGTGCCCTACTTGGAGTTCCAGCTCTATCTCCAACAAGAAGACCTTGATCACGCTACTTTCGCATCCCCGAGGCTCCTTGCCACCCACTTACCTTATTCCTCGCTTCCACAGTCAGTGAGGGACTCCAAGTGTAAGCTGGTTTACCTGTGTAGGAACCCTAAGGACAACTTCATCTCGCTATGGCACTTCACCAAGAAAATAATGCTCAAAGAGAACGGCGGCCAGACTCCTCTCCCTAAGTGCCTCGACAAGTTTTGTCAAGGGTTGAGCATGTACGGACCTTACTGGGACCATGTGCTGGGCCACCACAAGATGAGCTCGGAGATGCCCGAGAAGGTGTTGTTCATGAAGTATGAGGAGATGAAAGAAGACCCATGTGTTCATGTGAGGAGATTGGCCGATTTTGTGGGGTGTCCATACAGTGAAGAAGAGCTGAGAGGCGGGATTGTGGAGGGAATACTGAGGATGTGTAGCTTCGACAATTTGAGCACGTTGGAGGTGAACAAGAGCGGGAGCCTTTGGACTGGAGCAGAGAACAAATCGTTCTTCAGGAGAGGCGAGGTCGGAGATTGGGTGAATTACATGAGTGCGGAGATGGGGGAGAGAATAGACAGTGTCATGGAAGAGAAATTGCACGGCTCTGGGTTGAAGTTTTAGCAAGCTAAACACACTCATTTAATAATTCCCGTCTGTCGTGTTTTAGCTTTGAAGATGTTCCGTCTAATGCAGGAGAAGAATAAGTACAAATTGCTAAAAAAATAAAAATAAATGCATCGATTTTCAGTGGCATTGTCAGTCGGTGCTTTGTCTCCTTAGCGAGACGCTACAGGGTTATGATTCCAGTCTTCATTTATGTTGTACTATTGGCATTTGCAGATGTTGTTTGACCCAACATTTAGTTGGCCAATAAAAAGCTGCCTTCCTAAATCAAAGATTTACTTAGAGTTTTGCTCCAAATTTCTTTGCCATTTCCAAATCTCGTTTAACTTTACCTGCGCCATCCCAAATAAGCTCCTCCTGCAGTGCCAGGAGGGCATCTACCCCTAACAGTGGATAAGTTCGGACTAAATATGTATCGACACACGACGTTAAGGAGATGGTGGAATAAACCCCTTTCTCTCCTTAATATGAAATACTGACCAACTAGGCTAAGTTTAGTTGGCTCTAATCTCATTGACCTTACAAGTGAAATGATGATCATCTTTAACCATCAATTTTAATTGGTCTCTTTCCCGTATTGAAAATAATTATTGTGTCCTCTTCTACAGTTAGAAGAAAAAAAGTACCTTTTATGTACGATTAAATAGTCTCAAATTCAATCATATATAATATATCATTATGGGATATACAGACAATTTAAACATGCATAGATTCTTGTGTGAAAAGATGAGAAGAGAGTTCCCCTTTTTCAGGATATTTGCTCTCTTCTCTCCCCCAAGTACCTTAATGAAATCTTTGATGACAAGGAGGATACTCATGTAATATAAGAATTCTTTGTAATAATCATTGTAACATTTTTTTTTCCTCAGGGAGATACTTTCCTCTCCTCTTCCCTATTAAGAAAATATAAATTGTTACCCAAAGGTCGTTTTTACATATTTTCAAAAAAGTAGAGCTTGTTCTTGCCCTATTATAAAATATAAATTGTTGCCCAAAGGTCGGTTTTACATATTTTCAAAAAACTAGAGCTTGTTCTTGCAGTTTAGATTACTCAGGTATATTGTACATCTTCTTAAATGGGATTAGTTTCCTAGGAATCTATTTTTCCCAAAAAAAAAAAAGTAAAGCAAAGGGGACATGAGCACATGAGAAAAATCAGGGAAACTGCCCGAGCAAAACAGAGAGCAGAGCATGCTGCCAACAAAACAAATGAGACCTGCAGCAGGAAGAGATATGGGGTCTTCAGCCGACAAAAGACAACATGACAAGAATTCAGCTGCAATGTCATGTGGTCGACTTTCCTCAGCTCCAAAATTTGACCCCCAGAATCATTACCAAGAACCTAAATCGAGCATCACAGGGGATCTACCATGTGGTTCGAACTGGAAGATTGGAAAGAAAAGCCATGTGGTATTCCCCTGAAGACATCGAAGTTGAAATTCTCCTAAGGCAAAAAATCGAGAGCCAAAAGCAAAACATGGAGGAAGTGAAAAATTACGTGCAAGGGTGAGGATGTGAGCAGAGTGAATGAACGGAGAGAGAATACGTTAGCTGCATGTGTTGTCAAGGAAGTGAAGGTGCTCTTGGTGTGTTTTTAAACCGACTGCTAAGCATGTCCCCGTTACTCAGGCCGCCAATAATATCATCTGATCATACTATGAGGTACTTACTACGTCCTACGATCTGAACATGAATATGGATAGATTCTCAATACACCAACTCGAAGGTTGCGTGTTGAACACAGAATCTTCGTCATTTCATTATGGGAGGGGCTTATGTGCAGCAATCATCGTAGATATGCATCATTAGCAGACTCTAAAATGGTGGGTTTTCACACTTTGGAATATTCAGCATCTTTCAGTTCTTATAAATCTGTATTCCACTTGATCTTGAGCTGCCACACATGAAGTACCAAGCCATTTTTAGAAAAGGGCGCTGAGAAAATGAACTGGATACTGATTTGCAGTTGGATATGTGGCACCGGCCTTGTCTGTCTTGTTGGCTGTGTGAACTCTGGAATTCATTGATTGCAAGCCGTAGCTTTCTCCTGCAAATTTGTGGCTGTGAATGTTCATGGCCATCCGCCCTTGAGACCGATTGATAGGTGTCCAAGTTGCTGTTTCCGAGATGTTATATCTCTCATGTAAGTTTAAGTCAATTCCATGGAAGCAGTTACTCATGTCATGCCTCAGGCTAGACTTTCCTACATATCATTTTCGAAACATTTCAATGCACATAATCCACATGTCAAAAATACTAGAAATTTCCATGCGTAAGGGTTCCGGTGCATATTTTGGATGCCTAGGTTACATATGACAGAAATTGAAGAAGAAAATTGGAGAGTGTTTTGGGAGAAATTGTAATATGTATTCTTTCTGTATATGCATGTACAAGAGCATTGCTCTATATATGTTACAAGAGAAAGACAGAAAAGGAAATATACAAGATTACATTACGATTACATTCCCACTTTACTAAGCCAAACATATATTAACCGAATCAATTAATTGACAATATAATCGATATGGAATCGATATCTGCCATTATATTTCCAACACTTCCCCTCAAGCTGGTGGCCTGTATATGTCAATGACACCTAGCTTGCTCAGAAGATATGTATGCTGTCTTTGACATAATGGCTTGGTAAAGATATCTGCAGGCTGCTCTACAGTTCCAATTCCTCTTGCTGTGATGATCCCTTCTCGAATCTTGTCTCGAGTGAAATGACAATCAACTTCTATATGTTTAGTCCTCTCATGAAAAACTGGATTTGCCGCTAACTTGAGTGCAGCATCATTGTCACAAAATAATTCACTGGGTCCCTCGATTCGTACTCCAAGGTCGAATAGTAACCCACATATCCACACTATCTCACAAACAGTCTTTGCCATGGCTCGATATTCTGATTCGGCTGACGATAATGACACGGTTGACTGCTTCTTTGTTTTCCATGAGATGAGCAACTTCCCTAGTTTGATACAAAAACCAGTAACTGATCTCCTCGTCATTGGACAAGTAGCATAATCTATATCGCAAAAAGCTGTTATCTTCATATCGCAATCACGAGATAAGAAAATACCAAGTCCTGGACATCTCTTTAAGTACTTCACAACCTTTAATGCAGCATTCATATGAGATTGTTTCGGTTTGTGCATGAACTGACTAAGTATATGTACTGCATAACAAATATCGGGTCTTGTCATGGTGAGATAGATTAGTTTTCCAACAAGACGTTGATATCTAAATGGATCTTCCAGCAATGGATCAACTGTGGATGAGGGCAAGCTCATATCGAATTCATGCGTCGTTAGCTTCGCATTTTGTTCAATCGGTATGGCAGCCGGTTTGCATCCTGATAATCCCGCTTCTGAAACTATCTCCAAAACGAACTTTCGTTGACTAAGGCTAATTCCTTTATCAGAGCGAGCTATTTCAATACCTAGGAAATATTTGGGAGGTCCCAAATCCTTGATATGAAAAGTAGAATGCAAATATTTTTGAATCTTGTGATAGCCAACTCATTGTTCCCCATGATAAGAATGTCGTCAACATATATCAACAAATAAATTGATGAAGTACCTTCAGTCCAAGTAAACAAGGCATAGTCGTGCTTGGAATGCTGGAATCCTGCGCCAATAAGTGCAGTAGTGAATTTGGCATACCACTGTCTGGAGGCCTGTTTAAGTCCATATAGGGATTTGCGTAGACGACACACCAGAGACTCCCCCTGTCTGCGTAAACCCGGCGGAAGTTCCATGTAAATTTCTTCATCTAAGTCCCCATGTAGGAAGGCATTATGAACATCCATCTGATGTAGTTGCCAATTACGAATAGCGGCAATAGATAAGAAGGAACGAACAGTAACTTCTTTAGCTACAAGGGAAAAGGTTTCATGATAATCAAAACCTTCCTGTTGCGTGAAACCCTTCGCAACTAATCGAGCCTTGTATCTTTCAATGGAACCATCTGCCTTGAACTTTATCTTGTAAACCCATTTGCAACCAATGGGTCTACGATGTGGAGGTAAAGGAACAATGTCCCACGTGTGGTTTTCAGTCAGTGCTTTAAGCTCTGCTTTCATTGCATCCTGCCATTTGGGGTCGCGTGCCGCCTCGTGATAGGAAGACGGCTCATGTTCCTCAGAAATCTGACTAATACAGCATATATGTTCTGGTGACAGCTGACCAAAAGAAATGTACGAAGATATCGGATATTGTGTACCTGGAGAATTTAGCGTAGGGCATATGTAATCCTTTGTCCAGGTGGGTGGTCATGTATGTCGACCAGAACGCCGAGGCTCCGCTACTCTTTCTTCTTCAGTAATGATATTTAAGGAGTCTTGTGAAGAACACTGTAGCTCCTGTAGTGAAGAAGTGACCGGAGAACCGGATGGCTGATTTTCTTCATCTGAAAGAACGGGTAATTCAGCTCCATGATGAGATGAATTGGTTGTCATGGTTGCAGGTTGTGCAACGATTACATATGGAGGTTCCATACATAGATCTTCTTCTAATAAAAAGGGGCGATGATTGGGAGCTGGGATAGAGGATGAGGGGGTTCTTTCCCGGAATGGGAATATGTCTTCATGAAAAACCACATCCCTGCTCACAAAGAAGTGCCCTGTAGAGATCTCCATGACTCTATAACCCTTTTGCAAGGAGGGATATCCCATAAAAATACATGGAATAGCACGAGGGTCCATTTTATCTCGAGGCCTTAGTGTCGTGACATAACACAAGCATCCGAATACTCTAAGGTGATCAATTCTAGCTTCTTTTCCATAAAGCAATTGAAAAGGTGTTCCCCCATTGAGAATCTGTGTTGGCATGTGATTAATTAAATATGCTGCTGTAACAACACAATCTCCCCAAAAATCTTCAGGAATCGAAGCCTGGTATTTAAGAGCACGAGCAACCTCTAAGAGGTGCCGATGTTTACGTTCAACTATCCCATTATGCTGATGAGTATATGTGCAAGAGCTTTCATGAATTATTCCCTTTGATGATAGAAAAGATTCACACTCTCTAGTATAGAACTCGCGTCCATTGTCTGTACGAATTCTTTGAATTGTTTTCTTGAATTGATTTTCAATAAGAGTGAAAAAACTTTGATAGAGTCGGGAAAGTTTGGCTCTTTGACTGCATGAGGAAAACCCAAGTCGCACGACTATAATCATCAACAATGGTAAGAAAGAATCGTGACCCATCACGATGTGGTGTGTGATAGGGTCCCCAAATATCAATATGTAGTAAAGAGAAAGCAATGTTGGCTCGAGATGTGCTAGTGGGAAAGTGTGTCCGAGACTGTTTAGCTAAGGGACAAATGGGACATTTTGGATTAGGAAAATGTGCACTATGACCCAAGCATTGATGGAAAATAAGATTTTTATTATTGATAATAGCATTACAAGAAGTGCTTTTATCAAAAACTTCAGAAGAACTAATCCAAAAGTAAAGTCCTTGTGCAACACTACCCAAGCCCATCGGTTTGCCAGTCAAAAGGTCCTGAAAGAAACAATTGTCGGAGTTGAATACAACACCACAAGAATTGTCTTCACAAGCTTTAGAAACAGATATCAGGTTGAACTCAAACTCTGGAATGTGGAGGACATTTTTAAGGACAATATCGGAGCTAAGGTGAACAGTTCCAACCTTAGTGACATGAGTAACGTTGCCATTCGGAAGTTGCACAGAATATAAATATGGACTTTTCTGAGCATGGGAAAATAATTTCTCATTGCATATTATATGATCACTTGCACCCGAATCTATAATCCATGCATCAGTTGGTATTGAGTTCATTTCACCAAGGATAGTACCCGAAAAGCCTGCACTCTTGTCACTTGTGGTTAAACGATCCAGAGCCCTCATGATATTCTGGTATTGGTCTTGGTTGATTGGCTGGTATGCCCCATCAGTCCTTAATGCCAACACCGATAAGCAGAAAATTCCTTTTCCTTTTTTTCTTTATCACCTGGCTTGCCATGCAATTTCCAGCAAGTTTCTATAGTATGGTGTGGACGTTTGCAATATTCACAAAATTTTCCTTTATTTTTTGAAATTTGCCCACCTGGTCTGTGTGATGATGTGGCGTGACGTGGGCCGTTGGATCCCACAAAAATTTGAGCCGACGTGGCCAAGTTAGAGCCCTCGGATTCTGGCGCACCAAAGGGAGAAAATCCACCGTCGAATCTCATTTGCTGCCCACCGTTGGATCCAAAAGAGTTGGCAAATGGGTATGAGCCGTTGGATGGCTTCTTTTGATCCTGACCGTCCATCCGTGGGTTCTTAGGGTTCCCACTTGTTCTCCTCGTCGCTGCAGCCGCAAGACCACCGAAGCTCCCGAAGCTGTTGCTTCCTCCATGGCCGCCGTGCGTCGGGTCGAGCAAAGCAGGGCCTCCAGCAAACGCAGCAGCAAGAGCAACTCCATCAGCTGCTCACGCGTGCTCGGTGGTCGCCAACTTCTGACTTTCTTCTTGAACGGCCAGCTGATAAATTTGTCCGAGCGATGGTGTTGGCTCCATCGTCAAGATCTGCGACCTAAAGGTAGTGTATGTCTCGTTTAGGCTTAGCAAGAATCGTGTCACTTTCTCCATTTCTTTCATATCCCTATACTGACGAAGTGTTGCATCAGGTCCGTCTAATCGCTCCTCGGCCGCCTCAAGCTCGTTCCAAAGGGCTGAAAGCCGATTGAAGCAAGCGGTAACCGTGAGGTTCCCTTGCTTCAATTCGGAGAGGGCTTGCGTTATGGTGAACAATTTCACCCGATCGAGCCGTCCATACATTTCACGGATGGACTCCCAGAAGGTCTTCGAGTCATCTGTCGGAGGAAGCCCCGCTGCAATGTCCGACGCAAGACAATTTCCAATCCAGGTACGTACCAACTAATTGCACCGGCGCCAGTGCCGTTGAAGTCGTTCTTCTGTTGGGTAGGGCACGGATCCGTCGAGAAATCCCTCTTTGTCTTTGGTGATGAGGGCTCGACGGAAATCGCGTGCCCAGGTGCTGTAGTTGTCGGGACCAGTGAGCTGTAGCTGAATGAGCTTCAGATCAGGTCCATCCGCCGGTGATGTGAACAGTGGGTCGCCGGCTTCGGGTCGGCCGTAGTTGCCGGTGGGGAACAGATACGATAGGTAACCGAGTCCATAAACCGGGTAGGGATTTGGCCCTTGACCCGGTATGGACCCGATCCCTTGGTTCGGATCCCTCCGATCCGCTCCCTGATTCGGGTCAGCTCCGTTTCTGTGCATGCTTGGATCTTCCTTTGGCTGTGGTCCGACAACGTGCGAGCTCTCTCCCGGGTATGGCCCATATTGAGTCCATGCCTGTCCTGGACCTATGCCCCATTGGCCTTGAATAGGAAACCATGGAAACGGAGGCCAGTGAGTCGGTCCCGAAGCTTGAACCGAAACAGAGGGAAGAATGGTGGTCTGAGGATCTTCAGACTTTGGGACGGATGTATCCTCCTACTCATTCAGATTGGTTTGAACCGATGAAGCTGGAGTCTGGTCTTGAGACATCTCTTCTAAAGGTAAATCTCGAGCATCCCCCCTTTTTGCCATGGATCAGAAAATTGAATTCCAACTCGGCCTTTTTTGGGTTTGTTTGCATATTAGAAAAACCGCAACAACAAAACTCATAAAAAGGAAACGAGGGCAATTTTGAAAGACAGAGATTCTGAGGTTGCGGAAGCTAGGTCTAGGATCACTGCTCTGATACCATGACAGAAATTGAAGAAGAAAATTGGAAAGTGTTTTGGGAGAAATTGTAATCTGTATTCTTTCTGTATATGCATGTACAAGAGCATTGCTCTATATATGTTACAAGAGAAAGACAGAAAAGGAAATATACAAGATTACATTACGATTACATTCCCACTTTACCAAGCCAAACATATATTAACTGAATCAATTAATTGACAATATAATCGATATGGAATCGATATTTGCCATTATATTTCCAACAACATATGCACTAACATGCCTCATGAGATTGCATTTAGGTGCTTCTTGCATTGTGGGATTTGTTTAGTTTACTATATGTCTTGTCTCATCATGGATATTAAGAAGTTCCCATTTATTAGATTAACACACGTTTACTTTTCACAAACCGCTCACGAGTCCCGTCGCAGGGCATAATAACGAGGCATCATCTCATTTTTTGCCTAATATGATCCTCATATTTTACTTTAATTGCTTTAATTATCGGTTGTTTATGTTTCATCGTTTGAGCATCCATGTATGATCGCGATGTACATAGAGGATTTAGGGAAATCATGGAGATTAAGAAGTTCACATTTATTAGAGTAATGCACATTTACTTCTCACAAGGGTCCCGTTCCAGGGCATAATAACAAGGCATTGTCTAATTTTTTACCTAATGCAATCCTCGTACTTTACTTTAATTGCTTCGGTTATTGGTTATTTATGATTCATTGTATGAGCATCCATGTATGATCACTATGTACATAGAGGATTTAGGGAAAATAAAATTGACAAGATCACTATAACTTGTTTTCAAGAAAGAGCAAATCGTACCACACTGGCATTTGATAAACATTTATTAGCGTAATCAAATTCTCCATATTTGAATATTTGATTTGCATAAATAAAATGTTATCTGACATTTTTTGGCCTCTAACAAATTAGTAGCAACTCTAAAAGTATATTTAATTTCCATAATTAATTGCGGAAATCAAATTGCAATCGGAAAGACTTGGGAGACCTTGATCTAAGAGCTAGCGCCAACTGTTGGCGCTTGCTTGGCAATCCATTGAACTCCCCCGGGATTTCTTCTTGGGAAGATTGCGACACTAATTAGCAAGACTCAACCTAAAATTGCATGTAAGCAAAAAAAAAATATTGATAACCACATTAAGTGCGTGTAAAAGCCTTGAACTACACATAACTTAATAGATAGTCTTAAGTTAAATATCAATTAATGTAGTATGTAAGGAAGCGCTCGCTCCATTAGTTCAATGACAAAATGTTCATTACAAATTAGAATCTTACTAGTTAGTTATACTATCAAAACCCTTCCAGTAATATTTACTATTCCATATTTAAGTGAAGAGTTATTTAGTACGCAGTCCAATACAAACATACCATTTACATTTGTAAGCTATACATATTTGGTCAATATTAATGAGTAAACTAATTCGTAAATGCTTAAAAATATGCTTCTCCTTTAAGTTAGTCCATCTGTAGAACGTGCTGATGTTGGCATTATGACAATCCATTTTCTCATCGCAGACCCTATTGCTAGAGATCCAAGTCTCAATGAGTTGAAACATCGTCTTCCAAAAATTGGTGGTGGATTATCAAACCAGAATCTCGGGGTGCATTCGATTTGGCTTTTGGATAAGATGGGAAATTAACATTTTCATTTAACTTGGGCTGAGAACATGCAAAAAAGTGTTACTTTTCAAAGCTTTTTTACCCATGTGTCGAGCTAAAGCCATTTGGAGAACTTTATAGGTGCAATTGCATCTTCCCAAAACTCTTCAAAATATTTGCCAACTGCAATTTGCATTTACCCAATAATCTTGAGAGGTTTAAAAGACTTTCAAACGATGCACCTAAATGAGTTTTTGACCAAAACCCTGAATCTCATAGAGAGAAACATCATGCACTAGCCACAGCATCAGCTTCCAATCCCACTCCCAGCCACTTCCATGCTCGAGCTAAGCAACAACCCTCTGCTCTTAAAGCCATGGCCTCAGCTGCTTCCACATCCACAGCGCCGCTACTCTGCCAAAAAATTCATTTCCAAAAACCGATTTTCATCAACACCACCAGGGGAAGAAGGCCTCTCTGTCCAACTCCTTCGAAACCCTTTCCCTGTTTTAGTGCAAATAAGCTCCTTAGGAGCTGGGTGTGGCCCACAAGGGTCCCACCATAGGGAAAAAAAAGGGCAAACCATTTTTTTTTTTTCAACTGTGCTGTTTCCCTGTTTCCTCCGAACCCACCGTTTCCGGTCTCCCATGGTTTCTAACGGTTCTGGGCAATGTAAGGGCGTTGGTAATTTTCCGTTTTTTTTTTTTTTTTTTTTTCATTTTTTCCTCAAAATAGAAAAAGAATAAAAGAATAGAAATTTGTTTTGTAACATCAATTAATTTTTCTATTTCTCGTAATAGAAAAAGAGTCAAGGAATAAATTTGGAACATGAATAAGAAAAAGAAAAAAAAAATTTCTTGTTTTTAAGAATAATTTCTAGAAATAAGTCAAACTTTTTTTTCATTTTTTTTCCTTCTTCTTCATCTTCTAGTCTGTCAATGGAGACTTGCCGGCCGCCACTGCCGCCACCATTGTCAACTAGAGGAGGAGAAAGAAGAGAGGAAAAAAAGAAAAGAAAAAAAGTATTAAAATATTAAAAGAAATTCTATGACACAAAAAAATTTATGATTCGTACCAAATACATCCATATTCTTTTTCTATTTTGAAAAAAAAAATTTGTATAATTTGCAAACGTGTTGTTTTACTCAAAAATTATTTCGGGCAATAGAAATAGAAAAAAAACTATTTCTAAAAAAAATTATTCTCTGAAAAATAAATGCTATCAAATGCACTCTAAAATACCTGCATGATTTTGTTTTTTTTTTTGTTTTCCTTTCCAAGTGACATTTGCTATGTCTTGTTCTTTCCAACGTCCATGTTTCCTGGATGTGATTTGGTTCCTTCCATACAATTATAAGCGTGACTCAAGTATGGGCAAAAGATGACAAGAATAAACTAATTCGTAAATTTTTAAAAATACGTATTTCTTTGTAGTTATATTAACTTTGTCAACTGCAGAATGTGTTGATGTTGGCATTACAAGGCTACAACTCATTTTCTTGGCAAAAAAGTTACAAAGTTTTATACATACAAGGAGTCAAGAATGTGCACTCTCGACGATTAAGATCACTTGCTACGCCCTCTACTCATTCAGCACATGGCCCCACTTTGCCCTTTTACTTTAATGTTTTCATCTCCTCTTCCATTTCTCCATCTCGTGGTTTACTTGGATTGTGAACGCTTAATAGCCCCCTAATGACTATTAACATGTGTCTCGCTTGAGGACCAGATTCAGTTCTCAAAATTTATACTTTTGTCTTCCCATTGAAATTGTCAATCATATATCATCACAGACTCTATTGCCAGAGACCAAAATCTCAGTAAAGTGAATAATTGTCTTCCGAAAACTGGTGGTGGATTATCAGAGAGAGAAGAATCTCAATGAATTTCCACCACCGGTGTGGATCCAAAAATAATGCGTCACAAGGGGTGGAAGATCCGAAAAGCTAGCTTTCCAGGAGAGGGAGCCATACCCATTATAAGCCCCAAAATATATCCTTAGTTACTCGACGTGGGACTTTTACCGATCAAAAAACCTCATCTCATAAAGAGAAACATCATACACGACCGCAGCTTCAGTTTCCAATTCCATACTCTGCCACTTCCTTGCTTGAGCTACCAACAATCCTACTCTTGAAGTCATGGCCTCAGCTGCTTCAGCAACCCCAACGGCAACGACTCTGCCAACAAATTCATTTCAAAATATTGTTTTTTATCAACAACACTAAAACTCTTTCTCTTACTCTCGGCCGCACTTCTTCATTGCCGATTTTGGCTGGCCGCCGGTGCCCCACGGCGGACCACCACCGCTCAACACGCCTCAGACCCTTCCCCACCCAGTCGCAAGTCAAGCCGCACCAGCACACTGCCGGCCGACCTCGAGCTGGCTGGTTCTTCCTCTTGGGCCTAACAACAGCTCACACGCCGGTCCTGGTTCTAGTAGCTCCCGACGATGATTTGGTCGCCCGCCGGCAATTCCTCAGTGATCTGACTCTTGCGACGGCATTCCCCAACCTGTCCTCAAAGTGGTGGTGGTTGGAGCTCAACTCCACCGGGTCTCCTTCAACTTGATCATTTCCTTTGTTTGTTCACCCGAGCTCCTTAATCCGAATTTTCACGTATTTTTTCGTGCTGTGATTTCAGTGAGTTTCTGAGAGTCCTTGGCCATTCTGTGAAGTCCTAGAAGTATATACAGAGGCCGGATCGCTCGATCAAGCGTCAAGGCATCACAAACAAGGTTTGTAGATCAAAGATTTTAGTTTAAGATTGTGGAGGAAATTTAATGAAGCCAGATGCGCATATGGAGTTGTGATGGCTAAATGCTGCTGAAAGGTTGCTGTTTTGTAGGAATTGACTAACAATTGTTTGTTGATTGATTGATGATTGCTAGCATGCCTTGGAAAATCGTAGCTCGCTGAGTCAGTAGGCTTCACAGATGGATTTGAGTTTGAAAACATCAAAATTTCGAAAAGTGTTCAACTAGGGAACCAAAATAGACATCCTAAGCTTCAAAACAATAGATTGCACGTTAAAATTGGAGTTCATTTTCTATGTCAAAATCAGCTCGTAATCTAAAGTCACAATCTGGAAAAACTGACTTGGGTTCTGTAATAGCAATTCTTGACATAACCTTGCTCTGTTCTTTGATTTTTCTGATTTTTTTTGTTAGGAATCTTGGAAATATTCTGCATGAAAGTTGTAACTGAGATTTCAAGATTTCTTGTGATATCAATTTCATTGAAATTTGATCTCGTTTGATCGCTCAAAGGTCTGATCAACGTGCTGAACTTTTCCCGCACTCAGATCTGGGAAATTGCTTCCCTAAGCGCCGGACGTGTTTTGCGATTTTAATGGACTTGCGGTCTTTTTTTTCCAAAAACTCAGAACTAGAAAGTTGTTCGTTAGGGTCTTAATTAGTAGACCAAAAAATTTGAGGACTAAATAATAAATTTTAGGCCCTTGCCTACAATAAATCGGACAAGGTTGGCACCGGCCAAATAAAATTGTTTTCAGATGAGTCCCTGGGAGATTTTGCCAATATCGCATAGTTTAAGGGCAAGGTAAGAGCAGCATGAGTGCTACAACTTTTGTATAGAGTACACTTTAGAGGGCCATGTCGGGTGGTTGAACGTGGTGGAGCCGGCAACCGGAAGCAGTCGATGGTGGAGAGTTTTATTATCGGTTTAAGATAGTTTATGTGGATTGTCGCTGAGGTTTTCAATGTTCTCTGAGTCAATAGGTGAGTATTGGGGGGTAGACTTAGCACAGGGCTGGGCTGGTTTTGAGTTTTGTTAGTCAGTTTAATTTGTTTGGTTGGGCTTGTTTTAACAAGCCCAATCTTATCCTTGGCCCAGCTCTTTCGTGTCCAACTGAATAATACATGCAAACTGGGCTCAAGGGGCCCAGAGCGAGTCCCTTATTTTCCAGCATAATAAAAATCGAAAACTTACAAAAAATAAGAAAATAGTATAGAAGCAGCTTTTGATTAAGTTGTTTTATTCAGCGCTAGATATAGCTTAGTTTTATTTATTTAGCGTGCCTATGGTTTAGAGTGTTTTAGTGGTTACCTTTGATTTAGCTTAGGTTTAGATAGGTTGATCTTTTAAGCAAGATATTGGACTCAATTTGAACTTAGTTTATGGGGATCATTGTCCTGAGTTTAATAATGAGTTGCATGATACTTTATTGGATTTACTCTCTTGCACTTTTACTTTTATCGTATTGTTTGTGATTTGTCTACACTTCCTTTATTGTGTGCATTCATGCATGAACATCATTTGGTGACATAAGTTAATACAATGGTCAAAGATTGCTTGAATCATTTAGGTAACAAATCAATAAAATCAGGATATTGAAAGGGCATTAGTTAGATAACTAATGCAATCAAGTCCCAAATCCTAAATTTTTAAGGTATATTCTCGTATCTCACTTGGCTTTTCACTGATTTTTTATAAGTGTTTGGAAGAAACAGTTTGATAATCGAAAAATTTTAAAGGAAATAGTTGATATTAGATTTCCAAGAAAGATCATAGAAATGCAATAAGGAAAAAAGCAAGATCGTTTGAGATTCCTTTCATGATTGTCCTTGAACTTTTCCCTTTTGTTGATGGCTGCGTATAATAGTGTTAAGTCTTTTTCATTTCGCTTAGTGTGCCAACCAAGGAGACAACCTTTTGAGCATCCTCCTTGGAAATTTCCTTGTAGGCTCCAAGAAATTGGTTCCTAACGTCTATTAAAAAAAAAAAAAAGTAAGCGAAACTTTTTAAACGAAAACAATTGATTCCAGATTTCCAAGAAAGGTCATAAAAATGATATAATGAATGGGAAAAAGTAAGACCGTTTGAGATTTCTTCATGACTGATTTAGAAGACTAGAGTAATTGTCCTTTAAATTCTCTTATGATCCTCTACATCATTCTTCAAATATGCATCGTCTACAAAGCTATTGGTTAAATGTGTTTTCTTATTTTCTTGTTTTCACTTCTGTCAAAAACACATGAAACAAATAATTCATAGAAAACAAAAAGGTACACCAGTTCACATACTATACACAACCTTATTATTTGATTTTTTTTTTTTATATATAACCAATTGTTTATGTCGCAACTCACAAACATGAACATTTGGTGGAGAGGATGAAAGAAGAAGAAATTCGATCTATCAGTCATATAATGAATATATCATATCGTTATGATTTATGGGAAGAATTGAACTTTGATATAATATAATGTTGTTGCATGAATCATGATTCGTGGAATGAAATCATTATAAAGAAGGGACAATTAAAGTCAAGATCCCAAAGAGATTGAGGCTGCCTTAAAGCAAGACAATAGTAATTGATTCTAGACTACCAAGAAAGGTCATGGAAGCACGATAATAAATTAGAAAAAGTAAAGCTGGTCTGCGATTGCTTTCATGACTCGTCTTTTAACTTTTTCTTTTTGTTGATGGCTGGGATGATGAGTGCTACAATTCTTTTCCATTTCACACGGTACACCGAAAGTGGAGATAACGTTTGGAATGTTCTTCTTGGAAAGCTCTTCGTGGGTCCAAGAAAATAGTAACCAACGTCTTTTTTTATAATTACCAAATTTCTTTCATGATGTTTGCCAAATTTTGTTTAATTATTAACATTTTACATTTACCAAATATATAGAAAATTACTGATATTTTTTGGGTAACTTCCCATTTTTCCCAGATTAAGTAACTCAATGAAAAATTAATAAAAAAACTAAGTAAATAGTGACATTTGAATGAGAGTCGGTAACCGGTCTAAAGTTTAATCGAAGAAAAGGTTGACAAATAAGAGTTAGTAAATTTAAGGCATAATAAAGAAAGGTGAATGAAAAATTGATAAAAAAAAAAGACGAAGAAAAGTTCAAAATCTTAAAAAATAAACTTAGTAAGTAATTTAAATAAGAGTTGGTAACTCAGAAATATTTGATAATTTAAATAGAAAAAAAGTAGGCAAGTCACTCTAATTAAAGTTGGTATTGTTAAGGTATTTTTGAGAAATGCAACTAGAAGTTTGTAGACGATGAAAATGTTGGAAATTAATCCAAAGAATACACACTGTTTGTTGTAATCAGAACATCAATATAAATAAGATGATAATAACTTTATAATATCCTTCCTTTTACCAATCTTGGAGAAGAAAATAAGATATTACTGGAAAAATAACATAAAATTGAAGGTGAGGTACGGATATCCGAATCCCCTTAAGGCAATTAGTTCCTACCAATGGTGCTCCGCAGATTCACAAACTATGCCTCCCAAGATACAACACCTCGAACTTGTTTGGATTAGCACTATGCAAATAGGACTCTATCGAACCGTTCAATTAAACCGGCACACTCAGAAAAATCAGAAGAGTAGAAAGTATTTCAAAGTCTTTTGGAATCGAGTCGGAAAAACCAAAATTGAAAGACCATTTTGAAGCTCTATGCTCCCATCTATTTATAGATATTTTTAGTTCATGTACAGAAGAGATACATGAATTAAATAGATGCATGTATCCACGAAATTCATGAATCAAGAGATACATGAATTCAATAGATTTATGAATCCAAAGACACATGAATTTAAGAAATTCGTGAACTTAATAAATACATGAACTAAAAGATATATGAATCTAGGAAATTCATGAATTCAATAGATACGTGAACGGAAAATTTTAAGAAATTCATGAATCCAAAAGAGATACATGAATAGAAAAGAAAATTTATCCATCGTGCAATGAATATCATATTGTTATGATTTATGAAAAAAATTGAACTTTGATACAGTACAATGTCTTCGTATAGATCAAGATTTGTCAAAGACTGAAATCATTGTAAAGAGGGGACAAATTATTCAAAGTCAAGATTATGAAGAGATTGACGTTGTCTTAAAAGACAATAAGAATTGATTCTAAACTACCAAGAAAGTTCGTAGAAGCAGGACATGGACGAGAAAAAATAAAGCTCGTTTGCGATTCCTTTCATGATTGATCTTTTTAACTTTTCCCTTTTGTTGGTGGCCGAAAGTTGAGGTTACCTTTGGAGCGTTCTTCTTGGAAAGCTCCTTGTGGGTCTAAGAAATTAGTAGTTAACTTCCTTAACTTTTTTTTTGAAAATAATTAATTACCAATTTCTTTCATGACTGATAAACCGATTCTCTTATTATCTGGCAATTTGTTTAATTATCAGATCTTCACTTTACCAATTATATAATAAAATTCCAATATTTTTTGGCAACTTCTCGATTTTTTCCGAGTAACTCAATGGAAAAGGTTAACAAATTAAGAAAAACCAAATAAGCATCTATAGTTAACTCATATAAGAGTTAGTAACCGAGTTGAAAGCTCAATCGAACAAAGGCTTGACAAATAAGAGTTAGTAAATTTAAGGCACAATGAATAAAGGTGAATGAAAAATTGATAATAAAAATAAGAAAAGTTGGTAATTGAAAAAAAAAATTGGTAACTAATTTAAATAAGAGGTTCTAACTCAAAATTAATTGATAATTTAAATAGAGAAAAGTAGGTAAGTCACTCTAATTAAAATTGGTAATGTTAAGGCAATTTTGAGAAATGCAACTAGAAGTTTGTAGATGATAGAAAAAAAAAAATGATTATTAAAGTTTGAAGGTGTTACCCTTTCATTTTTATTTTCGAGCGAGCGAGGTTAGAAGTGCAACTCCACGTATCTATATTTCTCAAACATTTCATTTGATTCTCGCCCCATGCGCCACGTCACTTGTGGGGCTTAGGCCCAAACCTTCAATTATATCTCCACCACCTTGCGCTTTCCTGCATGACCATTGCCCACTGACCCTTGTTCCACAAGTTCTTGCAACTTCCTTGGAATGCACCATAACGCGTTTTATATCATCCCAAGCTTGTAAAATCACCATAAAATGTGGTGTGATTTGTTTTCAAAATTTTAGTAGGTGCGGCCAAGGTGAAAAAAAAGGAGCTGTTTATACTCTTTCCTCAGACTTAGACTTTATATGATCACCTTACAAGTGATTTTTTTTTTTTCTTATGACATTTCTATTTTCCCAACGCTTACGTTCCAACAAAAATATGTGTATGCATAAAAAATTCCAGGTTCCATGGGGTAAATGCACTGAAGAGGACAAATTTTAGTGAATGGTGCCGTTATAGTTGTTGGTGAACTCGCTTTGGGTAAAAATGCATTAGTAGCTTATTTGTTGTTGACACATATTTTTGACAACTTAATTAGTTGTTAATTGCATAAAAAATAGGAATCGACCTCAATCCCTTGCATTTTGCATATTAATTGCATATTTCTTTCATGCATTATTTAAATCCATATATTTGCATTGAACCGACGGATAAATTTAAGTTAATTGTCTCGAACTGAACTGATAAACTAGATTGAATTTATAAGAGCATAAAATTTTGGCCAAGCTAATAGAGCACTAAGTGGCCGAAAGTTATAAATGGAAGAACTAATAGGTGCCAAGGTGGAAAAAAAATATCATTAGAGTAAATTCGGGGGAGAAAGACAATAACTTTGTAAAGAAAATATTTCGAAGGACATTGCAGGAATATCTTCACAACCCCATCACCGCAAGATTCATTCTACTTCAACGGCTGAGATCATTCTCATCCCAATCGAGGGGCCTGTATTGGTGGGAATAGTACAAGATCGTTACCATTTCCCTTCCCTTCCCTCCCCCAACCCAAAAAAAAGATAAAGAAAAAGAAAATATTATAATAATTATACCTATGGACTCCTTCTCACATTTGTTCTTCCTCCATAGTAAATTTCCAAGAACTTGTCCCCAAGACTCGATTAATCTCCTCAGGATTCGATCCAAGCCCCAACGTCGACGCCCGAGTCAAGGTTAGGCACATCATCATAAATGCATCGCTGTCGTACGCGTTGAGGGAAACTACTAAAGGAAAACAATAAATTACAAAGGAAAAGATAAAGAATATCTCAAGCAATTTCTGGGAACTTTACGTGAGGTTTGAGAGGTAAAGGAATATTGAGACTAATATATGATTATTTTAAAACAAGAAAAGGGAGACTAACGGTTCACAAAAAAAAAAGTGAAAAAGGAAAAAAAAACTGTACAAAAGGACACGGTGAGGAGGGATTGCTTGTCCTTGTTCGCCGGTGGGGTTTAATTTTTCGGCGTCGTTGCAGCTTTCGTCCGGCGGTGTCTGGTTTGCTTCCTCGTCGAAATTCTCGAGGCCGTGTTTGCCGGTGTTGATCTCCGGCTCCTGTCCTTCTGCCAACGCAACCGCCGCGCCGTCCCTCACCAGTCACCGAGCTTGTTGCCGGCTTGTCCATCGTCGCGCCTCTACCTCGCTTGCCGGCACTCTTCGTCGCGCTCAGCACGTCCCTGCTGCAGCCGCGACAGCAGCTTTGCCGACTTATTCTAACGCCAAAGCAGCAGTCCCTGGCGGTTTCCGGTGATTCCAGGCGGCATCCAGGCTCCACTTGACGCCACCGCTTGCTGTTTTGTTTCCTCTGCTACGTTTGATTTCGTTTCGCAGGTTGCATAGAGCAGACTAGCATCGACTGAATCCACACTGTCGCCGCCAAGGAGAGTCCGGCTGACCTCAGCTTTCCAGTTAGACTGCCCAAAACCAACAAACCTTCACCGTTGCATCTTTTATTCTAGCGAACCTGTCTGCAACTTGCTGTGTCCTTGCTGAATTGCCATCGTCGCTGCTTTGGGCCTGACGTTCCTCCTCACTCGTCGCTGTAAAGCTGCCCGTCGTCAGACCCAATTGTTGGAAAGAAATACTTCAAACTAGGTAATTTCTTGAACCAATCTGATAGGTAGCAATTATTGATTATCTAATTTATAGTATTCGATAATAATCTTGATTTGTTTGAGATTTTTAAGCATCTCCATGTTAGGAAATTTCTTATTTCAATAATTTGATCTGGGTTATGGATTGCATAAACAATTTAAAAAAAAAATTAATAATAATTTTGATTTTCGTTATACGTAAATTTTAATTCAATAAAAGATTACGTAAACAGACCATCCAACCTAAATGAATATAAGTTACAAAGTTTCATAAAATTATATTTTCCCAATCTTCTTTTAGAAATGCATGTATAATTAAAATTAAATAGCACCTAAAATTGTCAACAATCCAGCTTTTTTAGATTTATTTTTCTTGTTGCTTTTGACTAGTAAAGTACAATAAAGTAACTGCAAAAACTAAAAAGCATCACTTGGTTCAAGACTACGACTATAAATATTAGGCCACTCAAAGCAACCTAGAATAGTAGGTAAGCTTCTGACGCTATTCGCTGTCGAGGAGGCAATTTTTTGTCTCTTATTTTGATTTATATAAGAAATCTTAATGTCAATCAAGTGCCAATTCTTCTTTTCTTTTACTTTTTTGGGTACATGTGTTTCGTATTTTCTTAGACTACGACTAAATTATGTTGACTTGACTCCAGTGGGCTCCATGCTAGCCATCACCACCGTGCAGATAAATGGTGATTTTAACAACGGAAGTGAAAAATTGTTGCTTTGCTTCAATAACATGTTATCTTACACTTTATATTTGAATAAACATTTAAATCTTAACAAGAAAGTAAAAAGGTTTTGCTTTTTAAAAAGCACCAAGCAAACTGGTCCTAATAAAATTCAACTGGCTTTGGCCAGGATTAGGATTACCTTCTTAAGTTATATTTCATTATGTGTCATTTGTGAAATCCAACTCTATATACACTTGCGTCTATCGATGATAAGAAAGTAACTTAAAATGAAGCTTGATGGTTGGTTCCGTCTCCTGCCTTTTCCTTAACATTAATTAGACATATTACTTTACCATAAATTAGAAAAAAAGAAAGAAAAAGAAAAACTTAATCATCACATTTGATTCAGTAACGGCAACTTGCCTTACTTATTTTCAGTTTACTTAGACCTTGGTGGGCCTCAGGCCAGCAATGGAAATCGGAAATTGAAACTCAATTTCACAGAACCCAACTAATATAATCTTGCTCGAAATTTACCATATTGAATTTCCCATCCACCAGTGAACTCGTGGGACTTAGGCCATTAATTAATCCTTCAATCATATATCTAGCAATTTCTCTTGATCAATGCCCTGACGGGACGTAAATGGAAACTGATCCTCGCTTTCCTACCTGACCATCGCTCGTTGGTCCTTGTTAAAAGCATGTCAAATCTTTTGTGATTTGCTTTCAGAATTTTAGCAGACGCAGCTGAGATGAAAAGAAAGAGGAGCCCTTCTCTGGAAACTGGGTCCACATGCCATGGCTCATCGGGAAATAAGTTCGAGGTGTTCTTGAGTTTTCGAGGACCGGATACTCGCACTAATTTCACAGATTTCCTCTATTATACCCTGCTTGATAAGGGTATCAGTGTTTTCATAGACAAGCAGGGGATTGATGTTGGTGAAGAGATCGGTCCCGAGATTTTCCAAGCCATCGATGACTCGGAAATCTGCATTCCCATCTTCTCCAAAGGCTATGCCTCTAGTAGCTGGTGCCTGCGCGAGCTGGAACACATGATGCAGCGTAAGAAAACCAATGAACTTGAGGTTATGCCCATTTTCTATGATGTGGAACCCTCTGACGTGAAGCTTGAAACCAGAGTGTATAGGGATGCACTAACTCTGCATGAACAAAATCGTGGTATTGAGATTGTGCAGCGCTGGGCGGAGGCACTCAAGGAAGTTACTAGAATCAAGGGTTGGGACACCAAGAATACAGGGTAGGTTAACTCACTCAACTCCATCTTCCCTTTTCTCTCTGTTTCTTTTGCTTGAATGCGGATTCTGGTTTGAAGAGCACAATTTTTTTTTTTTTTTTTCTACTTCTGGACCGAAAATTGTGATAGATATCGCATGGAATTCTGCACTCCATTGTCTCAAGACTCAAGGATTACTTGCTTGACATAAGCATTAAAACTTAGTATCCTAGATTGAACAAAACCAGAGAATCATGTACTTGTTCTTTTGTTCACTGGGCCCGGCATCAATTTCGTGACTTCACGTTATTGTTTTTTTTTTTTTTTTGGTAAATTACTTCATGTTATTGTTTGATCGTGCAAGTTTATAAGTTTCCCATCCATTCTTATAATTAACTTAATTATGTTGTGTTTTATGGCACAGCCACGGAGAACTCGCAAGATTGATAGCTCGGAAAGTGTTAGTTAAGCTTAAGGTGTCTTGTGTTCATATATCCGATCATTTAGTTGGAATGACAAATCAGTGAATGAATTAGTAGATTTACTTAATGTCGAATCTGAGGACATAAGGCTCATCGGAATTTGCGGGATGGGTGGAATAGGCAAGACAACTCTTGCCAAGGTTGTTTATCGGAAGGTATCTATTCATTTTGAGAGCCATAGCTTCATTTCAAATGTCCGAGAAGCATCTAAAGGTTTTGGTCTTATAAATTTGCAGAGGCAATTAGTCTCTCATATCATTGGTGACATAGGAGTTGAACTTTCTAGCATTGATCAGGGGATGAATATGATCAGAGATCGATTTTGCAGGAAGAAAGTTCTTATTTTCCTTGATGATATCGATCATACAAGCCAGCTCATGGCATTGGCAGTAAAGAAAGAATGGTTGGGTTCAGGAAGTAGAATAGTTGTTACAACAAGAGACAAAAGTGTTTTATATCGATTGCAAGATCAATTTAATTGTTGTTTGATTTATGATGCTAAGGAACTCAACCAGCTTGAAGCTCTCCAACTTTTTAGAAAGCATGCCTTTAGAAGCGACTCTACTCCAAATGCATTCTTGAGTCTATCCGAGAAAATTACTACAAAAACTGGAGGGCTTCCTTTGACTATAGAAGTGATTGGCTCATTTTTATATGGAAAAGGGAAGCGGTTTGGCAAGATAAACTGAAAAAGATGGAATATCATCTTCATAGGGATGTGAAGGAAAAATTAATGTTGAGTTTTGAGGCATTAGATCATTTGCAAAAGCAAATATTTCTTGATATTGCTTGCTTTCTAGATGGAAAAAATAAGAGTTATTCACATTATATGTGGGACAATTGTGGATTTTTTCCAGATGAGGGGATTGATGATTTGCTTTTAATGTCCTTATTGAAGATTGGTGAAAGGAATGAACTATGTATGCATGATCAGCTCAAGGACTTAGGCAGGAACATTGTGTACGAAGAATGTTGCAAAGACCCAAAAAAGGGTTATCGGGTGTGGTCGAATGAGAAGGAAGGTCCTGATATTGTCCGGCAAAAGAAGGTATAAATCTAAGTGCACCCTCGTCTACTTTTTTTCATTGCAGAAATCTTCCTTGGACTGTTTTCCCTTTATTTTAGGCTCTATTTGGAACTACTTCACATTAAACCGACTCTTTCCTCAATTTAGGGAACCGAAACTGTTGCAGCGAACTATCGGAAATATGACGTGCATTCTCAAGACTTTGTTTTGACATCAGAAGACTTTATCAAAATGCCAAATGTTAGATTTCTAGAAATGTCTTATTGGTCCCTCTCTGGAGACTTTGAGGGTCACTTTTCGGAATTGAGATGGCTTAGTTGGAACTATTGTCCAAAAGAAATGCAGGCAACCAACTTTTGCCCAAAAAATCTAGTCATCCTCAACCTATCAAATACCAAAATTGACGAACATTGGGGTGGTTGGACTCAACTCAAGGTATGTGTGTGCAAATAATTTGGTATAACGTGTTATATTTTCTTCTAGTCGCACTAGCTCGTGTCGCACGGGTTTGTAAATCATCATTTTATTGATCTTTTTTTTTTAATTACATTTTATTGACTTAATTCATAGAACAAATCTTGGTCTTGAAGAAGGCTTATGACACCAATCCCTCATTCCATAGGTTTGAAACTTAAATATATATTGACTCAAACAATTACTTTATATTCATGGCATAAAGGGGTTGTACACAATATGGTCAACGGAAAGAATGTTACCTTCAAGATGAACATTCCATGTTACTAGTAATAATAACAATTATTTCATTCTTTCAATATTGTATTGACGTGTAGATCTTTCAAGATTGCATTTTTTTATTTTTCTGAACCAAACAATTAATTTAACAAAAAAAAGATGTTAAGATTTGGTTATTATCATTAATTTGCATTGCATTTTTAATTTTACATTGATACTATGCTATTGTTGTTTTATCATTTATGGCAAATCTTTTCCTGATGACTTTCTTCAATTCAAATTGATTGGAGCTGCATGATTAAAGGGTATTGTAATGTGGACATTCCATGTTACTAGTAACTCCATTATTGGGAATGACTTATTTAGATATTCATACAAGTAATTTATAGAATTGTTAAATCATCTAATGGAATAATTGTTGTCGCTTGATATTTATTGACTTAACATTCCTTTTAGAGAACGTTATATGAACATTCACATTGTTTTGAGTTCCCTAATCAAGCCAATGAGTTGTCACTATTAGATATTTAAATTAAGTTAAAAATAAGTGGTTAATAAGACTATCGGTACTATACATAGGATGCCAGTAAAATTTAACATGCAAACTGACTTGTTTAGTACATCAATAGTATACAAAGATGCTATACTCTTCAAAGGTTATGTGAAAGCTAATAACGCCCTTATCTTAACGTATGAAACAAAAACAAAATGCAAAAAATAGTAGACTACAAATATAGATTAGTTGATGGTCAGAAGACATAAAAATTATTTCTATATTGATGTTTTGATAATGCATTAACATAGGAAAGTCATAAGTAATCGTGTCAGGGACAATATCGGTAATTCCATGATGAAATCGGAAAGGGATGTTTTCATAAGAGAATGTTGGTTACATTCTTGTATTTTTATTATTCGATACAGCAGTGATTTTGAAACTAGATCCATTTTTTCTTTGTTGTTGGGGACAATATTGAAGAAATGAAAAAAAGTGTGAGACAAAGTGTGATTTTGGCTGAAGGAATTGATATGCACAGAGTTTTTATTAAGTTACTCTGGTGGAAAGCTTCCGTGGTCGATATATTTATTTATGCCTTGTAAGATTTTATAAATCAAACTTGTTGAATATACATAATTATTTTACAGGTGGCTACAAGATTGAAGGTTATTGATCTATCTTATTGCTGCTACTTAAAGGAAATTCCTGACCTCTCTGCATATTTATTCTTAGAAATATTAATTCTAAAGGGTGTATAGATTTGTTAAGGATTGATCGATCCATTAGTTATTTGAAACATCTGAAGAAATTGGATCTAGATGGATGTCATCGTCTCCAAGTCCTTCCTAAAGAATTGGGTGCTCTGGAAGCATTGATCGAGATGTTTTTAAATTTTAGCACATTCCCTACAAGTATTAGTCAGGTCCCAAGCTCAATCGGAGCACTCTTAAATCTTGAGCGCTTGGTCATTTGTGGAGCTCCCCACCTAATGGAACTTCCCGACTCAATCGGAATGTTGAAATGTTTAGTTGAGTTGAATGTCTCAGACATAGGTATTGTAGAGTTGCCAAATACTATTATCAATCTAAAAGGCTTGAAAGCATTGAATGTGAGCAGAAGTTGCATACAAAAGTTACCCGAGGCAATTGGGATGTTGGAGAAACTTGAAGAGATTTATGGAATGTATTGCCATTGGCTAGAGACCATTCCCGGTGACATCGTGAGACTACCATTCTTGAAGAATTTGATATTAACAGAAACTCAAGTGGAGAATGTACCAAAGCTTCCTCAGAGTCTGATATGTCTACATCTGTCCTCAAGAGCCTTAGAAAAAGCTCCGGATATCTCCAACCTTGTGAATTTAAGGAGTTTGAAATTGTGTTTTACCAACTCAACCTCCATTGGAAGGGATGCTAAAAGCCATAGCTTCTATCAACCAATACATAGATGCCGCAATTATGTGAATAGGAGCACTGGAAACGTCGCATGTGTATATTGAAACTTCCGAGTATCTCTAGTATATTTGCTCATATTTGAACTCATCAATTGCGAGAACTTGCGTCAGATTGGACAACTTCCCTTTAGTTTGACAAAACTTACGGTTGACAATTGCAATCTTCTTGAAGTTGTGGACCTTTCCAACTATAAAAGAATCTAAAGGTCCTTGGAGTATGGGACTTGGACTCATTCAATCTTGCAAGAAAGTCTTGCAATCGGACGCTTCGTTCCTGGCTACGCTTACTTGATCTATCTTCCCTCTAGTTTGACGGAACTTAAGGTCGTCAATTGCAATCTTCTTGAAGTTTTGGACCTTTCCAACTTATCTAACTTCAAGAATCTAAAGGACCTTGGAGTACGGGATTGTCCGAAACTAGTTGAGATTCAAGGTCTTGACCAACTGGAGTCACTGGAAAGTCTTGCAATCAGACGCTGCAGTTCCTGGCTATGCGTACCTGATCTATCCAACTGGAAGAAGCTAAAGACTTGGGACGTTGATGCTCTTACGACATATTCGGCGAGGGGAAAACGAGTAGCTCAAAGCAAATGTCCTCCATTCGGGTACTTGGAAGCGCTTAGAGGATTAGCAAATCTTTGAATTTTGAGGCGTGGAGGAATTTGTCATCAAATATATAAATAATATACGGACTCATTGTACAGTGGTTACTGAAGCAAAAAAACTGTTGACGTTTACATTTTTGTCAAGTAGCTCAAGAGGTGTTTCAGGCACTCTTCAACGAAATCCCAGTTACAAAAAGTATAGACAATATCTTCTTGCACATTCAATATCCTACACGAAGAAGACTTAGAAATATCATTAAGCACTTGATCTCTCCAAATCTAGCTTACTTTTTGCAATAAAGTAATGATCTATGAAAATAATTATCGACGTAGCAGTATTTCTATTGATTCAAGAGCATCCTACTTACCGGCTTTAGCTGGTGTGGAGTGTACTAGTTTAAGTAATTTGTTCTAACATGAATTTGACAATTTTCTTAATAATATAGAGTTGTGCCTATGGTGTCTTTTTAGTCATTTTCACGAAATTTTGCAGAGATCAACTATTTGGTTTTGAAACATATTTTAAATTTGAATATGACTTTTTTAATTTTAATTTTTCATTTTCTCGAGAACGTGTTTGGTTTATTATTATATAAGTGGATTACAACTCACAACGTTCCCCCATTTAACAAGTCATATTAATAAAATACTTCAGAGAAATTCGTTTTCATTTGGCATTGGGACACAATTAGACTGGGGTCACGTCAGGAGAACTCGCAAGGTTCCGAATGATGCATGACGAATTAAAGGGCTTGAAATCTCATCCATCGGATGTCATCACAATCCCAACCGTTAGATAAAAAATGCTTCATGTTAGCCGTCAGATTGGGCATGACAATTTCGTTGTGTACCGGGGCGCGACACGGACACGCCAGAACTGTCCTCATGCATGATGAATTGACTATAATTTAGTAAACTATATTCATTTAAAATTTGAAAAGCACGATTTTTTTATACATAAATTCTATAGTTTTTTTTTTTTGACACTAGCCATTGCCAGGTACGTCGATATGTATACTTATGATTTTAGATGATTAATGTGGCTCATTAATAAAGATTACGGGGCTTAAATATTATCTGGATGATGTGCATGTACGTGAGTTGAAAAGCGATAGATGCTTATTGATATAACTAAATGATAACTGAGCTTGAGTTGAGATTTTTTAATACATTATAAATTATCTATCCGAGAATATATTTGTGATTGGAATTTGTTCCCATACATCATACACATAGCACAATATTGTCAAGGTTGGGCCTCGCCATAGCCAGTGAGGCTTGACCCTCATCAGATTTGGTGAGGCTCACCTCGCTAGCTTAGCACAAGGTCGCCCTCATGGCCTTTGGTGATGCTCGCTGCCCTCATCTCTATGGGCGTCACTAGACCTCAGCGATCGACTAGCGGAAGAAGGAAGGGAATGAAAAAAAAAGGATTAAATAAATAAACGATTCAAAAAATATTTAAAAATTAAAAGAATTTGAAAAAATATTAAAATATTATTAAAATTTGTCAACGTTAACATTAATTATGTCACATAGGCCAACTAATGTCCACATTACCAATATTTGATCAAAATTAGCTGGAATGATTGAATTGATACATGTCAAAAGATTTATGATTAAATTGACATAAATATAATAAGTTTAAGATTTCCCGACACTTTTTCCATTCAGGTGGGCATTACAAGCTTACAAAAGAGATGGACGCAAAAAACCCCTCAATTGTATTCACTCTAACTTCTTTTGTCCTTTTCGATTATATGACTTTTGGCCGAGTTTTCTCCAATTTATAGATCTCCAAATTCGGACGTTGTCCTTGAAGTCCATTAAATTCTTTGTAGAGAATTTCGGCAAAATATCTCCTGAAAAACATGTGGGGAATCTTCCCTTTGTATAGACTGCAATCATATGTTCTATTGATGGCTGGTTTTTCATCAGCCATCTCACCAAAATATTAAACGAATTTAGTTAGTGATTTTTTTTTTTTTGCATAAATAATTTTGGAATATCATACTATATTGATATGAGCTGGGTCTCAATTTGGGAACTCCAACGGTCATCAAATCTATATAAGAAAAGTGTCCAATGATCAGAAAATCAAGATTTTGGACATAGTCTAGAAGTGAATTTTTTTATGAGATTTCTATCTTCCCTCAAAAGGATGAAGATTAAATAACTGATTGATGCAATGTTATTGATTTTTCTGGAGCTTTCTCCTCTGAAACAATACTAATTATTTAGAATCTATATTTATGATTAGCTCCTTTGGTTTAAACTAAACTGTTTCATTTTTTTTTTCTCAATCTTAATTTTATTGTTGAACCTAATCAAAAGAAATTTGATTAGTGTTTTGGTGCAAAAGCAAAAGGCGTCTGTGAAGTTGATAGATGGCCCTCTTCTCAATTGACACATATCCCACTTTGATCTGTTTATTGTTCTTTTCCTCATCCTTTACCTTTGCCACATATCGTTGTATCCTTTGAAAGACAACATAGCCAACATAAACAAATAGTATGCAGAAGATTTTTTTTTTTTCCATTTTCGTGTAAATTCCAGTTCAATAAAAATTTACAGAAACAAACTATCAAACCTAAATGAAGATAACTTAGCAAAGTTTCATAAACTTAGGTTTCCCCACTCTTTTCTTGAATTGCATATAGAATTAAAATAAACAAGCACCTAAATTAGTCATTACTCACGTGCTCGATGCTTGCTTGGACTGCTTGTTTGGAGTGCATGCTAGGTTTCTTCGGAAGAAACCAGAGAAAGAGAGAGAGCAAGCCGTGAGCGAGAGGGAGCGAGAACTAGAGAGAAAGGAGTGAGGCCGCGCGGGTGTTTTCTGGTAGTGGCCGCGCCCGAGTTCCCGCCGCATCGAGTATGTGTTAAGACCCGGTTGCCCATTTTTTCTTTTATTTTTCCGATTTGGGTCAATTCCTCGAGGAACCCAGCTTGGAGGCACGCGACGCGAACGGACGTGGTCCGATCTATCGAGCTCCCCCCCCCACCACTCGCCGCTGCCGAGCCAAGTAGAGAGCGCCACCAATGGCCCCCGTTTGCCAGGTTTTGTGCCCTGTTTCGGCTCATCGGACCGGGCCTTGTCGGGGTCCGATTTGCGCTAGTCCCAGCCCCCATCTATGTTGTGCTATGCTGTATTTTCATCTCTGCTTGTCGATTGCTAAGCGTCTTGGCACGGGTTGAATCCTGGTTGACTCAATTGCCTCCCTTCATTCGATGCCCGTCATGTGTTCATGAAAATGCCCGAACCGAGCTTGGGTAGATTTTCCGTGATTTTGGTTTGGTTCTAAGCGTTTGTGGGGCCTTTGACATGCTTGTGGACTCGCATTGTCATCCGTGGAGTCGTGCGCTGTTTCTTTTCCGTGTATGTATTGCAGCGGGCGGTGATGAGAATGGGGGCTGGATGTGGCCAACAGGCGGTGTGGCGGTGTCGGCTCGAAACGGCCAACAGAGCCGGCCTGGTGGACGAGGCCAGCGGACGGTCCTATTGATTGAGCGAAGGCCGAAGACGGGCCGGCTCGTGGCCGTTCGTCTCTATTCGGACGGACAGAGAGCAACCGAGAGGGTGAAGTGGGAGGCGTTTGGTTCTGTGAAGGTTTGAGTGGTAGGTTGGGCTTGATTTAGTTTAGTGCGTTTAGGTCCGTTTCCGTTTTCATGGGTTTGTTAAGTTCGGGCCTCATTTGCTTTAGTCTGGCTTTAGAAAACTTGGGCTTAAGCTGCTGTGCAGTGGGCCAGGTATATTTGGTTTGAGCGAAATAGGTTTATTCGGGCCGAGCCTCGGGGCTGGTCCGAATTCTTGACCCAACCCGTACCTTTAGGGCCCGGGTCAGACCCATGTTTGGACCAGGTCCCTGACCCAATCCGATTTCCTTTTCAAAAATTAATAAAAAATAAAAAATTTTAAAATTTAGAAGATACAGAAAAAATTTATAAAATTCGAAAAATCCCAAAAATTCCGAAAATTTCAAAAAAAAATTGAAAATAAATTAGAATTCCTCATAAAAGGCTTAAGAATAGTCTTTTTGAGTAGTATTCTCTCAAATTGTGGGAAAGTCATTGATCAAACCCTTAGGGCTTTACCATTGGGTTTCTTTTGTTCTCTTGATTGCACGCTTTCAATATGATGATTATGGTTTCCCTTTAGCTCAGTAAGAATTGGCATTTATTTATTTCTTATCGCTAGATACTTGTTTTCTTTGTAATTTATTTAAATGCTTCCTTAATTGTTGATTATTATTTTAATGATTACACACCTGTATCATTACCTTACACGTTTGTAGATAGGTCCAAAACCACTCTAGACTAACTGACAATTTTTTTTCAATGAACAAGATTAGATACCCAAATGACACTAATTGATTAATTAGTGTAACAAAGTCCTTGACCCCTATGATTGTATGAGAAGTGAGGTACACTTTTATATTTCACTTGGTTTTTAAGTGACCCCAATACGCTAGTGATGACTCATTATTAGAAAATTCTCATAGCATCAATTTGAGTTAATATTGAGCACTCAAATATTGCGCAAGTTATGAGCTAAGGAGAGCTTGTGCCTAATCAAGCGCATAGGCCCGTCTTTTAGATAAAACCCCTAAACCAATCGCCGTTTCCCTTTTGGATGAAAATGGTAGGTCTTGACAATAACATTAAAAAAATGTCAAAATTTCACAAAAGCTCATGGTCTAGTCTACCACATTTCAGCAAGTTCGCTACCAAGTAACTAATTAAAGAAGAAGAATTGGCACAAATTTCAAGAGTTCATCAAATTTAGTAAGGGTCTGTTTTATAACTAGCCAAACAAGAATTATTTCGCTCTTTTGATCCCTAAAGCAAAATAGAATAGAAATTCGTTTGGTAATATTTTTGTTTCCGTAAATAAATTTGTTCCCTGTAATAGATTTAAAATATAATCAAAAAGTTTTTAAAAAATTTGTTTCTTTGTTCTATCCTTCTTTTCGTTTTTTTTTTCTTTTCTTTTCCTCTTTTCCTTTCCTTCTTCTTCTTCTTCTTCCTCAAGCCAGTTGCTAACAACCAGTCAGACAATAGTCAACAACCTCGAAGGAGCCTCGTTGGTGGCTGGGCAAGCTTGATCTTGCCAAGATCTAGGGCGAGGCTCATCCTCGCCTAGTCATCGCAAGGTCAACCTTGCCATTAGTTAACGAAATCAACCTGAAATTAGCGATTAAAGTTTCAAATCAAATCTGACAAAATTGTCACCTAATTTGGGCGCTTGTAATCTTTATCCGAATCAGACCGGATCACGGCTTGCCGGAGCAAGACATGTCTCGGAAGAGCAAGGAACACCGAAAGACAACATAACAGTTCACGGCATAGCAAGAGCTACCAACAGCCAGAGGCGACAGCAAGTCTTCCTGAGGTCCAAGTGGCGGCGTGTAGGAGCAACACCACCGTGAACCTGCAAAACACAGAATTGATTTGGCTTAAGTATGCTTGCTGCCCTCCCCCTCTCTTTTTTCGTATCTTTCTCCTCGGAAGTCTCGGGGTTGGACTCCAACTCGACTGAAGAAAACATGCCAGAAGAAAGATCCAGTTGTGGCGGCTAGGCAAGGACGATCTCACACGTCGAGGATCTCGGCTTGATGTGGAGGCTTGCGGCACGTTAGATATCCAACAGGATCACTAGGAACTCGCCAGACGACCTGCAAAACACAAAGAAAAGAGGGCAAGCTCGAAATGCTGGTGCAGCAGCGTCGCCTCGCGGTGGCACGTCTCGGCGTGTGGATCGTGTTGCTGCTCGACCCTCAGCCACGGTAGTGGTGGTGCTTGCTCGAGGTGACGCTTGACAAGGTGGGAGGCCGGGGTAACCGTCGATGAAACGCAACCACAGTGGTGATGGAATACAAGTGGCTGGCTTGCGTGGCACGGCAGCGAGCCGCCAACGTCAGGGTCTTGGACAGGCAGCGACTTCGACCTGGTTGAGATGGTCACCGGAGGCGTGCGACCGCGGGATGCTCTATTGCAAATCCAACGTCCGCGTTGGGTGGTCGACGAAAAACGAGTTGGAGCAAGGGCGAGTCACGGCGAGGTTGCTGGGATAAGCTTGGCAGCAGCTTGTTGCTGCGGCGGCTATGGCGTTAAGCTGGCAACTCGTCTGGTTTGCTGGAGCAGTTGCTATGGTGCTAAGCAGTCGGGCTCGGTGAACTCTGCTGTGGAGACGCCTTGATGGTGGAGATCTGAGGCGCGTCAAGGTCCTAACCAGCGTCGGAAAACCTGAAGCTAGCGCTCGCTGAGAGCGTCGCCGGAGATCACCGCATCTGCTGGCGGAGCGCCGGTGCGCGAGGGGGGACCTCACGGTTGTGCAAGCGTGAGGAACGCGCAGTGACGGAAAGAGTGCTGAAGAAGATGAAGGAAGACGCTTGCTTATTTTCTCTCAGTACCCTTCTCCATCTCTCACTCGCGAGCTTTCTCTTTTGCACTCTGGTTCTTGCGCAGCCGAACGCATCTCAGAATCGAGCCAACTTTTTTCTCTCTCAGATCCCTCTCTTCCTCGAGACCTCTCTTCCCCGAGCTCTCTCTCCCTCTGCTCCCTCTAGCTCTCTACCCTCTGTTTTTCACTTTCCAGCCCCAGAAGAAGAAGACGCCGAATCCCCCCTACGAAGAAGCTGCCCTCTCCTTTTTCAGATCTTCTCTCTCATTTCCAGCGACGAAGCTGCCTTTCGCAGACCTGAACCCCACGACATTCTCAGTCGAGCGTCGCGCGCAGCCTCGCCTCCGTTCGTCCTCGCCTCTGTCCTTCTGTCCTTTGCTTGTCGCCCCCCCCTTTTCGTTCCGTTTGTCGTCTGGCCAGCGTCCAAGGCGACAGAGGAGGAGGAAGAGAAATGAGCGGGCCGGGCTGAGAAATAATAAAGATGGGCCACACGGGGCAAAATCAGGAAAAGAAGAAAAGAGGAGTGGGCCGGGCTAGGAAGGAAGAGGCACTGGGCCGGTCTAGCGTGAAGAAGAAAAGGAGAGAAGAGAAGAGAGGGCCGGACAGGCCCAACCCTGGCCCTGCCCTTTTCGATTTTTTTTTTTTACATTAACTACACTTTTACCCAAAGTGAGTTCGCCACCAACTATAGCGGTACCATCCGCTAAAATTTGTCCTTTTAAATAACCTAATCACTTGAATCCTTGTTGTGGCATCTATAAATTATACGCCTATTAATAATAAATTTTTTGAATTTTTTTTGAAGACTTTAATAGTTAATAATAGTAACACAAGTATTCTTAATGTTTATATCCGATGCAATTTAGCAAAAAATATTTTTGCTAGGGGTTAAAATTAATCCCTAATTTTCTACATTAAATCCTAAGCAAAAAGGCGAAATTTAGGTCTCAATATTGAAAAAGCATAGAGATCCTTTTCTTATTCGATTACCCAAAATGACAAAAAGGTGACACAATATTAAAGAATTTACTCAAAAAGCCTAAACCTAATATCTCTCTTTTGCACTTTACCTCCGCCACCATCATGCTCTTGTCGACCCCACACCACACCTTTGGCGCTACTCATTATCTGCTGCCATCATATGAGGCCATTGTCGCCATTGCTGAAAGCACTCTCTCACCTTGTCCCCTACTGGAAAAAGATAGCGAGGTCTAGTATGGTGGTCGCGGCCCCGATTCTTGGGTCGCTTGGGTGGGCGACCGCAGTGGAGTAGGGCAAGTCAAGAAATAAGAAAAGGGAAAAAAAGAAAAAGAAAAAGATATTTATATTCGGTTCAAAGATTCCTTATTTATTTGTCAACCTCTCATTGTGGTAAATGGGCAAGGTTATGTACTTATAATTCGGGAGGAGAGTGGTTTTTTTTTTTTTGGGAGGGGGGGTGAGTGACTAGGCAAGGTTGGCAACCATGGTGGAGGGAGCAAATTAATAAATAAGAAAAGGGGAAAAAAGAGAGGAAAAGAATACAATTAGATATGATCCACTCAAAGACACCTTGTCTATGTGTCAACCTCTCATTGTAGTAAATTGCATGTTGACACCTAAAATTTGCTTTTTCTTAGAATTTAATCGCGTAGAAAATTAGAAATTAATTTTTAAACCCTAGACAAAAAATAATTTTAACTAAATTGCATTGCGTATTAGCATTATGAATATTTGTATTACTCATGCTAATTATTAAATTTTTCAAAAAAAAAAAGAAGAGAAAAAAATATTATTATTATTAAAAATTAATCATTAAAAAAAAAAAAAAAAGCAAATCCCCTACCTGGCCCTCCTTTTTTCCCTCTCTTCCTTTCTCCCCGTGCAAGCCCAGCCCACCTCTTTTTCTCTCTCTTCTTTTTTATTTTCTTCTTTTTACGTGGGCTGGCCCATCTCCCTTCATTTTGACCCAACCCACACATGGGTCTTCTTCCTTCTCACACCAGTCACGCCTAATGAAAATGTGAATCTAGGGTGTCAACGGTTCGGTTCAATTCGGTTTTTTTGAAAACCTGAACCGAACCGTTATAAAAATCTTTCGATCCGAACTGAATGAGACCCGAACCGAAAACGAACAGAACTGTCATTTCGGTTAAGTTCGGTTCGGTTTTTCGATTTTTCGATTTTTTGGTTTTCAATGTTTTTTCTTTCGTTTTTTTTTTTCATCTCCATTGCAGCTCTCTCGAACCTTCCTCTCTCTCCTTTCCATCTCCATCTCGATCTCCCTGACCTGCTCCTGCAACCCCACCAACGGCACCAACAACATCTCCAGCGCCAACACCAACTACACCATCCGCTCTGGCGACACCTTCTACCTCGTCTCCACCCAGCCCTTCGAGAACCTCACCTCGTACCAGTCGGTCAAGGTCGTGAACCCCTCCCTGGTCCCCACGAACCTGACCATCGGGGACGACGTGGCCGAACACGACCCAAGTGGCGGGTGGGGTCAATTACCTGGTCTCGTACGTGCTCCAGCCAGCGACAACCTCTCGAGCGTCGCGTCGAGATTTGGCGTCTCAGAACAGAGCATCGTGGACATCAACGGCAACAACACCAAACCCACCGAGACCCTCTTCGTGCCCGTCTCCAAGCTCCCGAATCTAACCAAACCCAACGTCTCCGCCACCGCCGCCGCCCCTCCGCCTGCGAAGGAGGAGAGGACGGGGGTCATCGTGGGGCTGGCCATCGGGGTTGAACTCCTCAGCATTCTTGATTCTGGGGATCGGGCTCTTGGTTCACAGGGAGAGAACGAGCCAATAAAAAAACCGAAATCTTCTATCGGTTTGTGGTTCGGTTCGGTTCGGTTCAGTTAACCAATAAAAACCGAACCAATAAAAAAATATTGATTTTTAATGAGAATCGAATCGAAAATTCAGTTCGGTTCAGTTCGATTTTCGGTTCGGTTCCTGACACCCCTAAATGTGATGCCTCGCCTGTGCATGGGTCTTTTCCAATTTGGAAAATCTACAACTCTTGTATATTGCCGAGTGTTGCTCCCTTCAGACATTACTCAACTTCTCTAACTGGAAAAATCTTAAGGAGCGTGAGTTATAGTACAACCCAAAATTGGTTGACATTCGAGGTCTTGCTAGACTGGAATCTCTAGAAATTCTTTGGATTGAAGGCTATAGCTCCTAGGGAAGCTTAAGTGATCTGTCCAACTTGAAGCACTTGATGAAGTCTATTTTTCGATAATGGTTTTCCCAGTCCTTAGTGAAAAGATGATCCTTTCTGACTTTAAGAAAAAGCTTGAAAAGATGTCTCGCACTCTTGCACTTGAGTAAACTTGTAAGATCAGCAAATTCGGAATTTTCAGGCTTAAAGGAATATATATTGGTAAACTTGTTTATTTACTCCCCTTTAACTTTGGTGTGCCTATAGTGTCTTCTTGATCTTATTTCATGAGATTACGTGGACACTAGCTATTTCATTTTGGAGAATATTTTTAATTTGAAAACGCTTTCCAATTTTCATTTTCCTTTTTCTTGAAAACGTGTATGGTTTGTGAAAAAAGAATATTAGAATAACTTGTATGAGCATCTATTCCATATACTTATTGACATCAACAACTTAAATAATATGGATTGACATAAATATTCATTTGTAGTGTAGGTCATAATACATCCTTATCCAGAGAGGTATATGTGGCTATTTTCCTTCATTTGACCACCTTAGAACTTAGAAGTGATCTTTCTATGAGATTTATATTTTTTTCAACGCTTAAGGAAGATTTGGCTAGAGAATCCTTAAGGAAGAAAGGGGAGATTACATCCAACTACTAATTCCAAAAAAGATAATAATTAAATAACTACGCTTTCTCTTTTGAAATAAGTGATAATAATTTAGAGTTCTTTCGATTCAAGCTTGGGTTGTTTCATTTTTTATTTTATTTTGTAGTCCAATCTAATCTGATTTAATTTGACCTAGTACTATATAGTTATTTGGTGCAAATCAAGAGGCCTATGTGAAGTTTGACACATGGCCCCTCTTAAACTGACATATATCCCACTTTCATCTTTATAGAATTTTTTATTTTCCTTTTCCTTTTCATTTCTTTATAACATTATCTTCATCCTTTTCCTTTTGGCCACTTATCACTTTATTTTTTTGGAAGAAAAAAGAACCGACATAAGCATATAGTATGTAAAAGATTCTATTTCATTTTCCGTAAATGTTATTTTTTAATTACATAAGCTAATGAGCAAACCTAATGACGATAAATTAGCAAAGTTTCGAATAACTGTATTACCGACTCTTCTATTAAGATGCATGACAAGTTAAATTGAAAAGTAACCTAAATTGATTGCCAAGCAAGCTTTCTTAATTTTATTTTTCTCGTTGCTTTTGACTAATAATAGTACAAAATAAAGTAACTCCAAAAAAAGAGTCAGTTTGATCATGACTGTTGGCACTTGATTTCGCCGATCTAGTAGGTTGTCACTTATGAGAATACAAAAAATATATAATATATATATAAAAAAAAAAAAGGAATGGAGCCAGTTCGACCCGGCTCGTTTGGGTCGGGCTTTAGCCGTCTCCCTTATTTTCTCTCCCCGGTCCATTTCTTTTATTTTGTTTGGCCCAGTTCTTTTCCCTTGTCAGCCCCATCCCCCTTTCCTTTTCTTTCCCCAATTTTTCTTCACGCTCGCGGAGACGAGCGAGGAAGGACGCTCGTACAGCAGAGACAACATTGCGGCAGCGGCGGCGATCATCAAGCGAGAATTTTGGTCGGGGAAGCGACCAACGGAGAGGACGGGGGCGTTTTCCTTGAGGAGAAGGAATCGCTGGTTGGTCGGTCCGCCGTCGTCGTCGTCGTCGTCGTCGTCGTAAGTGCCGTCTTCCGATGATCTCGGGGCTTGACGGGGTCAAAAGATATGAGATCACGGTTCATCCCGTTTTCGTTTATGGAATGAACCTGTTCTTCTATTTCCACCGTCACCATCTCGGGTAGGGGGCTCTCGGCGTTTTGGGTGTCGTATCTCCGTTGAGTCATGGCCCGCATCTCGTGAATGCTCTTTGGTTGTTTAGCTTGAGTCGGTCTTTCGCAAGGATCTCGGCTTGGAGCTGGCCAGAGCCGCGGTTCACCTCGAACTCGCCCTCTAGTCGTCGTCTCCGAGCTGGGTAGGGACTTCCTTGTTAGACGGTCACCCACACGACCCCCTTCAGCTCCGCCTTGTTCCGCTTAAAGGACGACCCAGGCTTGGTTTCTCCGGTTCTTGAGTGTTCCATTTCCAACTGAGTTGATTTCTTTTGCGTTACGGGTCTAGATACGAGTTCAGGCCTTAGAACGGTCAGTAACTTCTCCTCAACGCACTGCACACAATGTCTCCTGATTCAAAACATTTTGATGATCATTTCATTTTTAAATTGCAACATCCGTCTTCAATTGATTCATTTCAAGTTCATTTTTCTGTGGTTCGAGTGTATGGCCGTATGTGCCGCCCTTCTTTTTGCTCTCGTGTTTGGCTCCTTGTTTTGCACATGTTTTGGCGTCACTTGTGTGATGCTTGCTAGATGGAGTGTACGGCTGGAATGTATATGATGAATCGACAGAATGATTGGTAGTCAATAGTGAAGTCCATTTGTTTGTGGCTTGAGATTTTGTTGCGTTGTTGGTAAATTATGAGTCCCAAGGTTCATGAGTTAGTGAGTAAAATTTATTGAGCTCTCAGTCACTAACTAAAAACAATGGACACAAAAAGTTTACAGTATGTGCTAATATTTCTATACCTAAGAATAATTTCTATTTAGAAATAATTTTTTCCATTTTTATTATGGGGAGCAGAGAAGTAGACTTTTTTAATTTTTTGTTTTTGTCTCAGGTCTAATTCCTAACCATTTAGAATAGAAAAATTAACTAACAGATGGACTTGCCCCTGGTAAATAGGATGGGGAGTGAGAGAAGGAGCCAAAAGAGGGGAAGTTTCACGTTCTAGAGGTGTTTCTATGGACGAGTTGACTGTGCAGAGTAAGCGAGCGTGAAGAATATAAAATTAAGGTATGGGTTCTACAATGATTAATGGGTTTAACATGGACTTGGTGTTGCTTTGGTGGAAGAGCAGGCTGGTCATGAGTCTTCTTAATATGGGCTTGGATTAAGTTAAACGAACATGGGCTTAATTAGAAGTCTTCTGAAATCGAGCTTAGGAAGGTTAGAATCGGAGTGGGCTTGAGGATGGAATCAATTGCGCTCTTTAGCCCATCTTGTCGAGGCCAAAATTCTGTCTTTATTTGGACTGGGCTGAAGGACCCAGTCCGAGTCAATCATTTTCGGAATTATTAAAATATTAAAAATTAAAAATTTCAGAAAATGCTTGGAAGTAGGTTTTCATGAAATTTTTAAGTTTTAGCATTAGATTTAGTTTAGTTTTGTTGAATTAATGTACATGCAGCTTAGTCCTAGTGGAGTATCCTTTTGAAAGAAATTAAACTTGATTTGGATCGGCTCATGGGGATAATGTCCCGGGGCTTACAACATGGCTATCTATATTTTTTGCCTGACTTGTATCAAGTTTTCTTTTTCGCTTTTACTTTAAAAGTCATTTCAATATTTGGGTGTTTACTTACTGTACTGTCTTTCAATAAATTTGTTGTTTATCGCTTTCCTAGAATAGGTCAAGATTACTTTAGAATTTGATGAAAATGAACCCTACAAAAACATTTGCATGATCATTTAGCAACTCTGATGCATTTATTAAGACTATAATCAACAATCAAGACCATGTGACTTCTTAAGTAAAGACTTTCCAAGCTAAAGCGAAAGGGCACTCATAGACATTAATGTAGTCAAGTTCTCGACTCTAGAATTTATGGTTGCGTAGGAATTAAGACAACATTCCCACATTTCGATTGGTTTCTAGCCGGCTCCAATAGGCCATAGGTTGTTAAGAACTAAAAAAAATGAAATCAAATGTTGCGTGAGATATAGGCTTAGAAGAGCCCATGCTTAATCAAGGATCATTGGCCCAAATTAGGCAATTAGGCAATACCTCTAAGCCTATTTCTCCCGTTGGAAGTGTAAGTTGCAACAATGACTACAAAAACTAGGCCAATCAAAGCATCCTAGAGAGAGTAGGTTTGCTTTTCATGCAATTCACAATCAAGGCGCAATTTTTTTTTTTTTTCCTTTTTCTTTGGGGGTGGTCATCTTGTCAAGTGTAACTTTTACTTCTTTTTGTTTTAATCAAAAATCTTAATGTCAATCGAGTGCATATGTTTCTTTTCTTTCCCCTTTTTCATCCTATCAAATGCATATTTGAGATCCAAAGTTAACAAAACCCCAAAAAATGAGGGATTTACTTTACTTTAATTGTGACCAAATGAAAGTCTAACCTTTCAAATTAGCTAAAGTTACCTTTACCAGCTAATCTATATCCATCATTAAAACATTTGTTGAAGATCCATACTTCAAGTTTGACAAATGGCACCATACACTTTAGGTAGGTCTTATTTTCTCTTGATATTTATCACTTCTTTATGTTAGAATATTTAAATAATAAATCATGCATTCATATTTAAACTTTTAAAATAATTGGTCGAAGTCCCTTAAAGTGTAAAATTTTACACTCTAGGCAAATCAGTTCCAATGCAATAGACTCGTGGAAAAGGTCCATGAAAACGGAACACAAAATTAAGATCGTAATAATATAAAGCAAATAAAGTTTAATAATCAATCGATAAAGGTAAAACTGAAACTTTTATGCAAATTTGATCTCAAAATGACAGATTCAGGAATTAGGATGGAGTATTAGTTAATAATCTATTTTTCCCCGAGTCCATTGAGAAATATTATCACGAGGTTCAAAAGATAGAGTACAAACAGAAATCTTCCCTTGATCAATTAGTTCTAGGTTATCATTGCACAAGGTTTGTAATGACCCCAACTCCATCTCCAGGGTTTTCAGCAGTAAGGGTTATTTTCGTGACGTCCCAGCCTCGTCACCATCCTAATTCTTTTTATCTTGTTAAGAAACACAGGTGGAAGCATGAACAAATGAACTCCTCAGACAAACAACGGCTGGAAGACTAGATACCTCAAACATAACTCATTACTTTATATTACAATAGTTCATTTACAAGCCCATTCTTTTTTCTACGAGCATTTTTCCCCTTTTACACCATACTACAAGTTTCCATATAGGCTAGTGGAAACTCTTATCTCCTCTAGCATGACTGTAACTTCCAAAGCTGACATGACGCTTTCCTGCCTACAAGTTTAAAAAATAAGGAGTGATTCCAAGACTTAGTAAGTAAAAACCCCTAATTCTCTACTAGGATGACAACTCGTCATCAAATCTAACATGAATAGTACTCGTATTAAAATATCGATGGCAAGTTGATAGTAATATTACTGCTTTACCTTGACTACACATATGTATCCCTTCGATGTAACTTCAATACATGCTCCCTGTAATGTGTGGATTAAGATGAAAGATAATAAATTGGCTTGTGTGGTACATAATATGTGATCATTAAATGAAAAAAACGAAGACCGTCGTTACATAGCATTGGTGGAGATGCCTCGTTCGTGAGAATAGGATGCCCCTTGAATTGAGCCTGGATGCCTCAGGTGAGCTAGCCTCAGGATGTCTCGGTTGAACCAGGATGCCCTGGTTGAGCCAGCATGCCTAACTTAAAGCTAAATGCGTCGGTTGAGCCAGGATGCCCTAGTTGAGCCAAGATGTATGTTTATGAGCCTTTTATACATGCCGGTATGTTTATTACTTCTTGACTTAGTGTGTTCATGGATAAACCGAATGTGAGCATTCATTGAAGTTACAACGAAGGGATACATATGTGTAGTCGAGGTGAAGCAGTAATATTACTATTAATCTACCATCGATACTTTAATACGAGTATTGTTCATGCTAGATTTGATGACGAGTTGTCATCCTAGTAGAGGATTAGAGGTTTTTATTTACTGAGTCTGGGACTCATTCCTTATCTTCCAAACTTGTAGGCAGGAAAGCATCACATCAGTTTTGGAAGCTGCAGTCACGCTAAAGGAGATAAGAGTTTCCCCCGACCTATGTGGAAACTTGTAATATGATGTAAAAAGGAAAAAGTGCCCATAGGAAAAAAAAGGGGGGGGGGCTTGTAAATGAAATGTTGTAATATAAAGTAATGAGTTCTGTTTGATGTATGTCTCAGTTTTCCAACTGTTGTTTATCTGGGGAGTTCATTTGTTCACACTTTCACCTGTGTATCTTAACAAGATAAAAAGAATTGGGACGGCAATAAATCTAGGACGTCGAGAAAATAACCTTTGCTACTGAAGACCCTGGAGATGGAGTTAGGGTCGTTACAAGGTCATGGCTGCTACCCGACGATCCTCAAAGAAGATGGCTTCGAAGCTGATTTCATACACGCAAATAAACTTGGAAGCACCTAGATATCATATAACTTTAATAGTTTAGAGAAATAATAAGTTTAGTGAACTACAAGTATGATTGATGCAACATAAAAATTTGACGATAAAAATATGCACTATTATTACTTGGTGTTGAACTTTTGAGAGAATATGCGTTAAAAAGGAATAAACAATCATCCAATTCGCAGTCTACGATAAACCTACCATTTACTTTTGCTAGCGTTATGTATATGTCAGTATTAATGAATAAACTAATTCGTAAAGTTTTAAATGTAAGAGTTTTTCTAACGTGAGCTATATTAATTATTATCATAGTTTACTGTTTTAATTAATTGGTCTAATAAGATCAGATAAAATGTTTCTTAATTACTCAAATATGGGACTGGTTAGTGTGGGCTGAGTTGAGCTTGATCCAATAATAAGAGAGCTTGGCTGAAAACTCTATAAATAGTACTCAAGTATTTCTTCTAATCCCAACACACATAATTATTCTCACAAAAATAGTGTTTACTAAAAACTAAATGTGAGGAGTAGTCTCATTGAATCAGTGATACAAATGACAATAGAGGATAAGTTATTAAGTTTGGATGGTTGCTATTCAGCATCAAGAACAATGGTCCAAATTAGGTGCACAAATCTCTCTACTCGATTATATGCATTCTTGTTTCTAGTTATGGAGATTTTAGATTGTGTTTTCACATATTACATTAAAAATATGCATTTCTTTTTAGTTAAATAAATTTTGTCCAACTGCAAAATGTGCTGAGGTTAGCATTACAAGATGACAAGCCATTATCTTTAGGGGTGTCCAAAAACCCGACCCAAACACTACCCAAACACGAATCGAACACGAAACGAATTGAGTACATGTTTCGGGTTTTAATATTGTTCAAGTAACGATTATAAAACAAGCAAACAAACATATTTCAGGTCAAGTTAGGGTTGGAACATTGTTTGCCCTGAACACATTATTGACTCAGAACATGTTCCCTCACCCAAACTTGTTCTCCTCTTCCCTCTGAGAAGACCCTGCAACCACCCTGCCTTCTCCCAACGACTGTGCCTTCTAGTGTCTCGACCACCCCAAACTCGCCCTCCAAAGCTCCTAGCATGAATAGTGCTATTGAAGTCCCTCGGCCGGCCAATGTCATCTTCTTCGAGTTTGGGTCCGTTGCCACCACCGCCGATGAGGTCACCCTCGCCGGGTACTTTTACACCCCGATCCTCAATCGCATGCCCATCCCTCACTTGGTCGATTGATAGCGACGTCTCATGATGCATCGCCGACCCTTTTCATTTTAATACGCATGCGGAAGCGAATAATAATCCCCAGACAATAAAACATTGGGATAGAAAAGTAGGCCATAATTTTCACATCTGAAAACACATAACCACACTTTTAAACAAAGCAAACCATATAGTATATAATACAATACTATTTGCTAAAGGCTGAACTATCGCACATCAGTTCTCAGCCTAGGGTTTGCAAATAGAATGGGATATCAGTCCTTCTCTGGATCATCTTCTTCTTCAAAATCTTCCTCCTCCTTAGGTTTCACATCAGGGTTCTCCTCCTCAGGTTCATCCTCCTCAGGCTCCTCATTAGGGTTCTGAAATGGTTATACAATAACCACTGAGACCACATCTCAGTAAGTTCTACCCCCTAAGACTCGATTAGTAAACCAATACGCCAACTGGGCTACCTATGCACGCACTGGTCAGAGGACTTACCTTGGCCTCAGATTCCACCTGCATATTAGCACAGTTCAATAGGTACCCGAGCAATCACATCACAGATCGATATCTCGACCAATCGACTTAGTCGATTACATGTCATTCGGACCATTCCCCGGTCATTTCACTCAATACCATACATTCCCCACAATGGAATATCTAGTCGTCGAGCCCACGTGCATTCTTCAGGACAACGTACCAAGTCTCCGAGCCCACGTGCCTTTTCCAAGACAACGTACCTACTCAACGAACCCACGTACGTTTTCCAAGGCGACCTATTCGCCAAAATGACATACTTAAACCTTGGGCCCACGTGCATTCTCTAAGGCACTAGTTCGCCAAGGTGATGCATTGAGTCATCGAGCCCACATGCCCTTTTTACGATGCCATACTGAAACATTGGGCCCACGTGCATTCTCTTAGGCACTAATTTGCCAAAGTGATGCATCAAATCACCGAGCCCACGTGCCCTTTTTAGATGCCAAATGTACCCATTGAGACCACGTGCATTCTCCGAGGTAATGCATCAGATTACCAAGCCCATGTGTCTCTTTTAAGATGCCATACTTAATTACTGAGCCCACGTGCCTTCTCCTAGGTGATAGACCAACTCACCGAGCCTACGTGCATTCTCCGAGGTGATGTATAGCCTACCGTGGATCCACTATACACATGCCCAAATTCCTAGATGATGTGCCTAGTTATCGGGTCAGCATACATCTTACATATGCACTTTCATTTCCACAATTTCCATTATGATCGGTAGTCTACCACAATACCTTTGTCACTAACAACCGATACTCAATTATTCACCAGTCAATTACTCAATTTAATTCAATTTAGGAATAATCCCTAAAATTCACAATTAAATTAATTCAGCACAACGTAGAACTCAATTAAATAAATGGACTGCACCACGACAATCAGCATAAAATTTCGGTCGTCGACTATCCCAGCCTTATTTCCGAAAAATAAATAAATAATTAAATTAATTTCGAAAATTAATAATTAAATACTAAAACTCCAATTTAGGCCCGTAATGCCTAATTGAAGCCCGAGACGAGTCGGGAAAAATCCCGAGATGCATTCAATAAATAATAGTATGTCTCTACTTGCTAATTGCACAATTCAATTGTCTAACATGCATCACAATTATCTAATAATCACCAATCCACTCTAATCTAACCACCAAATTGTACTTAATTAAATATAATCAACCCTTAATCATAATTAGCAAACTAAGAAAGCTTTAGTGAGTAAAACTCACTTGATTAAAAGTGAAGACCCGATCACCGCGACGGCGGCTGAAATTCAAATTTTCGGCGGCGTTGGTGGACACTTGAGCCGGGCCCAAAAGCCTAGTAAGCCCACAACAAATGCTGGGCTTGGGCTTGCTTTTTGGACTTCAAGTTCTGCTGGAGATGGGCTGAACTGTGGAGATGGGCTGCTGCACTTTAAAATTTCATTGGGCTGAAGATGGGTCGGTCGATGAACTACACGGCCAAGTGGAGCAAAGAACAAAGGAAGGTGGGCTAGGAATTGCGGGCTCGTTGAATCGTTGAAGCAAATGGGCTGTTGAAGAAGTTGCTGGTTCGTGGGCTGCTTCGTGAAGACCAACGGCAAAGGAGGAGCTGGCGATGTGCAGGCGTGCGGTGTTGAAGATTCTTGGTCAACAAATGGTAAGAGGACAAAGATGGTGGCTGGCAGAAATGGTGGAGAAGGCCGTGTGGATGAAGGGCAGCATGGCAAGGAGTTTCGATCTTCGGTGGGGACGCTGAGGACGCGAGCTGGCGGAGCGCACTCGTGAGTGGGCTTGCTCGATTCTTTTTGTGCGGCCAAATTGAAGACTCGAAGGAGAGAGAGTAGGCGGTAGTGGGCAATCAACTTCGGTGGAGCAACGGACGACATGGGCAGCTGCAAGAATTTTGCTAGACTTTGGTGGCAGCTTGAAGCCACGTACGTGGGTGGGGTTTTGAGGGGTCAACCGAATGGCCTTGATGAAGAGAAAGGTTGACTATGAGGGAGTCCCACATGGACATGTGGCAGCGCAAAGATGAAGGGGAATTGAAGCTTCGGTTCGTGGCTTCTATGGCCGTGAGAGAACGAGTGAGTGGGAGAGGGGTAGAGAATTTGCAGGTAGAAAGCTTCCACAAAATGCAAACAAAAGAGAAAGGATTCAGAGAGAGAGATGGTTCGAGCGAGGAGATGGGAAAGGGGAGCCGTGCGGGAGAAGCCAAGGGAAAGGAGGGATAAATCAACATTTTATCTCTTCAATTAAATGCTTTTCTCCTATCTTATCCCCCTTAATACTTTCTTGACACAATTCCACAATTAAATCCAAATTTTGATGCAAAAATTGCACCCCTTCTTTAGTTCCGAATTTCATCCATTTAAGCCTCAATTTCTACAATAAATTCCCAAATCGACGTACAATTTGAATGAAGAAAAAGCCCGTAGAATTTCTACAAGTGCCTCTCGTCAAATAGCTCGACTTGCAAGTCCAAATTTCCTTTAATTGAGCTCATTCGAATTTCCGCTAATTTCTGCAACATTCGAATTGATTTTCCGCAAAAATCTCGGAATCTCCGAAAATTATTCGGAGGATGAGTCGACGTTCCTAAAATAGATCGATACACCACAAAACTTTCAATTTATGAAAACGGAGTTGAATTCACGGTTAATTTCCATTCGACACGTTTTTAGCATGACCTAGGCTATTGGGTAACTTTTAGAAATTTTTAGTGCAAATGACCTGGTCGATTTTCTTCGAGCCACAATGAACCCACTTGACACATTGGCGACTCTCGATTGTCGTGCAAATTTCGAGGATTCAAATATGGACACAAGGTACCAAAACGATAGAGAAATCAATCTAGTGCCGGTCGACGAGAATTTTTCAATTTAGTGGTGTCACCCATGATTAGCCACACATCTTAGTCGAATTGACCTATCTCTAATCTCGAATTGATTTATATCTGTTATGTAATTGTTGGAGAAAATTTCCTTATTTGTTTTGAAGCTAACAAAACGTTTCCATCAGTCTAGTCTGAAGACTTGTAAACTCTTTCGTCACAGTCTGAAAACCGGCAGACTCAAGATTTAAAGTTTACTCTCATTGACAGTTTCTAGACCGACGAAAAAGACTTATTCAGATGCGAGTATTTCTTTAAGGTTTTGTTTCAAGCGGCTAAAGAAGTTCTCACGGCTGGAGATAGCATCTCAAGATCTATTATTCGTTTTGAAATCAATACGAGTAATTTGGATCCGTTGATTGGCGAAGTATGCTTGGAATGTTCTACTTATGGAAACCTAGATCCTGATTGTATGAGCGAGCAGGATTGGTGGGCTATCATCACATTCCTTAAGTAACTCGAGATCTCCCTAATTGATTCTGTCCAACGGGTAAATTGGAAGAACTCATTTGGAATGTGCCAACGGTTATGAAGGCATAAAGGAGTATACAAGGAAGACGCTCTAGTTATTTGAGTGTGTGCGTGATAGATAAATTTCAAAGTCTGAAGCTCCTTGTTCTTTTCTGATTCAATTGTTGAGCGTAAATTTGTACTCAAAAGAGAGTGTAGATATTTGTGAGGCCTTGTGGAAGTGTAGCGGAGTCTCTACACTATAGAATCAATGACGTGATACTGTAACGACTCTTTTGATTCATAGTGAAATCCAGCCGGTGAGCTGTCAGTGCGGGAGAGTGGACATAGGCTTGGATTAAGCCGAACCACTATAAACCTTGTGTTCTTATTATCTTTCATGAACTCTTTTATTTTGTTCGTAACTCTATTTAATTGTTAAAGTCTGATTTCCTCTGCAAAGTCTATTGTCAACTAGACTCAGATTAAAAGTAAAATTTTACACTATATTTTGCAAAATTTGTTTTCGCACCTATTCACCCCCCTCTAGGTGCTCATACTAGCTCTTTCAATTTGTATCAGAGCCTGTGTACTCATTTAAATTGAAGTGTTTTTACTTCAGAGTTAAAGATCCATGGCTAGTATGTTGGCTCTAGGTTTGGTTGAAGGGCAAAGCAACACCAGACCGTCTTATTTTGATGGAAATGAATACAGTATATGGAAAAACAAGATGAAAGCATTTCTAAGATCAAAAGATCCTCTAGAATGGGATGTGGTAGACAAAGGAATCATTTCTAAAGCTACAATAGTCTTAGAAAGGAGAAAAGAAGTTGCAGAGGCTAGCGAGATGACTCAAGAAGAGATAATCAAGAGACAACTCTTGATGCAAAAGCAATTTACTCCTTATATTGTGCATTATCTTCTACTGAATATAACATAATATCTTCTTGTGAAACAGTTAAAGAAGTCTGGGATAGGCTGCACATTACCTATGAAGGAACTGATCGAGTAAAAGAAACCAGGATCAATATTCTGCTCGGTCAATATGAAGCCTTCAAGATGAAACCAGGAGAATCTATCACTGATATATTTAGTCGTTTTACAGAAATCGTGAATGGTCTTGAGTATCAAGGTCAACCAATCTCAGGACCCATGAAGGTTAACAAACTGCTGCGTGGACTATCCAAATATTGGAATCACGTAAAGATCTCAATAAGGGAGACATAAAGGATCGTGCCACTCTCTATTGACGAATTGGTTGGCACTCTTCAGTCCTATGAAATGGAGCAAATCAATGAAGAAGAAGATCCCAAAGGTAAAAAATCTATTACTTTAAAATCTAATGATAACTCTGATGTTACAGATTCTGAAGACGATATGGAGGATGAAGAGCTTGCTCTCATGATAAGAAGGTTCAGAAAACTGAACAAAAAGGGAAGAAGATTCAATTCGAAGAAACAAAGCTCTCAAAAGTTTCAAAATAAATCAGCTGAGGACGATGAATCTAATAAAGATGTGATTTGTTTTGAATGCAAGAAAAAGGGACACATCGGACCCAACTACCCCTTGCTGAAGAAAAAGAAAGGAAAAGCTGAGAAATACAAAAATGCACTCAAAGCATAAACTTGGAGTGACACTGAATGCGAAGAGAGTGATGGTGATTATGCTAATATTTGTTTAATGGCAAAATCAAAATCAGATTCAGACTCTGAGACAGATACAGACTCAGACTTAGACAGTGAAATCGAGGTAAGTAATTTAAAAATTCCTACTAAAGTCTCGAAATATATTAATGAACTTCGTCTTAGTCTAAAAAATTCTCTTAAGAGGATTTCCGAGCTAAAAAGGGAAAATTCTATACTGAAGCAACAAGAGATTGTTTGGAAAGAAAAGTTCGAAAATTTAGATAAAAGTTTTATTACTTTGAAAGAAAATGCAGACTCTCTTTCAAAAGAAAATACACTTTTGAAAAATGATATTTCAAGTATTTCAAAAAGGTTTTCTATAGGATCTGAGAAATTGGAAAAGATTCTTTCAGCACAAAGACCTTACTTTAACAAATCAGGCTTGGGAATGACTTCTGAAACCATTCCTCTAATTGATTTTCCAAAAGTAAAGGAAAGAATTAAATAAAGACCTACAAAAGCCTTTTATAGAAATCATTTTCAAAAAGTCTTTGTAAAACCTATTGGCCGTAGTGCTATTAAATGTTCAAAGTGCAACAGCATAGAACACTTTGAGAAAGAATGTCCTATGGTTTGGAGACCTGTTAAGAAAGTTTGGGCAAAGATCGTATATTGCACTAACTCCATTGGACCCAAGAAAGTGTGGGTACCAAAGAAAGCTTGAGTTCCTTTTTTAAATACAGGTCACCATCAAGAAAAAAGGTCAAATAGTACTTGGATAATGGATGCTCAAGACATATGACAGGAGATTCAAGCTGTTTTATAAAGCTCATCCAAACAAATGGAGGAAAAGTTTCTTTTGGTGGAAACAACAAAGGAAAAATTGTTGGATGTGGAACAGTAAAGATTGCAAGCTTGACAATCAACAACGTGCTCTTGGTAGAAGGGCTAAATTACAATCTACTCAGTATAAGTCAACTGTGCGACACAGGTTTCAAAATCAATTTTCAAGAAGAAATATGTTCGGGAACCAGTAAAGACTTCTCTCAGACTTTCACGGGGCGAAGACATGGGAACATCTATCTTTTGGACATCAAATCAGCAAAATCTCAATGTCTAATTTCAATTCAAGAAGAAGCTAATCTCTGGCATCGAAAACTTGGCCATATCAACATGAAGCAAATTGCCAAGATCTCTTCAAAAAAGCTTGTTTGTGGACTACCCAACCTGACATACCAAAAATCTGAATTATGCACACCATGTGTGTTGGGAAAACAGGTTAGAAGTTCTTTCAAACCAATAAATCAAGTTTCCACTAATCGTGTGCTGCAGCTCCTACATATGAATTTCTTTGGACCAATTAGAACTCAAAGCATCGGTGGAAAGAGATATTGTCTAGTAATAGTGGATGATTTTTCACGATTTACTTGGGTATACTTTCTAGCAAGTAAGTCTGAAACCTTCTCTTATTTTTTAAAGTTTGCTAAGAAAGTACAGAATGAGAAATGGTACGTTATTTCAAGCATACGGACAGACCTTGGAGGTGAGTTTGAAAATCAAGACTTTGCCAAATTCTGTGATGAATCTGGTTTTCAGCATATGTTCTCTTCTCCATACACTCCTGAACAGAATGGAGTTGTGGAAAGGAAGAATAGATCGTTGCAAGAAATAGCTAGAACACTTTTAATTGAAAGTAACATTTCTTCTCGTTTTTGGGTTGAAGTAGTTTCTACAGCATGTTATATTATTAACAGAGTTTTCTTAAGGCCTATTCTGGAGAAAACTCCCTATGAGTTGTTCAAAGGAAAGAAGCCAATTGTTTCCTATTTTCATGTGTTTGGTTGCAAATGTTTTATATTGAAAAATGCAAATGATCGAATTGGTAAGTTTGAAAAAAAATCAGACGAAGGAATCTTCCTTGGATATTCAACCTCAAGCAAAGCTTACAGAGTATACAATAAGAAGACTCAATCTGTGGAAGAATCGATGAATGTCAAATTTCAAGACCTTATACAAAATCAATCGATCCAGACTCAACCTGAAGAATCTGAACCTGCTCCAGACTCTACAAAGTCAAATTCCCCAGAAGCAGCCCAAACTTCAGAAGGTCATCAACGAACGAACGTTGAAGAATCAAATGAAGAAAAAGATCAGCAGTCTGTCAGACCAACCAGCAACTAGAAGCACAAGTCTAGTCATCCCAAAGAACTTATTATTGGTGACATTGATGAAGGGATTCGTACAAGATCCAAAAGGCATGAAGAGTCTAGCGCTGTGGCTTTTATTTCTGAAATAGAACCCAAAAGCATATAAGAAGCTTTAACTGATGAAAGCTGGATTGAAGCTATGCAAGAAGAACTCAGGTAGTTCAGTGTTAACGATGTTTGGGAATTAACTCCTAAACCAAAAGGTAAATCTGTTATTGGAGCTAAATGAGTTTTCAGGAACAAGATGGACGAGAAAGGAAAAGTTATAAGGAACAAAGCAAGACTCGTGGCCAAAGGATATACGCAAGAAGAAGGGATAGACTATGATGAGACTTACACACCAGTAGCAAGGTTAGAAGCAATTAGATTATTACTTGCTTTTGCTTGTTATAAGAATTTCATGTTATTCCAAATGAACGTCAAAATTGCATTCCTGAATGGATTTATCCAAGAGGAAGTCTATGTGGAACAACCTCCTGGTTTTGAAGACCCAAGGAAACCAGACTCTGTATTCAGACTAAAAAATGCGCTATATGGTTTAAAGCAAGCACCTCGAGCTTGGTACGATAGGTTAAGTAAGTTTTTAATCCAAAATGGCTTTGTTGAAGGTAAAGTGGACACTACTCTGTTTATTAAAAGAGAAAGTAAAAACTTTTTACTTGTTCAAATCTATGTTGATGATATTATTTTTGGATCACCTAACGAAAAGCTGTGCAACAAATTCTCTAAGTCTATGCAGAATGAATTCGAGATGAGCATGATGGGTGAACTATCATTCTTTCTTGGACTACAAGTAAAACAATTGAAGGAAGGAATTTTCATTCACCAAAAAAATATGCTAAAGAACTTGTTAAAATGTTCGGTTTGGAGAATTACAAAAAGACTGATATACCAATGTCAAGTTCTTCGAAGCTGAATAAAGATGAAGGAGGAAAGAAAGTTGACCAGAAGCTGTACAGGAGTATCATTGGTTCATTTTTTTTTTATCTTACTGCCTCTAGACCTGACATTTTGTTTAGTGTTTGCATTTGTGCCAAATTTCAATCAGATCCCAAAGAATCTCATCTAAGTGCTGCAAAACGCATCATCAAATACGTTGCAACAACCTCTAAGTTAGGTCTATGGTATCCTAAAGAATGAGACTTTACTCTCCTTGGATACTCAGACGCAGATCTAGCAGGATGCAGAGTTGATAGAAAGAGCACCTCGAGCACTTGTCAATTGCTTGGTAACAGGACAGTATCTTGGTTTTCAAGGAAGCAAAGTACTGTAGCTCTCTCAATAGCAGAAGTAGAGTATGTGGCTCTTGGAAGTTGTTGTTCTCAAATCCTATGGATAAAACAACAACTAAGAGACTTTGGAATCGAAGACTCATGCACTGAGATCAAATGTGACAACACCAGCGCGATTAATCTCACCAAGAATCCAATTCTTCATTCAAGAGCAAAGCATATAGAGATTCGACATCATTTTATTAGAGACCATGTTCAAAATAGAGAAGTCTTGATTCAATTCATTGACTCAAAGAATTAACTGGCGGACATTTTTACAAAGCCATTGGAGAAAAGTCTATTTGAGTCTATTCGATCCAAACTTAATATCTTAAAGTCTGAAGAAGCTCAGACTCAGGGATAAAAGTCTAAAGATGCTCAGACTCAAAAGATCAAGAATCATGACTGTAAGTCATTTCAGTTTTAGCAATTTATCTTTCGGATAAAATCTCGAAAAGGTACGATTGCTTATTAATCTGCAATTGATTGATGTTATCTTCCCAAGTTTTCGAAATTATAGCAATTATTCTTTTTCGAAAAGGAAGTTATTTTCTTTGAGATGACGGTTATTTATTTTTAAAAAGGCAATTATTTTTTGAAAATGCACTTTTTATTTTTCCTTTTATGACGATCCGTATACCTCGTTTCGATTGCTTTATATACTGTTTTTCTTCTTCTTTTTTACTCACAAACCCTAGAAGCACAGAATATCACTTTCTCACTTTTTCTCTAGTTTAATCCTTAAAGTTTTCATTTTTCTCACAAATCGAGTTTGGAAATTCTCTCAAAGACTGTGATAATGTCTTCTCAAAGAAAGTCCTCAAGGATTGCAAGCAGGGACCACAGCATATGCGTGAGGGTCCTACGCATTTTGACCTGATCGAGGAAGAAGAATCTCCAAGGCAACAGCAGAGTCCGCAACATTCTCAACCGCGCCATTCTCCTCAGGCTAGACAACAGAATGTTCAGCAACAACAGGCGGAGGAAGAAATTATTGAGGATGCCGAACCTATAAGGACTCTTAAGCCTGCCTTTACTTTCAAACTCTACTCTACCTTAAAGAACGGAGGTTCTCCAATGACCTTTATTGATGAATTTTTGAAAGAAAATGGGTACAGAAATGAAACCCATTTTTTTACAAACGATGGAACGTTTGAGAATTGCTCCTGCTGGTTCGGCAGAAAGGGCTTTTGCGAATTTCCCAAGTGATCCACGTGTTGGAGGATTTAGTCAACCTGATGGAAAGGATGACGAGGAAAAGATGTTCACTCATTTTAAGTCTAGAATGGGTGTTGCTACGAAGATTCAAGGAAGAAGAACAGATTTGTTTCGCTCTGAGGACCATAAGCGAGTTTACTCTAAGTTGCTGAAGCGAGGGGTGATGAACCCAAGAAGCGTGGATTTTGATTTTCTCGACTCTCTGAACGTGAAGTTACGGGAGAAATTTACTTTACTTCAACTTGAACGATTTTGCTCTGAGACAACAGTAGCTCATCCAGAACTTACTGCGTATTTCTATTCCAATCTAAGCTTTTTGGATGCGAATAGATTTTATTTCAGTGTTAGAGACCAGGATTATGTGGTTGATATGGACACTCTGGCTGATGTGATTGGAGTAAAGAGAGGGATGTTCCAATCAATTAGTGTGTCTATTGGTCGTGCAACTGTGGAGCTTGTTCGAGATGGAATGACAGAAGTTCGAATTTCGTACTTGAGGATGAGTGCCTCAAATGTCTTGCTTCACAAGATTGTGATTAACTATCTTAGACCCAAATCCACATCAAAGACTGACGTCTCCAATTCAAAAGCGAAGCTGATGTATGCTATTAATGCTGGTCAAAAGTTCTCTCTGCCGCACACTATCATGTTTCACATGTATAGATCAATGGTAAAGGACAAAGGCCAACTTCCTTATTCAGCACTTGTTACTCAGCTATTCAGACATTTTAAAATTCAGCCTCCCAAAATTCTGTGTGTTCAAACTTCTGATCAAATGGTGGTGAGACTGAAGATGGTTTTGAAAATGCGTCTGAAGGAGCTAAACAAGGCTTTAGAGAGATTTAAGGAGAAGACTCCTGTCAAGACTCGTCAAGATCCTGTGGCTGTAAAACGGAAAGGCAAGGAGCCCATGACAGCTCCATCTAAAAGAAGAAGAGCACTCATCTTGCAAGATGAAGAAGATGAGGAAGACATCACCATTTCCGCTCTTGCCTTAAGGAACTTACAGCGTCTTGTTCCAGAGACAGAGGATAGAGAGAACCAAGACAGAGAGGAAACAGAGTAGAGGAGTGAAGAAAGGGAATCGATGAGGAAAGAAGCAGAGGAAGGAAGAACTGCAGAAGAAGAGCAAAGATGAGAACAAGGTCATCGTGTCATTGAAGAAGAGACAGAGCATGAAGAATACTTCTCTCCACTTGAAGGCACTGAAACAGGGGGAGCTGCTGATAAAAGAGGTACTCCTTCACTTGCTTTTACTAGTGATGATGTCAGTCATTCTCCTGCCGATCCAGAAGATATATATGCCTCTCAATTTCCTGAAGAATGTAATGAGGTTTCATCTCCAAGTTTGGGTGCTCATGCTAAAGTGCCATCATCTGCCAATACTCCACAAACTTATCATGCTAAAGCAAACACTCAAACTGACAACTCAGCAGACTTTAGAAGATTGCTTGATGTTCTTATGGAGATGAGAGGTCAAATTTATGCTTTGGGATGCGAATTTCAAAATATGCAGAATGATAATCAAGCCTCTCCAGTTTCATTGCACGATCAAGTTCGGGCCTTTAATCTTCAAGTTCAAGAACTACCAAGGGTGAGGAAGTAGTGCAACTGAAGGAGGATCTGAGAAAGCTGGAGGAGACTATCAAGTCGATGGGAGATTTCCAGCTTGTTCGCGTTTCAAAACAATCTTAATTTTATCCAATTCTCTTTTTCGTCTCTACCTTTTTAATGCTGACAAAAAGGAGGAGAAGTTAGTGCATATTTGATTTGCAGATTTGATTTGATTTGACTTTAATTTTTGTTTGGTTGTGACTGGTTTGAACTCATTTCCTGTGGATGCAGATTCGATACTATCTTTATCCTAATCCATTTATCTTTTGTGAGATATCCTTGTTTGCTTGAGTATTGTCTTGCAGGTCAAAAGTATCCAAATTTGTAGGAAAGTTTTGTCACCATCAAAAATGGGGAAATTGTTGGAGAAAACTTCTTTATTTGTTTTGAAGCTGACAAAACGTTTCCATCGGTCTAGTCTGAAGACTTGCAAACTCTTTCATCAAAGTTTGAAGACCGCCAGACTCAAGATTTAAAGTCTGCTCTCATTGACAGTTTCTAGATCGACGAAGAAGACTTATCCAGATGTGAGTATTTCTTTAAAGTTTTGTTTCGAGCGGCTAAAGAAGTTCTCATGGCTGGAGATAGCATCTCAAGATCTATTATTCGTTTTGAAATCAATATGAGTAATTTGGATCCGTTGATTGGCGAAGTATACTTGGAAGGTTCTACTTATGGAAACCTAGATCCTGATTGTATGGGCGAGCAGGATTGGTGGGCTATCATCACATTCCTTAAGTAACTCGAGATCTCCCTAATTGATTCTGTCCAACAGGTAGATTGGAAGAACTCCTTTGGAATGTGCCAACGGTTATGAAGGCATAAAGGAGTATATAAGGAAGACGCTCTAGTTATTTGAGTGTGTGCGCGATAGATAAATTTCAAAGTCTGAAGCTCCTTGTTCTTTACTGATTCAATTGTTGAGCGTAAATTTGTACTAAAAAAAGAGTGTAGATATTTGTGAAGCCTTGTGGAAGTGTAGCAGAGTCTCTAAACTATGGAATCAAGGACGTGATACTGTAATGACTCTTTTGATTCATAGTGAAATCCAGCCAGTGGGCTGTCAGTGCGGGAGAGTGGACGTAGGCTTGGATTAAGCCGAACCACTATAAACCTTGTGTTCTTATTCTCTTCCCTGAACTCTTTTATTTTGTTCGTAACTCTATTTAATTGTTAAAGTATGATTTCCTTTGCAAAGTCTATTGTCAACCAGACTCAGGTTAAAAGTAAAATTTTACACTATATTCTGCAAAATTTATTTTCGCACCTATTCACCCCCCTCTAGGTGCTCGTACTAGCTCTTTCAGTAATGACCTCTAAAGATGGGCACGGTCGAGAATCCGATTCCTGGTCGAATTCTCAAGTCTATTTGCCTTAAAATTCTTGATGGTTTCTTCAGATAGTCTAGTTATCTCGAGAGTGATCAGTTCTGGGAACAGCCCTATAGGCGCGTCAATGAAATGTCCGATTTATTCAGTAGAAAACAGGGTTGAAAATCTGGGATGTCACAGGTACTGCCTCGTCTCCAGCGACCTTGAGCCCTACTACTGGGAGGTCCTACCCGCAGCCAGTTCCAACGTGCCGCAGTTTCGCGTGATCTTCTGAGAGGGGGGAGGAGTAGGGGAAGCGACCCTGATTTTCGGTGTCCTGCTTTGTATAATAAGAGTGCGAATTGTGGAGATTCTCGTTCTGTGTCTTGGATTGAGGGGAAAAAGATATGATTTTGCTTTTATATAGATGATGACAGTTGAGGATGATTCATATGAGCCTCTTGCTCTGTAATTGGATTGGGTAAGAAATTTGACTCCATGATGATACACTCTCAGGATAATGAGCAATTTTCGTGAAATAAACATGAGTGATACTGTGAATGGACATTGATATTGATGAAATAGCATTGATTCGATGTTTGCACTTGTTCAATCCTCATATAACAATATGCTATCGACACCCTGAAATTATACAACTTGGGAAAGAAAATACGCATGAACTTGTCTAATATATAAAGTTTGCAGTTACCTTTTCACATTGTAGATGCAGAGTTTCTCTTGATTCTGCATCACGAGATTGTAATGTTGTCGATGTCGAAGTCTCGATCTTCACAATTCTCAGCACTGTCAATGCTAAGACATGCAAGAGAGGCTCCCGCCATAAGCTCAGTCGCATTCAACTTGATAACTCATCGGTAGTGCTCGAACAACTGTTACCTTCGTTTGCCAAATTAGTTAATGTCGCAAACCCTTTTTTGGCTGCAATGGCTTCTGATCTTGGTTGCTTTGCTACATTTACACCTCGTTATTCAGTTGGTTTCTCCTTATACTTTCACAAAACAGCTCAATCTTCTCTCCATTAATATAATATTCTATATGCAAACTGTGCAACCGGCGGCATGTTAATAGGACTGATTTCACACGACTAATGCCACTGGGTGTGTACCAACGAGAACTCTGCTAACTGATGTAGTTCAGAATAGATACATAGGGAGTTATTAGATGTAATCCATAAAACAGTCTCACTCGTCAAGATTCCCAAGCAGGAGGGATAGCATCTCATCTACTTCCAAAGATATTTTGAAGGCTCTCTTTTACTAGATTAAGGCAAATAACAATCCCAACATAATTATATGGAAAACCACATAGCAATCCCAGTATAATTGTTAAAGAGAAGAGGCTGCAGGATCAATTCCTTCACATACAAGATAATAATTGATAATCTAAGGCAACGCGAACCCAATGGGAAATTCATTGGGTAAAGAAGAGGTGAAAAGGGGTAAACCCGAAACCCGACTCAGACCCGACCCAAACTAGTGCTTCGGGTATTACGCTTTTCGGGTCTGTTCAAGTCGTGTCAGAGCGCACTGCCTTATGATTTAGGTTGGGTCGTTTAACATTAAAACCCGACCCAACCCAATCCATTGACAGTCCTAATTATCTTGGCGAGAAAAGTACCCAGTTTCATGCGTACAAAGGGTCAAGGATATGCACCTCTAATGATTAATATCTCTTGTTATACAGGTTTTATGTGCGCTAAATAAATCTAAAATTTTTCTATGCATGTAATATTTGTTTTCCTTAAACAATAAATAAAATTAATGTTCTGCTAAGATTACAGCCGCAGTAATTTAATTTGTACCCGTGCATGGCACGGGCTTGCGCTCTAGTACTAACAAGTGTTTTTGTGTTCTAGGGGAGACATAGGTAATCTGATTGGGACGTGACCCTCTATTAATTTGACGCAGAGCCCTACTTTGCCCATTTTAATTTTTTTTCTCGGAAAAAGTACTAAAAAGACCTAAACTTATTGTATTGATACTAATTCAGCATTAAGCCTTTTAATTAGATCAATTTAGTCCTAAATTTTTTTACAATAATACAAATTCAGTACATCATGCAATTTAGGTCGGAAATCAGTGATGTGAACGCCAACAATCCTATGTGGTATCCCCGGCGTTGACATGGATATTTTAAAATGATTTTTTTTTTCAAATTTTCGATTTTTTTTAATTTTTTAGAAAAATTTCCTTTTTGTCATCTTCTTTTCTTTTTTCTTTGGATTGTGGCTGATATTGACCATTGCTGGAGACCAGCCACATTTGGGGGCCGACAAAGGCATCGTGGCCCTCACCGAATCTGGCAAGGGCAAGACCCTTGCATCTTAGGGGAGGGCGGCCCTCACCAGACTCAGCGAGGGTGGCAGGGGTCGAGCCCTTGCTAGACTTGGCGAGGACCGCCCTCACCCAAGCCACGAAGGTCTCACCCTTGCCAGATTCGGCAAGGGCAACCCTTGCTTGTGGTCAGTGAGGGCCATGGCACCTTCGTTGGCCCCTCACCTATGGCCGGTATGGTACAGTCCAAAGAAAAGAAAAAAAAGAAAAAAAAACTTAAAAAAATTGAAAAATTAGTAAAAAAATTATTTTAAATATTTACGTCAGCATCGATGATATCACATAGGATCCCTAATGTCCACGTCACTAATTTCTAGCCTAAATTGGTTGGATGAGCTAAATTCATACTAATATGAAAATGTTTATAATTAAATTGATCCAATTAAAATGTTTATAAATAAGTTGGTACCAATGCAATAAGTTTATGACTTTTTTGGTACTTTTTCCTTTTCTCCTCCTTTTCACATTTCTTTATCTCAAGGTTTCCTTTCCTTTCAGAATTAAGAAAACCACTTAAAGTTTTTAAAGATTGGCCTTTTCAATTCACTCTACAAATGAGCATATTCCTAGGGTTCGATATGGGAAAATAGGAACCTATTTCCATGCTGGTGTAATCTTAAAATTGTCGGTAAGTATCAAATCGACTAACCTAACAACTTGCTTGCTTGGTCATTTGTTGGCGATTACCAACAAGTTTTGACAAGTACCAACATTAATTATTATTTTCAAATTCACCTAATTATCGAATTACTAATGTGCTAAACTTACTATCTTCTATACAAAATTACCAACCTTAAGTTGAGTGATGCGCCAAATCTGTCACAACAAAATACTAATTAATTTTCAATCATTTGCCATCTTTTTATCTTGTTTGGTTTCATAAAGTACCATCATTTCTTTCTACTTCAAACATTACCAATTACCTTAATATTCCACCAAACTTAATTTTTTTGTCTCACCAATGCTTTTTAAGTTATTAACTATTATTCAAAATAATTAATCTTATTGAGGAACCAAATTAGTCACATTGAGATATTAATTAACTTTAATCACTTACCAAATTTTATCTTTTTTGGTCTTAATATGAAGAATATCCACATTTTGTTATTCTTCAAATATCACCAACTTCTTTATTAATCTAACAACAATTGTTTTTCTATCTTACCAAAGTCTTTAAAGATAATACTTTTTATTTGAGATTACCAAAAACCAACATTTTACATTTGTTATTTATCTAGTTAATTTTAATTACTCATCAACTTTTTTCACTTGCTTGGGTTAGAAAAGTACCACCATCTATCTATATTTGTTAGATTACCAACTAGTTAAATAACTTACCTATAATTATTTTTGTGGCTTACCAATGCCTAGAAAAGTTACCAATTCTTGTACGAAATTGCATACCTTAACTTAACTAGTATATCAACATTCGTCACATTCAATCTTGCTTGGTTTTGAAAGTATCAACATTTCCTTATGCTTATAAGGTTACCAACTACTTTGATAATCTACCAATATTTATCTAATGGTTTACCAATTCCTTTGAAGTTAGCCAACTCTTATTTGAAATTATCAATTTATTTTGGTCGTCATGCCAACATTCATCACATTAAGAGCCAACTAATTTTTCTCATATGGAAAAACAAGGTGCAGCAAGGGGTTTGCAAATTCATAAGGATGACAAAATTGCATCCTTAAAAAGGAAAAAAGAAAAAAGAAAAGAAAAAGCTCAATATGAAAGTTATAGGAAGAGGAACCGCAAAGTTTCTGGAAACTCACCTCAAAAGGCCTAGATGCCAAAGGCCTAAATTTCACGAAGACTCGAGATTGGTTGGGCGTGTTTTAATAAGCCCAATCTTGTCCTTGGCCCAAATTTTGGAGTCCAACTTAATCTTACGTGCAAACTGGGCTCAAGGGGCTCAGCCCGAGTCCCTATTTTCCAGAATAATAAAATCGAAAATTGAAAAAAATTAAAATATCGAAAACTTACAAAAAAAGAAAAAGAAAAGAAAATAGTATAGAAGCAGGTTTTGATTAATTTGTTTTATTTTAGCGTTAGATGTAGCTTAGTTTATTTATTTAGCATGGCTTTAGTTTAAAGGGTTGTAGTGGTTATCTATGTAGCTTAGGTTTTGATAGGTTGATCTTTTAGGCAAGTTATTCGACTCAATTTGAACTTAACTCATGTGGATTGTTGTCCTGGGGCTTAATAACAAGGCCATGTGTATCATTTGTATGATACTTTGTTGAGTTTACTCTCTTGCACTTCACTTTTATCGTCTTGTTTGTGATTTGTATGTTTTTCATTGATTGTGTACTCATGCATGGACATCATTTAGTGTCATAGATTAATACAATAGTCAAAGATTGTTTGAATCATTTAGGTAACAAATCAATAGGACATTAGTTATATAACTAATGTAATCATGTCATCAATCCCGGATCTTTGATTGTATAAGAAGTGAGGTATAGGATAGCTAACTTTTGATAAGGGTTTAGAAAAAACAATTGATAATCAAAATTTTTTTAAAGGAAACAGTTGATTCTAGATTTCCACAAAAGGTCATAGAAACGCAATAATAGATGGGAAAAAGCAAAATCGTTTGAGATTTATTTCATGACTAATCTTAAACTTTTCCCTTTTGCTGATGGCAGGGAAAAATAGTTTGTCTTTTCCATCTTGCTTAGTGTGCCAACCAAGGAGGTAACCTTTTGAGCGTCCTCCTTCAAAATTTCCTTGTGGGCTCTAAGAAAGTGGTTCTAAAATCTATTAAAAAAAAGTAGGTAATAGAAATTTTTTAAAGAACCAGTTGATTCTAAATTTCCAAGAAAGGTCATAGAAATGGTATCATAGGAAAAAGTAAGATCATTTGAGATTTCTTTCATCTCTGATTTAGAAGATCGGAGTAATTGTCCTCTAAAGTCTCTCATGATCCTCTACAGCATACTTCACAGCTGCATCGTCTACAAAGCTACTTGTTAAATGTGTTTTCTTATTTTCTTGTTCTCACTTCTATCAAGAACACATGAAATAAACAATTTGTAGGAGACAAAAAAAGTACACCAGTCACATACTATACACAACCTCATTAGTTGATTTTTTTTTTTTATAACCAAATTGTTTTGATTAATTAACATCATGTCGCAACTTACAAACATGAACATTTGGTGGAAAGGAAAAAAGAAGAAGAAATCCGATCTATCCGTAGTATAATAAATACCATATCGTTATGATTTATGGAAAGAATTGAACTTTGATATAATATAATGTCGTTGCTAGATCATGATTGGTCGAAAATTGATTTATTTATAAAGAGGGGACAAATTATTCAAAGTCAAGATCACGAGAAGATTGAGGTTGTCTTAAAGCAACAATAATAATTGATTCTAAACTTCCAAGAAAGGTCGTAGAAGCACGAGATTGGATGAGAAAAAGGAAAGCTTGTCTGTGATTCCTTTAATGACCGATCTTTAACTTTTCCCTTTTGTTGATGGCTGGGAAAAAAGGGCTAAAGTACTTTCCATTTCACACAGTACCCCAAAAGTTGAGGCTACTTTTGAGCGTTCCTCTTGGAAAGCTCCTCGTGGGTCTAAGAAGTTAGTAGCCAACTTCCTTTTTTTCATTAATTGCCAATTTTTTTCATGACCAATAATCCAATTCTCTTATCATTTGGCAAATTTTGTTTAATTGTCAAGATCTTAACTTTACCAATTATATAGAAAATTACCAATATATCTTTGGTGACTTCTCGATTTTTTTCCAAATTAAGTAACTCAATGGAAAAAGTTAATAAATTAAGAAAAACCAAATAAACATCTAAAGTGAACTTAAATGAGAGTTAGTGATGGGTTGAAAGCTTAATTGAAGAAAAGGTTGACAAATAAGAGTTAGTAAATTTAAGGCACAATAAAGAAAGGTGATTGAAAAATTGATAATAAAAATAATAAAAGTTGGCAATTGAAAAGCATATGATTATTTCCACTTAAAAAACCCCCAAATTGATATATATATGACAAATTTACCCAAAATGAATTTTTTGACCACAAAAAATCTAAGCCGGTACACTTGTAATAAATTTACTACAAATGACCACAAAAAACCCCAAACTAGTTCACTTGTAATAATTTTATCCAAAACTAATTTTTTTGAAGCCAAAAACCACAAACTGATATCATATACTTTCCATTAAATTGGATTTATATTATAAAAACTGCAAAATTGGTACGATTGTGATAAACAAAGAATAAAATCTCAAACCAGTATATCAAACAACTGTCATGTGTCATCCAACTTTGCAATTTGATAATAAAATTCAATATAAATTAATAGAGGAAAAATTTGTCACAAGTGTACTAGTTTGAGATTTTTTATGATAAAAAAAATAATTTGAGATAGATTGTCGCATGTGTACCAGTTTGAGATTTTTCATTATACTAAGCCAAAAAAATAAACTTGGTAACTAATTAAATAAGATTTGGTAACTTAAAATTAATTGATAATTTAAATAGAGAAAAATAGGTAAGTCACTCTAATTAAAGTTGGTAAGAATTTTTAGAAATGCAAAAAGAAGTTTGTAGATGAAAAAAGAAATGATAATTAAAGTTTGAAGGTGTTACCCTTTCATTTTTGTTTTTGGGCAAGTTTAGAAGTGCAACTCCACTCTTCTACATTTCTCAGACATTTCATTTGATTCTCGCCCCATCACTTGCGGGGCTTAGGGCCATTTCTTAGTCCTTCCTTCAATCATATCTCTACCACCTCACACTTTCCCGCATGACTATTGCCCGTTGACCATTGTTCCACACGTAGTTCTTGCAACTTCCTAGAAATGCACCATAATGCGTTTTGTATCATCCCAGGCTGTAAAATCACCACAGATTGTGGTGTGATTTGTTTTCAGAATTTTAGTAGGTGAGGACAAAAGAAAAAGGAGTTGTTTATGCTCTTTCTTCAGACTTAGACTTTATATGACCACTTTATAAGTGATGTTTTTTATGAGATTTCTATTTTCTCAACACTTCCGTCCCAACAAAAATACTTGTAAGCATTAAAAAAATCCCAAATTCCTTGGGATAAATGCATTAAAAAGAAAAGGACAAATTTTAGTGAATGGTACTTTATAGTTGGTGCCGATCTCGCTTTGGATAAAAATGTATTAGTAGCTTTTTTGCTAATGATATCTAAATTTTGACAACTCAATTAGTTGTTAATTGCATAAAAAAATAGGATTCAACCCGGATTCAACCCCGATCCCTTGCATTTTGCATATTAGTTGCATTTTTTTTCATGCATTATTTAAACCCATATATTTGCATTGTATCAGCGGTGGATGGATTTAAGTGAATTGTCTCGAACTTAACTGATAAACATGATTGAACCTATAAGAACATAAAATTTTGGCCAAGCCAATAGAACACTAAGTGGCCGAAATTTATAAATGGAAGAACTAAGAGGTGCCAAGGTGGAAAAAATTAATTCATAGGAGTAAATTCGGGGGATAAATACAATAACTTTATAAGAAAAAATTCATAGGACATTGCAAGAATGTATTCGCAACCATATCACGACAAGATTGGTTCTATTTCAATGGCTGAGATCCTTCTCATCACATTCGAGGGGCCCATATTGGTAGGAACAGTACAAGTGGGAAAAAGCAAGATCATTTGAGATTTCTTTCATGACTGATTTAGAAGACCGGAGTAATTGTCCTCTAAAGTCTCTCATGATCCTCTACAACATACTTCAAAGATGCATCGTTTACAAAGCTACTGGTTAAGTGTGTTTTCTTATTTTCTTGTTCTCACTTCTGTCAAGAACACATGAAACAAACAATTCACAGGAGACAAAAAAGTATACAAGCTCACATCACAACCTTATTATTTGATTTTTTCTATAACAATTTTTTTTATTAATAAACATTATGTCGCACCTCAGAAACATGAACATTTGGTGGAAAAAAGAGGAAAGAAGAAGAAATTCAATCTATCTGTCGTATAATAAATATCATATCGTTATGATTTATGGTAAGAATTGAACTTTAATACAATATAATGTCATTGCTGGATCAAAATTCGTCGAAGACTGAAATCATTGTAAAGAGGGGACAAATTATTCGAAGTCCAGATCAGGAAGAGATTGAGGTTGTCTCGAAGCAAGACAATGATAATTGATCCTAAACTACCGAGAAGGGTCGTAGAAGCACAACATTGGATGAGAAAAAGTAAAGCTCGTCTGTGATTCCTTACATGATGGATCTTTTCTTTTGTTGACGGCTGGGAAAAAAGGGTCAAAAGTACTGTCCATTTCACACGGTACGCCGAAAGTGGAGGTTACCTTTGGAGCGTTCTTCTTAAAAAGCTCGTCGTGGGCCTAAGAATTTAGTAGCCGTATTCCTTTTTTTATTAATTACCAATTTCTTTCATGACCGATAAACCATTCTCTTATTATTTGGCAAATTTTGTTTAATTATCAAGATATGAGCTTTACCAATTATATAGAAAATTACCAATATTTCTTTGGTGACTTCTCGTTTTTTTGATCAAATTAAGTAACTCAATGGAAAAAGTTAATAAATTAAGAAAAACCAAATAAACATCTATAGTTAACTTAAATGAGAGTTAGTAACCGGTTGAAAGCTTAATCGAAGAAAAGGTTGACAAACAAGAGTTTAGTAAATTTAAGGCACAATAAAAAAAGGTGATTGCAAAATTGATGATAAAAATAAGAAAAGTTGGTGATTGAAAAAAAAACTTGGAAACTAATTTAAATAAGAGTTGATAACTCAAAATTAATCAATGATCTAAATAAAGAAAAATAGGTAAGTCACTCTAATTAATGTTGGTAATGTTAAGGCATTTTTTGGAGATGCAACTAGAAGTTTGTAGATGATAAAAAAAAAAGATATTTAAAGTTTGAAGGTGTTACCCTTTCGTTTTTTTTAGGGCGAGGTTAGAAGTCCAACTCCACTCATCTACATTTCTCGGACATTTCATTTGATTCTCACCCCATCACTTGTGGGGCTTAAGGCGATTTCTCAGCCCTTCCTTCAATTATATCTCTACCACCTTGCATTTTCCTGCATGACCATCGCCCGTTGACCCTTGTCCCACACGTAGTTCTTGCAATTTCCTAGAAATGCACCATAATGCGTTTTGTATCATCCCAAGCCTGTAAGATCACCATAGAATGTGTTGTGATTTGTCTTCAGAATTTTAGTAGGTGCAGCCAACGTGAAAAGAAAAAGGAGTTGTTTATACTCTTTCCTTAGACTAGGACTTTATATGACCACCTTACAAGTGATTATTTTAATGAGATTTCTATTTTCCCAATGCTTACGTTCTAACAACAATATTTGTATGCATAAAAAATTCCCAGGTTCCATGGGGTAAATGCATTAAAAAAGAACAAATTTTAATGAATGGTGCTATAATTGGTGGCGAACTCGTTGTGGGTAAAAATGCATTAGCGGATTATTAAACGCATATATTTGATTGGACTGCGGCGAATGGATTTAAGCGAGTTGTCTTGAACTTAACTGATAAACTAGACTGGACCTATAAGAGCATTAAATTTTAGCCAAGCTAGTAGAACACTAAGTGGCCAAAATTTATAAATGGAAGAACTAAGAGGTGACAAGGTGGAAAAAATTAATTCATTAGAGTAAATTCGGGGATATAGACAATAATTTTATAAAACAAATTTCAAAGGACATTGCAGGAATGTCTTCGTGACCACTTCACGGCGAGATTGGTTCTATTTCAACGGCTGAGATTCTTCCCATCCCAATCGAAGGGCCTATATTGGTGAGAATAGTGCAAGATCGTTGCCCTTGCCCTTCCCATCCCCTCCCCTACCCTTTCTCCCCCCGGGCCCAAAAATTAAGATATTATAATAATATCTCTATCCACTCTTTCCCATATCTGTCCTTTCTCCACGGTAAATTTCCAGGAACTTGTCCCAAAACTCGAATCACCTCCCATTCCCTTTTTTTTTTTATGACCAAAAAAAAAACCCCAACACACACCCGAGTCGACACCAAGCACATCATCATTAATGCAGCGTGGTCGTACACATTGATATAAACAATAAATTAAAAAAGAAAAGATGAGAGCCAATCTAAGCTAGGATTGGTCGGTCAATAAGAAAGAATATCGGAACGTCGGGTTTTTTTTTTTTTGGTCGAAATCGGAACGCCAGGTTCGAGAGATAAGGAATATCGAGAGTAATATATATTTATTTTAAAACAAGAAAGGTGAGATTAATATTTCACACAAAAAAAGAAAAAGCAAAAAAGAAAAAAAACAGTATAAAAAAGCTCATTGGAACGGCCGCTTCCGCACAACCCTTAAGACACGCAACAATTTAGAGAGGACGGCTCACAATTTGAGAGACAAAAAAGAAAGAGAAAAAAAAAAACACTATAAAAAGAAACAATTTGATTGTCCTTTTTTTTTGTCGAAATTGAAATATATTAAATAGCTCGAAAGTCTGAGTAGAAAAGACTTGAATTTAAACAAATTAAAGCCAAAAGGGTTTCGGAGGGCTGGACGCCTCGTTGATCAAATTCTCCAAATCCCACGAGCAGCTGGTCTCATCCAGGGTTTTAACCATTGTGATACTCTCCATCTGTTCAGCCAAAGCCGATCTCACCCATCTCACAAACACGTCCACCAATTCTCCATCTTTGTTCCGGCACACGCAGCTTATTGCTCCTACCGGCGAATCCGAGGAGTAAGACCCATCAATATTGATTTTGAGGGCATTTGCAGTCGGCCTTTTCCAGTTCTGAGGTAAGGAGCCTTCGTCACCGTGCGCTTTCTTCTTTGATTTCGCCTGATTTGTAAAGCAGAGATTCTTCGCCTTGGCTAAGCTGATGATTTTCTTTGGGTTCGGTTTCTGTTGGCGAAAAATTGTGTTGCAGTCCCTGGCGGTTTCCGGTGATTCCAGGCGGCATCCGGGCTCCACTTGACGCCACCGCTTGATGTTTTGTTTCCTCTGCTACGTTTGATTTCCTTTCGCAGGTTGCATAGAGCAGACTAGCATTGATCGAATCCACACTGTCGCCGTCAGGGAGGGTCCGGGCGACCCCAGCTTTCTAGTTAAACTGGCCAACACCAACAAACCTTCACCGTTGCATCTCTTGTTCTAGCGAACCTGTCTGCAATTTGCTGCGTCCGTGCTGAATAGCCATCTTTGCTGCTTTGGTCCTGACGTTCCTCCTCACCCGTCGCTGTAAAGCTGCCCGTCGCCAGTCCCAATTCTTGGAAACAAATACTTAAAACTAGGTAATTTCTTGAACAATTTGATAGGTAGCAATTATTGATTATCTAATTTGATAGTATTCGATAATAATCTTGATTTGTTTGAGATTTTTAAGCATCTCCATGTTAAGCAATTTCCTATTTCAATAATTTGATCTGGGTTATGGATTGCATAACAATTTTAAAAAAAAATTAATAATAATTTTAATTTTCCTTATACGTAAATTTTAATTCAATAAAAGATTACATAAACAAGTCATCCAACCTAAATGAATGAGTTAACAAACTTTCATAAAATTCTATTTTCCAGATCTTCTTTTAGAAATGCATGTATAATTAAAATTAAAAAGCACCCAAAATTGTCAACAATCCAGCTTTTTTAGATTTATTTTTCTTGTTGCTTTTGACTAGTAATAGTACAATAAAGTAACTCCAAAAAAGCAGCATTTTGTTCGTGACCAAAACGATCAGGCCACTCAAAGCATCCTTGAACAGTAGTAAGTTTGCTTCTGACGCTAATTGCAATGGGGGAGCGATTTTTTGTCTCTCTTTTTAATTTATTTTTTGGATTGTCATCTTGTCAAGTAACTCTTTTCCTTTTTCTTTTAAATGAGAAATTTTAATCTCAAGCTACTGCCAATTCTTTTTTTTTTTTTTTTTTAGATACATGTGCTTCATATTTACATTTTACTTAGACCGTCAAACTTCCACTTTTTGTTGATTTAACTCCGGTGGGCACCGGAAGTGAAAACTTGTGGCTTTGCTTCACCAACACGGTATCTTACCCTTTTTCTGGTTACCTTTCCGGAAAAAAAAATGTAAGGAAAAAAGGGAAAAAGCGAAAAGACGACAAATTCTAATTAAAGGACGATGATATGGTCCACCACCGATAGTGGATTTCCAGCTTTACCCTTTCACTAGCATAAGACAAAAAAAATAAAAAATAAAAACCTAGTTTCGAGCTTGCATCGCTGAGTTTTATGTTTTACTGGTTTTTTAATTAAATCTTTACTGCCGACACAATTATACATTTTTTCCCTTGAAATATATTTATTTTCACAACAGATAAAAATTGATAAGTAATTTACATATGATTTTCTTATACTTGAATAAACATTTTACATTTTAACAACAAAGAAAACGGTTTTGCTTTCTTTTTTTTTTGGTCAGAACAGTTTTGCTTTCTAAAAAGCACAAAAAAATAAGTCTTAAGAAAACTACTCTATGATGGGGATTATCTCCTTACGTTCTATTTTATTATATGTCATTTGTGAAACCAGACTACGCCTATCAATAATTCCCTTAACATTAACTAGAGATATTACTTTACCATAAGTTGTCCAAAACATAAAACTTAATCATCACATTTTATTTAATATAACGTTTCTAGAGCAATTCACGAACGTCAATTTGCCTTTCTAATTTTAGGTTTACTTAGACTTGACTCTGGTGGGCCCATGGAGTCAACTATTATAAACTTGCTCGAAATACACGATACCGAATTTCCCATCCGCCAATCAACTTCTGGTGCTTAGGCCATTTCTTAATCCTTGAATCATATATTTGCAATTTCTGTCGATCAATTCCGCAACATGACGGAAATGGAAACTGAGCCTCGCTTAACTACCTGACCATTGCTCGTTGGCCCCCGTTAAGGCATGTCAAATTTTTTGTCATTTGCTTTCAGAATTTTAGCGGACGCTAAGATGGAAAGAAAAAGGAGCTCTTCTCTGGGAACAGTATCCACTAGCCATGGCTCGTCTGGAACTGAGTACGACGTGTTCTTGAGTTTTCGAGGACCGGATACTCGCGCTACCTTCACAGATTCCCTCTATCATACCCTGTTGGATAAGGGTATCAGGGTTTTCATAGACAAGCAGGGGATTGATGTTGGTGCAGAGATTGGTCCTGAGATTTACCAAGCCATTGATGACTCAAAAATCTGCATTCCCATCTTCTCCAGAGATTACACCTCCAGTAGCTGGTGCCTGCGCGAGCTAGAACACATGATGCAGCGTTGGAAAACCAATGATTTGGAGGTTATGCCCATTTTCTATGACGTGGAACCTTCTGACCTGAAGCTTGAAACCGGAGTGTATGCGGATGCACTAACTCTGCATAAAGAAAAACATGGGCCCGAGATTGTGCAACGCTGGGCGGAGGCGCTCAAGGAAGTTACCGGAATCAAGGGATGGGACACTAAAAACACAGGGTATGTTAACTCACTCAACTCCATCTTCCCTTCCTCTCTGTTTCTTTTGCTTGAAGGCAGATTATGATTTGAACAGCCCGATTTTTTCTTAGTTGTGGACCAAAAATTGTGATGGATATCGCCGTGAATTCTTGACTCCATTGTCTCGAGTCAAGGATTACATATCGTCCTAGATTGAATAGAACCATATTGAATCATGTATTTATTCTTTTGTTTGCTGGGTCCAGCGTCAATTTCATAACTTTATGTTCTTGTGTGATCTTGCAAGTGAAAAAGTTTGCTACCAATCTTAAAATTCACTTGATATTCATTGCTCGACATAAGAATGATAACCTATCATCCTAGTTGAACATAACCAGAGAATCATGTATTTATTCTTTTGTTTGCTGGGTCCAGCGTCAATTTCGTAAGTTCATGTTATTCTTTGATCTTGCAAGTGAAGAAGTTTGCCACCAATCTTGTAATTCACTTGACAATGTTTTGTTTCTTGACACAGCCACGGAGAACTAGCACATTTGATTGCTCGGAAAGTGTCGGTTAAGCTTAAGGTGTCTTGTGTGCATATATCTGATCATTTAGTTGGAATGGATGAATCAGCAAATGAACTAGTAGATTTGCTGAATGTCGAATCTAAGGATGTAAGGCTTATTGGTATTTGGGGAATGGGTGGAATAGGCAAGACAACTCTTGCCAAGGTTGTCTATGACAAACTATATACTGATTTTGACAGTTGTAGCTTCATTTCAGATATTCGAGAAGCATTGCAAGGTTCTGGCCTGTTAAATGTGCAGAGGCAGTTACTCTCTGACATCATTGGTAATGTGGGGGTTGAACTTTCTAGCGTTGATCATGGGAAGAATATGATCAAAAATCGATTTTGCAGAAAAAAAGTTCTTATTTTTCTTGATGATGTAGATCATGAAGGTCAACTTATGGCATTGGCAGCAAAGGAAGAATGGTTTGGTTCAGGAAGTAGAATAGTTGTTACAACAAGAGACAGAAGTATTTTCTGTAAACTCCAAGATCAATTTGAACATTGTTTGATTTATGAAGTTAAGGAACTCAACAATCTCACAGCTCTTCAACTATTTAGCAAGCATGCCTTTAGAAGCAACTCTCCTCCTAATGCATTCTTGAGTCTATCTGAGAAAGTTGTTGCAAAAACTGGAGGGCTTCCTCTGGCTGTCGAAGTTATTGGCTCATTGTTATGTGGAAAAAAAGAGGAAAGAGTGTGGCGAGATACATTGAAAAAGATGGAATATTGTCAACGGAGGGACGTGAAGGAAAAGTTAATGTTGAGTTATAAGGCATTAGATCATCCGCAACAACAAATATTTCTTGATATCGCTTGCTTTCTAGCTGGACAAGATAAGAGCTATCCATATTACATGTGGGATGACTGTGGATTTTTTCCGAGTGAGGGGATTGATATTCTGCTTTTAATGTCCTTAGTGAAGATTGGAGAAATGAATAACCTATGGATGCATGATCAGCTTAAGGACTTGGGCAGCAGCATTGTGTATGAAGAAAATTGCAAAGACCCAACAAAGGGTTCTCGAGTGTGGCAGGATATTTGGGTTGGTCCGGATATTGTCCAGCAAAAGAAGGTACAAGTCTAAGTGCACCCTCGTATTCTTTTTTCATTGCAAAAAACTTCCTTGGTTTGTTTTCCCTTTATTTTGGGCTCTATTTGTAACTCGTCAATTTGAACCGACTCTTTCTCAATTTAGGGAACTGAAACTGTTGCAGTGTACTGTAATCAATTTAAGGTGCCTCTCCAAGACTCTGTTTTGACATCAAAAGACTTTATCAAAGTGCCAAATATTAGATTTCTTAAATTGTATGGTGGGGTCCTCTCTGGAGACTTTGGGGATCTCTTTTCAGAATTGAGATGGCTTTCTTGGCATGGTTGTCCAAAAGAAATTCAGGCAACCAACTTTTGCCCAAAAAATCTAATCATCCTTGACCTGGCGTGGAACACCTCAATAGATGAACATTGGGGTGGTTGGACTCAACTCAAGGTATGTATGTGTGTGCAAATAATTTAGGAAAACATGTTAAATTTTCTTCCAGTCACACCAGCTTGTGCGCACGTGGTCATTGATTGTCATCCTTGATCTCCTTTTTATTATTATTTTATTGAAGTCTATTGGTTTAATTCATAAAACAACTCTTGGTCTTGAAAAAGGCTTATGACACCGATCCCTCATTCCTTAGGTCTGAAACTTAACCGTTATGTTTTCACTAGAAAAACATCAAATCAAACAATTACTTTACATTTATGTCGTAGATGTCATTCACGAGATAATGCCACTTGTATATCCCTGGTGAAGACACTTTGGTCAACAGAACGACCGGTACCCTTGACCACCTTTATTTGTTGATTCAATATTGTGTTCATAGATATTTTGTTGTGTTAATGGAGAGAATTTAACTTGTGCAGATTTTTCAAGATTGCATTTGTCATTTTTACCTAATCAAACAATTAACTTACTGAAAAAAGAAAAAAGATGTTATGATTTGGTTGATGGTCATCAATCTGCGTTGCATTTTATAGTTTTACATTGATATTATGTTATTGCTGTTTTACCATTTATGTTGATTCTTCTCCAATGGCTTTCTTCAATTCAAATTGATGGTAGCTGTATGATTAAAGGGTATTGTAATTTGTACATTCTATGTCACTAGTAACTACATTTTTGGGTTGCACAATAAATAAATGTAATGACTTGATTAGATATTCATACATATTTCGTGATTTCTATAATTTGTAGGGTTGTTAGATTGTCTAATGGAATAAATGTCATCGCTTAACATCTATTGACTAACATTACTATTTAAAGAACAATTTATAAACATTCACGTTTTTTCGAGTTCCCTAATCCCCCCAACCAGTTGTCACGAATAATAAATGTTTAAAGTTGAGTGAAATATAAGTAGTGACCATCTATAATATACAAGGATGCGATGCAGAAGAAAAGCAAACAACGGGGAGAAATTAGCAAATCAATAGAAATTGGCAAATAAATTTGAATATGCAAACTGTTTTATTTTGAACATTAATACTGTTAAATGAACATTATACTTTTCTCAGCTTATGTGAAAGCTAATACGACCCTTATTTTAATAAATGGAACACACAAAAAGAAAAAGTAAAGTGCAAATATAAATTAGTTTACAGTCATAAAACATGTAAGACTATTTTCTATATTGAAATTTAGAAGATATATTCATATAGGAACAACCGTAGAGTTTATAGCCATAAGTACTAGTGGTGGGGACAAAATCGCTAATTTGATGATGAAGTTGGAAAGGAATGTTATAATTATAGGATGTGTTGGTTCAATGGGGGAATAATTTGAGAATACATCCATTTTCTTTTATTTGTGGCTGGGGACAATATTGGAAGAAATTAAAAAAGTGTGACGGAGAGTGGTTTTGGCTTAAGTTAGGAATGCATATATAGAGTATTTATAAGGTTATTTTGGTGGAATGCTTGCTTAGTCGATATATTTGCTTATCTCATGCAAAATACATAATCATTTGATAGGTGGCTACAATATTGAAAGTCCTTGATCTGTCGCAATGCAGAATGTTGAAAGAAACTCTTGAACTCTCTGCATTTTTATCCTTAGAAAAATTAATTATAAAGTGGTGCAAAATGCTTACGAAACTTTCCGACTCGATTAGAATGCTGAAATATTTAGTTGAGTTGGATGTCTCACAAATAAGTATTGTGGAGTTGCCAAATAGCATTGTCAATATAAAGAGCTTGAAATTGTTGAAAATTAACCATAGTCACATGCAAAAGTTACCTAATGCCATTGGGATGATGGAGAAACTTGAGGAAATTCATGGAGTAGGTTGCCGGCAGCTAAAAGTGATATTGTGGGACTACCGTCCTTATAGATTTTGAAATTAACAATAACTTGTGTGGAGAATGTGCCAAAGCTTCCATAGAGTCTATGTCTATCCTCATATGTTTCAAAAAAAGATTAGGAGATCTCCAATTTAGCAAGTCTAAATGAAATTATGTTTTCCCATAACAGTCTAGGTGTTACCATTTATAAGAGTACTGTTAGTTATATTCTGTCCTTAAATTATTCAATGCGGGGCTAATTTAAGAATAGATCAATTTTCTTTTATTTGTTGTTGGGGATAACTTTGAAAGAAGTGTGACAAAGAGTGGTTTTGGCTTAAGTTAGGAATGCATATACAAAATATTTATAAGGTTATTTTGGTGGAATGCTTCCTTAGTCGATGTATTTGCTTATCTCCTACAAGACTAACATAAATTAAATTCGTTGGATATACATAATCATTTGGCAGGTGGCTACAAGATTGAAGGTCCTTAATCTGTCGTTATGCAGTATGTTAAAAGAAACTCCTGAGCTCTCTGCATTTTTATCCCTAGAAAAATTAATTTTAACGGGATGTAATATGCTTACGAAACTTTCCGACTCGATCGGAATGCTGAAATATTTAGCTGAGTTGGATGTCTCACACACAAGCATTGTGGAGTTACCAAATAGCATCGTCAATCTAGAGAACTTGAAAGTGTTGAAGATTGACCACAGTTGCATTCAAAAGTTACCTGATGCCATTGGGATGATGGAGAAACTTGAGGAAATTTATGGAGAGGGTTGCCGGCAACTGGAAGTGATTCTTAGTGATATCGTGGGACTACCATCCTTGCAGATTTTGAGATTAACAGAAACAAGTGTGGAGAATGTACCCAAGCTTCCAGAGGGTTTGGTAAGTCTATGTCTATCCTCACATGTTTCGAAAGAGATTAAGAGATCTCCAATTTAGCGAGTCTAAAAATCTGAAATTATGTTTTCCCATAATATTTTAGATGTTACCATTTATAAGAGTAGTGTTAGTTATATTTTTCTTTTTATTATTCGATGCGGGGGTGATTTAAGAATACGATCCATTTTCTTTTATTTGTTGTTGGGGACAACTTTGAAAGAAGTGCGACGAAGAGTGGTTTTGGCTTAAGTTAGGAATGCATATATAGAGTATTTATAAAGTTACTTTTATGGAGTACTTGCTCAGTCGATATATTTGGTTATGTTTTGTAAAACTAATATAAATTAAACTCGTTAGATATACATAATCATTTGGCAGGTGGCTACAAGATTGAAGGTCCTTGATCTGTCGCACTGCAAAATGTTGAAAGAAACTCCTGAGCTCTCTGCATTTTTATCTTTAGAAAAATTAATTCTAAAGGGGTGCAAAATGCTTACGAAACTTTCCGACTCGATCGGAATGCTGAAATATTTAGCTGAGTTGGATGTCTCACACACAAGCATTGTGGAGTTACCAAATAGCATCGTCAATCTAGAGAACTTGAAAGTGTTGAAGATTGACCACAGTTGCATTCAAAAGTTACCTGATGCCATTGGGATGATGGAGAAACTTGAGGAAATTCATGGAGTAGGTTGCCGGCAGCTAAAAGTGATTCTAGTGATATTGTGGGACTACCATCCTTGCAGATTTTGAAATTAACAAAACAAGTGTGGAGAATGTACCAAAGCTTCCATTTGGTAAGTCTATGTCTATCCTCACATGTTTCAAAAAAGATTCGGAGATCTCCAATTTAGCGAGTCTAAAAAATCTGAAATTATGTTTTCCCATAATATTTTAGATGTTACCATTTATAAGAGTAGTGTTAGTTATATTTTTCTTTTTAATTATTCGATGCGGGGGTAATTTAAGAATAGATCCATTTTCTTTTATTTGTTGTTGGGGACAACTTTGAAAGAAGTGTGACAAGAGTGGTTTTCGTTTAAGTTAGGAATGCATATACAGAGTATTTATAAAGTTACGTTTATGGAACGGTTGCTTAGTTGATATATTTGCTCATGTTCTGCAAATCTAATATAAATTAAACTCGTTGGATATACATAATCATTTGGCAGGTGGCTACAAGATTGAAGGTTCTTGATCTGTCAAACTGCAAAATGTTGAAAGAAACTCCTGAGCTCTCTGCATTTTTATCTTTAGAAAAATTAATTCTAAAGTGGTGCACAATGCTTACGAAACTTTCCAACTCGATCGGAATGCTGAAATATTTAGCTGAGTTGGATGTCTCACACACAAGCATTGTGGAGTTACCAAATAGCATCGTCAATCTAAAGAGCTTGAAAGTGTTGAAGATTGACTATAGTTGCATTCAAAAGTTACCTGATGCCATCGGGATGATGGAGAAACTTGAGAAAATTTATGGAGAGGGTTGCTGGCAATTGGAAGTGATTCTTAGTGATATCGTGGGACTACCATCCTTGCAGATTTTGAGATTAACAGAAACAAGTGTGGAGAATGTACCCAAGCTTCCAGAGGGTTTGGTAAGTCTATGTCTATCCTCACATGTTTCAGAAAGAGATTAAGAGATCTCCAATTTAGCGAGTCTAAAAAATCTGAAATTATGTTTTCCCATAATATTTTAGATGTTACCATTTATAAGAGTAGTGTTAGTTATATTTTTTCTTTTTATTATTCGATGCGGGGGTGATTTAAGAATAGATCCATTTTCTTTTATTTGTTGTTGGGGACAACTTTGAAAGAAGTGCGACGAAGAGTGGTTTTGGCTAAAGTTAGGAATGCATATACAGAGTATTTATAAAGTTACTTTTATGGAGTACTTGCTCAGTCGATATATTTGGTTATGTTTTGTAAAACTAATATAAATTAAACTCGTTGGATATACATAATCATTTGGCAGGTGGCTACAAGATTGAAGGTCCTTGATCTATCGTACTGCAAAATGTTGAAAGAAACTCCTGAGCTCTCTGCATTTTTATCTTTAGAAAAATTAATTCTAAAGTGGTGCAAAATGCTTACGAAACTTTCCGACTCGATCGGAATGCTGAAATATTTAGCTGAGTTGGATGTCTCACACACAAGCATTGTGGAGTTACCAAATAGCATCGTCAATCTAAAGAGCTTGAAAGTGTTGAAGATTGACCACAGTTGCATTCAAAAGTTACCTGATGCCATCGGGATGATGGAGAAACTTGAGAAAATTTATGGAGAGGGTTGCCGGCAACTGGAAGTGATTCTTAGTGATATCGTGGGACTACCATCCTTGCAGATTTTGAGATTAACAGAAACAAGTGTGGAGAATGTACCCAAGCTTCCGAGGGTTTGGTAAGTCTATGTCTATCCTCACATGTTTCGAAAGAGATTCGAGATCTCCAATTTAGCGAGTCTAAAAATCTGAAATTATGTTTTCCCATAATATTTTAGATGTTACCATTTATAAGAGTAGTGTTAGTTATATTTTTTCTTTTTATTATTCGATGCGGGGGTGATTTAAGAATCGATCCATTTTCTTTTATTTGTTGTTGGGGACAACTTTGAAAGAAGTGCGACGAAGAGTGGTTTTGGCTTAAGTTAGGAATGCATATATAGAGTATTTATAAAGTTACTTTTATGGAGTACTTGCTCAGTCGATATATTTGGTTATGTTTTGTAAAACTAATATAAATTAAACTCGTTGATATACATAATCATTTGGCGGTGGCTACAAGATTGAAGGTCCTTGATCCGTCGTGACCGCAAAATGTTGAAAGAAACTCCCGAGCTCTCTGCATTTTTATCTTTAGAAAAATTAATTCTAAAGGGGTGCAAAATGCTTACGAAACTTTCCGACTCGATCGGAATGCTGAAATATTTAGCTGAGTTGGATGTCTCACACACAAGCATTGTGGAGTTACCAAATAGCATCGTCAATCTAGAGAACTTGAAAGTGTTGAAGATTGACCACAGTTGCATTCAAAAGTTACCTGATGCCATTGGGATGATGGAGAAACTTGAGGAAATTCATGGAGTAGGTCGTCGGCAGCTAAAAGTGATTCCTAGTGATATTGTGGGACTACCATCCTTCCAGATTTTGAAATTAACAGAAACTCGTGTGGAGAATGTACCAAAACTTCCAGAGAGTTTGGTAAGTCTATGTCTATCCTTACATGTTTCAGAAAAAGATTCGGAGATCTCCAATTTAACGAGTCTAAAAAATCTGAAATTATGTCTTCCCGTATTTAGATGTTACCATTTATAAGAGTCGTGTTAGTTATATTCTGTCTTTTAATTATTCGATGCGGGGGTAATTTAAGAATAGATCCATTGTCTTTTATTTGTTGTTGGAGACAACTTTGAAAGAAGTGTGATGAAGAGTGGTTTTGGGTTAAGTTAGGAATGCATATATAGAGTATTTATAAAGTTACTTTTATGGAGTACTTGCTCAGTCGATATATTTGGTTATGTTTTGTAAAACTAATATAAATTAAACTCGTTGGATATACATAATCATTTGGCAGGTGGCTACAAGAGTGAAGGTCCTTGATCTGTCGCACTACGAAATGTTAAAAGAAACTCCTGAGCTCTCTGCATTTTTATCCTTAGAAATATTAATTCTAAAGGGATGCAAAATGCTTACGAAACTTTCCGACTCGATTGAAATGCTGAAATATTTAGCTGAGTTGGATGTCTCACACACAAGCATTGTAGAGTTACCAAATAGCATTGTCAATCTAAAGAGCTTGAAAGTATTGAAGATTAACCAGACTCGCATGCAAAAGTTACCTGATGCCATTGGGATGATGGAGAAACTTGAGGAAATTCATGGAGTAGGTTGCTGGGAGCTAGAAGTGATTTCTAGTGATATTGTGGGACTACCATCCTTGCAGATTTTGAAATTAACAGAAACTCGTGTGGAGAATGTACCAAAACTTCCAGAGAGTTTGGTAAGTCTATATCTATCCTTACATGTTTCAGAAAAAGATTTGGAGATCTCCAATTTGGCGAGTCTAAAAAATCTAAAATTATGTTTTCCCATAACATTTTAGATGTTACCATTTATAAGAGTTGTGTTAGTTATATTCTGTCTTTTAATTATTTGATGCGGGGGTAATTTAAGAATAGATCCATTTTCTTTTATTTGTTGTTGGGGACAACTTTGAAAGAAGTGTGACGAAGAGTGGTTTTGGCTTAAGTTAGGAATGCATATACATAGTATTTATAAAGTTACTTTTATGGAGTACTTGCTCAATCGATATATTTGGTTATGTTTTGTAAAACTAATATAAATTAAACTTATTGGATATACATAATCATTTGGCAGGTGGCTACAAGATTAAAGGTCCTTAATCTGTCGTACTGCAGAATGTTAAAAGAAACTCCTGAGCTCTCTGCATTTTTATCCCTAGAAAAATTAATTTTAAAGGGATGTGATATGCTTACGAAACTTTCCGACTCGATTGGAATGCTGAAATATTTAGTTGAGTTGGATGTTTCATGGACAAGCATTGTAGAGTTACCAAATAGCATTGTCAATCTAAATAGCTTGAAAGTGTTGAAGATTGACGACAGTGACATGCAAAAGTTACCTGATGCCATTGGGATGATGGAGAAACTTGAGGAAATTTATGGAGAGGGTTGCCGGCAGCTGGAAGTAATTCCTAGTGATATTGTGGGATTACCATTCTTGCGGATTTTGAAATTAACAGAAACTCGTGTGGAGAATGTACCCAAGCTTCCAGAGAGTTTGGTAAGTTTATGTCTGTCCTCAACAGTCTCGGAAAAAGATCCGGAGATCTCCAACTTAGTGAATTTAAGAAATTTGGAATTATGTTTTCCCCTTACATACTCCGTCTGTCCCAGGATTCCAAAAAGTTACATGTCCAGCCCATATTGTAAGTTAGAACTTCCAATTATCACCAGCAGAGCTCATATTTGGGTTGCTTTCGCTGTCTAAAAGAACTTGAACTTGAGAATTGCGACAACCTACGCATTGTGTTGGACAGTTGCCCTCTGATTTGAGGATATTTATAGTTACCAATTGCAGATTTCTTGAAGTTGTGGACCTTTCCAACTTATCTAACTTCAAGAATCTCGAGGACCTCAAAGTATGGGATTGTTCGAGACTGGTTGAAATTCGAGGTCTTGACAGGCTGGAATCATTGAAAAGTCTTTACATCGAATGCTGCGGTCCCTTACTACGCTTACCTGATCTATCCACCTGGAAGGAGCTGACGGAGTGGGATGTTGATGCTCTTGTGACAAATTTGGCAAGAGGAAAAAAAGTAGCTCGAAGTGATGATCTCCCACTCTAGCACTTGAAAAAACTTGTAAGATTGGCAAATCCTTATTATGTTGGCTCGTGTTTTATTTGATTTGTGATACTAGTAGGGTCCTTTTTTTTTGGTCATGGGGTATTTCATGTGCCCAGGCCTCTACTTCTACTTCTGATGAACAAAGGATACATACGCTATTAAGCCTCTTCGAACTTTGTTGGAACTTTTTGGGCCTATGATATTATTGGGTTTTGACCACGCAATGCAAATCCCAAAACATTGCATCCTATGTAGAATAGCCACATTCTTGGCCATTATGGAAGTCCAAACTACTTAAATTTCTATTTTTCAACGTCTTTGGAATTTCTATAGCCTCTCAGGTTCAACAGTCTCAACTTGTGTTCGAGCAAAAGTCCTAATTTTTGAAAGCAAACTCATATTCATATCGATAAGAAAAAAAAAAAGAAAATAAATGTCGGATGTTTTGGCTTATATATAGAAGTATGTGCAACGGCATCGTCAAACCTCTCCATCTGATGATTTCTTAACTCAATTTCTCCTGTGATAGGACTAATCGCTACACTTCAGACAAACAAGTCTTATCCCTATCATCGTCATCACTGTCGCCATTCATCAAATTAGTGAAGAAGTCTCAGGAAAATTAAAAATTAAATAAATAAAATGTCAAAATATCACAAAAATTGTGGTCCTAGTCTTCTACGTCCAAGCAAGGTTGTCGCCCAGGGCCCAGGCAACTTGATTTAGTAATTGGCATGAATTTGTTGGGTCTTGGTCAAATTTGGCAGGCTCTCTGCTATTGGCTTAAAATGATAATTTTGCCATCCCCTCTCAACATGTCCCTGCAAAGATTAAGTTGCAAAAAATACCATGTTAAGTTACATCCCTATTAAGTTTGTCAACATCGTGCTACATTCATTTCCGCTGATAAATTTTTCCATATTTGGCTAATGCTAATTGAATAAAATAATGGTGGCTTTTCCAACCAAAAAATAAAAATGAATGATGACGGCCTTAAAACAAGGCAGATCGGGCAATTCATGAGGAGTCCACAGATCTCATGATATGGAGATTCACCTTAAGGTTTAGACAAGTAGGATTAAAGCGCTTAGTGTACAATACAAGTGTCATAATACAAGGCATCAAATACCGAATACGACGTCGCTAACAAGGATTTTATGAGCACACAATGTCGGACAATCCTTTTCTTGTCCAAACATCACTTTCCTTATGCTGTACTCTCTCTTCAGTGGTAAGACGCCCAGTAAGGTAGTGGCTCTCCAAATCAAGCCACTGCTGATAAGTCGTCGGATCAGTTTTGCGAAAGGCAATGCGGCCGAAGCCCTATTTGGCAATTTGTGATAAAACCTTCTACGAGAATCTTCAAGATGCCAAACGGGGCCATTCACTATGTTGCCAATAGAATACATTATGGGCCTTCACCTCTCCTCTGATAGAAGACATGGAACGCTTGCATTTTCTAATTCGAAATGGCCGGTTGTCCTCAAACTAGGCAATTCACCATTCATTTAGCTACTCTTTATGATGCTAATCTCTAGAGTTTCATATACAACACCCTGCTCCACGTTCCAGCACAAACGTCGAATGCCTTGTCCTTGTAGCCACAGTCGCAGTATTTAGCCTGTGTTTCAAAATACAGCGTGGGGTATCGGTATGTTGTCGCCACTGACCACCAGTGCTCTCCTGAAACAACGTCTACACCTGTGTAATTTGTTGCTGATCCTCTTCACCATGCTGGTACCACACATACATTGGAGATGAATTTTGAGTTAGCAAAGCGAAGGTTACTGGGGTTCCCTTTATCTATCTCCTGCTTCGCCCGTTCTCAAGATCAATGTGTTGTAAATCTATTTTAGACTCTAAGATCAGTAATATGGTCAATGTGATATAAAACCTCTAGTAGATAGTTCAGGTTCGATGTTGCACGCTATCACGTGTAAACAATCCACCATATGGACTATCTACTAGACTCGTTCTTACTTGGTTTATGACATTAATAGGGTATCACATTATTGGGGTCAGACCATGCATATGGATCCAAAAAACTGCATCTGACAGAGAGGAATATCTCATATGGGGAAATTTGTCAAAAAAAGTCATAATTCCATCGTGTGGTTGCTAACTCAATTCTAAACTTTTCAGTTTGGCCGATTTAGTCCTAAATATTTTGAAGATTTTTTTAATGTGGTCCATCCAACCAATTTGCCTAGAAATCACTAATGTGGAGATTCAATTAGTGCCAGGGATGAAATGGCATTCTGCAATATTTTTGAATTTTTTGAATTTTTCTTTCTAGTTTTTTTTTTTTCCTTTTTTTTTTTTTTATTCCCTCCACCGATCACCAATCCAAGTGATAGCCGGCAAAGGTTGCTAGGGCGAGGGCGTAATAATGAACATGTGACAACAGCAGATTGACATTCGCGGAGAAGAGATTGACATGAATGTCAAACCTACTACCATAAGTTGATACCAGCCATTTACAAAATGTAGGAAACATGTCCAGAACCTCAGGGACACGTCCAGAAGGTCGAGATAACAAGTCTTGAAATGTGGAAAGTGAAATCCTACAAGCTAATGATTATTAATGGATGAAAGAAGAAGAGCACACACACTCAACCAAATTGTCAGATTTGACTTATTCGATCAAAGTTTATGTTTCTTTTCTTTTGTGAGGCTTTCACACTTGACTTTGATTTAAGTTTGTGCCGTCAGATTTTAGCTTTGATTCATTATTAAGTCTGGTTCTTGTACCTTTTTACACTGTAATCGTCCAATCAATTATACAATGACAAGAAGTTCTCAAATTTGCTAATTTTAAACTCGATCTTTATTGAGGAGAGTTTATAAAGGGAGCTGGCTTTCATTTGGCTATTTGTTTTGCGATAACAGGACCAAATCGGTCTTCTAGCACATCGCTTTCGTACTATTAATATTGACATTGTTGCCCGACTAAATCCCGCTACCATTATTTTCGTATCTCTGTCCATCCTAGTTATATCATAAAAATATTCTAAGATATTTCAGTACTATAAGAAGAAGAAGAAGAAGTGAAGCGTATAGTGATTAATTAATTATTACTCTCAACTTCTCCTTCCCTGTTCCCCTTTATTATCCCGTCCAACTGCATGTTCTCCTCGATTGCTTATCAAAATATGAAATAAGGACATATGTCTTTTCTTGACAAAAATGAAAGTCAGGACACAGGAGATATGTTTTACTTATTCTAATGCACAAATACAGTCAAGAAATATGAGTTTGAAGAGAAATTTTTATACTCAATTTTTTTCTTTCTCTGCATATCAAGAATAGTAATCTCACTAGATCTCTTGGCAATGGCTTCACAAAACTCAATCAGGCATGATGCTAATAGATTTGTCATAGCTAAGTGGATCGCTCAAATTTATATAACCAGCCACCTATTTCCTATTAGGATTTAGTGACGTCAAAATAATTGAGAAAATTACTAAACTTATTGTACTTGTGTCAATTCAATTCTAAACCTCTCAATTTTGTCAATTTTGTCATAAACCTTTTGGTAATTTGACAATATAGTTTATCCAGCTAATTTTGTCTGGAAATTGCTAACGTGGACACCAATTGGCGCTCGCGTGATTTTTTTTTTTTTTTTTTTGAATTCATCATTATTATTTTCTTGTCTTTTTTTCCTTTCCTTTTTCTTTTCTTCTCTTTTCCTTCTTTTCCTTTTTTTTTTTTTCCACTAGTAACATATTCTGCATTGCAGTCTCAAGACTAATTGCCCTTCATTGGAACAATCCTAATTCAACCATTCCTTGTGCTTACAACTCAGAAAAGCTTAACATTGCCAAAACAAATATATTACTTATAACTTTCTAAAACTCTAGAAGAATGATGTATTGTTGCTAATTAGGGGCGAGCATGGTTTTAGAGTAGAACCTAAAACCTGAGAATCAGACCGATGGAAACCTGTAGGTTCTAGGTTCCAAAAAATGAGAAACTTGTTTGAACGGATAGATTCAAGGTTCTTGATTGGAGAAACCCGGAACTTGGAACCTAGAATCTAGAACAAGTTTTAATGTTTTTATCGGTTCATGTCTTTGCGCGATCCTCCAATTTTCCATATCACTTGATGATGAATGTATAATATGGAAGTACTAATATAAGCTTTTATTTTATGGCTGAAACTTTTACCTTTTTAATGTTCATATTTTTTATTTGTCTAAATATAAGTTATGGTCAATGAATTGTAGCAGCAAGTGGAGGTCATTAAAAGTTTTAATTCAACGCAATCGTTTAATTAATAATATAAGTGGAACTTAGGTAAAGCCTAAAACTTGTGACGGGGTAGGTTTCAGAATTTAGGGTATGTAGGGCAGGTTCCAAGTTCTAAAAAATGAGGAACATGCTTCAATGGGTAGGTTCTAGGTTTCAAATGAAACATGTACGGAACCTGGAATCGCTCATGCAAACTAACAATAGATAACAAAATAATGTTATTTACCCACAACCATGCAAACAACTTTATATCTTCAGTCGATGGTTAACATTACAACGTATACATCTACATAAGAGGAAAAGGATTCCAAGAACATCAAGAAGAAGCCCCTCCAAAAGACAACTGAAACATAGCGAAACAAGCATCATCGAATATCGTTTGCCTTCTCTATTGAACTTACTGGTGTCGGCCATCGCTGCTAGACCTTCAGTAGATGAAGCAGTAAATGCCAAGATTACGGCGTTACCTGGACAACCTATGGACGTGAGTTCTGCTCAGTATTCGGGACATGTGACCATAAACGAAAAAAAGAAGCTGTTCTATTGGCTGGTTGAAGCGTCATCGGATGCAGAGTCTAAACCTCTTCTTCTATGGCTCAATGGAGGACCCAGCGCCTCGACAATCGGGTACGGAGCCTTTCAAGAGATTGGACCCTTCCAGATCTTTGCCCGACGGGAAGCTTTTCAAGAGACAATTGCATGGAACACTGGTAATTTTGTTTCAGCAACGCTTTGTGTGTTAAATCTCGATTAAGACTCGTTCGTTGAATGTCTCGAATGGCTATTACCTTATGTGACTTGCTGTTTGGTTTTATTGATCAGGGAAAGTCAAACTCAAGAAACTTTAGGGCCGCCTCTCTCTAAGACGAAACTCAATTGAGAAGGTGCCAAGTTTTTTTTTTTTTTTTTTTTTTGTCAAAAAAATGTGCCAAGTTTAAATAGTGACATAATTAGTGTGTAGATTGTAGTATGGAGGCTCAACATTTTCATTATATCTGTCGGTTAGTTTTACCCTTTTAACTCGTTATATGGTATAACTTCAGACCAAAGTAACGGCTTTTTCATGGCGGCAGACTAAATGATCCATTGTTGTCTTTATATTTGGATTACATTTTTCAAACTCATAAACAATGCGTCATCACTAAGAAATCCATATTTAAGATGAAGATTGAATAACAACATCTTGTGGTTTCTATTTTCCTACCCCTGCTCGAGCGGGATTTTCTATCCTCAGCGTCGCTGAATCAATCGGATATAACAGCACCGGTCGGGACTTAATGACTTGCTCTACCTGTTTGCCCTGGTTTGATTATTGAGTCTTCCACTCTATACTTTCTTTCAAAAAGTCTCAACTTATTTCCTTTTCTTTCCATCTCAGCCATGGACAGTCACACATTTTTAATTAAATGGCTCGAAATCTTTCCGAAATACAAATACCGAGACTTCTACGCTGCCGGAGAGAGCTGTGCAGGGATGCGTTTTCTGTGGCCATTTTAATGTATAACATAATTTTAGGTCACGCACGTGTTTAATAATAAACGCTTATTCCAGGACATTATGTGCCTCAACTCGCTCGACTGATAGTAAACCGCAACATGGAGATCGAGCGACCAATCTTCAATCTGAAGGGAATATTGGTGAGATGACTAATGTCGAATCTCAATGTCGAAGCATATCCATTTTCGCTATTAAACTGGACTAAGCTAGTGCTCTTTTCTTGGGTAAAAGTTTCCTAGCCAGGAAACCCTCCTTGACGACGAAACTGGAGAACCGGGTAGGCTGATTACCTGTGGAATCATGGGTTGATCTCAGACACTACATACCCAAACATACGGAACTTTTGCGCTGTCGATAGACATTCTGATGGCTGCAATAAAGCCTGGGATGAAGCATACATGAATGAATTTGTAGACATCAACAATTTTAACCTATTTATGAGACCATCTGCGAGCCCCATAAAGGTGAGATAGCTCCTAAATTTATTCTTAGAGGCTGGAAAATGAGCGGTAAGAAAGCCTGACAGCACTTTGATACTCAATCCTCAGTTTTTCTCTGCAAGTAGGATTTGATGTACAGAGATGGGTCTGGACATTACTCGGATAATGACGCTAGTACTCACTCTGAGAAGGAAAGAGGTGCAGGAAGCTTTCCACAGCGAACCTTCGTATATTCCAGTGAACTATACTCTAGCCAGGAATTGTTCATGATACAAGAACTTCACTCAAATCAAGGGCATGGAAAATTCTTGGGGAATGATAAATCATGTGGTTTCGCTTACACGGCAACCTGGTTCGACAGAATGCTACGTAGAAAGCGACACAGAATCATCGATGTTGCCAATTCTAAAAGAACTCAGAGAGACCCAATTGCGCATTTGGATATATAGGTAAGGCGTATTAGATGTTAGAAACAAGAAGAAAATCATGCCAATGCATTTAATCTTGAGCCTGCAACATTTGATTAATTTGAGATATAATCACAATTGTATTACAATTGGTAGAATTAGCGCATAAACATTAATTGACAATAATGGAAGTTATATATTCATTCATCATCAAGATGTCTTTTTTTTTTTTTTAGACATTAATAGTATCAAATATTTACTTTCATAGCCAGGAACTTTAACCTCGCACTTTACTGTTCACTTTCTCTCTCAAAGGGGCGATCGGTCACTGTTCAAGCCGTTTGGTCTTCTGCTACTACTGGACAATTCTACCACTCGTTGGGGCCAAATTTTGGAGGGTTGGCTCGCCTTTCCACCCTCCTCAACCTCTCCGAAGCAATTGCCCTGATATGCCCCAAAAATTCTGCTATGTCTTTCTGTGGTAGGGTTTGAGGGTTGTCTTGAGGATTCCTGTTGCATTTATGGCTTCTTCCTTTGCTAAGGTGGGTGGCCATTTAAGTAAGGCCCAACTAGATGTTGGCTTAAGTGGGCGTAGCCCCACCTCCCTTTCCCTTATGGCCCAATCTATAGAGGTCGTGGGTCAATCCGACTCACTCAAATCGACACCTGCTGCGTCGATGGAGAACCAGCAAGGGCCTCTCAAGGCTCCAGCCTGCGTGGATGGATCTCGTGGCTGTAGCCACGCAAGGTCCTCCTCAGGCTTCTGACTAGCAACCAAGAAGTTCGAAGCCTCCTCCTGCCTGCTCTTGGGCTAATGTCGCAAGACTTGCAGCAAAGGGATATGACTTAACCTTTGTTCCCCCATCCTTCATTGACAACAAGCCGGTTGTTAACCTCTCTGAGGAAGTTCTGGAGGCCACTGATCCCAAGTGGCACGAGTGCTTGATTGGGTATTATGTAGGGAAGAAACTACCTTTCCAGCTCACAGAACAAGCTTTGAAGCATGCTTGGGGTCCGAAGCTAGCGGAAGTGATGGTGAATGATCAAGGGTTCTTCTTCTTTCATATCCCGAATCGGGAATTCCGTAGAAAGATCCTTGAAGATGGGCCACTAACAGTTGCCAGGGTTCCCCTTATCCTACAACAATGGCAACCGCTTTTGGAGTTAAAGAAAGACAATCAATCCTCGGTTCCAGTTTGGATTAGATTGAAGAACTTTACTTTTGAACTTTGGTCGACGCTAGGGATAAGTGCCATTGCAAGTGCTGTTGGGAAACTTCTCTATGTCAATTAACGCACATAGCAAATGAAGATGATTTCCTATGCTATGGCGTGCGTGGAGATCTGTACAAAGTAACCAAGGTGCACTTTTGTTGATGTAGTTCTCAATGGGGTGTCGCGTATGGTAGCTATTGATTATGAATGGAGACCGGTAGAATGCCCTAGTTGTGGCACCTTTGGCCACAAGTGTGCGGAACCTCCAGCTACCACCAGCTCGGAGAGGACTATGCAGCAGGTCTAGGCCAATACCACGTCCTCTACTCCTGTCCAGCTCCATGCCCTAGATCCGGTGGTGGAGGAGATCCCTGGAAGGCCTGAGCAAGGCTGGAATCAGGTAAGGGAGAAGTAGAAAAAGCCTTCATTGCCGAAGGAAGGTGCTTCGTCTCTTCCAATCAGTCCCAGCGAAGAGGAGCAAATACTGAAATTAAAGGATAGCACATCTGGGAAAGGTATGCCGTCTACTTCAACTTGTAAGGCTCAGAGAGGACTTAAAATACTTTCGAAGTCGGATGTTTCCCTATCCATCCTAGATGTGGAAAAGGCCAACCCAGTCAATGCCTCTTCCTTAGTTCCGTCCAGCCATGGCGCGAAATCGGACGACTCGGCTTGCTTAAGTAGCAGCTCAAATGAGGATGATATGCTCTCTCCTTGTCCATCTTCGAAAGCTCCTCCTGCTAATAGGAAGCCTGAAACCATGCAAGATAAGTTGTTGAATCTCTATCCAGCCCCGCCACCTTTTACGACCCTTGCTCTGGCGGCCAGTCGGCGTAGGCCAAGCAAGCGGAGGTAACTCGTTCCTCTATCCCCTCTCTATATAATTATATAATTATATATATGTACATAAGTTTCTGGAACATCAGGGGTCTTGTGGCCCCTATTAGGCAAGCTAAGGTCCATAATCTAGTTTCCTCAAACAGTCTATGTGTGATTGGTTTGCTGGAGGCTAAATCCCAGAGTCTCTCTTCTCTTCCATTTCTGAGGGGCTATTGAGAGATTGGTGCTGGTTAGCAAACTACGACTACTTCTCTAGAGGAAGGATTTGGATTGGCTGGAACCCTTCCATTGTTAGTTTTGATGTCTCCTCGATCAACGCTCAGGCGATCCATGGGAACCTAAAGTTTCTGATGTCAGGCGTGGTCTGTTGTATCTCAGTAGTCTATACTGAGCACACCTTCCCTTTCCAAAGACCGCTTTGGGAGGACCTTATCCTTAAGAGTGCCACTATGCAGGACTCGGCTTGGCTGGTGGCGGGTGACTTTAATGCTATAAAAGACCTGTCTGATAGATTAGGTGGCTCAAACGCTTGGATTCCCTACTTTGATGAGTTTGGTCAGTGCTTAGCTCAAGGATAGCTTGACGATCTGAGGTATGTTGGTTTTCAATTCACCTAGTCAACTTCTTCTGGTTCTAGACGGAAGTTAAGGAAGATTGATAGGGTTCTAGTGAATTCAAAATGGAGCCAAGACTTCTCTTACTCGGAGGCTTCCTTCCTTGCCTCGGGTATTTCTGATTATACCCCTATGATAGTTAAAGTCTTGAACCCTGTGATTCTGAGGAAACCTTTCAAGTTCTTCGATTATTGGATAAAGCATCCAAATTTCAATACAAACGTTACTCAAATATGGGAGGATCCGGGAGAAGGTGTACCCATGTACAGACTAGTGTGCAAACTAAAGTCACTTAAAGCCCGCCTCAAGCAGCTCAATAGGGAGTATTTCTCTAATATTTCGATCAGAACAACAGAGGTGAGGAATGCACTACGGGCCACCCAGGCTGGCATCCAGCAAGACCCAACTAATGCTGTTCTTGCAGAGTTGGAGAAGACTCAACGGAGGATCTTCGCAGACCTTCACTGTCAGGAAGAGTCCTTCTATAGGCAGAAGTCCAGAATCAAATGGCTTACAGAAGGAGACCGGAACTATTTTAACAAAAGACAGATGAGGAATAGAATACTCTCGGTCATGGATAACTCTGGTAATCTAGTCACTGACCCGGGGTTGGTGCAGCAACTTTTCATCACCTATTTCTAGGACCTCTTGCGCCGCGGGACGTGCGGGGAGACCTTCGGTTTAGGAAATTCAAGAGGCTATTCGATGTCCCCTAAAAGAGGAGCAGGTTAGCTTTCTCTCTCGCCCCGTCACTGATCATGCGACTACTGTTGCTGACTATAGACCCATAACCTGTTGTAATACTATCTATAAGTGCATCACCAAAGTGTTGGCCAACTAGGTGGCTACAGTTCTTCAAGATGTAATAAGCCCTTCTCAAAGTGCTTTTGTCAAGGGTCGGCGGATCACATCCTTTTGGCCTAGGAACTTTTTACTGGATTCCACCTTGAGCCTTACCCTCCTAAGTGTGCAATCAAAGTGGACTTCCAGAAAGCCTATGACACAGTAGACTGGGACTTCCTCGAGCTTGTTCTCCTTAGCTTTGGCTTTCCTAAACATTTGACCCGTCTCATTTTGATTTGTGTGCGTACCCCTAAATTCTCCATCGCTTTAAACGGGGAGTTACATGGATTCTTTGCTAGTGGTTGAGGGCTCCAGCAAGGTGACCATATCTCTCCCTACTTATTTACCTTGGTCATGGAGGTTTTTTCCAGAATTCTCTATCTTCGCTTTATGAAGTCGGAGTTCAAATTCTTTTGGAGGTGCAAAGCAACAAACCTGTCACATTTATTCTTTGCGGATGACGTCTTCCTCTTCTGTGAAGTTGATTTGCCCTCGGTTTGCATCATAAAGGAAGGCCTTGAGACCTTCTCTTCATGGAGTGGACTGCTCCCAAACTCAAGCAAAAGTGAGGTATTTTTGGTAGGAGGGTCGGCATCTTCAAGGAGTCAAATTCTTTTGGCTCTTGGCTTTCATAAAGGGAACTTTCCGGTTCGATATTTGGGAGTTCCTATCATTACATCGAGGCTCGATAAGGCGGATTGTTGTGCTCTTGTTGACTGCATCACAACAAAGGTAAAATCTTGGACCCATCGCTTCTTGTCCTTTGTCGGCCGTCTTCAATTGATCAGGTCGGTCCTCCACGCAATTCAAGCTTTTTGGGCCAGTGTTTTTATTCTACCCATAGCTATCTTGGACCAAATTGAACGAATCCTAAGACAATTTCTCTAGAAAGGCCTAGACCTGGGTAGGGGTGGTGCGAAAGTATCCTAGGAGGATGTTTGCCTTCCAAAAGATGAGGGAGGGCTTGGCATTCGTAGGCTTCAGGATTATAACAAGGCAACCATGCTCAAACATATATGGATCATTTTCTCTAACAATGAGTCCTTGTGGTGTAAGTGGATCCATTCGACTTTTTTGAAAAGGAAAAACTTATGGGTAGCCAGCAAGCCATCCTATTGTTCCTGGGCTTGGAAGAAGATCCTTCAACTCATGAGGGAATTTTGTAACTCCTTCCATTGGAGTATTGGGGACGGCCACTCTGTATCTCTCTAGTTTGACTATTGGCACCCTAGGGGGCCTTCAAACTTAATTTTTTCGGGCTCTCTCATTTACAACTCCGGGTTGTCCAGGCAAGCAACGGTCGTTGATCTCTTCTCTCCTTCTGGTCAGGCGTTAAAAGTTGTCTTGGAATCGTGGCACATCCCCTCCCCATCCTTTCTTAGAATCCGGACCTTTTCAGCTGGATGGAGAGCCCCTCCGGCCAATTCACGGTAGTATCGGCTTGGGAGGCCATTAGGCGGAAGAAGGCCCGAGTTTCGTGGCATGCGTTCATTTGGAACACCTTTATTTCACCTTGGTACAAATTCAACCTTTGGCTTATTACCAAGCACAGACTTCCTACCCAAGCTCTTTTATTATCGTATGGTGAAATAGAAAGCGGTTCGTGTGCCTTTTGCAATGCTACACTAGGACTCCATTGATCATCTATTTTTTGGTTGTCGCATCACTGCCGGCCTTGCTTTCCTTTGGGTTGCCAGATGCAATCTTCCGTGGTGCAACAGATCATGGGCGGATAATATCCATTAGGCTATGACTCTACTTTCGGGTAAAGAGTTCTATAAATGCATTGCTCATATCTCTTTTGGGGCCCTCTGTCATATCATTTGGAAAAATAAGAATAGCATCTTGCGATTTCGGCTTTGAAGAACCACCTCTTTAAAGTTGTCAGAGACAAGGCTGTGACTTTCAAGAACGTTGCGGATAATGCAAGGAACAGGAGATTCTAGCGCGCTTGGGGTATTGACCCGGTTATTTTCTCTTCGGGAGAGTCCAAACCACCACCTTGAAGCTGTCTTCCCCTGTTGTTGAGGATGTCTTTTGTGCTGTTCCGTGGCTGATGGTTCATAGGATGGAGTTGTTTCAACCTTCTCCTTGGGGTTGGCTAGGCACTCGAAGGCTATTTGATGCCACTGTTTTTTAGCTTCTCCTGTAGGTTTGCGGGCACCTGCTCATATTAACAAGTAACACCTCATAACACTTCCTAAGCATATCAAAAAAGGGAATATTTGATTTTTAAAATAATGACCATGCGTTTTATTAGACAAGTTAGTGCAATGAAATTTACATCATTCCCTTATTAATGGTTTGACGAGTACTCTACTAATATTATCTAATGAAATCATTACAATTTATAATTTAACATTTGTACATTTTAATGATATTACCAATAATTTTTCAGTGAAGAGATACATAAATGTTTGAGAATAAATATCCTTTTCTAATGACGATAACTCATGATAGGCAAGTAGACTATGGAAAACAACACTAATCTCATAGACAGATGGTAGGCCCAAGCATGGAGTTGTTTACGTTTGGTAAAGTGACAAAACCAATTGATGTCATGCCCCTAATCCAAACAAGATTAAACCCATGGAGTTGATGACAACCGCTAAAATTAAATCATCTCACTAGACCTGCATATTTTATCCATTAACTAATTTTCAAATAATCAGTTGTTTTATCTTGTTCTGACTGGCTATCTTTGCACCTTTTTTTCTTATGTGAGGAGTGGGGATGTATTAACACCTAAAAAATGGCCCAAATAAGTATCGGTCATTTTAAAATAGACATTGACTTTATGAGACATCAATCAAATCAAGCAAGATATTCACTTTATAATTTTAAGTCTTAGCGCAATTAATTCCAACAAGGTTGAAATTGGTAAAGGTTTGACCAGCGGAAGGTTTGGCATGTGCGATATCAACGTTGGGAAATTTTACGATGCAAGCTCGGGATAAAGATTCTTAGGCCCCAGAACCTCATAATCTTTGACGCGACTCTCTTGGATGGGAGTTGGGGAATGACAAGTTCAAAGGTAATATTAAGTTGAGGACCACTCAACCAACAAGAGATTTTTCAAACCCTTACCTTGCGCGACGTTGGAAGTTTCATTTTAGGGTGTGTTTGTTTTGCGAAAAACAAATTCGGGAAAACGTTTTCCTCATTTTCCAACGTTTAGTTCATTTAGGAAAATGAGTCAACGGAAAATGTTTTCCTAGTTAACGGAAAATGTTTTCCTTCCAAAGCTTAAATTCAGGAAAACGATTTCCCCTTTGAAAGAACTAGAAAACGTTTTCCAAAATGTTTTAAGGTCCTTGTTTAATGAAAATTTTATTATTAAAAATAATTTCTAATTAAAAATTTTGAATTTGTTATTATTATATCTTTTCTTTTCTTTCTTCTTTCTTTTTTTTTCTTTTCTTTTTTCTTGTTTTCTCTTTTCTTTCTTTGCCAGTGAACATAAACCCTAACTCCTCCTCCCCTCTCTCCTTCTCCTTCGCCCCCTCCCTTTCGTCACCGCCGCCTCCTCCAACCCTAGCCTCTCCTGTGCTCCTGTTGGCTTCGCTCCCTCCTCTTCCTCTTCATTAGCGTATTCTACACATTCAATCATTTTTCAAATGCAATCCAAACACCAGAAAATATTTTCAGTCACGTATTACCAAACAAAGGAAAACTAACTGTTTTTCTGGAAAATGGTTTCCCGGAAAACATTTTCCAAAAACGTTATGTTTTTCATGAAACAAACACACCCTGTTCAATTAAGCCTAAAGGAATTCTATAATGAGGAATCATCACTAACTTATTAGGGTTGATTAGATATCAAGTGAAGTACGGGAGGATACCTCAATTCTTACACAATCAAAAATCTAAGATCGAGAACTCAATTAGACTAATTATCTAACTAGCACATTTTTTATATGTAAACTTGATCATTTGTTAACTAATTGTCACATGCAATTTTTTCTAATTGTCACATGCAATTTTTTTATCCAATCATGAGTCCTTAAGTTCTTGTCCACTAAATGTTCATGCAATGTTTTTTCTATTTAGTATGACTCTAAAGCGTAACCTAACCATTCAACTAAAATATGCAAATCACAACTCAGAAAAAGCAATATTAAAGGATTACAAATAATTCAGTAAAGTAAACTTGATACTAGTTGGGTAAGGAACATAACATGGCCTTGTTATTAAACTTCATAATAGCAACCCCGTGAGCTATATTTGAATTGAGTCAAATTCCTTGCCTAAAAGATCAACCTACAAAAAATCAAATTATGTCAAAGAGATTTGCTAAAAAAGTTTAACTATATATACTAACTAAACGAAATTAAGCAAAATCTAATTCTAAAATCTAACAACCTAAATTGCTTCCAAGCTAGGCCCTTGGGGCACGGTCCGAATATGGGCTGTTGTGGACTCCAAGTCTGGGCCATGGACACAAATCGGGCTTTATTACGTCAAAGCCCTCTACTAGTTATAAACTTTCAAAAACCCATTTTGCAAAAAAGCAACCTTATTATAGACCAGATTCAGCCCAAACCTAATTAACCAAGTAGAGCCCAAAACTAGTCCAAACAAAGCTAAGCCCAAATCTACCAAAATAAGGACAAGCCCATCAAAATCAACTTAAATCTATCTCCTACCATAACTAAATGAGCCCATCCTATTTCTTCCACCGTTTGTGTTCTTTTCCTATTTCGTTTTTCTTTCTATGTTCTTTTTTTTTTCTCCTCCCATCATCTTTCACGCGTGGCTTGCTATTCCTCAGAATTCCCAGTTTCATCCTGCTACAATAAACCTGGAACGAATCCAGAAAATATCTCAACTTCAATGGACAAGAACCGGAAGGCTTCGTTGATCGATCATTACATGAGATGCACGATACAAAACAGAGAAAAAGATGGATTCAGCAATGCTCTCAGCAACGATGAGACACGGCAGAAATCATCACGCTTAATAACCACCAAAATGATGTCTATTGAGTAAAATGTATTGATATGCACTCATAATAATCCACAACTGAAGATAAATTCCCTTACATCAAATGAGTGGTGGGCGAAATTAGTGGAATCATTTAGATATAAGTACATTGGAAGTTTCAAAGTTTATCACAAAAATGCAATTGAGTTATAAAACTTATAAAAAAATGTAATTTATTTCTAAAATTTTGTCGAATTGAATAGCTAATGTAGCTTTTCTCCAATAACATGGCTAAATCATGAAACATAAGGTTAAAATGATATTTGATCTAAATGATCTTTAATATAAATTTTATTAATTAAATTTTAAAAATAAACTATATTAATAAGGACTAGGAGGGCCTCAGGCCTGGCAACCCCTGCCAGCCATCCCTTCCCACATCGGCCCTTCTCAGCAATGATGGGGTAGCGGTGACAAAGGCTTGCTTTTTTAAAAACTTAATTTAAATAAAATTTGTATTAAAAATTAGACATGTACCAAAATGAGCCTCGACACATAAGATAAAGAAAATAATTATATATAAAAAATAAAAAAAACCACGTAAGCATTTTAGTCAAATTAGATAGAGTTAATGGACAATTGAACCAACTTAACAAGTTTTAAGACTCAATTGTACTCAATTACACTTTTATAATAATTTTAAAACTTATAGTGCATTTATCTCGATCAATTATACATAAAATTTGGCAACAAAACATGCTAATCTATCATGATTAACATTACTGGAAACTTAGATCACCAACTCGATCACAACTTCAACACAGACATAGCAGTTTTTGGGACAAATACCATCCAAGACCAGAGGTTGCGGGTTTTCTTCCACAAATTACCGAGAATAAGATAGGTAATTCTTACCTTACCAAGGAGAGATCCCGATTGCGGCTACTGGTTGAACCCGCATGAGGAGGTTCTGGATGGCATCTCCGATAAAGAAGAGCATCAGTAACTTTACGGCAACAGATAAGCTTGGCTGAAAGGAGTTTTCGATCGCGATTTCCAATCAAAACGATGACCGGGGACTTCATAGTATTTCATCGGCATAGATTTACGCCGACGATAAGACTCGAGGGCAAAGATCCTCAGGTCTTCCGGCTGAAGAAGGTGGGAGTTTTTCTGTAGAGTTTTTACGTGGTCATGCCAAATGCTCTAAATGGTTAATTAGCTCCATACGTTCAAATTTCTTTAATTTTTTTTTTTTTTGGTCGGGAATGATAGTTTCTTTCATTCATGAAGTGCAGGAATTACAAGAAGTCGATAGGTAAGATTCCGCACATAAAATTTCCGAAAGAGCTGGAGGAGGAAATGATCTCCAGTGTTGAAGTAGTGATTTAGTTCTATGCATCTTCGCAATCAAATCTGCTGCATTATTGGCTTCTCGTGAGTAGAAGACCAACTTCATCGATTTTGAACTGGATAAAAGGCTTCTACATTGTTCAACAATGGGCTTCACATTTAATTGGATGCGAAGTTTCTAAGTACTACTGTTTCCAAATCATATATCTAAAAAAAGATCATAAATTAATGAAATTCTAATTTTTGTCTGTTAAATGTCAAATTTATTATAGGCGTATAGAATTAGGTCTTTTTTTTTTTTAGATATCTAAAAAAACAGACCTAAAAAAAAAGACCTAATACTATACGCCTATAATAAATTTGAGATATATATGCAAAATTGTCACGTTTTTGTAATTTTTGGTTGAGAGTTGATTTTTTTCTCTTTTTCTTTTTATTTTTTTAAGTTTGACAAAAAGGCAACCCAAAAGTTAACTCTGATTTATTGAAAAAATGATGCTAAATTGCTAATAGAATGCAATGCTCCTAATTTCTACATGCAACTGAGACACTAAGGATACTTGACTGATTTGTTTGTCAAAAAGCGAGACTCGCTGCAATCGTGGATCTTGAATCTCAAATTTCCTAACTTGAACTATCAAGAAAAAATTTAGGTTTTAACAATTACAAAACATGAACATCATAACTAAACACGTGGCAGAGGTGACTGGCATACATGGGGTTAGCATACACGTGGCAAAAACGGTTGGGTTAATGCCAAACCAGTTAAAATTAGAAAAATTTACAAGAATGGTTATTTCCTTGTCAACCCTAATTCTTAAAAGAAGCAATGGAAATTGTGGCGAGGCACACGGTAGAATTTGGTTAGCATACATGAAGAAGCAGTTAGCATGAATATCGAACCTATTATTGGAAATTGACACTAACCGCGTCCAAAACATGATGGACACGTCCAGAACATGGGGCAAAACGCTGGGTACCAGTAATTTGTTGCAACAACCACATTCTATAACAATGCCAACACCTATATAATTGGTTGGTAATCATTTACCATCCTTGTACCACACACTTTGGAGATCGATTTTGATTTTGCGAAGGGAAGAATATTAGGGTTACCTTTAACTATCTGCCACTTCTTTTTTCATGGTTAATATTTCATACACCCAACACATATAAGTAACATTTTAGACTCTCGGGTCAATAATATAGTCAATTTGTTGTAAAACCTAACACACATACTCCATGTTCGATTTTACTCGCTATCACACCTAAACAATCCAATGTTTTTCGGATTGGTCCATGTCAATTCAGATTCGCGTCTTACACTGCCCGTTATGCTAGTATGATATTTCATAAGCCCCGAATTTACCTACCTATCTTCCTCATCCATTCAAAAGAAAGAAAAAGAAACGCAAGGGCATAATCTATTGGAGACACTTCATTTTCTGACCAAGGAAGAATCCGCACCGGGTCCATATCTGAAATTCTTATTGGGCCTATCATATATTTTTGGGCTTTGACCACGCACTGTCGATCCAAAAAGCTGCAACCTCCACTTAAAATTCCATTTTCAGCAAGTCTCAGGAAACATCAGCAGCCTCTCTCGAGCTCAACCCCCTCAAATCGCATTCGTGAAAGACCCAAGTCATCGAAAGCAACCTCGTCTTCATTCACACCGGAATTCCCAGGCTCATGTTGAAAAGTAAGCGCAAATGACACGGTCAAACCGTGGGCATCTAATCGCTCTCTCTTTCCGTCCTGATCATTCCTTAATTTAATCGTGGGACTTCGGACAAAGCCAGTCTTATCCCTGTCATTCATCATCACCATCACCATCACCATCACCATCACCGTCCCCATACATCGACCTAGTTTACAAGTCTTAGGGAAAATGAGTAATAAAATATATAAAACGTCGAATCTCACGAATCTCGTGGCCCTCGTCGACCACGTCCAGGCATGATCCGCCGCCCAAGCAACTTGATTCCTGGAAAAATAATTGGCGTGGATTTGTCGGGTCTTGGTCAAATTTAGCGAGCTGGCTCCTATTGGCTTTAATCACAATTTTGCCACCTCTCTCAACGGGTGGCTGCAAAAGGAAAGAGCCCAAAAGTTTTATGGTTGTTCACATTTGTGCTAAAAAATTTTTAGTATCACTTAAAAAAATGATAGACTCGAAAATTCGATATGATAATTTTTTATTAGTTTCTTCGACCGCTGTAGCTTGTTGGCATGCCCAATCAGCATATATATTCCTAAATGATGTCATCTATATGTTTTACCCCAAATAAAAATCCAAAATCGAACAATCAAGCATTTTCCAAAATTTGAAACCCTAATTCGATTTTCTTTTAAAATTAAGAGTTGAATCTTGCAGTGGACATAAGCAAAGATCGAGTAGACAACATACATGACAATCACGGAGGCACTGAAATAGAGCGAAATAGAGCAAGGAGGACCAGGCGAGCTTCAAACACTTCAAGTTTCCTGACCGACAAATAGAGCAAAACAGTGAGATGTAAACTCTTGGACCTAAGCTCACCAAAATTAGAGCAAGGAAGCATTGGCCTCAAATCAGGGTTCAAACCAGAAAGCAAGGATTCTCGAAGCACCTTCGTTGGCAAAGAAAGACCAAGCGAGCTCGAAGAACTTCAAGCTTCCCGACCAAGAAATGGAGCAAAAATAGCAAGATTTGCAGCGTAGCTTAGAAACGGCGAATGGCAATAGCAACGATGGTTATTAATGGCCTGGAATCTATGAAGGAGATCTGTAAATGAGAGAATTCAATGAAAGGATTTTCTATCAGCTCTCTACAACTTAAAAAAAAAATGACTCTTCATTTTTGTGACCAAGCTCCCTATTTCAGTTGCAGCCAAGCTCGAGGTGGCTGAGGATGGAGATATGACAGCGACTGTCAGTGACCGAAGATAGCCAAGGGTGTCTAGAGGGTAACGGAGATGAAGGAGCCTTCTCATATCCGATTCCAAGAGAATTTTTTCCGTCTATTTTGAAATAGGCTTCATGGGATGTCGTCTAGGCTAGCCTTCATTAAATGTGTTTAGGCAAGCCAATCACATGAGAAGTCCATGATAGACTTATATTTAATATAAAAGAGGTCACGTCAAACTAAACATTTTATCATAAAAAATATTTAATAATTTTGATCAGAATTTATTGTCATATGCACTTAAATGATTATTTTTTTCTTTGATTTAGCACTTAATTGGACAAATAAAAAGTTTTAGTATAAAGCGAATGTTATAAGATACTTTTAGGATTTTTAGTATCCTTATGCCCGGTACAAATATTATGTTTATCTTGTATGATTGAAATTTCAGTAAAGGACTGCATTAAATCAAGTTCGATTAATTATGTCACTGTCGCGCTACATTCGTTTCTCTCAACAAAATTTTCCCCGCATTTGGCTAATGCTTATTTAATGAAATAAGGACAGCCTTCCAAATGCGGGGTCCGGGACGAGCAGGATGAACACGCTCATCGCGCGGCGCAAGCGTTACGGTACGAGGCGGCGACCAGTACGACGTCGTTCGGGGAAGATTTTTCAGGACGACACGACGTCGGATAAGCCTTTTTCTTCCCTTGTCCAAACGTCGCTTTCCCCATTTCCTGATGTACTGTCCGTCGCTTCAGTGGTTTAGAAGACGCCCCAGTAAAGTTCCTCTTCCCTTCTCTCTCTCTCTCTCTCTCTCCGCGTGCTTCGTTGACCTGAAATCTCTTCCCCGACGACGCTCGGGATGCCCTTCCCCGAGCACTAGATCTGTCGATCTCGAGAGCCCATCTCGCGAATCCGAGGTAAGATCTGACGCGCGTGTTCAGTTTCCTTAGTCGACCCCTGTAGCTGTCTTGGGTCGTGTTCGATTTTCAGCGAGATCGTTCTCTTCCGAAGCTTTTTCCGTCTCTAATCCGCTGTTTCGTGATCTGGGTTTGCTTCAGATCTGTCTGTAAGGGCGGAAAGGCTCCGGCTTTGAGAGCTCGAGCGGCGACCGGGCTTTCGGCTTCGAGGGTTTTTTTTTCCGAGCGTTTGGGTTGAGGATCTACTTCCAGATCTGGACTTGATAGAGCTAGGCCGAGCTGTGGTTTTGGAATCGGGACGTGGGGAAATGGCGGTGCCGCTGAAGGACGATTCGATTGACATTCGGGAGGTGTGGAACGATAATCTCGAAGAGGAGTTCGCGTTAATCCGCGAAGTCGTGGACAGATTCAGCTATGTCGCGATGGATACCGAGTTCCCCGGTGTTGTTTCGCGGCCGGTGGGGAATTTCAAGAACATCAGCGACTATAACTACCAGACTTTGAAGAATAACGTTGATATGTTGAAGTTGATCCAGTTAGGTCTCACGTTTTCGGACGAGAACGGGAACTTGCCCACTTGCGGCACGGACAAGTACTGCATTTGGCAGTTCAATTTCCGCGAGTTCAGCGTTACCGAGGACATGTTTGCTGGCGATTCGATCGAGTTGCTGCGCGAGTGCGGCATTGATTTCAAGAAGAATACTGAGAAGGGGGTTGACGTGAGACGCTTCGGTGAGCTCTTGATGTCCTCTGGGATTGTTTTGAATGCTGATGTTAACTGGGTTACCTTTCATAGCGGGTACGATTTCGGTTACCTGCTTAAGTTGTTGACTTGCCGGAGTTTGCCTGATACGCAAGTGGGGTTCTTTGATTTGATCAATATATATTTCCCCATGGTGTACGACATCAAGCATTTGATGAAGTTCTGCAACAGTCTTCACGGCGGCTTGAATAAGCTTGCTGAATTGTTGGAAGTTGAGAGGTTTGGCGTGTGCCATCAAGCTGGGTCTGACAGCTTGCTCACGGCTTGTACTTTCCTGAAGTTGAGGGACATGTTCTTCAATGGCTCCACAGAAAAGTACGCTGGTGTATTGTACGGCCTTGGTGTCGAGGATGGACTGAGTTCTAATTAAATGAAGATAGCTTGGGAAAGATTTGATGAATATTTGTAGACTACTTGCGTGTGAAAGTTCTAGTTCTCTTTGTAAACTTTGGCTAATTGTTATGTTAGTATGACCTGCTTTTAAGTTTGTATGCTCTTTAAGCTGTAACCAAAACCTTGAGTTGGCTTTAGCTTGAGCTCTTGTAAATTGTTGCAATTAGTCTTCTAATAAAGCGTTCACAATTCCTTCTTATATCCACTCTCTGCTCATTGTTCTGCTCATGCTCATGTTTTATCTCATTTCACCTTTTATTTTGGTGTATGTATCATTAATAAGCTGTTAACTCCCATTTAAATTGTATCCTTTATTTTGATTTCCTGACATGAAGATTTTATGGCAAGTAATTAATTAGGTGTGCTGTATAGTGCATTCTAGTTACTACGATCAAATGTGGAAATTACAGTTACGTGCTCTAACCTGATACTTTCATTGTTCTCAGAGCTTTGTAAGACTACAATTGTGTACATTTGCTTTTGCTTACTTTGGAGCATATAGTGGCATTATTGCAAGCATCTTTGATTCGTGGCTAATTGCAACATATTAGCTTCACTTCAATTGTATTTGCCCAGTTGATTATGTAAGAGAGTTGTGGCAAATCAGATGCTCTATATTTACTCCCAAATTGTAAATTTTTTGCACTGTTGTCTTGGTCTATTTGAATGCAATTGTCAATTGAAAGTGTCTATGAATTATGATTACTCGAACTTTACTTGTGCCAGAGGTTCTGCAGATGCATTACCGGAGACTTTGCTGAAAAATTGCACTATAGCTGGAATTGACAGACGAGTGTTTCCATCTAGTGTCTTTCTGGCTTATTCTGGATCAACTCCAGCAGCTTGGTACACCAATTCTTCAAACTTTTTATAGATGGATAGACTTATTTTTTTTCCTTCCAGCATCATTTTAATTGAATATGAGATGATGCTTGTTAAATGGTGAGTTAATAATCCAGTCATTGAAACTAAGTATTTATCCCATCTGTTTGCTGAGATGCTGGGTGTGGAGGATGGAGAGAGTGCTAATTGAAAACGGATATATGGGGAGAGACTGATGAATGTCTGAGGACCACTTGAGTGTGAGGATCATAGTTCTCTTTGTAAACTTGGGCTAATTTTTTTGCTACAATGATCTGTTTCTCAGTCTGCATGTTTTCTAAGCTGTAACCAAAATCTTGAGTTACTTTAGCCTGAGCTCTTTGTTTTTTGTTGCAATTAATCTTTTACCTTAGGTGCTTTCAACTCCTTATAATGTTGACTCTCTTTTCATCCTCGTGTTCATGCTTTATGCTCATCTTTGCGTCACATTACATAATGTTTTGGTATGTCTCTTTCATATAGTACTTAATTTGAGTTGCTACTATTATCTTCATTCTATATCCAGAGGCATGGATGGTTCTAATATAAATGGGTTGCTTAATTCTGTTACATGATAATTGAATATCATGAATAGAGTGCGCGGAATTATCACGTTCAAACGTGCAAGTATGGACTGCCAGTGACGATGGCCTAGTGGTAAGGGCATTAATTTCACAAATGCAAAGTCCGGTTGTTTGTATGAATGGGTATATCACTTTGTTAAAATAAATTCTGAACCTGTCATTTCTTGGTGGGGCTGTGGTGACAGGGTCTGCCCACCTTGGATTGATGGGTCACCTAAGTCATGACTTGCGAACATTTCATCGTGAGATAATGCCCTGAGACAGTAGACATGCTGGTTGTTCCTCCTTGCACATTCTGGATTGGCAAGGATAAGAAAGCAAAGAAGTGGCAAGTAGAGGGATACACTGATTGTCGTGACGTGATCAACCAAATTTTGGCGTGTTTCCATAATTTACTAACCTTGATGTTCAGTTTCGGAGTATTGCTTTTGCAACATTTGGACCATTGAATGGCATCATAAACACTCCTTTGATCATGGCTCATTTTGTCTTTGGGCATTGATCAGTGATGAATAAATTTCTCTTTGATGGTTTAAGAGAAACTTGTGACGGATAGAATGCTTCATGTTTGCTTCTTTCTGCATCCACATCTCAGTTTTTCTGAATAAAAATCTGTTGACAGTGGCTACAGCATTTGTAGAAGGCACTGCAGATGCATGACGGGAGATTGTGGCAGATAGAGTGTGCTCGCTAGCTGAATTAATCTGAGGCGCATCATCTTCTGCCTTATGGGGATTGATTCAAATCTACATGATATAACCATTCTTTAACTTTTCAGGTTTGTATGCACCATAACTTTTCCGTCCGCTATTATTATTGAACACAATGTGAATGAGATGATGCATCTCAAACTGAGGAGAGAATGATTCCTGTTGCTGGCGTTAACTGTTCTATGTATGTGTTTGCGGATATGCTGCATGATTCATTTTGCACTTTCACTTGCCCATTTTTAGTTTCCTTCCCTCTACTTTCCTTGGAATGCCCGTGTTGTTCATTAATCTTCAAGCCAAAAGAAAACTATTTCTGAAAAATCACTCCATTCATTTTATTTCTGCTTATCAATATCTTCAGTTACTAAGCTCAACGATTTAGATCTTATTTCCAATCCCTTGATTTTGCACTTGAAAGATTTGAGTGCATGGTGTTTGTTCTTCGCTACAAGCACCCAGACTACACAATTCCTCTAGCCACAGCTATGCGAAATTACCAATTGCTTTAGTTTGTTACCCAATTGTATCGTCCTTTGGTCAGCAACTAATCCTTCGATACTTGTGCTTTATGACACTGAAAAATGGGAGATGCTACTGCATGTTATTTCTCATGTTCTTCACTTCACTGTTCATTGTTAGTTGTTGGAATTGCCAATCGCAGATGTTTGATGGAAAAGGCTGGTTGTGTAACTCAATGAAAGGAATCTATTTGAGCAAATCAGAAATTGAATTGAAAGGTAGATAAACATACATACACACACAAAGGCTCCCAGTTTCCAATGATATGAACAGGATATCCTTGGAGATCATGAACCTTCAAGATGAGAGATCTGAGAATTTTTCCGGTAATAATTGTAAAGTTGTCTGAGAGAAGTCAACAATTGAACAATTTCAAACGAGTTAAATGCATCTATTGCAATCGTCACATGCTACGAACAGTCTTTCCAAGTTTATCAGTGATCCCAAGCTCTAGAGGCTGTCATCAGTAGAAGGGTAAGAAGCAAACATGTTAGAATCAACACGTGATTACTGTGTGTAATGGACAATAAAAGGTGATTTCATTGGTACCTTGTCTTGAGATGATCCAGTTCTTATCCTGGCCGAGAGCCCAGAAGAAGTACCCACCCAAGCGCTGAGACCGAGCAAATCGGACCTTCCTCCGCACAGACCGAACATCGTCATAACCAATCCAAGAGACTCCGACATATGAGTAGTACGACACCAACTCCTTGTCGAATTTGACTGCTGTATGGTTCTGCACATTAAACTCAACAATCTGTTTGTATGTCAAGGTACCACTTCCAGGACCCATTCCAACAGTTGGAGCCCCAACGCCGGTAACATTTGGATTCTGAAGCGTCCATGTCCTCCCATACAACGGTAGGCCCATCACCAGCTTTCGGCGCGGCACACCAGCTCGAATCCATGAACTGATTCCGTAGCTTGTGCTGATGTTGCTCTTCGGATCATAGAGTGCCGAATGCTCGCCCGTGAAATTCTCCCAGGACCCGTGATAGTCGAAGCACATGGGGCTGACCCAGTCCACGTACTTCCGGATTGCCTGACTGGGGTACGATCTGGGCGTACCGTAAACCTGAAATCCTGATGCATAGTACACAGCAGACGTCAGTAATAAGCGGATTTTACCACTTCTTTTGGACTCGTCAGCCAGGGCTTTTCTCCACTCTTTGTAAAGCAGAGCGAGGTTGGACATGTCTTGTTCATCAGCTGGAAACTCCCAGTCCAAGTCAACTCCAGCAAAACCGTATTTTCGAGCTACTTCAATGGTGGAGTTTATGAACACTGCGCGAGTCTCTGAGCTGTTCGCCATCCTGGAGAACACATTTGGGTCCGACCCACCTCCACCTATGGATAGGAGGGTCTTTACCGCCGGCTTTCGCTTCTGCAGCGTGCCCATCAATCCAGGCAGCTTGGTTTGGTCAGACGCAGTGACATTGAGCCTGAACGTGGTCGGGTCCGGCAAGAGGAACGCATAGTAAATGTGAGTGAAATACGAGGTGTCTATGGAGGATGCAGGGAATTCAGCATATGACGGCCAGTAAGCTGCTTTGATAGCCCGAGAGGGCAGAGCTGGTACGGATGGGTGGTGGACTGGGTATACGGGCTTCCGGGGCTCCAGTTCAGGACCTGCCGAGGCGCCACACCGAGCAATTATGCCTAAGGCTGCGAGAAGCAGAAGCGACGAGATTATTCGAAGACTGGCCATGCCTACAAAGTTCGCAGGAGCTATGTTAAAATCGAAGTCTCATGTTGGGATGTGAGGTATCTGTCGATATTTAACTGTCATTTGGAACTTCGAAAGCGTCGATCGAGGAATTAAAGACAACTTGAGAAGCAGCCAAACTTACACGGGAAAAAGTGGGCCGAGCTTGTTTGTACAGGAAGCTCTGTTTACATGGAGGTGTGTCCGAGATGACCGGCCATTTCTTCGCTTGGACATCTCTTTTTTGAGCGAATCCTTGAGCGTCAAGTTAGATGCTCCCCGGGTTTTAATCGGCCTGTTCGATCTGAGAGGCGTGTCGACGCGAGTGCTCCAGCAACTTTGGGTTACTGAATAAGCAAGCCTGCGTTGCAGCCAATCTGCATGGAAGAGACTTTAATATGCGTGGTCCAGAAATTCACTTCAGGTTGAAGCTTGCACGTTCTCCTACTAAAGGAAATCCAACCTCCCGTTGACCTAGAATTGTCAATGCAAGGGAAGATGAGATGCCAACTTTGTTTAAAAACCTACATTCAGAGTCACACAATTTTTTATAATTAGCTGCCGGCCTATATCGAAGCTACAATTATATAATAAGCCTTGTCTCGTTAACTATGGTACATGAATTCAATGTTCAATCTTATATTATATCCTTTATAAGCTCTAAATGTAAATCAGATCATATACAAAATAATTTTGTGACATCCATGTTCAACTTATATAGGTAATCGTTGTGGCTTTGTTTTATATGGTAATTAAAATAGAAGGAATTGTCAATGCAAGGGAAGATGAGATGTCAACTTTGTTTAAAAACCTACATTAAGAATCACGCAATTTTCATAATTAGGTGCCATCCTATATTGAAGCCACCATTATGTAACAAGCCTTATCCTGTTAAGTATACTACTTCAATTCAAGTTCACGCTCGATCTTATATTATATCCTTTATAAGCTCTGAATGTAAATTAGATCATAAAAAGATAATATTGTGACATCCACGTTAAACTTATACTGGTAATCGTTGTGGCTTTGATTTATTTGGTAATTAAAATGGAAGGAATTGTCAATGCAAAGGAAGATGAGATGCCAACTTTGTTTAAAAACCTGAATTCAAAATCACAATTTTTTATAATTAGATGTTGGCCTATATCCAAGCTACCATTATATAACAAGCCTTATCTTGTTAAAGTACGGTACATGAATTCAATTACAAGTTCGATCTTATATTACATCCTTTATATAAATCAGATCATAGACAAGATAACGTTGTGACATCCACGTTGAACTTATATTGGTAATCGATGTGGCTTTGTTTTATCTAGTAATTAAAATAGAAGGAATTGGTACTTTCCTTGGAAAAATAGTTTTCAGCTCCGTTTATCCCTGAGCAATTTATCATGTTCCGTGCTCTTTCAATTGTGCTCCTAGTATATTATTCGAATATCTTGAGTATTTAATTTCATGATCTGTGGCTTAGTTTCTTCACAACATGGGTTCTAATGCTGTGTCATGGAAAATACCCGATGATATATATACATATATATTTTTTTCTAGCTTTGTCAACGCTTTCCATGAAATGAATAAAGTAACATATATTGTAAAATCTCGTGATTTTGCCATTCTTTCTTACGGTACAATTTTATTGACTCTATCATCGATCATAGATGGAAAATGCACCATATCATCCGTTGAGAAACGTGTAGTGGTGATATCATGTTGAAATGTTTTTTAATGTTTTGTAGCTATCATTTCACTTTACGAAAAAGTAACATATTTCTTCCATTCCTGATTGGAGGAAGAGAGATCCGTCGTGATGATACACTTAACATATTGTGGTGATGGAAGCAGAGAGAGAGTGATTTTTTTTCTCTTCGTTATCTATTTTAGAATTACATGTGATCACCTTCAAGCATGCAACCAACGAATCAAAAACTAGTCGAACAAGATACATGTCCGTCAGCAAAATGATATGATTTTCACCTCAAAACGACTATCTGCATTGGGTAACCTCCACCTAAGTAGATTATGACCTCTATGACTCCATAAGACACCAGATCACTTCAAGCAAATTATTTGTATATATACATGCCAACACCTGTCAGTCATATTCCTCTTTTTCGTGAAATTGAAGAAGTTATACAAGGATTTTGTCGGGCCTGTTCATTTAGTACTTAATTAAATGGTATCTAAATTAAGTAAATCTATGACACTAGTGTGAATTCGAGTCTCTCCAATTCAATTAAGACCCTTGCTCTTGAATTTCTATGTGAATTAATATCGAGAAAATGAAGTTTTCCAATCATTGACTCAAAACTCATTGTCAAATCCCACTCAACAGAATATGGAAGTAATTATGGCGGAACAAGTCAACTCATCTGATAATGCACTACTTGAATCAAGCGCAACAGAAACACTTGCAACAAAGACACATACCTAGCAAGACTCATCTACAATGAAATCCTTTGTAATTATCTTTATTTTCCTTTTTGGTTTCTCTCTCAGTAGAAGGGAATTCAAATTCGAACACATCGTGGGTCAATAAGATCTTTAGTTGTACAAGCCGCCTCTCAAGAGACATCGATTGAGATCGCACTAAATGCCGGTGCGAAGGCGTTGAAACCCATATCTCTTTGACTATCAAGGCTGGTCTCTCGCCACTGTATTCTCACCCTGTCGAGCCTGATCGTGCGTTTCTTTTAAGTCAGAAACCATAGTTGTTGCTAATTAAACCCATGTGGGCTGGAAATTAGGCAAAGACAAATCGTGTATAGTTGGACTGAATAATGAAGCAGGCTACATTTCGTCTCCCACTGTGAATGGTGGGTTGTTGGAACTCGCTATGTATCGACTATCTGGTACTATGGGCCCAAGTTTGGCGAATGCCATTTGCACCTGTAACCATTTCTCACACCATATGATGATTTATTAGGATTTTTTTGAAGAATTTACAAGCTTTTACTGACGCGCTTGAAATTAATAAAGCGTTGACATAAATGGTAAGAGAGTTTGCTCATCTTCTCATGGTATTTTGGCTCGAGACTTGTTGGGAGCACTTTAGGAGTGAAGTCCTGAATGCACGAGATCAACCCTTAAGATTGTCTGGAGAAGTGGACGAATCCAGATACATGAAACTTGATCCAGATTCCACTTATATACCAAATCAGAAATAAAGAATGAGGCACTGGAAGACTTTCCCACTAATTGTAATCGAGGAAGTTTCATGACTTACGTTTTTGAGGTGTCATTAACGAAAGGATAGGCTCAGGACAAAGTGGTGGTCTGACGAAATCTATTTATTATTAACTAGAAATGTTGCCGCATGCTGATTGGATTCTACAAATCTAATCAATTGACCCGAGAACCAAAGGAGAGATCAAGAAAGCAAGAAGAAATTAGAAAGAAAGACAGGCCAAGTGCCCCCCAACTTGATCATTTTCTAAACTTTCTTTAATTTATAGTGGGATATGCGTTTTGACCCATAAACCCTAGGCCTTCCGCCAACTTGGGCACACCTGGTTTCAGTTCCCTTCTCTCATTAGATTTAATTTAATATTAATAAACTAGTCTGGATTTGTAGGTGTACAATTTTCCACAGAAATATATTTGTGTCTGTGTGCAACTTAGTCAGAGAAAAGCTGGTTGTGAATAATAAAAATATTTGTGCGGATTGGACTAAAATGATGAAAATTAATGATTAATAGGAATAAAGTGGTTACTTAGCACGCTTGTCATCAACCTAGTAGGGGGCTATGCCTCCTTACGTTTATCGGGGACAACTGCCCCAACTCAATTATAAAAAGTTTCCACCAATACATGCTTCTTCTTTTTTCTAAATCATATTTTTTAATTTGACCTTCATTATAAATGAATTTTGACCATGCCAAATTTTTTAAAGGATAAATTGGACTTGATATATGGAACTCAACAAGCCTAAAAAGAATTAACAGTTTTTTTTTCATATACCACTCAACCCAAGTATTTAAATTCAGGGAAGTTCTTAGTTGGAATTGAAGTCGTTTAGTCTCTAAACTTTTATTTTCGTGTAAATATAGTCCTGGGAATTTGTTCCTGCTGAAGTTCATTTTTGGATTACCAGAGTCGACTATATCCTTACGCAATCGTGAGCATAAAAATTGTGATAATAATCTTTTCCGACCGTAGTATCCTAATGGTAACTTTCATTTAAATTGTGTGTTGGATCGTAAGCACAAGAACATTGACCAATTTTCAGCATAAATGCAGGCTAGACTGCAAAATAAGTGAAAATTAAGGATCGAAGTATTATAAAAAAAAAAAATCAAATTTGAAAACCGTAAATTCAACTTTTCTCACAATATATAACTTATCGTTCTTTTCACTAGTGATCCAATGAGACTTGTTGAAAATAATCTTTTTAACAATTAGAGAGTCTGAAATCATTATACCAAAAAAAGAATCATAAAATCTTTATAGGAACATTTGAAATGCAATCATGAATCCTATGTATGGATTTGCTGAGAAACTTACACTTTCATGCGTCATGAGCTGGTCGAGGGTTGGAAAAGGAGAAGAATAAAGTCATTTCACATTAAGGAGTTGATATATTATAGTATAAGATATTTTCTTTGGTGGGGAAGAGGGGGAGGATTGGAACTCTGTGGGGCTTCCTCTTGGTTGGATGATCCAAAGCAGGATTTATTTGCCCGGACAAAGAGATCTCAAAAGGAGATTTGGTTGTTCATTTTGATTAGACAAGTAAATTGCTCATCGAATCATATGAATTTGTTCTTTTTCAGCATCTGCCAATTTAAAAAGAATATCATGTCTATTTTTTTATTGCAGAAATTGAAAAGAATCATGTCAAAACCCCCACTCAAACCTCTCTTCATCTCATCATTTTTTTTTTCTTTTTCTCATGTGGTATTAGGGTTTGGAAGAAAAGGGGGTCTAAAATTGACTTTTGTTTCCGGATTCACTGCTGATGCAAAGAATTAGGCGGCACGTATGGCATATCGTAAATTTATTTGCAAAAAAGAAAAAGAAAAAAGAATAGAACTTTCAAATTTTAATTAGTGCAAAAATATACGGTTTATTAATTCGATACAGCCATATGAAAACTTCTTTTTATCGGTTGCATTATCATTTCATCTAACTCCTAAGGAATTGGCTGTGGACAAATACAAGAGCACAAACCCCATATTAAAATAACATTATAAAAGGACAAAGCTAGATTATACTCTGATCTAAGGGGGCAACTTTTGAGATTTGATCATGTTAAACTAATAAAACAGTGAGGGGAAGCATTATCATTGAATGAGGGGACTCCACATCAGCTTCCCAATTTCTTTGTCGGCCATTTGTCATCGTCGCCCCCACCAATTCATGTCAAATACGACAAAAAAAATGGAGATAACATAATCGGGGTTTTGGATTAACCTTATTTGCCCTTAATATGGCAACCCAGGATTCCTAGAAGCCTCAGTGAATCTTGGGATTATGCAAAAGAGGGCAATTTCTTGATCGCAAGGAATTTCCGTCTCATGTATTCGTGGACACTAGACATGAGTTGACCAATTATACAACTGAGACCATACACAAAAAGAGAGAGAGAAAGAGAAAAAGTTATCCAGCTCAAGACAGCAGAGATATAGCCATAAGCACCTTCTGAATGATACATATCCTTACTCTATCAGACAATAACGAGATTATCTATAATATATCATCATCAGCACATTTTGCAAGAGAGTAGCTATGTTCCTGGAGTAAACAGACTTCCGACTATTTGGTTTAGTTAGGTTTGAATGACCTTCCACAATCACATTCATTTGAAGTTGATCGATTATCAGTTAAAAACTCCTTGAAGTTGCCTTTAGAAACACTTGCGATTGTAACGATATGTGCCTTCTCTTGCTAAAAATTATCTGGTACATTATAAAAGCATTTCATTTTGTGATTATCCAATATAATTAACATGTGTCACATATATTAGAACATTTGTTGCTCACACTAGACAGAAAATTCATACCTCATTATAATTCTACATCACGATGAATATTCTATATGTTGGTCAATTCCTATTGTTAAAATACGTAGATATTAACCCACATCTTCATTTGGTAACTTAAGTTATTAGAATAATTGTTCCACAACAATTTAAATGGTATCAAAGTAGGATTGCTAAGTTCAAAGCTTTCCGAGCCTCTCATTTGTCTCCCTTACTATATACATCCACACTTAACCTTAGGCCAAGTCCTGTCTACGTGTGAGGGGCATAATTAAAATATTTAGTTATCAACGGTGTTAGAATATTTAACTATTAAATCGGGCTTTCATTTAATAGTTTAAACTACAATTAGTAGTAGTCTCAAAAAATTCTACATGACATCAATGAAGGAGATGTTAAATTAAAAATTACTAACCCCTTATTTATCTTCCTTATTATATATTTTTACAATTAATCTTATAGCAAAGTCTTGCCCGCCTACATAATTTTAAACCACGTTTTTATCTAATAACCTAAACTTTTAGGAAAACTGATAATGTTCCCAAAAAAATTAAAAGTTAGCTCCGGTTAATATGATTCATATAAGAACCACAATCTCAATCTCCGTTCACCTACCTTTTGCTAGGGGCTTGAATTGCATGAATGCCTAAGCTTTCATCTATATCCTATAGTTTCGTCAATGCCTTTCGTTAGTGACACATAACACCGAAAAGACTGTTTTCTAATTTTAGGGAGAAAGTCATTATGAAAACGAAGGAAGCTCAAGATGAGACAGCATTTTATATAGACTCGTGTCACACTACACGTTACTTAATTTCCCAAAATATATTATCATTCTTTTCTTTTCTTTTTTCAGCTTGCCAGCTAGAGATGATAGATCATCATATGCTTTCAACGTAGAATCTCTATTTTTATAATTTTCTTGGGTCTAATCATTCAACAAAGACGGATCTTCTTAATTCGATAATTCTCTCTTTCTCCACCCTCAAAAAGAGAAAAAAGAAACCACGAAATGTTTTCACATTTTGTGGGACTTGAAGGATAATGATATAATGTTTTAATGTATGACCTAATAAAAGAAGAAAAGTCGGTAAGGAGTTAATCCAATGGCTGATAAATAAAAAAGAAAAAAAAAAGAAAAAAAAGAAAAAAGAAAAGCAGTCAACATGACAAGACAAACCTGCCTACGCTGGCAAACCCTAAAGAAGTGTTTGGAATCTGTCTTAGCATGTTCAATTGTTCTTTCTCCAAGAGCCATGCCCCTATACCTAGCCATACGTGTTGGGATGCGTTTATCTCTCAAGTTTTGGCACACTTTCCCTTGCGTGTGGTGTCCATACACATCTCAAATGTTCCATCATAAAAGGAGATCACAACTATTAAAGATAATACCACACACTCTCTCGCAAGCAAATCGAATTTAGAAATGACACGCAAAATTGGCGAAATAAATCTAGGGACAAATCTGGTTTTAATGCCACTGTTCAATCTAGTCAAAATATATGAAAAGAGTAGATAAATTTTATAAATAAATGACGTGTGATATTCTTTTATCAAACTAAAAGAAGAAAATTCCTAAATCCTTTAAATGGTTGTGTCAGTCACATACCCTGCATTTTAAAGAAATTTTTGAATGTCACCCCATATTAATATCTTGTTTATACATAGATGCATATAGGCTTGTAGATTAGGTGTAGCTTTTAATACTACAAAGTTGAACACGTTTGGGAAATATCGAGGCTGTCCTGTTTGGGATGAAACATGTGGTATTTTACATTAATTCTTCAGAGACGCGACCATCTTTACAATAAACAAAAGAGGTGATCGTACACATTTGTAAATTCGCTTTATTGGGCCCTCCCACGTCCGTTGTTACCACGAGGATTGCGTAGGGGCTAGGCTATGGATCTTGGCTTTGACATTGGCATCTCAGTCGTTTTACCTGAGAATAAATCCATGTAAAAACTAGAGTGACTGGTGGAAAGTAACGCATTTGATTCTTGGATCTATCCTCGATTTCATAAAATCTTGATTACTCTGCAAAAAACGAGCTTGAACTTACATATATTACTGGTCTTGGGCTCTTCATTTATATCGTGATGCGATAGAGGTGACAGGTTTGCCTAGTAAACAGTGGCACAATAACAGATTTATGGTCTTAAATTGAAAAATATAGCTTTAATCTATGAGTAATCTATAGTTTGGCGGCGTTTGAACCCTTTTACTTAGCTAAATAAAAGAATAAATCCAAGTGAATATGACATGATATGACAAATGCTACGCAATTTGAATTGTTTAGGTAATGTGCTAGATTTGGTGAATATAATTTGCTTGGGCTTCTTCAAGATGTTGATTTAGTTAGATTATGGGGAGAATTTACAAATTTGCGAACCTAAGTCACATCAACTACTTATCAAAGCTACGTATCTCAATTTGGTGGGTGGATTGAATTGGTGTTCCTAAAGTTAGTTGACATCACCGACCTAAGAGCAAGCATCAATTGAATGCTCACTTTTAGAGTTTGCCATTGAATATTTGTTAATTTGATTGGTTTATAATTCATTGTTGAAAGAAGAGTTTACATAATTTAACTACTCAATGCAATATGGTGTGATACACTTGGAAAAGTGAGGCAGGCAATGTGAAAATGAGATTATTTTATACATAAATTTCAATTAATAAAATGACAATATTAAACATTTTCATATAGTTTAATGATTAAGTTGAATATATACCAAAGTCTAGGGACCACATTGAATAAATTGTAAGTTTCACATTGCATATTAAACAAAAGTTTAGGGATCACATTGAACAAAGTAAAAATTTATGAATTACGTTGCACATTGCGCCAAAATTTATGGACCATTTATGTTTAGAAACCATGGAAGGGAAGGAAAAACAAAAGAAGAGTTTCAATTTTCCAACCCTCTTCTTCACAAAAATTTCAAAATCTACTTCATTTCCCACATCTGTTCCTCATTGTCCTCTCTCTCCTCGACTTCTTGAATCGTTTGAGGTTGTTAACTAAATTTTCATAAAAACTTCCGATTTCAAGAATTCAAAGTTATACAGGCGGCGAAAAAACACCAAAACAAAATTGCTAGACACATGCTAGAAGAATTGACATCATAATCTATATTACCAAAGATTAATGAAGAATCCACAAGCAGAACATGAATCCCATCATTAGTAATTGGCCAAAAAATCAATGAAATTCCTGAAACCTCGTTTCTCTTTTCATGATGGAGTTACCAGACATGGAGTTTGAGAGAAACACATCCCATTGGAAACAATAATTACATTTTTCTTGCTTTAGGGATTGGCCCCCAGGATGGATCAAAAGAGAGGCGCATGTGATGCCCCCACCAAAGGAGCAGAGAGGAAACAATAAAAATCAAGGATGGGGCGCTGCAATCGCCCTTTGCCCCCATGGTCATGGGGCTCATGGATGGACCTTCAAGTACAAACGTGAAAAGCTGTTTTCAGTTTGCCATTTCTCCCCCAAGGTCAGCCCTGTCTCCCACATGATTGATGAACCACTTTTGTTTGTTGCGCGTGATGTGCTCCCTCGGTCCTTTGATTTTATGTTCTGCAGAGCGACGAGAGGAGAGCATGTAAATTAGTGGATCACATTCAACGATAAAAAGAGTTCATCCCATCATTTAGTATGGTAATGTACTGCCGATCGATGATAATATAACTAGTATTACTCCTGTGATAAATTATTATTTGAAACTTCTGATATTCTTGAAAGAGTTAATACCATAAAAAAACATTTTTCTTATATCACTAAAATTCCTAAATTTGTCCATTGTGAAACAAAACTATAAAAAAGCCCAAATTTATAAATATATTTTGGATAAAATTGAAATAAACGGTATATATATCACACATATATAAATTTGAGTTTTTTTTTGGGTGACACAAACAAGATTTGGGATATTTGGAGTTTATGATATTTGTGTTTGGATGAGTATAATTTAAGATATTTTTTAAGGTATTTGCCCTTCTTGAAAAATGTGACATCCAATTTTTTTTGTAGTTTTATCAGCGTGTACAGAACAAAAAAGTCATTCAATCTCTCTCTCTCTCTCTCTCTCTCTCTCTCTCTCTCCCCTATTAGTTTATTCATTGATTCTTCTTTTCTTAACTTTACTATATATGAACTCCGTACGACAATTTACCCTTCCTTATATAGAAGAGCCAATTACTACCGAACAACAGTACTCCCTTTAATCTTATTTCCCACCCATCTTCAATAATTTCATAATCCATCCGCAGAGATCAAGCCCTTCAATTTCCTGCTTTGCATCCTCCCATGGAAGCACCGCATGCTAAAGATCCGCCATGTCCATCCGAGTCCTCCACCATCATATCGGCGCCCGAGCCTCCTCCGTGCCCACACACTCCCCTCCAAAACTCCAAAGAAAACAAGCAAGAACTTATCTATGTGGAAGAAGAAGAGGAAGAAGAAGAAGAGAGGACATATCAAGATCAAGGTCAACCATCAACTCAACCTACTAGGCCACTAGACCTAAACCTTTCGTGCGGCGACTCCAATCGCGGGTCCTGCCCGGAACCCAACCTCATCCACTTCTTGGACATGGGCCGTCCTGAGACATCGCCGGAGGAAGCTGCTGAAGCTCCTTTCGAAGCGGAGCCTAAGGTCTTCTCGTGCAACTACTGCCAGAGAAAATTCTACAGCTCACAAGCACTTGGAGGACACCAAAACGCGCACAAGAGAGAGCGGACTCTTGCGAAAAGAGGACAAAGGCTAGGTGCGACGGGCTTACATGTCCTGGGAAACCCTTTTTACATGGACCAGCCCCATCACCACCACCATTACTCGAGCATGTCTTCTCTCCCTCTTCTTGGAGGCAGCGCCTATAGCAACCGATCTCTTGGAATTCAGGCGCATTCCATGATCCACAAGCCTTCTCATGCACCTTCCTTTGGTGCCAGTCCTATTGGGAATGGTGGGTATGGGCACCATGTTTGGAATAGGCCTCCAATATTGGGTCAACAGCCAGCAGTGGGAAGGTTGCTGCCCATGGAGAGCAGTCATCATCAAGCAAATGCAACAGGAGGATCATCATCTTATTCTTCTTCAAGAGTTAGTGTTGGTAGATTCGATAATATCACACCTTCAATGGGTATTTTGGGAAACGAAACCAGTAGCAGTGGTTGCTGGGGGACGACAACCGGTGCCCGGTTGAAAGCTAATCAGGAGGAGCTACAGAAGCTCGACTTATCACTCAAGCTCTGGAATTAGATATCATTTCTAGCATCATGTTTGTTGAAATTCTCTTCTTGTAGAAATTTTTCTTGCTTTTATCTTTTTCGCTTTCTGGGGTAATTTTAGCTTATATATTCTGCTCGTGAGATTTATGTATATCTCTAAAGATAGGAGACTTTGGAGGCATTAATGTCTTTCCAATTCTAATCGGAGCTTATCTGACCATGATGGATTTTGAGGGCTGCATTTGTTAAAGATGAGATTTTCAGAATGAGTTGAAGATTGTTCTGATGAAAGCTAGCTAGCTGCAAACTTTGTTGTTTCTTGCCAGCAACTAGTGAAGACTTTCCTGGCTTCTGATTCAGATTGCCCTGGAAGAAAGTCTATTCTTGAGCCCGACGCTGTACTTTTAACATCATCCTTGAGTGCTACGGTGATACGGTCATGATGATTGGTTTCTTGCCATATTCATCTGAACCGTCAAATTTGGACATGTCCCAAGTTAACTTCGATGAAAGCGGTCACCAGTTTCGGTGGTGCAAACCAGCTCAGAGGTTTTGCATCTAATCCATACGATAACATCTCAGCGTTTTGACTTATGCTGAGAAGATGAGATCTCACTTTCTAGTCCATGTAGGAATGATCTTTCACAAGCCGACATGTCAATGCTAGGAGAGCGCAACCACCGTCCTTCCAAGGCGAAGTACCGCCTTGATTGCGGTCTCCACACTACGAAGGATCATGGCTTTGACAGCACGATTGTCTCTGAATCAGAAAGAGGTCTCTTGTGTAGTCTGCGAATTAGGTTTAACCTAATTGTTTTACGTGAATCACATGGATTTAACAATGGCTGTCGTTGATAATTAGTTCAGATCACCCTACAATTAGAACCTGAGCTGACGCCTGACGGGAGTCCTACAATCTCCAACCCTTTCCAGCTTTCTTCGTGCTACGCAAAAAGATGGAAAGAAGAAACCCCAAGAATTATGTTGTAAGTGGGGAAGGAATGAAAAGGGGCTCTCATATGAGAAACGCGTATAATCTTTGTTGAATTTGCCCGATCAAATTCTTGAACTTTTAATTTATTAAACATAAGTTATCACATAGATCAAAAGACTTTCTAAGCATATTTCCGATAAATCTTTGATGTTGAATACAATTGAAAAACCACCATCATCGAGTTATGTCAATTAGCTTACACAAACACTGAGTTTCGGCTCCACCTCGCCTAACAAGTCATTTCGAAAGCAAGTGAAATCATGTGAGAAATTGTTCCACATCATCACATCAAACCATGCCAAAGATGCAGTGATGCATCACCATTCACAGACATGATCCTAAAATCATTCCCTCATGCAAGGTTGAAGAATTTGCATTAGGAGTTGGGAGTCCGAGCGATGAAATTAACAAGAGTTTATGATGCACATCCACGATTTTTTTGCACATTCGATGTACGAGCACATTCGACCATCCTCATCGATTTCTCTCCAATTCTTAGCCATGACCCATTATACCTTACCACCAAATAAAACCATAGAATCCCACAAAGGATTAGAAGCACTTACAGGAAAAGCTCTGTTCATCCTGATATCAGCTTTAACAGAAACTAACTGTGCAAGCTCAATGATTGACAATAAAATAGGAAAGCAAACAACCCAAGTGTCCAATCTTTATAAGATAAACAAAGGGGCCGACTCGGCATTCGCCAGTTACCATCGGAATAAATAAAAGTTCGACGATCTCAAAAAAGATTGGCTTCCACAGAGGAGAGACCAGTGCTTTGTCACTTTTGGACCGCGACCTGCTCTACTATCTTAGCCTATTTAGGCCTTGTCTTCTTGCGCGATCCGTGTGATGCGTCGCTTTCGCAGAGTGATCACTGAATCTAGGAAAGATATGATTTTAACTTAAATCTAATGTGATGGTCAGTCCGCATTGCATCACATTTTGCATTATGCCACGGATAAATCGTATTCTAAGGGGCGAGTCTGAGTCATTTTCCAACCGGGTCCCCACCGAAAGTAGGTCTTGCGTTGGCACCCAATGAGGAAGTCGGGTGTTTTCGCTCGTCATCGTCCATTGATTTCCTCTCGCAGCTTCTCCACATGCCTAATTCAGAATGATTTTTAGTCAAGGGAAGGTCCATGGGCAGGTGATGGGAACTCGCCCCATTGAAGAACGCATGTTGGGTCGCCTGTTTTCTACAATTAGAGATGTGGAAACAGTTCGTTTTGAAGCAGTGTCGGGTTCTTTATGCTCAAACCAGATAACATGCTGGTCGCTTGACGGGGATGTCATTCACTTCAGTCGAGCTCACCTCGTGTTTTTCCTGAATACCATGTCGCGCGGTAGTTATGCTGTCCATAGCTTACATGTCGAGAAGTGAACTCTATGAAAATAGATGAGTTGCTATTCTATCTGAAGAGTGTTTGCCGTGCTATGCATAAGAAATACTAAAACAATCTCATCAAGAACAAGACAAGATTGCTTTTCAAATTTACCAGCCAGGCCTGAAGGTACCGATTTCCTTTTGGACAGACGCTGAAATGCACTCACAAACTATTGATGTAAAATCCCTAGCGAGTGAAACAGATAAAAGGAGAACATTACGACAACAAGCCAAAGGCAGAGCATTTCTTCAACTAACCATGCCTGCAGTCCGAAAACACTAGCTTCTGTTGAAATAGGACGATGACATGAAGCCATGAATGATTTCTTCACGAGTTCAACTCATAAATACCTTCATTCTTCTGTCTAATACGATTCACAGAGGTACAACAGAAACGATGAGGATTTCCATGCGACAGCAGAAGCCATCCCCATAGTAGTGACCGCAACATCAATGCCACTTCGCCATACCGTCTTGAGATTAAGATAGTCATCTGATGCCAATAGAGAATAGAGCGTCAGAAAAACATTATATCAAGTTCAGCATAACTCCTTAGAAAAAATATGTCCTGCGCAACAAATGTATGACAAAGGAATATCATCCATATCAATATCAAATTATATCTCAGCTTTGAAACCATCAGATCAGCTTAATACATTTTTTGCAACACAGATATGGAAGTAGGTGGATCCAGTAAAATTTGTCAGAGATAACTGTCAACTAACAGGAATGTCAACCATTCTATTTTTTATCTTCTATTTACCAGCATTGTCCCTCAATGGACGGCCAAACTGTGTCATCCTCCAAATATAGCAACCATCCATGAAAAGCCAACCCACTAGGGGGAGGGGTTGGGGAAGGGGGAGTGGGGGTAGGGAAGGCAGGCCAGATATAATACTTTTATGGGTGGAACATTTTGATGAAATTTCCTTCAAAAGAATATATAAGAAACCCAAAATTCTGAGCTGAAGTCAAAACCAAACCAAACTAGAAACAAAAATTTGAACCTGACATTGAAATTGACTTCATCAGTGTGGCTTGAACTTTTTCCAAATCAATAAAATTCAGTTTACATGAAAATCTCCTAAAAAGTGCGTAATTATGCACAATTGCAGAGAAGCATATACAACTATCGCACAGGAAACACATTTTAGGCTTCTCCTAAATGAGCACATAAATGCACATGGATGCACAACATGCCAATACCCACTCAATGACCATATAAATATGAAACGAGTATATCTAAAAGGCTCTGAGAATGTCATCCAACATGACACCTTAAGAAAGCACCATAAGTCAAAACCACGATAAAGCCTTTTCATGCTGGACATAAAGACCCCAGTTTGAAGACATATGCATGCACTCATCCACCATTTCCCAATGTGCATGTCTATAATGCTTGGCATGTGCAGCATAAACTTGCACATACCTGAATGCCCCAGAAGAAAATTGAGAATACAATTAAAAAAAAAAAATCATTAAATTATTGATTAACCTGAAAACAAGCAAGAAGTTTGCTATGAATTTATTGACATAATCCAAGCTACTGCTCTCTAAACTTAACCAAACGTATGTGATTTACACCGCTGGAACAAGGATCAAGTTTCTAGCCAACCAGATTTAATGCTCTAATAGACCAGCTTCAGCTTTCAAAACACAAATTAAAACTTGAACAATTTAAATATGAACACAAGTCATGCCACTCACTGCAGTCGTTGGAAGGTAGGTCTTAGATTGATATCCCTATCATAATCATACAACACCCTTGGAACACTTGAAGATGGGGGGCACAATGGTCAAGCAGCTCCACTCAATTTAATTAATCAGTGATGTTGAAATTACAACCACGTAATGATACACCTATATAGGTAGAAATCAGAGCTAACAGATCTTAGTGGGCATATTACCTCCAAGAGAAGAGATGCAAGCTGAGGCTTTCCTTAATGGCTCACTCCTTATTGACAAACACTCTTTTACTTTTGAATCAATGACTTCACATTTTTCAACCACCTAAGGTGCTCCACCCGTTCTTTGTTCCTCATGTATTCATGCAAGAAAGCAGACATCTTGTTGTTTACTCCCCTTGTCTCCAAGAACTCCCGAAAAGTATTTCGTATTTTTGCATTCAACTTCCTGTATGGAAAATTAATCCCATAGGATGCAATTGGTCATCTCCTTTAAGAAAAATCTCAGCTACATTTGCAAGGTGGAAAGCAAAGAACTAAGAACAGACCTCTGGAACTCGGAATGAAATTCATAACTAGAAGATGTTTATAAAGCGAAAAGATCTCCTAAAAACAATAAACCTCCAAAAATAGAAGAAAGATATCTATATCAGTAAATTTCACCGCATCTGAAGTTTGGTACATAACATACCTAGAATCAGGTCCCATGTAAGGCCACGAATGCATCTTCTCCTGCATTTCCTTTCTAAATAGGTAAACATTCCGAATCTCCAAAGAGTCTGGCCATGCTGAGCATAGAAACTCCAGCATCCCAAGACCATCCCCTTTAGATACATCAACCAGTAAGCTTATATGCAGACGCATATCTTGACGAGAGTTGTCTTCACCAGGTTTTTGTACGAGTACAGCCGCATCAAATGAGGTTGCTTCAATTTTAATATCTTCTCCATTGCCAAAATTCCCTCTCAGTGTGACCCACCGTTGACCCGGTTGATCTTGAACAGTAAAGGAATCAAACTTCGTAGGAGGCTATAAAATTCATCAAAGAATAGAAAGAGTAGAAGTTACAACAGAAGTCGCAATTTTTAGAATTTCACAGCAAGACTATCAGAGTATATCCTACGTCCTTGTTTAGCACCACTAGAATCCCGAAGTTATTATCTGCCACTACCTTATAAACGATATAATTCAAATACCGTCACTAGAGATTTCCTTGTTCCCCCAATGACAGAGTCATGGCAAGACAACATGTCGGTTGATCTTTATAGTCACTAAGTTTAGATAAACCTCCAAGTAAACTCGATCACTCCAATCCATTCCAATCTCTTAATGGTACCTTTCGCTTTCCTGAGAGCTAGTAGTTCGTCCGGAATTATTTATTCACTTTCAACACCCAAATGAAATATCATGCGCATCATCTCGACCGGCATAAGCATTTCCACTGGGACATGGACAGAGTTCTTCATGTCACGGTCAAAAAGCGAGGAAAGAATCAGAAATATACACCAACGCCCTCTTAGCTAAGACAGTAACTACATTATTAGTACGCATTACGAATTTCAACTTCCTAATAACACGATGAATTCCTGCTGCCCCAACACTGCCAAATCGCCAAGCTAACTTCGCAGGAAGAACAAATCTCCGGCCACCCTCAAACAGACAAAAACGAGTTAATCCCACTAACTCGTCGTGCGCTCATTACTACTCTTCGCTCAAGAAAAAAACGTCCCTTTTCCCTCCTCCTTTCCCACCCATTCGCGCAGGAAACAAACAGAAACTCGGGCACACGAGAAGGAAAAGAGCACAGCCCAGTTCACCTCGGGGACGGGGTACTCCGACTCCAGCTCGATCCGGCTGTCGAGGATTCTGAGGATGTGAGCGTCGAACGGCGACTTGACGACGCTCTCGGCAGAGTATCGTCTCCCCCGAGATAGGAGCGCGATGGCCGCGTCTTGCGGCGGGAATGGAGGCCGCCGCTGTCGGGAGAGAAGGCTTGCGAGGGTTTCGGGGCGAAGGAGCGATCTCCGGACCGAACGCGCGAGGCGGGAGCAGGAAGAAGCCATTTTCGCTCTGGACTAACTTGAGTTCGGCGCTGCTCGCCGGTCGCGAGGAGGGAGACGGCTGCTGATTATTCGGGGTGGGGAAGGACAAGGAGCTGGGCGGGCCGACCCGGGCCCGCTTACATGCTGGATCGGCCCATCAAATTTTTTGGCGGGTCTGAAGGCCCGAGGTTTTTTCCTTTTTCACAGTGAAGTGGGCAAACGACATAGCAACAGATGATGAGTTAAGAGGCCATACGAAGTGTCCACTTTGGAAGCTCAGGGCCCATTTGGGAGAGCATTTTCAACGTCTTTTGGATATCCAAAAGCCCATGTGCCCAAAGTTGAGATGTTCAAAGATTCTTGAGATACAGTTAAACAATTCCAAAGTCTTTCCGCCCAACGTACCTAGCATTGACTCGGTTCATTTTTGGACCGCTGCTTTAGGGGTAGTCTGATTTTTTTTTTTTTCGACTTTGCCTTCACTAATGTGGTCCTATTCATGTCTTGCCCTTGGTCAACTATTCATCATCGCTCTCTAACACTAATGCTTCAGATCTAGGTCAATGAGGATCCATAGTTGTGAACTATCCCGGTGAGATCTAGAGGGTTCGCGAGACTGTCTTGTGATGAGGGTTGAGGGCCACCAAGGGTCACAAGAAGTGCACCAAAGCTCACCGAGGGTTGTTAAGGGTCATGCGAGAGTCACTAAGGATCATGCAATACTCACCAACGGTCGCCTCTAGTCACTTGGTCAACACTCGCTAGGTCAATGCCGCTCGAGGCTCTGTGGATATTCAGTAGCTTTACCCTCCTTTTTTTTTTTTATGGTTTTTACTTCATTGCTTTATAAAAAGTGTACCAACATCAAGTATCCAAATATTATTTGTTTTGAGAAGATACAACTCGAGAAAGAACAACAGAGAAATACTTTCTCCAAAATTCTTCCCCACACATCCAGAATGAACAGGATTTGTAAGTAAATCAAGGGGATGTCGATTTTCTTGCTCGAGGTTTGTGTTTAAGTTTGTAGGTCAAATTGGGCAAGCTGGCTGCTATTTACTTTAAATCACAATTTTGCCACCACTCTAATCATGTCCTTGCAAAGATTATGTTTATCTTGAATGATTAAGATTTCGTTTCGGTGAAGGGCTGTATTATATCGGCGTCCGATTAATTATGTGACCATCGGGTTACATTTATTTTCCTCTATAAACTTTTTGCCGAATTTGACTAGTTCTTGTTGAATGAAAAACGGATAGCCTTCCATGCGGGACAACTAGGGCGACTACCCAGGACTGCAAAGATCACGTGGTCCCTGATATTTGCCATCGGAAATCACATGGTTTCAACAAAACTCTGACCCCCCAAAAAAAAAAAAAAAAAACAATTCAAATGATGGGGTCAGAGGAGCAGGATACAGTACGATGTTTTTTTTTTTTTTTTTTTTTGTATTTCACAGTACGATGTTGTTAGAGAGGACTCGGACGTGCACTTTCCTCGTTTCTTCTGCCATGTCATTTAGAATATTAAATTTTATAGAATCATTATCAACTATATTAAAGTTTTTAGACAAAGAAAGGCATTTGATCTTTTTATCTAGTATTAGGTATGTGAGATAAATGGGCTTTATTTAATTAATTTATGTTCTGAGAATTATTATTAATTATTCTAAAAAATTAAGGTATTAAAAGAATGTGTTAGTTTAATATTTAACTATTTTAACATAGAACACGCTTAGTAAAGTCCTCTCTCTCTCTCTGCGTGCTTCGTTGACCTAAAACCCCTTCCCAACGAAGCTTTGTTCCATTTCCAAGTTTAAGTTCTGTTGATTTCGGGTGACAATCGCAAATCCAAGGTAAGATCTGATATACGCGCTCTGTTCCTAGTTGAGTAGTGTTTGGTTTCAGCAAATCGTTCCCTTCAGAAGTGTTTTCCGTCGGTAATACGTTGTTTCATAATCTGGCTTTCAACTTTGAGGTTTCAAGTGTTGATTGATGATCTACTTCCCGATCTGGACTTGATAAAACTAGGGCAAGCAGTTGTTTTGGAATGGGGACGTCGAAAATGCCGATGCCACTGACAGATGAATCGCTTGTCATTCGGGAGGTATGGAACCATAATCTCGAAGAGGAATTCGCATTAATCCGCGAAGTTGTGGACATATTCAATTACGTCGCAGTGGATGCCGAGTTCCCTGGAGTTGTTTTTCGTCTCCCGCCGCTGGAAAATATCAAGAACACGAGTGATTATGACTATCAGACCATGAAAAGTAACGTCGATAAGTTGAAGTTGATCCAATTGGGTCTCACGTTTTTGGACGACGAGGGGAACTTGCCCACTTGCGGCACGGACAAGTACTGCATCTGGCAGTTCAATTTCCGTGGGTTTGACGCAACCAAGGACGAGTTCGATGGCGGATCAATCGAGTGGCTGCGCGAGCGCGGTATTGATTTCAAGAAGAATAATGAGAAGGGGGTTGACGCGGAACGCTTCGGGGAGCTCCTGATGTCCTCTGGGATCGCTCTGAATGATGGTGTTAACTGGGTTACCTTTCATGGCAAGTACAAATTCGGTTTCCTGCTTAAGCTGTTGACTCGCCGGAGTTTGCCTGATACGCTGGTGGGGTTCTGCGATTTGATCAAGATGTATTTTCCCCTGGTGTACGACGTCAAGCACATGATGAAGTTCTGCGACGGTCTTAACTGCAACTTGAATAAGCTTGCGGAACTGTTGGACGTGGAGAGGCTTGGCGTGTGCCATCAAGCCGGGTCCGACAGCTTGCTCGTGGCCTGTGCTTTCCAGAAGTTGAAGGACTGTTTCTTCAATGGCTCCACAGTAAAGTACGCTGGTGCATTGTACGACCTTGGTGACCAGGATGGAGGGAGCACTGACTAAATGAAGATAGCCTGGGAATATGATCTGGTGAATATTTGTGGGCTACTTGCGGGTGAGAGTTCTAGTTCTCCTTGTAAACCTTGGGTTATCGTCACGTTAGTATGACTTGCTTCTATGTTCTTAATTTCTGGATGTTTAACTTCCATTTAAATTCATTTTGATTTCCTGATACAATGATTTGATGAAAAATACAATTATATAGTTGAGAAAATATTATATAGGTCTGTTATTTCATGTCAGCCACCCACTGCTCCATTCATTCATCGCCACGTGTCCACAGTGGGCCCACTTTTGACTTTTACTCTCTCTTCTCGGTAACTATTTCTCTCCACTTCTTTGCTGCGGTCCCTCTCTCCCTCTTCTCTGTTTTGCTGTGATCGAAACTCATGCTTTCCCTCTCTCTCAGGCACCCAAAGTAAGCTTTCGAGAATTTTTAATTGGGGTCGAGCATCGCCCTCTCCCTCTCTTCCTCCATTTTCGAGCTCTCACATCTACATTTTCTTCCTCGTTTCCGGCCATCATCACTCCTCCATTAGCTAAAGCTTTTTGTTGGAAATTTAAATTTTCGGAATTATGATTTTGATATCACTTATAGTTTTTTTATTAATGTGCAAGTGCATATGTGCGTAGGATATATTTGGTAGAGGACAAGACATAAGAAATAGGATAGAGAAAATATTAATTCATTGGTTTAACATAAATGTTCTACATAGTTGTTGGAGGAGATGCTGGTGTTGGTACCTCGGGCACAAGGGACATGGGTTAGTTTAGCTCCTCCCGCCCTTGGTGGAGGACTCCTCCCCCACACAATTACTTGAATGAGTACAAGCTCTATTTATTGAGCAACTTAACCGACCCTCTGCCACAACTATTGAGTTATTTTACAGGATTTTTCTGGTCTAAGTTGCCGACATCTTCAAGCCTCGGTCTTCGACTTCTTAATCTGGATTCCTTTAGAATGCTGCCCGAGTAGTCTTCATCTTGCAGCCACAGTTAACTTCTCTTCGAACACTTCAGGATCCAGTGGACTCTTCTAGACAGCTTCCTTTGCCGCCCAAATACTAGATCTTTTTTGTAAGATTTTTATAGAGGGTACTAGCAAATGCCCATCCTAAAAGACTCTAAAAATTGGATCACCAATTCTAACTCTCCCTCTTGATCCAATTTCGTCATATTTTGAGCATGCTTTATATCGTTCTGAACTTGACTGGAAATTATCCTTGTAGTTTATATCCCATGCCTTTCCACAAACTTCGCTTTAAGAACCCTTGCATCCTTTCATGGTTGATCTACCAAAACACTTGCATCTTTCTTACTCTGCATATTTTTCTTCAACGATGTCCCCTATGTCTTGGGCCATCAAAATTGTGGGTGGTATTTACCATGACTTTGAAATTGGAAGTATAGTTGAGTGTTTTTTCTAACTTTGGCTCTATTGGCTCTCACTTGAACTTGAACTTGGACTCTAGCTCTAGCTTTGATATTAGCTGAGTGTGTTGTGGACAAACTCCCAAAACCATCCGAACTTGCCTAGCTCTACTATCATGTTGCAAACTTTAATTATGCGGAAACAAGATTATGATATCGATGATGATTCTTTTGTTTGTGATGTGCAAATATATGTGTGTATAGTATATATTTGGTAGAGGATGGGCAAGGGATACTCCACTAATGCCTCCTCTAACTATTGTAATACCAATTCTATCAACTAATCAACTATCATTGTCCTGTGAAACCTTGCCCTTATCCCTTGTCCATCCTCCACCAAATACATAATATACACATATACAATTGCACATCACTAACAAAAGAATTATCATTGATATTAAAACCATGCTTCCGCACAATCCAAATTTTCAATACTTTTTCAGAATGCTGACTACCGAGCCAAGCCCTCTTCTTCTCTATCTCTTCTTGGTTTTGATCCCGCTGATGGGGCTGTTTTCAAATTTATCTGAATCGAAGCGGCTCCCCTTCATCTTCTTTCTCGATTTGGACTCTATTTATGGATGTTTATCTTCATTTCCAGAAACTCTCCCTGATTTTCTAGATCGTCACTCTCTCTTAGGGTCCCTCTTGGATCTCCAGATTTTTCCGCATGTTTATTTTGTCTTCTTGTATTTTGGGTCGAGAGAGAGTCTGCAGAAGAGGGAAGGTGGAGAGAGATATAAACGGAGAAGAGAGGGGGACGGAGGAGAGAGATCTTTAAAAGTGAGAAGTGGGCTCTATTGTGAACATGTGGCGATCAATAAATGGAGTGGTGAGTGGCTGACATGGAGGGACAGGTTTCTGCAATATTCTCTCTAGTTGCTTGCTTTAAAATGATACTTTTACTTTCATTGTTTGCGGAGTTTCATAGCCCTATAGTTGTGTAGATTTGCTTTTGCAAACTATGGAGCATTTAGTGGCATTATTATAAGCATCTTTGATTTGTGGCTAATTAGTGTGCGTTTAGTAACTATTATATTATTAGGAATAATTTATGTTCAGAAATAATTTTTTTTTACTCTATTCATTAAACGAATTTCTAAGTATTTAAAGGCGAATGGTGACTGCCCAAAATTTCTATTCTCGAATAGAAATGCGTTTGGTGCAACTTTTAAAATTTTTTTGTGACATATAGTTTCTTTTAATTTTTCTATTTTTTCTTTTCTCTCTCTTTTTTTTCTTCTCATTTTCTTCTTCCTCTAGCTAGTCTTCGGCCGTAGTGATGGCCAATGACTAGCCAAACAAGAGCCGACGAGGCTGCCAGCCTCATGGGGGTTAAGTGAGGCCGAGCCCCACCTAGTCGGCGCAATGCCGGAATGCCCTGGCTTGACGAGGCTTCAATGAGTTCATCGAATCCCGCCCTAGCTTGGCGAGATTGCTGGACCTCATCTAGTTGGTCGCCGACCATGGTGACCATCACCATAGCCAGCAATTGGCTAGAGGAAGAAGAAGAGAAAAGGAAAGAAAAGGAAAAGAAGGGAAAAAAAAAAGAAGAGAAAAAAATGGTTTGGCTTGATTTTGGCTCATTTCCAAAAATAGAGGGACAACATTTTTCTACTTCTTAATTATATTCCAAATCTGTTCTCAAGAACAAATTTATTCCTAGAAAAAAAAAGCTATCAAAATGATTTATGTTCTTTTTTTGTTTGGGAAATAAAAGAATAGAATCAAATAGTGTTTGACACGTTACTAAACATGCCTTTAGAGCATCATATTAGTTTCATTTCAATTGTATTTGCCTAGTTGTTCATTATGTAAGGGAGTTGTGGCAAATCAAATGCTTTTTGTTTGCTCCTAATTGTTCATTTTTTGCACCCTCGTCAAGTTGTGTCAATGGTTTGGTTCGATTTGAATTTTTAGAAAATTCGAATCAAATCGTTAAGGTGTGTATTTGCCTTGAATCGAACTGCGACTTGAACCGGGTATAACCCTAACCAAAAATACAGTTGGGTTTGGTTTTTCTTTTTTTATTGGCTATTTCCACGCCTCCACTTGTTTATCCATGCTCTCAAAACTTGAAATGGCAAAACAAATCCGGGTGAGTCCACAGTCCCCCGGTATCCATAGCCCTTCTTGAAGCGCTCATCATTCTCCTCCATTTGCCTTCTTCTGCCCTAGCTTCGGTGTCAGCTTCTTCAGCGCCAGAAGCAGCCGCCCTTCACCGGGGGCGATGGCTATAGCAACTTCGACTTCAACTTCCTCCACGAATCGGGATAATCCATGGTGAAGAGACTGGATCGTCTTTGTGGACTTCTGATGCGATTTCTCGTCATGATTCTGCTTCGGCAGCGAGAAAATCGCGTCATCCATGGACGAATTCTTGCATCGACTCCGTCTTGCGATTGCTTGAATTCAGGAGCGTGGTTTGGGTTTGGAAAGAGGGAAGGATTTGAGCTTGTGAAAACGGGACTCGAGGTCGGAGGGCAAGGGGAACTCATTGACCGTGAACGAGGAGGCGTCGAGGATTTTGCTCGAGGACGCAGAGGTCCTTGGTCTGGGAAATGACAGAAGCACATGGTGCCCAAAAGACATTATTGATGAGGCGAGATTTCGTAAGATCGTGTTTGTGTAAATTGCTAAAATTAAGAAGATGGGCTATTTTCAATTTGGTAAAAACGATTGTTTTTTTTTTTAATATCTAAATAAAAACTGAATTGAACCGAAAACGTAAAAATTCAGTTTGGTTTTTGATACCTCTACCTTACTTGCAGTCGACTGGCCAATCATTCCCTACCATTGCCAATGAGGCTGTGGCAACGAGGGTTGAATTGGTCCTTACTGTTCTACTTCTTCCTTCTTTCTTATTTTTTAAATTTTAGTTTATTTTTAAATTTAATTTAAATAATATTTAGATTAAAAGTTATATTTAAATCAAAATGACGTGATTTTAGCTTATCCTTCATGTTTTAATGTCAGCACTGCATAAGAGAAAGAAAATAATAAAAAAAAAAAGCCACATTAGTATTTTCACTAGCCAAATTTGATGGAATTAATAAAAACATTTGATTGCATCAATTTGATAATTTTTAGGATTTGATTACATTTTTTGTAAGTTTTAGAATTCAATTACACTTTCTTAATAAGTTTTAGGTTTTTCAATATGTTTATCTCTTTAACTTATTATATTTGCACATTCTCTTAAGATGACTTCAACAAGTGGACTTACATGATGTGAAATATTTCCAGCTGTAAGCGAGATTAAGGGACACTCTTACATCGTAACAGAAATTGTTGGGAAAAAAGGGAAAGCAACGGAGTTGGAGAGAGGGGTGTGGGGCTTGCAGTCATAGACGACAGTTGTTGTCACTTTGGCTACCCTTGTTGAAGGTGACTAGCTTACCCACAATCAAAATCCCATCATATTGTTCTAAGGTGAAGAGCGATTCCACCTATGATTGAAAGTCACATCAGCAACATCCATCCATTTTACAACATGCCAACCATGTTAAGTCAACAATTGTAATGGTGTTACCGATTGTTATTCCAAAACCAACTTGATTGTACAAATTGAGAAAGTTAGAGAATTTTGATGCGTAATGAAACATCTTAAAAGGAACAAGTAGCACAATCAATGAAATTTTGAGAACTAAAGTATTCTCTCGAAAATATCCTTTCAAAGTATAATTGAAGTAATGGTCTCCATTAAATAGAAAGTATCTCATAAGGATTTCCCCCTCAACCTTTGACCCAAAGTTTTTTGAAAACCCATAGCAACAACCAAATGGACAATAATAAAAATGGCGTTGCCACTTATGTGATTTTGAAGTGCCAATTGACCGTTAGCCTTCCCTTTCTCCAGCTTTCATTCTCTTTCTAACTTTTTATCTGCTTCTTATTTACTTTTCAAAATTCATACTTCAATACTTAACCCTTGCACATTTTAGGGAAACTTTCATGCAATAAAAAGGTTTTAGCGCATCATGATATGCTTGCACAAGTAATGATCTGATCGTGATTTGGATAATTTTAAAACAACAGTAACAAGATTTATCTCTTTGGTTTAAAAACCTAAGTCGATGCTGTTAAAACAAAGTAATTTATCCACGTATTTCATGTAGATAAATTTTTGTTTTCTAATTTCAACCACTTTATCACATTTCACTCATGCCCATAGTTATTTTCTTAGCACTATATAATCAGCAAATGCCCCTGATTTCACACGTATTAATTTGACAAATTACAGCAATTTCTACTCAGTAAAAATGGCAAGATGAAATGAGTCATGTACCTATATTTTAACTCGTATATTTTGATGGGTTAATAGATTTTAAGTATAGATCAGAATAGGCCTAATAGAGTTAAAGCCCAATTAATGATGGGTTTTAATGGATCTGAAAGAAACCACCATCAACCCATTTAATCAAAGAACAATGCCAAGCCCACCTTGCTCTTAGTCTCACACTCTCTAATAGACAATTTCTACTTAGAATAGCCACGTGACCAATGGCAGTGGTCAGTTTATCGAGTCCCCGTTAATACTAGTTCTTAAGCTTTTGAAGTTCATCATTTTTTTTTTTTAAAATGGAAAAAAAGCACAAAGAGGCAAAGAGTGGAAATGACAAATTTGCCGATCAAAGCCGATGGCTACATTGGCAATGGTCGTGCTAGCAGATTTACCATGCGTTATGGTCAGCAACGTAGGACCCTAAACATATGCTGCCAAGTTTCGTTAATATAGTGTCTAAGAGCAAGGGAAAAGCAAGTGTGACTAGCATTCTCTTTAATCAAACTGATAATATTTAAAAATAAAAAGAAAGTCTTAATTAATGCCTTGAAAATACGGATTACTTGAGTTGACTCGAGTTTTGTACTGATTGAATTACATATTAATTATCAGCATTGTGAATCATGGATTAAATGAGTTAATCTCAATCGGACCTTCAACTCACCAAACCGAGCCCCCCATTCATTTGACATCTCAACTGGCTAGTGGCTAGTAACATAGGGATGGAAACATAAAGAACAACCTTCTTTTCATACAGTTGCATCGAGCAGAGACTTACGTAATTCCGTCTTTGGATTTAGGACTTGTTCGAGATAAATATAGGTGGTGCGATGTTTGATCGCATGCCGCTCTTACTGTCTCTCGTCTTTACGGTGAGAATGCACCGAAATAGCTTCTTTGATTGTTGCAGGACGAGATGACCTCACACTCATTCAATACTTCTCTATTTATGCCAAGTTCTTTTCTTTCTCGGTGGCTTTCCATCTTGGCTATACGTATTAATTGCAGGGCACTTTGTTGAAGCATACTTAAAGAAGAATCTAACCAAAACTAGCTCACCCTCAACTCCAGTAAGTTCTGCAAGTTCAGATCAGATTCGCTAAACTGCCCTGGTCTAATCATGGTAAGAATGAGTTGAAAACAACTGATCTTAGAATCAAAATTAGCAATAATTACTGAACAACATTGGACTCAGGCTCAGAATCAAGAAGGCAGAGCAGATAACGGAGCAAGCAGCAGCAGCGGAAGAAGAAGAAGAATTGCTCGCGTGAGTAGAAATTCACCATACAGGAAATGGTCACTTACAAAGAATTCCCAAGCTAAATCATCACCTGATTATATTACCAAAAGAATTTTACTGATCTATACGTCTTCCTATCTGAATCCATCTCACAAGGACATTGCTGTTAGATCTAATGCTAAACTGGGTAGTACCAATACAATCTACAGTCTTTGTTCCTTCTAAGAGCTATAGAAATCGTGATATTATGTCCATGGAAAAGAATTTGAGTTAATAGAGAGATTTCTAATCTTCCAAGATTACCCTAGGCGCAGAGAACGTTGGATTGGCTCCCATCATCCTTCACTTCTTCCAAGCATAGACCATCAGCGAGAACCCGCCCAGAGCCCCCATCTCGTTCTCCTCCGCCGTTGCCCATTCCATCACCGAATTGCCCCCGCCCGACGAGGCCGACCATGAGGAGGCCGACACCGACGTGGTCGACGACGAGTAACTCATTCCGGCCGCCCGCGACATGCTCTTCCTCATCTTCTCATGCTCCTGCCCGCTCATCCCGAATCTCCCCGACCACAAAAGGCCGTTCCCGTTTCGCCCGCTCTCCCCTGCTGCTCCCTCACCGTCGCCGTCCACCTCCTCGAGGCCGACCTTGTCGAATCGGAACATGAACACGGCGTGCCCGTAGCGGAAACCCTCGAACAGCCAGCTGTACACGTCCCACGAGACCTGAATCGGGACGCCGTCCACCTCGACCCTCTCGCAGCCTCTGAATTTCCACTTCAGACGCTTCACCTGCAGCACCCTCTTGCCGTCCACCTCGAAGCACAGCCTCGCGTCGGCGTCCGTGGTGCAGTCGATCGAGATCTCCCTGTCCCTCCCGCCGAACCTCGCGGCCGTCGCGAATGCCCTGCGGCCGATCACGTGCTCCCGCCGCAGCACCAGCGCCTGGGCTCTCCGCTCGGGCCCCCGCGCCTTCGTCCTCGCGTGCGCCTCCTTCGGGCGGTCGCCCACGAGGAGGACCGCCTCGCCGTCGACCACCACGGCCACGTAGTACCCGGAGACCGGGCCGGGCCCGGACCCGAACTTGGCCCGCGAGAGGTCCCAGAAGACCCGGGCTCTGCCGAAGCTTTTGGACCCGCGCTTGTTCCAGAAGGCGAAGGGCTTGACGTGGAGGCTGAAAGAGGGGGCGAAGGACGACGACGGCAGCGGCGGCGGCGGCGGCGGCTGCGGCTGGGAGGACGGAGAGGCGAGAGGAGAGGCGGCGGGGTAGAAGGTAGAGCCGTAGTCGCAGTCGGAAAAGGAAGAGGGGGAGGAGGGGGAGGCGGCGGGCAGGTCGGAGAGGCGGAGCTGGAGGGTCCGGCCGAGCCGGGTCAGGGACCAGGTGAGGGAGAAGAGGCCGAGGGGGTGTGGTAGAGGCTGGTGGTCAGGTTGGACTTTCCGGCCGCCGTGGACGGCGGTTCATCGGCGGTGTTCGGGCGGAGGCAGGCGGGGAGCGGGGAGGAGTGGGCGGACATGGGTGGTGGTCTCCGGCGACGAGGTGGCTTGCTTCCGTTAGGGTTTTGGGGGAAAGGGTTATTGCGAAGGAGGAATTTTCCTTTTCCGGTGCGAAGTTTCTCGTGGGTCAATTTGAGAAAGGAGAAAAGTATTTTGGTAAAATAAATTTTGGGTGGGGGAAAAATAGGGAATTGAGACTTTTGACTTTTCAGAGGAGCCGACTTCGGGAAGAGAAGAATGCAATTTTGGATTTTTAGTTCGTGGGTTGTTTGACCGGTCAAACCCGTGATTAGCATTCCTTAATTGAGATTTAATTAAGCTGACTACTGCTGCTGACATGAAGTTGCATCGTCGAATGCTTGAATAGCTAAGTGAGTGCGATTTGGTATGATGAAATAGGATAAGATCAAAACAAGTTGAATAATTCTTATACCCAATCGTGACATTAATTTACATATATGATGATATTTATTTATTTGATTTTTTAGGCGCTTTTGTCAGCTTGAATACGAGGGTTGATAAGATATAATTTGTAGCCTAATCTTGTTTTGGATGACGCCCTTTCGAACGGATCAGCCTGTTCTTCAAGATAAAGTTTTTGGATGTGCTGCCCTAGGTATGATAACTTGAATCTCTATCTTTGATATTATGAAAAAAAAAGGAAAATATATATAAAAAAAGGAAATTATCCTCCTTTGGATCCTCTGTTTTCCATAAGTACATATTTGCATCCTGAGCTACATAAAAGGACAAAATTAACCCCCCTTCTTCTACTTGAGGGACATCTACATCCCCAAATCAACAGTAATCCTTGACGCACCCGCTTCCCTTCGGTCATTTTCCTCTGTACCATATTTTGCAGGCATAATTACTCTGTTCTGAGGTGCAGCGCACGTGGACTCTGAGAGATTAACAACAATTATAATTACTGCAACAGAGTTAATGATAACTAGTGGTAAACCCGTCCCTTCGACGCAGTAGAAATGCTGCTACATTGAAATATTTCAGCAATAAAAATTTCCTTAGACAAATAAATTTGTATCAATGAATGATGCTTTAATAAACATCCGTAAAGCAGTAAAGAAGAGATAAGTAAGGAATTCATAATTTTATCATTCGTGTCTGCAGATATTTTTGGCGTTCTGCAGCAATCTATGGTTAAATCGTGCTTATCTTGACAAGACGGTATACACAATCTCGAACTCCCCCATAGCAGTCTTCTAAGAAACTGCTCCTCAAATCATATGGCAGAGTGGAGTTGATTTTGTGTGTTTTTTTGTTCAAGTTATTAATGCATTCTTTCAGACCGAAAAAAGAAAAGTGAATGCATTCTACTTGTTTGATGGATTGTCTAGGAGACAAAATTACAAGTTTTGGGCAAAGTTGAAGCATCCTAATGCTCAACAACAACATGATATTCATTAGAAGATGGCGATTTTTTCTGCAGATTTGTGGCAAATATACAGCAAGGCAGCGCTCAGCACTCTGTATGGGTGTCTGTGAAGGATGTTTGAGTCAAGGCGGGTTGTCAAATGCCACCGCATGGCCCGTGGCTGGGGCAATGGCTCTCTACTTTCCTGTCAATAGTGACGGAGGTGGCAATGATGAAATGAGCACTAGCTTTGCCTAGAACCACCTCGTCCATTCCGTGCTCTAGTGATAGTGGATACCGATGGATGAACACCGGAGGAGGTTTGGCCTAGCGATCAAGAGATTGAAGATGATGAACAATAAGAGGAGATCTCAAACTGAGAAAGAAGGAGCCAAAGAAAGAAAAGAAAATAAAAGAAAAGAGAGAATAGAAAATAGGAAAAAAAAAAAACGATGTTGCTTCATCTATGTCAAATCATCAACTGTGTCATAACGCCAGAAAAATCACTGTTAAAAATTTTATTTTGTTGCAATGTCATGAATTACCAAAAAAAATCAGCCAAAAGGAGTCCAAAATAAAAATTTTATTTTTAAGAAGCATCTTAAGATGTTCAATTGTATATGCCAAGTCCATACCCTACTTAAAAAAGGAGTAAGCTAGACTAGAAGACAAAAGAGGGAATATTCATCGACTACAATGACTAATCAAAAAGGCTATTAGGTCTACATTCTAAAAACCAAGAATCTAAAAATTGTCAAGCTGCCGTTATTGAGCTTATCGATTTCTAGTGAAAATCAGCCGAAAAAAAGTCCAAATTAAAGCTTTTATTTTGTGTAGAAGCAATCTAAACGGCATTATACATGGTAAATAGGTATCTAGAAATAGAGCTCAAATTTTGCAAAACCAAGGATCAAATTGTTTATACATCTATTAAAGCACTAGTGCAAGCAAAATGGAGACATTGCAATGCACGCTCTGGGTATCACAAAATTGGATCAAGAAGTATTGTTAAATGAATGACCTATTTTTGTAAAATTTTCCAGAGTAGTTTACATGAGCAATGAACTTACTTCACTATTAAGAGATCTCCAACCGTAGTGGTCTAACTCGGTTACTTAGACGTGGGCAACAAGTGTTTTTAAAGACAACAAAAATTCTTGAAAAAACAGAATAAAATGGCTGCTGAAGAAAAGTGGTGATGGAGGAGCTTATCCTTGTTACCACCCGTGGTGGTGGCGTAGGTGGTTGGGTGCTGGTTCTTCTCACGAAAGGCCCAGCGTTCGATTCACGGCGTCGTCTGCCTTGCAGGAAAGGAACCCACGACTTATCGGGCGAGGCAAGGGTGGTGGTGACTATCTGTCGTCCGGGGTTTACTCTTTCGCTTGCCGACATCGGCAGGATTTCTCTCGGGTAAAAAAAAAAAAAAAAAAAAAGGCTTATCCTTGTTCGATTGTGCAGTTAGCAGCAGATCCACACAAAAAAAGGAGCTCCTTCCCTTTCCCCTTTGGGCCCTTATAATTACAAAATATCTAGTAAAAGCGTTCTTACATTGCCCTATTTTGCTCTTTTTCTAGCCCTGTCACAAACACGCGCACTAGCACATTAAAACAAAAAACCTAACACGCACTAGGACCTGCCATGTATTTAGTAGATCCATGCTACCACTTTCTGAGCCTTGTCCCAAACTCATGCACGAGTGCCTTGACATGTATTTAGTAGATCCATGCTACCAGTAGAATGAATTCGCTAAATGTTCATTTCCATGCTAGGTAACAACCGAATGGCACATACATCTTGATGTCATCAAATTGGTTTGTATTGTTAGATATATTCAACACTTTAGAGGCATTTAGACTATTTTCCACATTTCTCACGATTGTCCATATATTTAGGAGATTCTCCATATCCCCGATTGTGCATATCTTAATTAATTGTATTTGATATGATTACATATTTACTCCAATCGATGCATATTTGATTTTGGTGCAGTTTATTTCTAGTCATTTTCTAGCAATTTATTTTTGGTCATTCCAGTTTAATTTCTTCGGACAATCAAACACCTGCTCTTGTTCTTCTGGAAAGACTTATATCGCCATTTGGGACTCGTCTCGTCGGTATTAGAACCCAATTGTAAAGTTCTTGTTGCTTTCGTGGTGCAAAATCGTCTCTCTATTCGAAGTACGAGGACCGTCATGTTTGGGAAGAATGTTGACTAGTCAAAATGCCCAAGGACAACTGTCGCCGTCATTGATGTCTCCAATTGCTTGTGAAAAAAGTACAAAATGAGCGAGCGGGTTCAAAATGAGGCCCAAGGACAAGCCTCTCCCATTATCAATTTGGTACAAGGGCTGACCACGAACGGGCATGGCATGACGCGAGCATGGTCCAGCTACGGAACGGGTTGGGCCTAGCACATGCCTAAACATTATCGTGTGAAGTCAGCTCGGCTGAACATGAGGTACCGTGTCGATGAGGACCCCATACTTGATCGGAAAAGCGCTCTTCGTTGGTGGCACGGCGGCTATGGTTGTTGCCACCGCCGCCATTGTTACTCTGAAGCAGCCCATCTTTGAGATTGTTTCTGCCTCACAGGCGTTTACCTAAGCTCTGAGGGCATTGCATATAGTCATTACCGCGAGATGGACCTCACCATGCAATTGTCCTAAAAGGCATTGGTAACAAACTATGAGGCAGCTTGTCCTACCTCAAAAGGACGTGAGTGTGCATGTGGATGGGATTTGACACTAATCAACGATTATTTTATTTATTTATTAAAATTCGAATTTATAATTATAAAATAGTTCTCGTGTCCAATTGAAAGTGTTACTATTCATAATAGAGCTACGCTTATATTTTTTATTAGTTAATTTCGAATTTATTATGTTTGTCTAATGCTTGGCGCTCTTACAACCTTAAGAAGGTTGTGTTTATTCAAACACATAATTTCTTAATCTTTGAAAGGTTGTATCTATACATTTCTATTTAATAATTTCAAATTTCAAATTCAGAATTGCTATTTGGTATTTTCATTGAGACTTTATTATATTTTGGAGAATTTTTCCCTCAACAATTTTAAGGAATTAATTTGCTACAATGGGGTCATAATCAATCAAAGTCATGTACTAAGACACGGTGAAAGTGGACTGTTTTGATGGCAACAATTTTGCTCGTTGGAGTGAAGGACCTACCCAACAACTGCAACAATGGCTATGCGATCAATGATTGCGCGAAGAGCACCAGAGCGAAGTGCAATTCCAAATCATTCACGAATCTGAGCAGGAAATCGCTTCCTAGATGCGCACCTGTGGGAATCGACAACTGCAAGATCGTAGATGAAGTACAAGAAGAAGACGCCGATGTAAGTGTCAAGTGCTGTTCGGTCTCACTGTGTGGTGATATAACTGGAAGAAAGTAGACCAGTTGTTCACCATGAAATCAAATGGCATGAAGAGAAAAGTTGAAACTACCAACAATAGTGAGAACCCCTACATTCCTCCGACCGTGCGTCACACGAGGCCAACCCAGGCCGTGATGGTGCCAAACTAGCCCTTGCTTGCCGACCTCGTCTCTCAGGGCCTCTACTACTGGCCTTCCAAGATATCTTTCAGAGGATGGATGGACCCCGGAAAAAATGGGGACAATGGGTCGAGAGACTCTCACCCAAATATGGCGAGGTTTGGAACCGAGTAGGCATATTTGACGCCATCATGAGTTTGAAGTACGACATCAAGCATAAAGACGTGATCCTAGGGTTATCGAAGTGTTGGTGCACCAAGACGAAAGCATTCATGTTTCTCCTGGAAGAACCTGCGCTGCGATTACACTTGAGGATGTCATGGTTCTTGGCAGGTACCCTTTTCACGGTGAGCCAGTGACGAGGCATGTGATGGGGCTCGGGTGGGTGGAGTTGGTGGTGGAGGATCTGAACAGAGTTAGGATTGAGATTTTGTGGAGCTGCAAGTCGAGGATGCCTAGCCATGCAGAGTGGCTTGAACATTTCATGGAGAGAGACAGAGGTAGTTATGGCAGTGGCAGCGAGCTCGAGAGCGCGGCTTTCTTGTCGCTGAGGTTGACAAGGTTTATCTTCTCTTCTTTCTCTGAGAAGGCCGTGGTAAGCAAAGTTTTGCCGGTTGCCGTTTACTTGTCTCATGGAAAGAAGGTTGCGCCCGACCCTACTGTTCTCTTTAGCCTTTGCCGTAACCTGAGGAATCTGGGAAATGATGCTGAGACTTGCCTAAATTCAATCTCCATTTCAGGGCCGTTTAGGCTAATGCAGTTGTAGGGGTACGAGATGCTTCTGCTCATTGCGCTAAAACCCCCCGAATGGACTCAAACCCTGCGAACCTAGGTGTGCTAGATGGCACAGGGAACACTTCAAGTTTGATCTTCCGCTGGTGAGGTCAGCGCTTGAATTGGCACAGAACTTCCACTGGTGACCTTACACTACCAAATTGGAGAATTGGTGGCATTTATCGAACAAAAGAGGTACTAGAAGGTATCGGGCAGGAGGTATTGGGCCATGGTTCAGAAACCTGCAAAAGGTCTAAAACCAGAATTAGAACTCTTTGGGCAAGGTGGATTCGTCCTTTTTGGAAATTCGGAAGTTGAATGTGGGGTGCTTTCGTTTTGGTTAATTACTCCTTTCCTTCTATTACTATTGGTGTCTTCACTATTTAGAAAAGAAAACTAACACTGTAGCGAATCTTTTATGGCTTTGCATATCTTGATAATTGCATTCTTAAATGGAGATTTAAATAATGAAATCTACATGGAACAATCAAAGATTTTTGTTTTTCCTGAAAATAAAAGGAAAATATATAAACTGATTAAATCTCTTTACGGGCTTAAGTAAGAACCTAAGTAGTAGCATGAAAATTCGATTCAATCATATTGTCTAATTGTTTCAAGTATAATAGCGTTGATAAGTATATTTATTCTGAATTCACTAAAGACTGGTGTTTTAGTGTGCATATACATTGATGATTTGCTTATATTGGAACCAACATGACTGTAGTCATTGAGACTAAGACACGTCTAATTTCACATTAATGAAAGTTTGGGTGAAGTAGACACTACCTTGGGTATTAAAGTAAAAAAAAATATAGCGGAGGTTATTCTTTAATCAAAGAAATTACGTTGAAAAAATGTTAAATAAATTTCAACATCTTGGTTTCAGAGAAATGAGTCCATTTGATTCGGATATTAAATTAAATTATAATATTATTAGAGCAATAGCACAACTTGAATATGCTAGTACTATAAGGTCTTTAATATATGTATTGCATTGTACTATACCTAATATTGCTTACTCTACGTGTAAGTTGAATAGATATATTAGTAATCAAAGTATAGAATAGTTGAAGACTATTACTAAAATTTTTGGTTATCTTAAGAGAACAAAAAGATTTGAGATTGCACTATAATAATTATCCAAATTTATTAGAAGAATACATTGAAATTAGTTGGATTACAAGTGTGGGTGATAAACAATCCACTTTTTGATGGATTATCACATTAAGTGGATGTGCTGTATCTTGGGCAAGCAAAAAACATACATAACCCACTTAGTGATAAATCTAAATTTGTTATTTTAGTAGCAATTGGAAAAAAAGCTAAATGGATTATAAATTTGGTATTGAATATCAAATTATGGCATAATCCTATGCCTCCCATTTCTATTCATTATGATAGTCAAGTCATTTTGACAAAAGCTTTTAGTAGCATTTATAATGACAAGTTTAGACATATTAATCAAAGACATGAGCATATGAGAAAATTGACTCAAGATGGTACGATGATAGTTATTATGTCACTTCAAGCAAGAATCTAATTGATCCCTTTATAAAGGCTTTACCAAGAGAAGTAAACGTGCCGATATTTTTTTTATTAGGTTCTGCATTTTACGAAGCTGAACAATGAATCTTCGGAGAGAAAGAAATTTCTGCTCCCGCCATTCAATCCATTTTCTCTTACAAATGTCGGTGGGAGCTGATGAGATATTGTCAGATAAATCCAAGTGGCAGATTCGACGTTCCCTAAGACCAGTCGGGAACAAGTCTCTAATTAAGTCACCCGCCGTTTTTGTTGAGAGAATTGCATCCCATCAATCATTGGTTTTCCCTGATGGATTATTGTGCGACAAGGAGAAAATGCACGTTCAAGAAGAAGAAGACATGGGTCTCGATCAAAGTTTCTACCTCGCCCATCAACAAGGCAACTTCTTCTTCTTCTCGTCAACAGAAACACGGACATATTTGTGAGTTTCAGAGGTGTGGCTCTTGAAGACTATAAAAAAAGAAAAGAAAAGAAAAAAAGATCAACATATGCTCAAGAAGACGTGAATTGCAAGAACGTCTACAAATTGAGAAAGCTTTATTCTCTAAAATACACATACTCTTGTTATTGAGTGAGCAGCTCATTATTATTGAGAGTGACTAAGTGATTGTAATCTTTGTTGAGAAGTGCACATATGTTGAATTAGCGCATGGAAATTAGTCGAAGCAACACAGGCTATGTTGTAACTTCTCAAAGAACTACTAGTCAAATCCAATCTATTGGTGTCTGTTAGTTTGAAAGAGTAGATGTTAGCATAATCTAGGCCGAAACAATATACAATGTCCATGCAACTCTTCTCTCTCTCTCTCTCTCTCGCATTCATTTATTTGTATGAAAGAATAAGTTTAGTCATGGATGAGTGATTAGGTACCTTCCAAGTTTACCTACAACCTTAGGTGTTCAAATTGAGGGTATAAAAATCTTCTATACAACAAGAGAATTTAGGGTCAAGAACTTGATTACACTAATTAACTAATTAATATTCTTTCAGTACCTAATCTTATTCATTTTAAAAGAAAAAAGATTTGTGTCAGGCAATCTGAATTGATTTTATACTTATTCACTAATAGGTGAGCCAATCATACGAGTGCATAATTCATTAGTGTAACAATCAACAACCAAGGAAAGCATTAAATAAAATGCATAGGAGAGCAAAGATTTAATATTATCAAATAGGGAGCATGCCATCTCTAACTAAGCTAAAGGAAGGCCACAGTCAACATAATGAAAGTGCACAATCAAAGGCATTTATTTTTAAGGATAATCAGAACCCTATGGTAGAGCCTTAGAGGCTTGTTTAATTTTGAGCCCAATTTTCACCAAGGATTTTCACACATTTAATGAGAAGATTCCTTGAAAAGACTTTTTAAGCTATTTCCGAGAAATTAAAATTTTTTGAAAATTTTCTTGAATTTTTAGGAATTTTTAAATATTTTTTATATTTCTGAATTTTCCAAAACAAGATTTTTATAGATTTCTGGTTTTTTTAATGCTTTTCTGAATTTTTAAATTTTTAATGATTTTCTCAAATTTAAATTTTTCATTGATTTTCGAATTTTCTAAATTTTTTATTATTTCCTAAGTTTTTTATCATTTTCTGAATTTTAATAATTTTTTTAAAAAAAATATTTTTTTTTTGAAATTTTTATAATTTTTAATTATTTTTTATTATTATACTTGGGGAACGGGTTCAGACTGGGTTTACCGATCCGGCCCATTGACCCGATCTAAACTCAGATTCGACCCGGTCGGATTAAAAAAGAAAATAAGATTTTCAATTTTTTATTTTTTTAATAATTTTTCTATTTTTTCTTTTTCTCTTTTGTCTTCTTCTCTATTTTGTCTTTTTCCGCTGCACTGTCCTCTTTCTTCACGCCTCGTTCGACGAACGTTCCCTCCATCGTTTGCAATTTCTTTCCAAAAACTAAAACTCTTGACACCAACACTTCTCTTGACAGTTGACACCAACACTTCTCTGGCCGCCGACTGATATTCTACACCGGGCGTTGACAACGAATGTCCGGCGACAACACCAGATCTGGCCCACTGACCCGACTCGCGACCTGCTGCTTTGCAGCAGACCAGTCGTGACAGAGTTGGCGCGGCAGAAGGGTGTCGCGCTTCTCAATCCAGCCGAGGCACGACGGCGCCGCCTCGACCAAGCCGAGCCTAATGCTCAACCCTCATCCAACTGGCGGCGACTCGATGGCCACGAGGGCCACCGCCCATGCCATGGAACAAAAGAGATCTACGGCCTCCGCGGGTCGCCACGAGAGCGACCACGGGTCCAGTGGCGTCGGCTAAGCCTGGGACTCTAAAAAATCATAGGAAAACCTCGACTAGGTGGGATAGTGCCTGGACAACTTGTTCCGATGCTAAACAATCAAACAAGACTGGATCTCGTTCAGACATTTTATCGAAAAGGTGGAGCGCTCTATCAAAACCAAAGATTCTCGGCCCGAACGGGACCAGGATCCACATCAAGACTCTCAATAGCCAAACCAAGATGCGCACAAGGACATAAGAAGAGACGGACGGTGGCCGGAGCTCGCGTGAGCTGAATGGGCATGAGCTCCGGCGCGATATGCCCGAAAATTATGGCAAAAAGAGGGTTGGGGCTTACCATTTGGCTCAAGGACACAAGGCTGGGAGAGGTCGCTGGATGGCGATCGAGTGCGGTTGAGTTGCTAGATGAGGCTCCCCCATTTTGGGCCCTCTAGACTCTCTCCGTTCTCCCAAAAAATCCCCCCTTCTCAGTCTCTCTCTCTCGATTTGATCTCTAGCGGCTTCCTCCTCTCTCGCTTTTAAGCTCTGGCGTGCGTGCCTCCTACCGTGCCTGTTGAAGTAGTTAACTTTCAGTTTTTTATGTGTCAATAGTGGAGTCCTAGTCAATAGGAAGTGGCCCACATGTTCTGGTTAGTGGGGTATGTTAGTGGGTCTTTGTTGTTGTTGCTCTGTAGCTATTTTCCTGCAAAGTGGTTTTGTATGTCCTGCCTATTTTATAGGCTTTGTTCTGTTGAATATTGTGATGAGAGTTACTGCAGCAACTCTCTTGTGTGTGCAACTCTCGTGTGTTTTCTTCTTTGAGTTTATTTGAGTAAATTTCAACAGTGCCAACTACTGCTGCCAGCCTGGCACCAACCACTAACTCCCGGTCGACGCTCTGCCCTTTGTCTTGTTCCTTTTGCCCCGCGTACCTCGTCCTTCTCTGCCCTCTTTGTCTGTTCTTTTTACCAACGTGAGGGGAAGAAGGACAGAAGCAAAGAAGGAGATCGTGCCGGGGGAAGAAAGAAAAGAGAGGAGGCAAGGCCGGGCCAGGCGAACAAAAATAGAAGAAGAGGAAAAGAAAGCAGACTGGGCTGGCTTAGACCCGGCCCGATCCTCGCCTTTTTTTTTTCCTCTTTTATTTTCTTTCTTTTAAAAAAAAACAGTTCTTTTAAATAATTTTCTTTTTCTTTTTTTTTTCTTTCTTCTTTTTTTCTTTTTATACAAAAAGGTCTCTATTTTTATTAATGCCAATGCTTCCAATGTTTATATGCCATGCAATTAATGGAAATTATTTTTATTGGGGGTTAAAATTAATCCCTAATTTTCTATGCAATAAAGTCCTAAATAAAATAGCAAAATTTAATTGTCAACAATTAACTTGTTCATGCATAACTAAACTTGATTTTAATAATTCCGCAAAATCTATTAAGTTTCGTTTGAGTAACTCATGCGGTTTTTAACCTCCTTTGTCACTTGATTTACAATAGAACTCTTTGCTACTCTCCCCTTGGACATAAGTTATGCCAGTCGAACCACATAAATCTATTGTATAGTTCATTTCATCGTTTTGTTTATTTTATGTTCGATCGCTTTTTTTTTGCAACAATTATAATGTGCCAATATTTGAAATTAGTCATTGTTAGATGACGTATGTTAAGCACCCCTCGGTTTGGTTTGCGATATCTGCAAGTTGTAGCTAATTCCATTTCTCTTCTTGAATACCCCTATACTCACATATGGTATTTGGTCTTTTTTTCCCCTCAAGTATTATGCTTAGGGTAGCATATGCTAAGAATTGTGCAAAAAAGTTTGGTGTGAATAAGTGACATGGTGTAGCTACTTTCTATCTACAAGCCTATACATACTCATTTGTGAAAGCATGCAAAGCTTGACCCAGCTGTTGCATCTAATGTGGGCCCTAAATAAAAGATTAACATAATCAACCTTTGAGATGATTGAAGTTTGGTGAATCTAGATCTAGACAAATTTTTTCATGATCCCCAAAGGAAAACGCAACCGCAATATTTTCTCTCTTGGGTTGAACGTGCAAAATAATCCAATGTTTCTTTTTGTATTGAAATTAGGTTACCATTAATTTCCATTACATTTCAAATTTATTCACTTTTTCTTATAAATGTCAGCATGGTTATAATAGAACATTTAAAAACAATTTGAGCATCTCGTACTAAATCATATTGAAAGCATGCAAAGCTCAACTCAGTTGTTGGGTCTCATGTGGGCCTTAAATAAAAGATTAACATAATCAACCTTTGAGATAATTGAAGTCCGGTGAATCTAAATCTAGACAATTTTTCATGATCCCTCAAGGAAAATGCGACTTGTTTGCAATATTTTCTCTCTTGAGTTGAACGTACAAAATAATCCAATGTTTCTTTTTGTACTGAGGTTAGGTTATCATTAATTGCCTCTACATTTCAAATTCACTCTCGTTTTCTACTAAATGCCAGTGTAGTTATATTAGAACATTTAAAAATGATTTAAGCATCTTGTACTGAATCATGTTGAAAGCATACAATGCTCGACTCGACTATTGGGTCTCATGTGGGCCATAAATAAAAGATCGAATCAACCTTTGAGATAATTAAAGTCCGATGAATCCATATCTAGACAAATATTTTCATGACACCTAGATGAATGTTTGTGATATTTTCTCTCTTAGGTTGAAGTATAAGATAATCCAACGTTTCTTTTTGTATTGAGGTTAGGTTACCATTAATTGCCTTTATATTTTAAATTCACTTACGTTTTCTTTTAAATGTCAATATGGTTATAATAGAACATTTAAAAACAATTTGAGCATCTCGTATTGAATCATATTGAAAGCATGCAAAGCTCAACCTGGCTGTTGGGTCTTATGTGGGACCTAAATAAAAGATTAACATAATCAATCTTTAAGATAATTGAAGTCCGGTGAATCTAGATCTAGACAAATTTTTTCATGATCCTGAGAGAAAAATGCAACTTATTTGCAATATTTTCTCTCTAGGGTTAAGCATGCAAAATAATCCAATGTTTCTTCTTGTATTGTGGTTAGGTTGCCATTAATTGTCTCTACATTTCAAATTCACTCATGCTTTCTACTAATGGCAATGTGGTTATAATAGAACATTTAAAAACAATTTGAGCATCTTGTACTGAATCATATTGAAGGCATCCAAAGTTGGACCTGGCCATTGGGTCCCATGTGGCCCTAAATAAAAGATTAACTTAATCAACCTTTGAGATAATTGAAGTCCGGTGAATCCAGATCCAAACAAATTTTTTCATGATCCCCAGAGGAGAACACGATTTATCTGCAGTATTTTCTCTCTCGGTTGAATGTGCATAATAATCCAATGTTTCCTTTTGTATTAAGGTTAAGTTACCATTAATTGCATCTACTTTTCAAATTCACTCCTGCTAAATGTCAGTATGGTTATAATAGAACATTTAAAAACAATTTGAGCATCTCGCACTGAATCCTAGAACCATTAGCTCCCTAATTAACTATAGTCTATAAAGAATCTGATGAGCCGGATTTAATTATACTCAACAATTGGAACGAAAAAGAACAACTAGAAAGGCACAGTAAAAGCCGTCAAAATGTCCACCAGATCCGATGCGTTCTAGGAACTCAACGGTGTAACTGTCAACATCGTGTTGCAGCCCTGGTTTCAGTGCCGTCAATAAACGTGCCAATATTTTTTATTAGGTTCTGCATCTTTCGATTTACGAAGCTGAACGATGAATCTTCGGAGAGAAAGAAATTTCTGCTCCTGCTATTCAATCGATTTTCTCTTATAAATGTCAGTGGGAACTGATGAGATGTTGTCAAATAAATACAAGTTGCAGATTCGGCGTACCCTAAGACCAATCAGGAACAAGTCTCTGATTAAGTTAACCGACATTTTTGTTGAAAGAATTGCATCCCACCAGTCATTGGTTTCCCTGATAAATTATTGTGCGACAATGAGATATGCACGTTCAAGAAGAAGAAGACGCGAGTGTCGATCAAAGATTCTACACCACGCATCAACAAGACAAAAACCATGTCGTCTTCTTCTATTTTTTCTCATCAACAGTAACACAGACTTATTCGTGAGTTTTAGGGTGTGGATCTTGAAGACTGTAAAAAAAATCAACACACTCTGAGGATGACACAGATTGCAAGAACGTCTACAAATTGAAATACACATACTCTTGTAAATGAGCGAGCAACTCATTATTACTGGTAGTGATTGAACTCACTGATTATAATCTCTATTGAGTAGTGTACAGGCGTTGTATTAGTGTGTGGGAATTAGTAGAAGCAATACATGCTATGTTGTAACTTCTCAAAGAACCACCAGCCAAATCCAATTTCTTGGTTGCCGTTAGTTTGAAAGAGTAGATGTTAGCATAATCTAGGCCGAACCACTATAAAATGTGCATGCAATTCTTCTATCCCTCTCTATTTTATTTAAGTACTTAGTTGATCGGAGCATATTGCACTTGATATATTCACCTTGCACTTGCATTCATATATTTGTATATATTAAATTTTCATGCATAACCAAACTCAATTTTAATAATTTCACAAAATCTATCAAGTTTTGTTTGAGTGACTTGGGCAATTTGTAGTCTCCTTTGTCACTTGATCTATAGTAGAACTCTTTGCTACTCTCCCTTTAGGCATAAGTCACACCAATTGAACCACCTAAATCTATTGTCTAGTTCATTTTCTTATTTTTTTTATTATTTGTTCGGCTTCTTTTTCACAACACTTAGAACATGCCATTGTAAGAAATTAGTAGTTGTCAGTACATTTGGAGAAGTAGACGACGCATGTAGAGCACCCCTTGCTTTGGTTTGTGATATCTTCAAGCCCTAGCTAATTCCATTTCTATTCTTGAATGCCCCTTTATTCACATATGGTATTGGTTTTTTTCGTTTTTTAATCTCAACTATTACGCTTAAAGAAGCCTAGGCTAAGAATTGCGTGCGAAAAAGTTGGGTGTGCATAAGTGCATATATGGTGTAGCTATTTTCTATTTACAAGGCTATAGATATTCATTGGTGAAAGCATGCAAAGCTCGACCTGGCTATTGGATTTGACATGGGCCCTAAATAAATGATTAACATAATCAAACTTTGAGATAATTGAAGTCCAATGAATCTAGATTCAAACAAATTTTCTCTTGATCCTTGGAGGAAAACACAACTTTTCTGCAATATTTTCTCTCTCGAGTTTGATGTGCATGGTAATCCATTGTTTCCTTTTTGTATTGAGATTCAGTTATAATTGCCTCTAAGAGATATGTTCACTAGAAGTTGTAAATGTAAGGTTTGGACAAGTGCATATACGGTGTAGTATTTTCTATCTACAAAGCTATAGATATTCATTGGTGAAAGCATGCAAAGCTTGGCCCAGTTCTCGGGTCTCACATGGGCCCCTGATAAAATATTAACATAATCAAACTTTGAGATAATTGAAGTCCAGTGAATCTAGATCTAGACAAATTTTTTCTCGATCCCCAAAGGAAAACGTGACTTTTCTGCGATATTTTCTCTCTCAGGTTTGACGTGCGTAATAATCCAATGTTTCCTTTTTGCATTGAGATTGGGTTGCCATTAATTGCCTCTAAGAGATATGTTCATTAGAAGTTTTAAATGTAAGGTATACCCATCAACTATCACATGTTAGCCAACTTAGTGATTAGGCAGTAAATTTTAGTGGAAACTAAAAAAAGGAAAATTTGTTCGAATTTAACCACCACCTTGGTGGCCGCGATGATTTGGGCTCTCTCCCCCTCACGAAGGAAAATTTGTTCAAATTTCCTCCCGCTTACATGTCCCCCTAGGTTTACTCGCCGGTTATCGGCTGTACAGGGTTCTTGGGTCACAAAAAAAAAAATTTGTTCGAATTTACCTGTTTAGGGTTATTGGGGTCAAAAAATCAATTTGGGCTATACTTATTATAAGTTTTTGACTTAAAATTTTTTGTTGCTAAAAAATCAGTTTGTGGTAAATTTGTCACAGATATATCAATTTGAGATTTTTCTTTGCTTTCCCACCAAAATTTAAGATGTTTCTCATATTAAAAAGAATTAAAATTTTATGTTTAACTTATGAGTGAACATTCAGATATTGTGAAAGTTTGAGGTACATCAAGTTAGGAAAATTCAAAATGCATCCATCACAAAATTTAGATTAAATGGAAAGTAAAATTCAAAGTCTCTCTGGACATAACCTAAATATTAAGGATTTCTTGATCTAACAATTTAAACTTCGGCTAAAGTTATTAGGTGCACTCTTAAAGTCAATGACAGAAGCTCTATGCTAGCCTCGAATCAACGACGAAAGTTAAGTACTAAAAGTCGTTGACCTTTCGATAACGATAACGATGACGACACTGTCAAGATTGCTTATAAAAACCTCCCCATGTTATCGACGCATCAACAATTCTTTACCTCCAGAAGGCCAATAAGGAGAGAGCAAAAAGCAAACGAGTGCGTGCAAAAGCCCAGTAATGACCACGTCCAGTGAGGACGAAGATGAGTTCTCGTTCGCAATGGAAATGAATGCGCTGATTGCCATCCCCATGGTGCTGAAGGCCGCTGTTGAGCTCGGGATCCTGGAGATGCTGGCTGAGGACGGGCCATCCGGCTCAGCTCCACCGCTTTCCCCCGCCGAGATCGCGTCGCACCTGTCTACAGAGAACCCCGAAGCCCCCATCGCTCTGGACCGGATGATGCGGCTTCTTGCGAGCTACTCCATCCTCTCTTGGGACCGAGAAGTAAGTACTTCGTGAGAGCCCGCGGGGCATCGACATTCGCTGCGCCCTTGCTGCTTCTCTTGACCGACAAAGTCATGGCCGGCGGCTGGTTTGTGATCTTTTAGCTAAATATTGAGATATTCTTTTCATGTTTCTTTCTATAATGAGTATTTTCTTTTTATTTTTTGGTCAAACCATAATTGAGTATTTGCTTTTCGGCTTTAATTGGTTGGTCGAGTGGCAAAACTATTCGGAAGACGTGACTTTAATATCTTTTCATAATTATTTGTTTTTCCCATGACAATCTCCTTGTTTATTATGCATGTTGTTGCAGGTACTGCTTAAGAGACGCGATTATGGAAGGAGGAAGGCCCTTCAAACTTGCAAACGGCATGAACATTTTTTAGTACACAAGCAAAGACGACAAGTTCAACGAGATATTCAACAACGCCATGCAAGGCCCAACGGACGTTTACATGAACAAAATCGTTGAGCTTTACCATGGCTTCGACGACGCTAAGACGGTAGTCGACGTAGGCGGCGGTGTCGGGGCAAGCCTGAGGATTATAGTGTCGAAATACCCACACATTCATGGTATCAACTTTGATCTTCCTCATGTCGTCAGAGAGACACCTTCTATTCCTGGTACTCTCTCTCTCTCTCTCTCTCTCTCTCTCTCACTCTCATATTATTAGATAGATTGCCATCAAAGCTTCCGACATGATTCGCACATTAAGATTCCATTTGTTTCTTAAATATAATAGATTTGAAAAACATTTTCTTAGAGACAATCATTTATATTGGTTATAAAAATAAATAAACAAAAAATATTTTCATTGTCTATGAAAAATTTAGACATAAATTGTTGTCGATAATGAAATCTTTTCTATTAATTAATTATTTCAAACAATACTATCGATTATTTTGAAGAAAATATTTTCTAAATTATCCATTTTCTTCGAAATAAACAAAACCAAAGATTCTTATAAAAATCATCTAGAAGGAGATGCATGATATAGATAGAAGAGGCATGTCCTCCAAACATCCCGTAAATAATTTTGTAATGGTTTACAAATAGGAACATTGTCTACATTTGTAATTTGGTAACATAGCTCATAGCATACTAATCGAAGGTAGATTGAAAAAAAGGGTTTATACTATGAAAAACCTTAAATTAATATATTTGCGATAAATTTACCTTCCATTAATTCCGTTATATTTGTGATGACAGGTATTGAACATGCTTGGGGTGCATTTGTGACTAATTTTTTGTGGTACCATTTGGGGTTCTTAGTTTGAGTATTAAAGTAACAATGGGATGGCCCGGTTTCTCTATGATGACAGGTATTGAACATGTCGAAGGAGACATGTCGAAGGTTAACACAACTTCAGTTGCCTCTTTGGGTGACCATAGAGAATCGTATGGTAGAATGTGGTTACCTTGTACGCACAGTGTAGATTGAATTTTGGTTGTTCTTTGTAGTGGATAATTCACGGTGGAGATGACAAGTTTTGCGCTAAGGTATTGAAGAATTGCAAGGAGGTAATGCCGGAGAAGGGCAAGGTAGTGATCGTGGACGCGGTCCATCCAAAATATCCCGACATCGATAGGGTGACCCGAAATGCGTTCTTAGTGGACATAATGTCACACCCCGATGCACCAAGCGCATGCCCATCCCTCGGCGGTTAATTAAATTGCGACGTCCCAGGACGCGTCGCCGATCCATTCATTTTAATGTGCATGCTGAAGTGAATAATTTAATCCCCTAACAGAAACATACATGGAATAAAAAAACAAGACAACAAATTTCAAACCAATCCATTATAACAAACCACAATCTCGTTTACAAACAGGGGTTAACTCTAAGGTCTAAATACAGGAGGCCTATCTCCAAGAAGAACTTCTGAGCTACCCATGCTCTTGACCCTTCCGCCTCCAGCTCCGAGTTCTTCATCTTAGGGACTTGAAAATGTGATCTCACAATGGGGTGAGACGACGTTTCAACAAGTTCACTCCCTAAGACCCGACTAGGAAGGAAATATGTCCCAAGGGCTACCTAAGCACAAACACAAGTCAAAGGACTTACATTTGCCTCGGTTCCTTCCTACAAGTCAGTATAATTTATAAATTCAATAAATCACTTCAACACACCAAAACATCAAATCATCACATCAGATTGAATCATTGATCAATCAACTCAATCAATTCCATGTCATCAAGACCATCTCTCGATCAACTCGTTCTATACTATCTATAAAGTCCGATCACATCAAGAACTGTTCACCTTAAGCTGAATATAGATAGAAATGCTCACCAGAAGCTGACAACCACGTATACCGGTTACTCTAAACTGATATATCAAGCCCTTAGGCTGATATAGTATATGGCTAATGCTCACCAAAGCTGTGCGATAGTTAATAGCTCATCGAAGTTGTGCGATACTTAATTGCTCACCGAAACTGTGCAATACTTAGGATATACTACTTGCTCTAAGCTAAATATCAAGCCCTCTAGCTAATATAGTATACCATTCTACCTAACTAATTATTTTACCACTTTTATCATACCCGATAAAAATAATTGTGTGTAGGTATACGGTTGGGCTTAGTCAAAAATATAATATCTTTACTTTAGAAAATCCAACTATTTATACAATGCCTGAAAATATTTTTGGCATTATAAACCGACACCTGGTAATTTTCTAATTAAATATTGAATTAATAAATTTTGGGATAATTTCCTAAAATTACAAATCACACTCAATTTGCACCAAACAAAGCACTCAATTAATTAAACAAATCACACCATTGCGATTAGTATAAAATTCCGGTCACCGACTATCTCGGTCTAATTTCCGAAAAATAATAATTAATTAAATAATTACGAAAATTAATTATTAATTACCAATACATAGCAAAAATGTACACTTAGGCCCGAAAAGCCTAATTAAATACCAAAACGGGCTCGGAAAATTTCCAAACCTGTCTAATTAAATATTACGGCCTATCTACTTGCTAATTGTACTGATCTAACCACCTAACATACATCAAGGATTAACTAAATCATTAATCCATTCTAACTAACCACCTAATTCTAGCTTAGCCTAAACTAATCAATCCTTAAGCGTTATTAACTTACTAAGCATAGATTAGTGAGTTAAACTAACTAGATTAACGCAAAAACCAGTTCACGGCGACGGCGACATGTCGGCGGGCAATAAACTTCGAAGCGATGGCTCCCAGCGAGGTCCGGAAGCGGCCCAAAAAGGCCACAAAGCCCATAGAGGGGTTGTTTGGTTCTATCTATTGCTGGTTCGGGAGTCAATGGCTAGACACGGCATTGTGACTTGGGTTGGTTTCGGCGGCCGCGGGTAGAGATGCTGGCGTGGGCTGGCATGAACTCAATGGATTGGATTCGGTGGTGTGGGACGCTGGAAATGGAGTTGCTACTGGACCGAGATCCACGGAGAAAAAATCATGGGCTGCTCTACAAGTGGAGATAGGGCACACGGACGTTAGTGGAGCTGCGGAAATTGGGCGGTGTTGTTGGCAGAAGGGAGAGAAGGAATTGTTGACCATGGGCGTTGAAGCTAGCGACGTGTGGCAGCGGTTGAGCGATCGGGCAGCTTCGGTGGAGAGGCATGAGGAGGAGGGGAGTAGCGGATTTGGAGGGGAAATGAAACTTGAAGCAGAAGCCGTGAAGATGGAACACAGCTGGACGTGCGCAAAGGAGGGAAAAAGGGGGGGCGGCTGGCGAGAAGGAGGAGAGAGAGGCGTCGACAGAGGGGAAGGGATAAGGGAGGACTTCAAAAAAGTCAAAGAAAAGGGAAATGAAGATAAGTGCAGGGCTTGGTTGGCTAAGGGGGAAAGGAAAAAGGGGAAACGTGCGAATGGGGGAGAAGGGCCGGCCGTGCGAATTGGACGGCCGAAGGAGGGGGAGGAAAAATTTAAATAAAATATCTTATACTCATCAAGTCTTAGTCCCACAAGCTCTCATTCAATACAATTTGGTCCCCAAAGATTCCCATGCTAAAATACTTGATCTTCACTTGCTTTCTTGCACCATAATTCCCTTAAATAACAAGTCTTAGATAGCAAAAATGGCCATTTCCCTCAATTCTAAATTCTATTTCATTTTTCCCGAAATCCAATTTCTTAACAAATCTCTCCGATTGTTGTCCAATTTCGTTGAAGAAAAACACACACAATTTCCTTTTACTAAGTAGCTCATATAGGAGGCCAAAAATCCCTTCAAATTGGTCAATCTAAATTTCCGTTTGTTTTCCGAATCGTCCGAATTGATTTTTCGTAAAAATCCCGAACTCACCGAAAATCCCTCAAAAGGTGAGTCGACGTTGCTAAAATAAATCGTGACATGACAAAATTTTCAATTTCTGAAATCGGGTTCAAATTCGCAGCTTAATTTCAACTGGACGCAATTTTAGCGTGATCTAACCTACCGGGTAGCTTTAAGGAATTTTTGGTGCAATTAACCCATGATCAATTTTCTTCGAGCCACACGACCTCTTCGACACATTGACGGCTCTCGGTTATCGTAAAAATATCAAGATTTCAAAAATGGACACAGGGTGCTAAAGCGATAAAAAAATTAATCTAGTGTCGATCGGCGAGAATTTTGCAAATTAATGGGATCACCCATGTTTAGCCACATCTCAGTCGAACCGACCTATCTTTGATCTTTGATCGATTTTCAACTGTGCTGTAATGACCATTGCAAACTAACACAGTCGAGCAGTCGATTCTTAGTCGAATTCTCAAGTCTATTGCGTTTATATTCCTTAACGGCTTCACTTAATAGGCTAGTTATCTTGTGAGTGGCAATCTCAGAAAAGAGCACTATAGGCGCGTCGATGAAAGACCAAACTTATCCAATCGAAGTCAGAACTGAATTTTTAGGATGTCACACATAAGCATGCTGAATGTTAGTCCATGGGGGTAAGGACCGGATGGAGAAAGAGCTTGAGGTCATGGCATGTGCGGCCAGTTTCGATGCTCCGAAACTTGTGTGCTGAGCTTACAACATGTGGGTAGTTGAACTACAGATATTTGTCACGTAACACACAGGTAGTTGCAAGGAAACCTAGCTTCTCACTAAACCGATATTTCATTCATATTTGAAGTGAGGAGAGAGCACAAGTTGAGTGGGGGAAGGAATGGCCACTTTAGCTTTTTTGTTTTTGCTTTATAGGTTTTTATTAAAAATTAGTATCAAATTACCTACAAATGATAGGCCAAAGAAAATGAAACCAAAAATGATACTTTTGATTCGAGAAACGAGTTTCGTCACGATTAAAAACCCTAATCTCGAGTTTTTGCCCTTAATAACGCATCAACTAAAAATCAAACATCAACAAAAACCCTAAGCTAAAGAAAAAGGCTTCATCTTGATCAAAAACCCTAAGCTCAAGTATGGGTTATTGATCTTCCTTGCAAGTCGCAAAAGAGCTATCACAACTATCAATCGAAGCTGAAAATTGGTCGGGATCTTCACCAGCAACGAGATTGGCTTTGCTCTAGAGGAGAAGATGCCATCGGAAAAGAGGACTCCGATAAGAATCTCAGACGGTGGAACTCACAACTAGCAAGAGGATCCTATGATAGGATTGATAGCGGTGACGGATCGCCAAACAAATGCCGACAAAGGACTGCTAAAGTGAGTCAGCAAAAGAGAGAGAGAGAGAGAGAGAGAGGGAGGGAGGGAGGGAGGGAGGGGGAGGGAGGGTATGTCTCTTTATGGTTTTGAAGCGAAAATTCAACTTAAACTTAGCCCCAAGATCAAATTTGGGTCCTTGAATTGATCCAAGGGCTCAAAATAAATCTTTCTTGATTAAGACTTGATCCTATTGGTCCCCAAGCTAGTTGGGCTAGTCCAAACCGGTTCTAACTAGCTCGGCCGATTCTGGCTTATTTTGATTGATTCCTTTCAAAATTTAATACAATTAGGTCCTTAGGACTAATGAGAGATCTAAATATCACACTAAATTCATATATAACCACACTAAATATTGACTAATACTTCCTTTTCTCCTTTTCTTTTGGCCAATAATTTGGTTTGATGGATAATAGGAAGTCCGAATATACTCGATGGTTATGTTGTCAACGATTTAAAATCTTGAATAAGAATCACGTGAACAAGTGTTACCAGACTTTTTTTTAGCCATGCAAATTAAATATATTATTTTCAATAATACAATGAGTAGAATTACTATGTTGTCTTCCTCGACATGAGTATCAAGCTATTTGTAGGTGTTATATAGTTATGCTTTTGTTTATTTAGTAGATTTGCTCTGTAGAACAGTTAACTTCTAGGAATAGGATGATAACTTCTTCTCTTTTTTTTTTTTTTGTCGGTGAATAGGAAAATATTTCTTTTTGGTCAGTGAACAAGATGATAACTTTGCTTTTTGGTTGAAAATAATCGATAACTTAGAATGTAGCAAACTGCTACATTTTAATAGGATGACAACTTTTTTTTTCTTTGTTGGTAGAAGATGATAACTTAGAATGTAGCGTTTTTATTAAAGAATTTGCACAACATACTTTCCCTTGTCCAGTAGGCTTGAAGGAGCAACTCATTGGAAATATAGTTTGCCACGTGCAAATGCTTGGGACATATTCTAAGCGATTCGGAAAAGATCCAGTCAACTTCAAAAAAACCTTAGGGTTCATTTATTTGAAAAAAAATTATTTCCAATAAATTATTTTTCTAATTTTCGGTATTTGGATGGTAAAAAATTAATCAATTTATGAAGGATGTTTCCCTTGAATCGTAAACAACAAGCGTAGATGATCATTTTAAGGGAAGACTTAGAAACAAATAATTCTCGAATTTCTATGGGGTTTAAGGGAAGAACATCATCGCAATAAAGCATGGCGAGAGAAGCGACGATCAAGAAGAGACTGGTAGCTTCCTTCAACGCAATCTATAGCAAGGACTCTCGACAAAATTAAAATTCTATTTGACAAAATACAAATTTGAAGAAGAGATTGTGGGTTTCTTCTTGTTTCCCCCCAAGAAAGAGTTGCAAGTAGATTTCAAATGTCCGTGACCATTTGCAAGCTCGAAATCACTAGGGATTATCATGTCAGGAAGATAGACTCTCAATGTGCTAATGATACTATTATTGCTTATCTGTAACTATCTTCATAACACAACCATACGGCAAAATAATTTCTCATTCCGATTGAGCGAGCATTAGTGCAAAGATTTATTAGTCCTCATATGTTGTTGAAATACATGTCCTTTCAAAGTATTATACCCATTTGTAATAATAAAGTGATTCCACAACGGCAAAAGAACGCTTCAAGTGCCATAACTTGGCACAAAGGAACACTTAAATGCCATAACTTATGAAAGGTACACTTAAGTGCCACATTCGAATAACAATGAATCACTTAAGTGCCACTCCGACCAAAACGCCGACGTGGCATTTTTCCGGCGAAACGCGCCCAAAACGACTCGTTTTGCACGGCGACGTGGCTAAATAATGCAAAAACTGCGTTGTTTTGGGCTGATGTGGTAAAAAAATAATGTAAAAATTAATTAAATTAAATTAAAATTAAATTTGGTTAAAATATTTAAAAATAATAATTTTAAAATTAAAAAAATTTCAAAAAATTTTAAAATAAAGAAAAGGGGGAGGCGACGAGGGATCGCCCTCGGCCGCCGCCGCCGTCGAGAAGGGCTGGCGACGGCCGGAGGAGGGTCGGCCGGGTTGCCGGGCCCTAGCCGGGGCCGGCGACCCTAGCCGACCGATGGTGAGGGCTCGCGACCCCGGCCGACCCTCCCCCGCTGTCGCCGGGCCTTCCGGTGGCGGCGGGCGGCGGCGCGGCTAAGGGCTGATCCCTCGCCGCCTCCCCCCCTTTTTTTTAATTTTTTAATTTTAAAATTATTAATTTTTAATATTTTAACTAAATTTAATTTTAAAATTATTATTTTAAAATATTTTAACTAAATTTAATTTTAAATTTAATTTAATTAATTTTTATATTATTTTTTTACCACGTCAGCCCAAAACGACGCCGTTTTTGCATTATTTGGCCATGTCGGCGTGCGTAAAACGGCGTCATTTTGAGCTCGCCATTTGGAAAAATGCCACGTTGGCGTTTTGGTCGAACTTTGGCCGGATTGGCACTCAAGTGATCCATTTTACTCCGATTTTGGCACTTAAGTGTACCTTTCGTAAGTTATAACACTTAAGTGTCCATTTGTGCAAAGTTATGGCACTCTAGGGGTCCGCACATCATAATAAAAAAGTATGAGTGGCATTGCTTAACATGATCAATGGATGTAGTGGTTCAATCAGTACATATTAAGTGTGTGAACTTGACCTATACAGGTGGAATTCCCACATAGCCACAATAAAAACTCCAAGAATCACCACCTTACATGGACACCCGAATTTTAATAAGTGCATCAACTACATATATTTCGTGATGAAAATGGGAAAAGAAAAATATAGAAAAGGGGCCCGGTTAGCCATTTTTGGTCTAGCCCAAGCTAGCCCATTTCGCTCTGGCCCAGTTCATTTGGACGACAGCCCAGGCTCCATTCAATCCATGGCCTCAAGAAATATCAATTACAGCCCAAGCCCATTCAAAACACGGATTGATGAAAACCTAAGCCTCTTCCTAGGCCACCGTCCCTCGTCTCACAAGCGGGTGACTGAAGCGAACCCCTAAGGAGGTTTCTACATGACATGCCTCACTAGAAGCGGTTGTAAAAAATCCTCAGTAACGGAACGAGAATCTCGTTCGTGGAGGAAGTATCGGTTCAGGGGGAAGAAGAAGGGGAAGAAAAGCTTTCACGACTAAAATTTTATGGAGATCCATCATAGCTGAACACTGCCACTTACTCGCTAGCGAGGTTGCACTCTGTCCTCCCTGTTTGCACACTCATGTGTCTAGGAATCGGGAGGTGGATGAAAGCAGGAGACGCCCGCGTTTATGAAGGAGTGGATGGAACATCCGTGAGAGAACCGGATCCGAGGCCTTTTGGAAGATCCTTAGGTCGAGGTGAGGAAGGAGGACGTTCATTCCAAGGAGGGGAGAAGGGTGACGTTGACTGGCACATGAAAGGGGAGGGGAGGCACTCTGCCGTGTAATCTATCTCTCTCTAAGTGATGCATGCTGGTTGGAGTTTTGCTTGAGCATTAGCATCGGGAGATTCAATTCAAGGAGTGTTCAATTTTTGAGTTCTGATTTGAGCCGAAATGGAAACTGAGACGAAACCCGTGACGAGAAAGGCAACGATGAATCTATTTGAAGACGACAACGACGAGTTCGAGGAGTTAGAAATCAATGAAGAATGAGAGGATTGAAAGAGAAGGTCTGGAAAATTCTCTCAAGGTCTGATGATCTATTTTTCCAATTTGGTTGCTCTTAGGCGGTCGTAAATCGAGCTTTGTTGATCACCCACTATCACATCCACTCATGGCCGAACAAAGAATCCGGTTGATCAGGACCATTCATCGTTGGAAAGAAAGAGCATCGGGGTCTTCTCGAGCTTCATCAGTGTGATCACGACAATCACGACTGTGCAGCCTCGAATTAGGTAAATCTCTCGTTTATATGCATTGTTTTTCTCTATTCTACCAACTTTGAGAATATTTATAATATAATTTTCCTCAATTAGTCATAATTGACAATTCGTTATCATTATTTTATTTCAGTTGTCAATGCAAACTAAATAATTATCCTACCATAGTGTAATTTCCCTCAACGGATCTTCAATTTGTCCTACCATAGTTCCCAGTCTTAGTAATTACACCCGAACAATTGTAATTTGCCTTAAATCGTTGTGATGTCAATTGAACCTATAGTGAGTACTTCCCTTTTTTGCATGAAAACATAGCTATGTAGCTCATAACAAAAAATTCTCATCACTTAGCTTGAGTGATAGTATTCTACCTTTAGAGATGGTAATTTACCTCAAGTTATCGTAAGCTCGAAGTTTTAATGAAAATCCCTAAAATAATTAATTATTCCAAGAAATTGAAATACTAAGCAGCCTAAAATTATTGTATCTTTCTCTTTCCCTATTCTTAGTAACTTCACTTAAACAATCAAAACATTTATTTCAAGTTTGTAATCAATGGAGCCTATCAGCTAGTAAAAATCATTGATTGTCATAATTCCCTCAATTAATGTTAAAACTTACAATCTATTGGAATAAACTTCCTTAACATCAATAATTATCTCTTTAATAGGCTCAATTACACAAATTGATTCGAAGTCTTGAATTTTTTGACTTTACATCTACTGTTAGGTTCTGTATGGACCAATTCAGCACATTCTACTACCATGGAATTTTCCTAAGTGGTAAACGCCACAAATTATACAGAGTAAGACGTCCATCCATTATACATGTAAACCATAGCTTTTATATAAATTCAACACGCTTAAAACATATATTATTTTCACAAGCACATACACACATACATGCATTATCAAATGTATTGTAGATGATTTGTTTGGTCGGTACACTGAATAGCACATATTATATATCTTGCATGACCTTATTACTTAGTGCACTTCGTCTTGGACGAACACACTTGTAGCAATATACATCATTGAACCATAACATCCATCATTTCTTCAAAGAACTGTAGTCGAACTTAAGGACTTTGAGTTCTAATTTTAGTATTAAGCATAAAAGGTGGCACAACAAAAGTAGAGCCATCAATGTGACCCATACGAGCATTGCAAACTCAATTATTTGATAGTAGTATTCCTTTTGTTGTTTGGTGTGAATATCAATATAGAAATGGCACAAGTCAACACCACGAAAGTTATTCCAACTCGCATAGTTAGCATTGCAAACCCTATGAAGATCCGAGGCCGCTTTAGAGGAAGACCACTTATGAGAAGCATAATGATACTAATCAATGCGATGAAGCTTATTGTCTTACATGCTTTGAAATATTGATACTCATGTGGTTCCTATTTGCCATTACGGACTCGCCCACAAAATGTGCTCGATGATTTTTATTGTCATCAATATCACCTTGCCAAATTCCACCAAGCAAGGTCATAATTGCTTGGAATGCTACGATAGCAAATAATATTGCCACCACCATTAACATCTTATTCATACTCTTTTGCAACTTTCTCTTTCTTTCCCTTTTGTTTTCCTCTCCTATGGGTGTATGGAAGGTAGTGATCATGTTATTTGCATAGACTGTTCGTCTAGATAAGTCACGATTCCCTAAAATTTGAGAAAAAGAATTTGCAGTCTCTAAGGCTCTTCCATGCTTTCACATTACGTTAGGGCAAGTGCTATGAAACCCCTAGAGTTTGTAATGTTCGGGTTAACTCCTTTATTAATCAAGAAGAATAAGGTCTGCAGAGGAGTAACACCAAAATGTCCCAACTCGAGTCAAGTTTGAACTAGATAAACCCATGTTGTATACTTTCTTGAGATTAACTTTGCTATCAATGTTTTTCAATATTATAGTATTCATGAATATTATTTGATGCTCTCAAAAGTGAAGCTCATTCCCTATTAAATCTCTTTTGCCACATTTGTAATAATTTTTAAATGAATAACTTTTAGCTTTCAAATATTTTATAACATATACGTTTCCTAAAACTACCTTTTTGGTTGATTAGCTCATTGAATGTGACTAGTACAGAGGCTTGGTTGTATGAAAAGATCTTAGTTTGTCTATCTACAGTAGCCAAATGCAAAATCATGTTGCCATATTCATTTCTTAAGTTAATGAACTAATGATCACACAAGATATCTATTAAACGCTTTAAAGCTTCCAATCCATTGTGTTTCACGCATGAAATATAGGATGCATCAGCTCTTACTCAAACCAGAAGTTCCAACACATCCACATACCCTTACATGGCCATGACATGAAGAGTGTTTATTGGTAGAAACACATTTCGAGGCCTACTTTTAACAAGCTTATCACAATGTTCAGGTACCATTTTGCTATCGTGAGACAAAAGGTAGTCAAACTCTAAGAATTTTGCTTCCTTGCCATGTCAGCCTTTCGAGTTAAGACCTCTTTCATGAATTCTAAGTGTCCGAGCATGTTTGCAATGTGCAAAGGAGTCTCAATGTAATTCCTGATCATGATTTTGTCAAGAAGCGGCTTATTTTTTGTAAGCAACTCAAGCAAAGAAAACATGTTTCTTGCCACGGTAGCTTTGTAGAGCTTAAACTCTATGTTTAGCTCTATAAAATGTGAGGTTTGGAATACCCACTCCTCCGTGAGGTTTGGAACACTCACTCCATATTCGGGAGTATTCCAAAACTCCCATTTTAAGGAGTCAATCATAGAGTCTAAGCTCTATAATGCAACCAAGAAAGGAAATGCGTCTTCTTTGCTTGAGTTGCTCAGAAAAGATAAGTTGTTTGTCAATAGAATCATGATTGCAAATCACACACCAAGACTCTTTTGCACATCGCAACCATGCTTGAACACTTAGAATTCGTGAAAAAGGTCTTACCTCGAAAGACCGAGCTGGTAAGAGAGCAAGATTCTCAGATATCGATGTCTCATCATCTTGTGGCAATAAAATGGTACTTTAACACAATGGCATGCTTGTTAAAAGTCGGCCAAATGTAAAATTGTGTTGCCATCTTTGTTTCTCAATTTGATGAATTGATTGTTGCACAAGATATCTATCAAACGCTTCTAAGTTTCCAATCTATTGTGTTTCACACATAAATGAAATAGGGGATGCATTAGGTTTTGCTCAAACAATGAGTTCAAACACATCCACATGCCATTTCATGGCCACGGCATGAAGATGATTTCTTTCATATTTATCATGATAGAAACATATTTCAAGGCCTACTTTTAATCAACTTGCCGCAATGTTAAGGTACCATTTTGCTACCACAACACCAAGAGTAATCGAACTATGAGAATTTTACTTTCTTGCCTAATTAGCCTTTCAAGCTAAGACCTCTTTCGTGAATTCGAAGTGTCTGAGTATGGCTGCAATGTGCAGAGTAGTCTTAGTTTGTGATTCCTAGTCATGATTCTATTAAGGACCTCTTTTCTGACCAACTCAAGCAAAGATGGCATATTTCTTTTCTCTACCGCATTATAGAGATCAAAATACACATTTGACTCTATAAAATGGGAGTTTTAGAATACTCCTAAACATGGAGTGAGTATTCCAAACCTCCCATTTCAAAGAGCCATAACATGGATTCTAAGCTCTACAAAGTTGCCAAGGAAGGAAATGTGCCTTCTTTGCTTAAATTGCTCGCAAAAGACAAGTCGCTCCTCGACAGAATCATGATCGGGAATCACATTGGGACTCCTCTGCACGTCACAATCATGCTCAAACACTTGGAAGTCATGAAAGGAGTCCTAGCTCAAAAGGCTAACTAGGCAAGAAAGTAAAATTCTCACAATTCGATTACTCTTCGTGTTGTGGTAGCAAAACGGTACCTTAACATTGTGGCAAGTTGATTAAGAGGAGGCCTTGAAATATTTTTTTACCATGATAAATACGAAAGAAAACCACTTCATGTCGCGGTCATGAAAAGGCATATGGATGTATTTGAACTCATGGTTTGAGCAAAACTTGATGCATCTTGTATTTCATTTATGTGTGAAGCACTATAGATTGGAAGCTATGAAGCATTTGTTAGATATCTCGCACAACGATCAGTTCATCAACTTGAGAAACGAAGATAGCAACACAATTTTGCATTTGGCCAACTTTTAACAAGGATGCTATATGTTAAAGTACCATTTTTTTTTGTCACGAGATGATGATGTATCAATATCTAGGAATCTTACTCTCTTATTAGTTCGGTCTTCCGAGTTAGGACATTTTTCACGAATTCCAAGTGTCCGAGCATGGCTGCGATATGCAAAGGAGTCTCATTGTGTGATTCCCAATCATGATTTTGTTGAGAAGCAGCTTATCTTTTCTTAGCAACTCAGGCAAAGAAGACACACTTCATTTCTCAGCTGAATTATTGAGCTTAGACTCTAACTCTCCAAAATTGGAGCTTTGGAATACTCCCAAACATGGCGTGAATATTCCAAACTTCATGAAGGAGTAGGTTTTCCAAAAACTCCCGTTTAGAGAGCTAAACATAGAGCTCAGGCTCTACGAAGTTACCATGGCAAGAAGTGTGCTTTCTTTGCTTGAGTTGCTCGCAAAAGATAAGTCACTTCTTGACAGAATTATGACCGGGAATTACATTGAGACTCATTTGCACATCGCAACCATGCTTAGACACTTGAAATTCATGAAAGAGGTCTAACTCAAAAGGCTAACCTAGCAAGAAAGCAAAATTCTTAGAGTTTGACTATTCTTTGTCTTGCGATAACAAAATGGTACCTTAACATAATGATAAGCTTATTAAGAGTAGGCCTTCTTCATGTCATGGCCATGAAAGGGCATGTTGATGTGTTGGAACTCTTGGTTTGAGCAAGACCTAATGCATCCCATATTTCATATATGTGTGAAACACAATAGACTGGAAGCTTTGAAGCGTTTGATAGATATCATGTGTGATAATTAGTTCATCAACTTAAGAAATGAATATGGCAACAAGATTTTAAATTTGGCCACTGCAGATAGACAAACTAAGGTCCTTTCATACAACCAAGCCTCTGTACTAGTCACATTCAATGAGCTAATCAACCAAAAAGGTAGTTCTAGGAAACGTATATGTTACAAAATATTCGAAAGCTAAAAGATATTCATTTTAAAATTATTACAAAGGTGGCAAAAGAGATTTAATAGGGAATGAGCTTCACTTTTGAGAGCATCAAATAATATTCATGAACACTATAATATTGAAAAACATCGATAGCAAAGTTAGAACATTTTGGTGTTACTCCTATGCAGACCTTATTCTTCTTGATTAATAAAGGAGTTAACCCAAACATTACAAACTTCAGGGGTTTCATAGCACTTGTCCTAACGTAACGTGAAAGCATGGAAGAGCCTTAGAGACTGCAAATTCTTTTTCTCATATTTGTCATTGAAAATCTAAACTCAAATAAGTTAAATTGAAAACTCATTTACATCTTACCCACTCCACCAAAGACTATTGGTCTATAGGCTGATCAGCATCCGATGTTTTTCTTTGCATGAGCAGCTCCGCCAAGACCACGTTGAATGAGTAGACATATACTTTTTCCCATTAGCTTGCCACTCAAGTAATACCAAGGATCCATGTACCTGCATTTGACAAACCATCAGTGGTACTAGACAAAAACCATCAGTGGTACGACAAATCAAAAATGAACTTACCACAAAGTCTCCATTATGCACGTGGATACATGCGTATCTATACCCAAAGTGAACTTGGTGAGTCCAAAGTCTGCGACCTGAAATCAAAATGTTAGCTTTCATAACAATAACTTGAATTCAATAGACAACTTATTAATATTATCATGTCATCGCACCTTAGTGTCAAAATTAGAGTCCAAAAGAATATTGGAGGACTTGCCGTCGCGATGAATAACTTTGAGATTACCTAAAAGGTCAAATCAATAAAATGAAACCCGAAAATTATTATAGTAATCATAAGGTTTTTTTTTTTTTTGTTGAAAAGAAAAACTCACACTCTTCATATAAGTAAACAAAACCTTGTGCAGAACCTAAAGCCACCTTTATCCTCTTAGACCAAGGCATGATAGGGTGATCAATACTTGCAATAACATTTGGAGTAGTTATAATCAATCGGATTTCGACTTTTGAAATAACTAAGCATACATGATGGATACTAACAGTGCAAATGAGAGTCTAGCGTGTTGTTTGGGACGAATTCATAAACTATGATTCCGAGAGTGTTAGAATCGCAATATCCAACCAATTAAATGAGGCGAGGGTAGTAGATATGGTTGATGATATTGACTTCTGCTCAAAACACCATCTTCCCTTGCCGACTTCTAGCTTTTAGTTGCTTGATGGAAACTAATTCCTCGCTCGGGAGTACTCTCTTATGAATGAGCCCAAAATCGCCTTCATTGAGTAGACCAGATTCAGAAAAATCATCTGTTGTCATTTTCAGCTCCTCGTACGTAAAGGTCTTATGCAAAACACCTAAGGCGATGGAAGAGGTTAGACGTTAGGACCCCATTCTACCAACTTAAGGATAATGAAAGCATAGTTAGAAGAATTGATGTTTGAGATCTTGGTATTATGAACATGTAACTATTGTGATCCAACTGTAGAGCAAATTCTGATTGAGGATTAAAATCACATAATGAAAAGGACAAGCTTAAGGACAATCAATGTTGATTCCTCAATCAAAATTTGATGTACATTTACAATAGTAACATGTTAATAATACCAACATATGTAATATCAATTCTTCCAACTATGCTTTGTCATTATTATTAAGATAGTAGAATAGGGTCCCAATGTCTGACCTTTTCTATCTCCAGGCATAGCCTTTGGTGTTCCACATAAGACCTTTACGTACAAAGAGTTGAAAATGGCAACGGATAATTTCTCTAAATCCAATCTACTAGGAGAAGGCGATTTCAGCCTCGTTCATAATGGAGCACTCTCGAGCAGGGAATTAGTTGCCATCAAGCAACTAAAAGTTGAAAGTCGGCAAGGGGAGAGGGAGTTTCGAGTGGAGGTCAATATCATCAGCCGTATCCACCATCGTCACCTCATCTCTTTGGTTGGATACTACGTTTCTAACACTCTCAGAATTCTAGTATATGAGTTTGTCTCAAACAGCACACTGGACACTCATTTGCACAGCCAAATCTATCATGTATGCTTAGTTATTTCAGAGCTCAAAATCCGATTGATTATAACTGCCCCAAATGTCATTGTAGGTACTAATTACCCAATCATGCCTTGGCCTAAGAGGATGAAGGTGGCTTTAGGTTCCGCATAAGGCTTGGCTTACTTACATGAAGAGTGTGAGTATTTTTTTCCAAAAAAAAAATACTTATCATTATTATAATAACTTTCGGGTTTCAATTTTGTTGATCTGACCTTTCAGACAATCCTAGAGTTATTCATCACGACATCAAGTCCTCCAATATTCTTTTGGACTCCGATTTCGACGCTAAGGTACGATAACATGATAATATCAATTGGTTGTTTATTGAATTCAAGTTATTGTTATGAAAGCTAACATTTTGATTTCAGGTCACAGACTTTGGACTCACCAAGTTCACTTTGGATATAGATACGCATGTATCCACGCGCATAATGGAGACTTTGTGGTAAGTTCATTTTCGATTTGTTGTACCACTGATGGTTTTTGTCTAGTACCACTGATGGTTTGTCAAATGCAGGTACATGGATCCTTGGTATTACACGAGTGGCAAGCTAATGGGAAAAGCTGATGTCTACTCATTCAACGTGGTCTTAGCAGAGCTACTCATTCGAAGAAAAGCATCGGATGCTGATCTGCATGAGGACCAACAATCTTTGATGGAGTGGGTAAGATGTAAATGAGTTTTCAATTTAACTTATATTGGTTTAGATTTTCAATGACAAATATGATATATATGGTCGATCACCTAATAACTCAATTTTTAACTTTTTGCACATGTATAAAAATTGTAGGTGATCATCTAATCGTTTACGTTTCCTAGTGATGTACAAGATGCTAAGGAGTAAGTAAAAGACAAGGTCCAAGATTTAGAATTCCAAAGTCTGAATGTACTTCAACCATACGCTTGTCTTTTGTGGACTATAATTTTTTGAACTTGAGAGAAGTACAAAAGAAAGCAATCGAGTGAGATAGAATGACCTATCATACACTGAGTGTAATCATTTATTATTGTAATCTTTTGTTAATCATTTAGTGGAATCTAGCCGATAGGCTATTAGTGTGGAAGAGTAGATGTAAGTTTAATTTAAGTCGAACCATTATAAATCTTATGTGCAAATTCTCTTATCCCTAGCCTTTTACTATTTATTTTTATAGTCTATTGCACACTAGCCATATTGCTTCTGAAGTTTGTTCTATAGCAAACCTGCTTTTGAACTTTCGTCTAGAATCTGAACTTTCCACTCTAAATTCAAACTCCGATATTGACTTTTTCTATTTCGCTTTTAATTTATCAAAATTATATAAAATCACCTATTCGGCCCCTCCTCCCTCCCTCCAAGTGACTTGCTAGCTACTTCAATATGCTCCTACTGTTTTTCAATCTCATCTCATTAGTAAGATCATTTGCCAAATAACTATATAGATGACCAAATTAGTTAAATGTATGAATACGGTGGAAAGAAAATGGGGAATTTGAGTATATTTCGATCTGTAGATAAATAGTACATGAGTTTATGCATAAGCTTTACTAGATGACTGTTAAGGTAATAAGATAAACATAAAAACAAATATAATCAATCAAGATATACACTATCAAAGAAATATGCATAATTCTAATAGATATGCAAAATCAAGTAAATATCCTAAAATCCTCTCAAACGCAATGAGTATGAAAAATAATCTGAACAATGTCACAAAATCTGTGATTAAAAATGAGCTCAGTAGATCTGAAGCAAAGCAGCGCGTAGCGCGTGCAATGGCTTTAGGCTTCCATTGATGATGAAATTTCAATGTGTTTGATGGCAACGAGTCTGATGATGGTGTTCAATTCTCGAAACGAGAAAAGATAACTCGAGAATTAGAGGTCAACAACATGCCTCATTTGCAATCAGTTTTGCTATCAAAATAGTAACTGAACAAATATAGCCAATATGACTAGTAGGGCTAGTATGGCTACAGCAAGCTGAATAAGCCAGGCATTGTTGAGCAAAAGCTACCTACATGCAAAGGAAAAACCCGATTTCGCAACGCATCACTTACGTCGTAACACGACCATAGCGCTTGGTCAGACGTGAATGAGACCTTTGGCCATAGCACTTGGTCAAACGTTAATAAGGCCTTTGGCTAAACACTGTCAATGGGGATGGATTTATTTAGGTGTCCAAATGCCAAGTTTGCCTAGTGCACTAGGGTTGCCCCAAGCTAGAAGGCTCTAGTGTCAAGTTAAATGTAAAAATGTGGAAGAGAGAAATTGAGGAATTTGTGCATAATTAGATATATTGATAAATAGTACATAGGCCTATTTAGACATTTTAAGCCGCTCTCACAGTCTACAAACAAAGCACTTGTTTCCCTCTAAACTAATTCTTCACTCTAGTCACGTACAAACAGAGATTGTGATGGCATCTTTGGCTACCAATGGCAAGGACAAGTCAATGGTAGAAGCACCAGCGGCAATCCTAGCCATTCTAATCCGCCAAACTACATCCACCATAATGATTATCCTAATTTTCTCTTTCAGGTCAATAATTCCGACCACTTAACTCATGTCAAAAAGAAGTTTGCGGGCATTTGTAATAGCAGTTTCCATGTTGCCAACTAACTCTAAATTCTTTTAGCAAATCTTGCAAAATCTCACATGCCACAATAGGTGATCAAGTTCTTGGAAAAATATCACTTGGGTTTATTTGTCTAGTATTTTCCTTTCGATTTGATAAAACATTTTACGACTCATGTATATGTACCACATTTAATAAAATTGTTTACCAAATCTTGCAAAATCTCAACTTAAGATGCCACTATTATCACAACCTAACCTCTTGAGGAGAGAGTTAGATTTAAGGGTATTCTCAACTCCGGACCGACGGCTTTTCATTTACTTAGGTTCTTCCAAGCTTGTACCTCGCGCGACATCAAGCGTTCAAGATTTTAATCAATTTAAGCCTATACAAATTTTGACTAAGGAGTCACCACTAGCTCTTTTGGGATCGGCTAGAATCCTAATAACAAGCGAATATTTTACTATCTATACAATAAGAGATTCTAAACTCAGGTTTTTTATGCTAATGCCGTTTTTGTACCTTACCTAATCACATGCTAACTAACACCACGCCAACCTATCAAAAAGAAATCTAATGTTCATCTTAACCATTCTAAAACAAGAAAGTAACTATCCGAATATTGAAATACACAATTAATTATAATCGTGAAAGAAAACACACAAGTATCCAAATATTGTCCCTAAGAATAAAAAGACAATCAAAACGAAGAATCCTCTCGTAAAGCCTTAAAAACTTGTCCAATTTTAGGTTTTAATCTCTAAAGGTTTTTTAATTGAAATTTTGTTTGAAGTTTTTTTTTTTTTTTTTTAGAATTATTTGAAAAATTTTTAAAACAATTTTTCTAATTTTCTCTAGATTTTTTAATGATTTCCTAAATTCTCTAAAATTTTTTAGTGATTTCCGAATTTTGTTAATTTTAATAGATTTTCTGATTTAAAATTTTCAACATTTTTTATTTTATTTATTATTATTTTTTAATATTAATGTAAAAGAAATTCGGACCGGGCCAAGAGACCTGACCCAACCAAACCGACCCGGACCCTATCGGTCCGGGTTGGACTAAAATCGGGCCGGTCCTAAGGCCCACTCAGAATAAATGAATAGGCCCACTAAGTTTTTTTAGAACAAAAATCACCCAACCTCCAGCCCATTTTCATTTCTTGTCGGCCCAATGCGTTTTTATTCTAAGCCCACTTCTCATTGAAATTCCATTAACTTGCACACTCCTAGCCCATGAACAGTACTCGGCCCAACCTTTTTTATTTAATTTTTTTATTCTTTTCTTTTTCTTTTTGTCTTATTCCCTTCATCTTCAACCTCACGAGAAAATATTAGGTACCCTTAAAGGACCACGTCATCCGTGCTTTGATCCATTCACGCGTCGACACCTGTCCTCTGTAGGTCCACGTCGGCTCCCTCTTCTCTCTCACGTCGTTCTAATTTAAACCAACGCGCGGGCATTTAAAAAAGTGGAAAGGGAATTCTCTCTCCTCTGTCTTCTCTCTCCTCTTTGCTCTCTCTTCCTCCTCCGACGCTCCTTCCGGTCTAGCGATTCCTCCGACGACCGTCGCTCCCTCCCGACGACGGCCTTTTTCTCTCCACTCGACGGCCTCATCTCAGGGCTCCATTCTCTCGGCGCACTTCTTCCTAAATCGCGCTCTCTCCCGACGGCCGACTTCGCTCGCCTCTCTCCGTCCCCCGACTCGCGACCGAGAAGCAATCGCTCCGCCCTGCTCGAAGCAGTCGCTCGAGAAGCCCTAAATCTGCGACCGCAAGTCAGGTTCGATTTTATTTCCCGAGTTTTTATGTTCGCATCTTTGTTTTGGGGAGAAAGCTTGGCCTAAATCTGCGATCAGAAGTTCACTGGTTTATTGCTTCTGATTCTAAGCGCAGCAACGCGAGAAGTGAAACTGCGACTGTCTCTCTCTCTACCCTTGTCCGGTTTTTCCGTTCTTTGCAAATTCGAAGATGAGCCCACTTCTGGATACATGATCTTAGGCCGACCCGTCAAGTCGAAGCCCGACGTAATCTCGCTGCTTCGCTCCACCGAGCTGTTGAACCGCTTGTGTCCGGGGGGTTTCAAGATTTTCCGGGGGGGCAATCGCCTGTTCCGTCATTGCAGACTTCCAGGCGAGAAGAAATGTGCCCACAATAATCACCCCAACACCGAACCGCCTCCTTTGTCCTCTCTCGGTATGTCGTCATCCCTTCTCTGCTTTCGTTTTTTCCCTCATCGTTTGGTTTCAGGAAGTGGTGGGGATGTTATAAGTAAAAGAAAGGAATCGGGCCGTGAGGTTTCGCCTGAATTGTGAGAGATTAACGCGGGAGTGGTCGACCCCACGTCCCGTATATGGCGAACGGTATGATTTTTGAATGAAAGCGGGTTCGCATGAGCTATGAGCGTTGGTGGGGAACGAGCAAGAAAGTGGGTTTTGCTGAAAATTTTGATCTTGTTGAAGTTGGATTTAAGGGTAGGGATTTTCTTGGATTTTGGGCTCTCTGTCTTTCTTGGTCGCGCGAGCACGATCTTATGCGTGGAAATACTTGTGTTGATCCGTTCTTTTTTTCAGTGGGACTTTGATTGTGTATTTTCCCTTTGGAAATTGTGACTGGACTTTTGATTATATGTCCCTCCGCAAGCTGAACTGTGGACCCAATTTTGCCGCACGAAGTGGATTTTTAGATCAGGCTGCCGTAACAAAATCATGCATGGGTATCTATCTGTCTCGATTATTGACAAGTTGGGAGTCACGGCATTTCTGTTTGTTGAAAGCTAGTTAATCTTAGATGCCGTTTGTCAAGAAAAATTATAGGAAGAGTAGACACTGAACTAATGCGACTCTTTCGATGAACTGAACACATGGGGAAGCTGATATTACTTGAGATCTCTTGGAATAGTTGGTGGGTGTATCTAGATTCATGAACACCCTGGAATTGAATTAAATGGTTGCATTTCTTCTATTGATAAGCATTTTCTGCTCCTCTGCTCATGCTTTGTATCTGACTTTAGTGTCCATTTTTCTTGTTTTCTCATTCTCTTTTTTGGTTTTGCCGTAAAGGGAATTAGTCGAATTGCTTGTCATCAATGATTGCGGTTAACCTTTTGACCTTGTTTTTGCTCACGCTCTGTCTTGAGTTAGTTTATCTTTTTAATTCTGTCGGTCTTACTGAGTTCATGGGTTCCGTTTAGCTATTATAACTTTCTCAGTATAAGCAAAGTATCAAAACTAACGTGTTTACTTCTTAATATTGCTTGCATCCAATTGTTACTTGGGTCACTTATGTGAGAATTTAGTGAGCATGGCAATAATTGGCTTTCATTTGATTCCATTGTGGAAGTACTCCATTTAGGATGTCATGGCATATTTGCTTCTTTTGACAAAGAGGATCACTACTCTAGAGTGTCCTTGCCAAATGAATCTTTCATATGGTGCATGATCAGAAAAATTTCGTTCATGCTGTAGTTATATTGGATTCATAGCTTTTAGGCCGATACTGAGAGTTCTTTGCCCATCATATGCCAGGTGCATAATTTTGCAAAATGCACGATCAGTTTTAAATCATCGTTATTTTTTCTCTCTGTAGAAAGCAATCTTTGTTATGGATTGATGAAGGCATGAGTTGAAGAAATCCTTGTTGTCCCAACTGCTCAACAGTGCTTCCATGGATGGCAAAAGCTCATCTGAGTTGAGCCTTCCCTGGTTCTGGATTTTTGAGCATTTGGCAAAATTCGAGCAAGTTAAGCCATCCCTCTTGCATGGTATTCACCTTCGACAGTAGCATTTTGCAAGTTTTGGTCCACTTCCTCATCATTTTTGTTGGGCATTCATATGGTTTATGCTTTTCAGGTATCATTAAAGCGGCTCCAGAGTTACCTGCTCACTTGGGAAAAAATATGGAGGAAGTTGTTTCTTTGAGATGCTTGGAGGAGTTATGTGGCGCTAGAAATGGAAGCATGAACAGTACTTGGTCCTCATTGGGATCAAAGGAGAAAATCGATACATCAAAGAGCTGCAAAAATGTCCGACAGTAAATGTTCCATAATGTGAGTTCTAACAAATGATGCAGCGAAAATGTGTTTTATTTTCTTCATGACATCTTTCCACTGGTTCTGTTCTAATGATTGCTGAAGTTTGGCGTCTATTCCCCTGTTTATGAATTTGTTATATGTTAGGGCTCTGCATCTGATCTTGAAGTGACTGCAAATGAGTTTTTGAAATGGGACCTTCACTCATTTTTAACGCACAAGAGAACCTCTGTGCCAAAAACTGCTCTAGAGGAGGTAAGCAGATCTTTCATCCAGTGCTGTCTATCTTCATGATATCCTCTTTCATTCAGGTTTAAATTGGTTTTTTTTTTCTTGTTTTTTGGCGACTGAAAGATACAATACTTGCAGGTACCCATCCACATGCTGATTTTAAAAAAAAGAGGGTAGATTGGCAGATGTTTGTCATTTGAATAGGACCGTCATTCATAATGGTGGACATACTGGACTTACATGTGCGCCTGATGTGGGAGACACATATGCTCCTAACACAGTTGATGAACCAAACTTGGTTTCTCGATCCACCAATCATTTGGAGCCCTTGGTAGGAGATGACGGTATTAGGAAGTGTCTTCCCACGAAGAGGAACCATATTGATGTTCACGCTGAAAATATTGAAAGGAATTGTAATGAGGATCAACATCATGATGCTCATTCAGATGCTAAAAGGGCCAAACAGCAAGATTCTGATGAAATAAAGGACAGAAGAATCACCAGTTGTTCTAACTGGAAGATTAGGTTTCGAGAGAAATGATGGATGTTCTGATAGAGAGGTGGCTAACCTTGTCAAGGATCATATGGGGGCTGTGGATGACGACCAGTCGTTAGAGGGAGATGGGAGGCATTATGTTCAGCCAAGGACTTGTGATGTACTTTCCGATGGAATGGAGTGGGGGTTTTCCGTTGATGATCCCAAACGTGTCCATGACTCCATAGAGAAAACAAAGAACAGTGAATCAGCTCGAGCATCGGAATGGGGGCAGACTTTTACCAGTCACGCAGAAGATTACGTGGTCCACGATGTCGGGGAGGATATGTCCAGTGATGGTGATGAATATAGAAAAGAGCAGACAGCATCCTGGTGATGAATAACATTAATGTTTTCAAAAACACATTTTGGTGATTTATATGATCCGATGTCTGGGATTTGAGGATTCATGATGTTTTCTTTATGAAAAAGCAATAACTTGTTAGTATTGTCTCGTCAATAATCATTCATGTTGTCTCGTCAATAACTTTTTATACATTAGTTGCTGAATAATTTTGATGTTCACTTTCTTGCCTAAATTCTTCTCCAATTTGCTGTTCTTCGAGGAGTGCAATGATACGTTGTTGATTACTTACCTAGCCATGCTCGCCAATTGTTCAAGGTATGAACAAATTCTTGAATTATTTACTTTTGACATATTTTGAGTATGTCCAAAAGTCATGATTTAGGATGAAAATATTGCTCTGGACCATTATCTGGGTGATAATGCTTGAGGATTGTGTATATAAATCAAACCACACCAGTCATGTACCCAAAAGCTTATCCGATTTTGTGGCGGCGAGCACCACGAAAATGAACTAAGAGACATTGTTTTCATCAGCAGGCACAATTTTCCATAATCGGCAGAAAATAAGCACATACAACAATCACTCAAATTATCACTAAAATGTGCAAAATTGGAAGACACCATAAGATAATTTCTGATGTTCCCGTCCCGTGCATGGTGAGCTTATAAACTAGTTTCATCTTCATCATAAGCCTATGGTAAGATTGCCAGATGACACAAGTCCATGAAAGCAACCATTCGCAACTAAATTGGAGGATACATCCCATTCCAAAAAGATCCAGATAAGGTTTCACAAGAATTGATCCCGACACACCTTTACATTGACATGATAACTCATATAAAGAAGAGTTCTTTCTTTAGCCAAAGGGAAACTATCAGAAAAGATGCTAAGTACCAACAATTTGGTATGGAGTGTCAGCAAGATTGACTCGGGGTCCATGTCAAGCATACCGAAGCTCCGGGGCTAAATCGGGGTTGATCACTGTAACTCTTTTCATTGTCTCTCCAGCACAAAGACACTGACCAACCTGTTATAAACAAGCAGGTAGAGCACAAAGCGGTGGCAGTGGCGGTGGCGGTGGCGGCCGAGTAGGACCCTCCACATTTTGCTCAGTGTATGAAAAGCAACACATTTAAATAAATACAATCAGTAGTCTTGCTTACTGGGGCATTCAGATGCCCTGTGCCCCGCACGCCCATATACAAAGCACGATCCTCCGAAGCTCCTGTCATGACACAATGCCATATCAGTGAGATTTACATGGCCATGTCAAGTATGTCATTGGTGATTGAAAAGGAATATATTTGCTAAACGATGGAGGATAATGTATCAAATCTCCAACACAAGTCTGCAATGCTACATCAATTCCATATGTACCAAGAGCGGACAAAATTGCTCAGGGAATACTCGCAAGAGTTGCATAGGCAGAAAGATATACCTGTCCCTCGAAGATGGCCTACTGGATCGCCTACCACCTATAAGCCAATCATTATCATTGTTTCTTGAGGGGCGACTCCAGCTATTTTCAATTCTGGAACCTCGGCCACCACGTCTAAATAGACCAACATCATCATCAGCATCACGATCACTGCCCCAACTTTGGGACGATCTCGATCCTCTCCGGTCTCTAAGACTTGGCCGACGACTCCTGTCTCTGCTAGAAAATCTACCATAGAAATCACTAGGGGGCCCATCATCTTGCAGAGCAGGTAACTGTCAATATAAAAGAAAAGTGAATTAGCTCTGAAAATGCAATCAGCACCAAAACTGACGCTATGGCAATATCTAAGCATGGAAGCAACTGCATTTAAGTGAACCATAGTAATCTCAACCCTATGAGGTATCTTGAGCCCTCACACAACCTTGGAAATTCTTGTAATAGTGTTCCCAGGTGGTGTTGGCTGACTCAGCAACTCCTTTGCAATCTCCTCAGGAAGATCAAAAACCGCCACTTGAACCTGTCATTGGCACCATAAACTATATGAAAAAAATGTACAACCAAGAACGAAACTATAATGGGAAAATTTATAAAGATAGTGCTCTGGTTTGGTAGATACCCTTTCATCTGCCGCCGGAGAATAGACATCAGATAGAAATCCAGTGACGGATCGGGCAGAAAGGAAACCTCTAGAATAAGATGGATCCCGAGTCAATTGCAGCGTAACCCAACCCTACAACGCATTTGTCCAGTAGAACATTATAAGATACAGCAGCAGGCACAATTTTCCATAATCTCTAATTACCAGTTAATCAGCAGAAACATACAAAAACCATGTTCTGAAAGACCAATTGGTATCAGTGGCTATATAAATGCACTTTCTCAAAATTTGACAGCACATAGGATCAACAAATTATTTTCCCAACATAAATGGTCCATGCTCCAATAAGCAACCACTTCTTTTCCTAAATCTTGAAATGAATCTATTAAAAGGTAGGGTTATAGAAGCACAGATGACAAACAAAATTGCCACATATGTCTCTAATTTACCTGCTCATGATTTGTAAGAGACCGAGATGTAGGAGGTTGCGAAAAACCACTCAAATGAGCCAAAGCATCAGCTAGAGCATCTACACCTTGCTCTTCAATTAGTTTTTGTGCTGTTGGAGTGAAAAACCCTACAGACGTAGGATGAACTGCTTTGAGGGTCACAACAACTTGCTCAGCGGATGACTCCAAAACTTCATGCATTGCTGGAGGGCTAATAAACTCAAATGTGCAACCTACACCTCACTCAATGGATCTGACAGTTCTCCTTTGACTACTTGTATACATCAAGATAGCCATTCCTTCTTTCCCGGCGCGTCCACTACGAACAGACCGATGGACAAAAGTCTCTGAATCATTTGGCAGTTCATAGTGGATGACCTGGCATTAGGAGTTGCATACTCTTGTTAATCTTATACACATAGCTTTGTTAGAGGACTAACTAATCGTGCAGTAAACAAACATAAAAAACTAAATAACCTACGAGACCAACATTAGGGATATCCAGCCCATGAGATGCAACATCAGTAGCAACAAGAACAGTGAACTTCCCCTGCCAGAAACCATTAAGAGTTCTCTCCCTCTGATGCTGAGAGATATCCCCATGCAATGCTTCAGAGGCAATGATACTCGTTAATGCCATTGACACCTCATCTGCATCTCTTTTAGTCTGTGTGAAAACAATGGTCTTCCCACCTTTCGCATACACGTAAGATAGATATATGAAAAGGTCATTTATCTAGTAAAAGCACAATCTATTAAAGCCTACCATAAAGCATGTAGGCAAGAACAAAATCAAAGCCTTCTTCCACTAAGCAGGAAGAATCTTAAGAAACAGCATGATAGAGAAATTCAGGAGATATGCCTAATGGGAGACATCCATATGCAAATGTTAGCGAATCAAATAAGCATCTTGATTGGGGAAAAAGATATCAAGTATGAGGGAAGCATCTCCTACCGTGATGAGATCACTTAGAATGGTACGCTTTGAAGTTGGAGTTGCTGATACGGCATAAATTTTAATTCCCTCTGCGAGTTTTTCATCTTGTTCTCCAACCTACATCAGGAAAATAAAGAGCAGGCAAACCACATAAGCCATCACACGACATTTTGATGAGCCACACTCCTCCATTTCTACGACTGTACTATGCAAAAATTCAGGCCTATACCCAATATCGGATCATGCAAGAAGTTTGGGCAGACGGAGACAGAGAGATTGTTATTGAGAGAAGAACTTTACCAAGTCAATTGTCAAAAGATTGTTCAAGTGCTTTCTCGCCAGTTTCTTCACCCAACCAGGCATTGTGGCAGAGAAAAGCATGCTCTGTCGCTGTGAGGGAAGCTTTTCCAAGATCACTTCCACATCTTCCTCAAAACCAACAGCAAGCATCTGATCAACTTCATCAAGTACCAAAAATTCCACTTCTCCCAATTTAAGGCTGTTACCATTGATCAAATCAATGATTCGACCAGGAGTCCTGACAACTACATCGAACCCCTGGGAAAGGACACTTTGTTGGGTAATGTAAGAAACTCCACCATAAACACACACGGTGTTTAAGTAAGGTGTAGATTCCTTAATTTCTTTCTCTACTTGTTTTGCTAATTCCCTTGTTGGTGCTAAGGCCAAAACTCTAGGAAGTCGCCCACATCTAAGAGACATTTACAGTATAATCTGTCAATAGAAAAATGCTCAAACATTGGAGGTCACCAAGATAATTAAAATTATTACTCAAATACCTCGGACTTCTATGTTCATCACCATCAGTAAGACGCTTCAGTATGGAATCCCGAAAGCTAAAGTCTTCCCCGTTCCAGTCTTCGCATGAGCAATTAAATCACACCCTTCAAGCGCAGGGGTTAACACCGCTCTCTAACAATCACAGAATAGTACAAGGAACATGAGTTTGCCATTGAAAACAAGATGAAACTTTAGTAGAGTGAACAATGAAGGGGGAAAAGTAATGAGTGATGAGTGAACTATTCTAGTGCTGGCAAAAGTAAAGAAACCAAATATCGAGTTGATTAAAAAAACGAATTCTGCCTGTGTAAAGCCTTAGTCCCAACAACATCTTAGTGTTGAACAGCTCAATTTTCAGCATAGGATAGTCATCTAATGTAAGCTACGACAGAACATCCCAGAATACCTATTATGATTGCCTGCACTTAACTCCATCCGTGGTTCGCCTAGCATATTAACAAAGGTCAAGGTTTTCTACTTAATTTTCCAGCCAACTAAGTATGCTCAAACAAAGAAAAACTCAGCCAGCAATAAACAACAGCAATTCATACCAAAGTGAAAATATTGGATAACACAGGGGAAGGAAACAAAGGATAAAGCATACTTGAATGGGAAAGAGATGGGTAATGCCACGTTTCTCAAGAGATTCCACGAGCCTCTGAGGCAAACCCAGCTTGGAGAGAGCAAGCTCGTCCTCGCTCACACTCTCAGCCTCGCCGCCCTCAGACATGAAGCCGCCCTCATCCTCACTCGCGTCAACCTCGCTCTCCGAGAACCCACCGGTCCCCAACTTCTTGAAAGCCTCCTCGCTCAGCACCGAGTTCGGCGTGGCGATGGCAGACGTCACGAAGCTGCTCAGGCTCCTCCTAAGGCCGCACCTTTTCACGCACCCACTTTCTAAAAGCCCAAAGGGTCTTCGGACATGGCACTCGCTGGACGAACAGAGCAAGGAATTGAAGTGGGGCTTCTCGGAAAACGACAGAGAAACCACGGCACCAGCCGAGCGATTGCTTCTCGGTCGCAAGTCGGGGGACGGAGAGAGGCGAGCGAAATCGGCCGTCGGGAGAGAGCACGATTTAGGAAGAAGTGCGCCGAGAGAATGGAGCCCTGAGATGAGGCCGTCGAGTGGAGAGAGAAAGGCCGTCGTCGGGAGGGAGCGACGGTCGTCGGAGGAATCGCTAGACCGGAAGGAGCGTCGTCGTCGGAAGAGAGAGCAACGAGGAGAGAGAAGACAGAGGAGAGAGAATGCCCTTTCCACTTTTTTAATTGCCCGCGCGTTGGTTTAAACTGGAACGACGTGGGAGAGAAGAAAGAGCCGACGTGGACCTGCCAGCGGACAGGTGTCGAAGCCTGACTCGTTCAGAGCACCGATGACGTGGCCCTTTAGGGTACCCAATATTTTCTCGGTCCTCAAATACCTAATATTTTCTCCAACCTCACCCCCTACGCAGCTTACCGAAGATGAACGCCTGCAACTCCCTTCTTCTTCTCCCGAACCAGAAACCAACACCACCCCCCGCCGCCATCTCTCCGGCCGTCGACCGCCATCTTCCGCCGTCACAGAAACAACACCACTCCGACTACCACCCGGGACGCTGCCCTTTTTTTTTTAACCGCAACTTAATGAACAAAAACCGGAGGACATGAAGAGAAAAGAAACATGCAGAAATAGACTCATACATTTCACGAGTGATCGGAAAACGTGATTTCCACTCCAACATAGCTCTCGCACAGCATTGGAACATAAGACTCAAAGAAAAATGAACTCAGAAACGGAATGAACTACACGCTAACTTGGTTCGGGCATTTCAACGAAAAAACGATATCAAGCTTTAGATCAATATTACTTGCCACAAAAACGATACTAGCTTCGAACAACCTTCTCACGCATTGATCATCAAGCCATATATCCTAAGATCGGCAAAGAAAAGCAAATAGAGATTACCTGGATTCGAAGACGAAATGTGATCGGCTATCCCCGTGAGTGGGTTGGGCTCGTCTTCTGGCGCATCGTGTCTGGTTTCCGCAACGCTTTTGACGCTGGGCAGAACGGAACGATGAAAAGGCAACGAACGGTGGTGAGATCCGGGGTGGCGGCCACCTCCAATGACCGACGCAGATGAAAAGGCAACGCTTTTTACGAGGCACCCTCTCGTCGCTGGCTTTTCTTCTGCCGATCCCCCCGGGAAAAAAAAGTGACACCCCCCTCTACCTTCTCTGCCTCCAAAAGCGTCCAGCCCCCACTCTTTTCAGCAGAGAACCTCTCCGTTAGACCACGCTCTCTCTGGTTTCTTTTCTTCAATGGCCGAACGCTCGACCTCTTGCCTCCAGAATTAGCGCCCTGCCCCTCCTTTCTTTTTCCTTCCTTCTGGTTCGAGCTCAGGCAGTCTCCTCCCACAAACCAAAACCAGCCGAAGCTCCCCACTTGGTTCTCTCACTTTCCGGCTCTCCGCAACTTGGCCTCTTCTCAATGGCCGCCCTCTCCGAAAACCGACAGGCGTCTCTCCTCCTTTTGTTACGCGAACAGGATCCTCTTCAGGCGAGCATACCTTCCGGCCGAAGATGTTCCTCGGCGAGCAACTCCTTTCTCAGATTCTCTCTCTGCGATCTGGTCGTTGCCAAAACCGCCGAGCCTTTCTCCCTTCCCTCTCGGTATCTCTCTCTCTCCGTAAAAACAGCCACTCAAGCCTCCACCGATTCTCTCTATGATGCGGTTTTCTGCCCTCACCGTAACCGGACGATTCCCATTTTTTCGCCCACGTCCTTCACGCTTGCTCGCACGCCCCACTCCTCCACACTTGTGTGCTCAAGGAAACAAAGAAAAATGGGCCAAAAGAGAGGAAGGGAAACGGGGTGAGCCGAAAGTTTTAGACAAATGGGCCGGACATGCCGGCCGCTCGAATTCTTTCTTTTATTTAATTATTATCATTTTCATTCATCCCTATCTATTCATTTGTTTGCTTTTCCGTCACTTTTTATATATTTTTTGCTCTTTTTTTTTTTCTCTCTTTTTTCCTTTTTCTTTTCAAATAAATGGATACTTACAACGTCGATAAAAATTCGAGTGTCAACAGATATCAAAAGCATGAAAAAAAGAAAAGGAAAAGTAAGACGCCCAAGGGAACCACAAAGGATAATATAGTCAAAACATATAAAAATGAAAATGTCTAATTAGAAACATGAGTGAAAAAGGCACGACTCTTATTATATTGTTGAGTTGATGAATCTATTATACCAAATATTTTCTCAAACGTTAAAATTGCTCACTTTCACCAAAAATCCACGTTCTTTTGCACCCAAATCATAACCCATCAACCATGAAAAGCTAAGCAAAATGAAAAGGAATAATTATTAATTTGTCTTAAGTTTCAATATCCATGTGATTGTTGGCATTTCATGCTATATATTACAGTATCCACAAAAGAATCTAATTCTAGATTCAATTTTTTCCATTGTATGTGAACTCATGCGAGACAAGGCAGAGTTATCGCAACCTAAATACCGTTGATCGCCCTCTCCAAACTCATGGTAGAACTAGAGCCAAATGGAACTCAATGAAAATCATCTCGTCACTAAAGAATTGAAGCTTTTAGAATCTGCAATTTCCCTGCTTTGCTTCCCAATGTTAGGAGGAGATAGTTAAGTTTAAGGGTTGCTAGAAGGCCTTGGAATTGATCGATTTTTGATTCCTATCTTATGATTCGATGTGAAGTCTAAATTATCGCCGTTCATCTTGTTCTCCCCGCCCCTCCCCCCCTCAAAAAAAATGATTGGACTAAGAGGAGAGGTGATGGGATTTACTTGGAGAAGAACTATATGAAGAATCGTGTAATAATTTATTACAATTAACAATTTATTAAATCTATATTCCCTCACAACCGTAAGTGCTACTATACCTCGGATTAATTTAGCACTTACTGGCAACTGATCGGACATACAAGAACAACCCTTGCATGCATCGGGATCCAATGAGAACAAAAGTTTTTTGAGCTTTGCAAGGATTGAGCATAAAAATACTTTCTTGATTTCTCACCAAAAATTAAACATGTTATTCCAATTTCAAAAATTTACAAAATAATTACGTGCCTAAAATTAGCATAAAAGTACTTTGCAAGATTTAGCATAAAACTAACAATTACTCTTGCTACAAGCCCAAAAGTTTCTCAAGTCTCGTATTTATGACCATCTTTCACGAACCACAGCCAAATGGAAATGTCTCGTAATTACACCTGAGAGACAAAATGGCTTAATTTTTTAATGTCCAACAAGCTGCCAAAATGGCTAACAGTGTTAATATTTTAGTAGTCGGGCCATTTTTGTCCAGGCCCAGATATAAGTAGGTTACATCTTTTGGGTTTATGCAAAGGGGTTGGAGATTTGGCCAACAAAAAAGTAGCATGCAAGAATACCGCTAGATATAAAGATTGATAAACTTATTTTACAAAATTCCTTCGCTCAAATATAAGGGGTTGAGGGTTATTTAAGTCATCAAGTGATTGTTATCTCAATAAGTTGCCCACAAGTAGAGATGAAAAAATGGGTAACCGACTCATTGGTTATTACCAAATAAAAAAAATTTACAGCCAATTAATGGGTTTGAATAGACCAAATTTCAATGCATTCGATTAAGCAAGTACAAAAAGTTGTGCCTCCATCAACAACACCGCCAGGTGTTCCCCCTCCCCTTTTTTTTTTTTTTTTTTTTTTTTTTGAAATATAGGAGCTTCATTCAAGTAAGAACATCAAACGGACTATAAAATGGATTTCGGTACATAAAAGGTCTAAAAGATACTGAGGAAGTGAAACAACCCAATTTTAAGGAAGGAAATTGCATCCATGGGCTTTGACGACATGGTTCAAGATAAATTTAGCCTCTCTTCTACAGTGTTGGATTTGGAGCTTGGAGAATAATGGAGCAATTCAACACACTCAACCAACTAGATGCGTGTCTTCCATGAGGTCAAACATGGATTTAAAACTGCATCTACCAATGTCAAAAGGTCTGACTTGATTGTTAAATTATCTTTCTCCTTTCCCTATTTAAGTTAGCTAATAGGCGATGAGCCCAAAGTAGAGTACACCTGTACAATGGACCTAAAAAATGATGGGGATCTCCTTTGAATTAGGTAATAGTCAATCACCCAAAAGTAGAGGGGGAGGACCTTAATGGTCCTCGACTTCAAAAGAGAACTCTTCTGAATGTGCTCTGTGTGTGATGTATATTGAGAGTTTGTACAGACCCCTACTTATAGGTGTTAACCTTGATTTTGAAAGGCAAGAAGCCAGAATATTCTCCATCAATCCACATCTCAGCCGGTTCTTTTTATTTCTTGTTTTGTATTTCTTCCCACGAGTACTTCCTCATGTGAATGGCTAGCTAACTTCGGGAGACGATCCTACGTATGCTTTTCAGTGGCGGCGTTGCACTAGAGAAAGTGATTTTGCGTGCATCAGTCCATGATAGCATCATGGGGAACTCATCTGATGACTTAAAACACAAAATGTGAATAAACAAGTGATATTTTTGTTTAGGGTTTGGGATCGACTCATAATTTCAAATACAATAATTGATTAAATTGGTCGTCAAGATTTAGGTGTCAATGACATCGAGAAGCCTCCACATCTTAGAGGCTTATCGTTGTCGATGAGTGATTGCTTGTAAATAGCAACCTAGCGGGCTCAAAGCGGGCATTTACAGGCTCTCCAACCGGCGATGAACCTGACACCAACCCTGTCTAGTAGAACAGCCATAGAGAAGATGGACAGACAAGAAAGAGGGGTCCTCGAGTCATGCCTGAGAACAATGGAGATCGACATGGTGGTTCAGTAGTGCCAATGGTGTTCATCATTGATGCGGCGCTAGTTGTGGCCAGCGGCCGCTATGGTCAAAGGTGTGACAGCGATGGTGGTTGATGCCGATGGGTTTAGGGCGGAAGTTAGGCTGGGCTCATGGCAAAATCCAGCTGAAGGGATAGTAGATTGGTACAGTGCGTGGAATTAGCATATCTCCACCCGGTCAATTATAGGGGACCATTGGGCTTAGATCAAATTATAGTCTATGCATGGGAGAGTGTGCTCAAATATTTAAGATTTTCTTTGTTTAGGATTAAGTAGAAGTAAAAGAAAAAGTGAAAGTGAAAGTTTTTTTTTTTTTTTGCTTTTCCTCCAAAATTAAAAATTGTACCCAAATTTAAAAATAAAAATGTCCAACTTACGTATTAACACTTTCTTATTGTGAAAGTTTCAGGTGCTTTTTATTAAAAAAATCTAATATGCTTTTGTCAAAAAAATTTACATTGAGTGAAAAACAAAATTAAAAGTCTATGCAAACAACCCCAACAATTTCATGATTTAATAGTTCAAAACATTTTTCTCAAATCAATCCCTTATATCGCTTACAATAATTATGCAATTTAGAATATTTTCATCGTTGACTACAATCTATATTTATACATATTTGTGGATGATAAAAATAATTTTTGTTCATTTATTTATGTAAGCAATACGAGCGATCAATTTTTGGGAAAATATTTTTCACACAAATTCATTTTTCGTGAAACAAATAAAGCCTAAACATTCACCACATTGTTCCAAACACTAACCTCAAGAGGTAAGGCATTGCGTCTCATCGCGACGGCTATTGTTCGTCGCTGCCCCTCTCAAGTCCAGCACTGAACATGACTTTGGCTGCATCTGATCATGGAATGTCTAGACTAATTACTTGCGAATATGACTTAATAAAATTTTTCTAGACTTTCTATATCCTACTCGACGTGTGGAACATGACCGTAGAAACCACTAGCAATTGCCGCGCTCCTTAGCCTAAGCCAAATTGATTTGAAAGGGGACAAAGATTGCTTCGTCGCAATCCTTGTTTCAACATCTGCCCATACTTTCCGAAACCTCTCTTAATTTCTGGAGCATTTCTTTCTTAAAACATCATTATTAAAACTCATCTAATTTCCCGGTCCGTTATTCATAAGGTTCAACCATCAAATTGGACCAAACGATGGAATCGGACTGAGTTTAATGCTCCGGCGCCATGCCGCCAAACACATTCTTAATGCATCGGCCCCACGCAACACACACACACACATATATATATATGCCCGCCCTAGCAACCCTATCCTAGTGGGAATTAAGGACCCATCTAATCTAAATAGGAATTTGACTAATTGTTACCCACCCTCTATTCATGCTTCCATATATAGCAGTAATCCCTATTTGTGCTCATGCATCTTTCTACTTGGAATATCAGCGATGGAGGAGTCCCGTGAGTGCAAAGTTCCAGCAGCAATTCTTGCCATTGGCACAGTCAACTCTTCAAACTGTTTGAATCAGGACAACTATCCTGACTTCTTGTTTCGCGTCACCAACACCAGCATTTGACCGATGTGAAGGAGAAGTTCGTCCGCATTTGTAAGTCCACATGCTTGTTTCAGATCATTCAAAAAACAACTTTCTTGTGCTTTTAGGTCCAAGAGTGCGTTGTTTTACTGTGCATTTCAATTACATAAAAAGAAATTAATATTTAGAGAAGATAAGCGTTGAATTCTCGAGATCAGTTTCCACGGCCACTCTATTATTAGTTACGATCATAGTAATTACATTTCAACTGCATGACTAGGTACCTTTCAAAATGGGCTATAGTAATTAAGGGTGATTGGTTCCTAGATAGGTAGGTTCCAGACCTGAAATTTAGAACTTAACCTTCTATAACTAACTCCCAGTTTTTGGAATTTAAAACCTGCCATATTTTCCCTAAAACCGGATGTAAAGCCTACCATGTTTTACCGGTCCAATTCCAAGATCTACTTGAGAATCTTTTTTTTTTTTTTTTTCCGGTTTCATTTTTTACAGTAAAATTATATGAGCAACAAATATGAAGTATTCCTAGGAATCATGTTTAATGACTCACTGCTCGGCTAACATAATGCAAACACACTGGTACATTTTCAACAACACATCTGTAGTAGCTATGCAATATACCAAAAATCATGTTTAATTACTTTACAGCTTAGTTAACATCACGCAAACACACCATTACGTTTTCAGATAGAACAATAAGAGGAAATATTTCAAGATTGCAACTCAAAAAACATTTCGTTGAGCAGGTTTTGTGTATTTAACCAAAAATGAGAAGGTTACGGTGCACAGCTCATAACCATGCACAATTTGTGTATATCAACCCAACTCATAAGGTTACCTGTATTTGTAAAATAAGTATAGAACAATCCAAACTAATGAGGGAAAATTATCAAAAAAGTCATAAATTTATTGCAATTTTTTCAATTCAGTCATAAACCATTTTTTTTTTACCAATTTAGTCCTAAAATTTTTGCTACTATGTCAATTCAATCCATCCAACCAAATTTAGCCAATCAGTGCTAACATGGACGTTGGTCGGCTGCAAAGAATAATTTTTTAATAATATTTTATTTTCTATTTTCTTTTTTTCTCTCTGTTTTTTTTTTTCCTCCTCCCTCCTATTTCATATTCTTTGGCAACTAGTTAAAGTGGATGGCCTGTCATTCGACTAAGGCGGCCAACCAATGGCTAGCTCACCCAGATCCTGGAGGCAAGCCCTCACTAATGGACAGGCAAGCTTGACCTCGTCGTCATTGGGAGAGGGCAAGCTCGTCCATCCATTGGCAAGGCAAGCCCTCATCGAATATGGCGGGGCCCTTGCCATCACCATAGCAAAAGGAAGAGAGAGAGAGAGAGAGAGAGAGTCAAATTTGGTTGGATGAATTGAATTTACACAATTATAAAGGATTTAAAACTGATTTGGTCAAAAAAATAGTTTATGACTAAATTGGAAAAACTACAATTGATTTAGGACTTTTTCGGTAATTTCCCCAAACTAAAGGAGAGGCCTCATTGCTTGGTGTACATAGAGAGACTAAATATAACCTCAGTTTCCTAAACAATGAGACTGTTTAAACTACCTATTTTAGGATGCTGGTTTCTGTATGCATTTCACTTTTTTCACCAAAATATGTGAGATTATCTAATTTATTCTCTGGACTTATTCCCGTTTGCCATTCATCAAAATTAGCGATGGCAAAATGATACTAGAACCGATAGTTTAACTCCTATTTAATTGGGAATCATAAATGAATTGTCCTTAGTTTTAAAATAAGCTCAAGTGAGTCATAAATGAATTACCTAACGACTAAATGGATCTATCAACCCAAAAAAAAAAAAAAAAAAAACAACTAAATAGATCTTAAATGAGCCATAACTGGGTTACCTAGTAAACTTAAGTGAATCATAAACAGCGTCTTTCAAAGAATTCATAACTTTTTTTATGTTTCTTTTTCTTTCTTTCTTTCTTTTCCTTTTTCTTCTATGAAAACCGGCAAGGGTTGCCCCAACCGACCCTTGCCGGTCATAGGCTTGTCGATGCCAAGTGAGGTCCATGAAGCCCTTGCTGATCACGGGCAAGGGTTGCAATCCATGCCTGAACATGGCAACAGCCATGACCCTTGCTCGCAAGCCAGCTCGCTTGTAGTTAGCAAGGAATAGCCAACCCTCACTTGTGACCAATGATGGTTCGCTAGCAATGCTCGTCAAACGTAGAAGGAAAAAAAAGGGAGAAAAAAGAAAGAAAATAAAATATTAAAAAATTAATTTTTAAATAAATTATAAAAATTGTCCACTAAATTTGTATTGCTTGGAAGTATTTTAGCAATATTTATAAAATAAAATAAAAAGTCATAAGAAGCAAATTTTCTTAAATTTTGTTAAATATGAAAAGTGTTTTAGCAAATGGGTGTAGGTCAAAAAATTTGTATTATGAATAAATGGATCACAAATAAATTGATTAGTTGATTTGGATCATCATTTATAACCCAACTCACTCTTCTTCTTTTTTTTTTTTTTTTTTTTTTTTATCAAAACCCAACTCATTTGTTTGAGAGTTCTAATCAAAATAAAGAAACAAAGAGATTAAAACTGTAGTAGATGCTTTTGTCACATCAACACCGTTTTGATCTGGCTGAATTCAGAAAATGACACTTTTACCTGTCATCCTTTTTATGTTGAAAATGGACTAGACATAATCAAAGTGAGCTATGACTAACCACATTATGATAACCAAATTAATTAAAAGTAAACACATCTTTAGTAAACAATCTTGCCTGCTGTACATAATACACATACTGTCTCTTCTACTAGTGCAAACAAATCTAAATGACGGACATAAACCTTCATCCCTGTCTAACAATGCGTCCCTCTCCATCTGTCTTCGACTTTTAAAAAGATCATTTGACTCACAAGCACGCCCACCTTGGTATGTAAACACCGGGCCAATGAAATGCACGATAACTTCACTGGCTATGTAAAACGCAAGCCAAACTTCTGATGGGTGACTTAAATAAGAATGTTTACAGACTGAAATTTTAATTTGTCGGAGCTAGAATATCCAATTATAATTCCCCGAATACCCTTTTTCCGATCTATACTCTCCCATCCAGTTAATACATAATGATTCTAGAATTTAGTCAATAATGGGTTCAGATGCACTAGGCTTTTCATTTCTTTAAACTCATCCTAAACTCTAGCATATTTTTCAACGATGCTGATGGCAATGCTTTTCTATGAGTAATGGTTCTTTCAAAATTGATTTGGCTTTCTGATGATGCTTCTTTGATGGTGAAAAATCTGCGATAAAGAAACGATATTTTCACTTGAACGAAGAAATTCTCAAGCAAAACCCAGCTTTATGCTCTTACGGTGCCGCATTGCTAAACTCACGTCAAGATTTGACGATCGACATGATCCCGAAGCTCGGCATGGAAGCTGCGGCGAAAGTCATCAAAGAATGGGGCCAACCGAAGTCGACCATCACCCACCTTGTCTTCTGTTCCTTCTCCGGCATGGACATGCCCGGCGCGGACCTAAAACTCCTCAAAATCCTTGGCCTTCGACCTTCAGTCAACCGGATCATGCTCTATAGCCTGCTGTAATGCCGGTGGAACCGTCCTCTGAAAAATTTGGGTCTTCTAGAAAATAATCTTAATTGCAATGCTATAAATACTTAAAGGCTGGGAAGGGCCAAAGGTAATTAGAATGATTTAATTTTAGGGAATCTATTTTTGGAATTGATTTGATATAATTTGAAAATGTGGGGATTTGATAGCCTAGCAAGGTAGGGATAAAATTGAAAGAGGAAAAAAGGCGAGCACGAATTCATCGAAATGAGGATTATTTATATCGTTGAAATTTGACGGACGTCACAATCCCCTTTGAAAATATGGACCATCATGCAATTTAATAAGTTCTTGTGTTCCATGTAAGAAAGACTGCCACATTACAATTTCTAAATCAACAATGTTTTCGGATTTTAGATAGTCATCGGATAAAGAAAGTTGTTCTTGGGATATTAAGAAAAGAACAAATTCCAATAAAAGGCACATCTTTATATACTTAGAATAAATTCAATGCAACCTTTCAAACAATTAATAAAAAGCACAAGGTTTTACACCTAGGACAATTAAACACTATCTTCCAAACATGTAAAGAAAATACATAATCTTTCAGTATACTCTTAAGACAATCTTCCTAACTTTTTAAACTAAAGTAGAAAGTACTACCGAGGGAAAAAATACTAATAAATCGTTGTTAAAATTCCTAAGCGGCGGCCAAGAGGCAATTTGCGACGTGCAATGTTGCCAGGTCATTTCATGGGAGTACATGAAATTATTAAAGCTTTTAATCAAAACTAAATTTATTGACAACTGCCCAATCTATATTTAAAGTGAAAAAAGTACCTCTTTCATTCACATTGCAAATTGTTGGTACCAAGTTGTCAACGCTGTCACTCGAGATCATGATAGAGGGGAGTGGCACTGGCAACGAGTTTGGAAGAAAGAGTGTTCCCATTGTTCTTCTTTTCACTTAGACTTAAGAGTGTATTTGGAAACATTTCTATTTCGAAAACAGTTTTTATTTAGAAATAACATTATCTTTAAAATAAAACGGCATTCAAAAATCTATATGATAAAGCCCTAAGATTTTATTCAATTTTGAATCCAATTTTCTGCAAAATATTTTCATAATTTCTTATGCTAAACTAATTCTAAACTAGAATTAACAATTAAATTTAGTAAAATTACTCAAAATCTAATTTCTAAATTTTCTCTAAATTTATGAATTTATGAATTTTATTTTTTTATTTTTTTTGTCTTATTCTTTGATTTTTTATTTATTTCGAAAATGGGGACTAGGATTGGGTCGAGAGACTTGACTTTGTGTTGATTGTGCAAAGACGAGTATTAGGTTACGTTAAACTTAAATTTTTTAAAATGGCTTGTTTCTATTTTTGTTTTCATGAACAAAAATGCAAGCTTTTTTTACTTCTTATTTTTATTCCAAATCTATTCGCTGGCTATTGATTTATTCGTGAAAATAGAAAAATTAATTGATATTATCAAATGTATTTATATTCTTTTTCTATTCCAGAAAACAAGAAATCGAAAAATAGAGGAACGCAAATGTTACCAAACATTGCCTAAATGGCTTTTATTGTGTTACTTTTGATTCGAATCATTTTGCAAAACAAACGTTTTCACTTTTGTTTAGACCTAAATACTGGAAACTTTGACATGATATTTTCATAATTCCTTGAGTAAATGCGATTGATAGTTCTTGTACAATTGCACAAGAATCTAAATTTGTCCTATTAATTTTTTTTAAAGCAATTTTGTATTTTGTATAATGTCAATGTTAGTCTTTTTTTAGACTTTTTTTTATATCACTTTTTTTTTTAAACATGGACTATTAGATTGCTAACATGAATAATAAATTGCATGTGCCATGTCATGACCCGCTTGTTATTTTTAAGTGGGGATATATGCCAAATCAATGACATGAAAAAAAAATTCATGCACGTAACTCTCCCCTTCATTGCCCCAGCCACTGCCCTAGTTCATTGCCCACCCCACTGACATCAATCGTCCCTCGCCATAGTGCCACTCGAATTTGGCGATCATGGCCACCACGAGCTTAAGTAGCGAGTCACCATGAATGTTGCTATCTCGAGTTCGAGTAACGACTAGAGGGAGATATATGTAGATGTCATATATATATATTTTCCATTGAAAAAGCAGCTCGTTTTAGTAATTTTGTCGATGGACTCAAATCAAGGGGAGCATAATGAAATGCCTCAAAGACGACAGATATCACATTTAAAAATTAGATGGCAGTTTTCAGTTAAGCGAAATGTGCTGGGTGAAAATAATTTTCAAATTAAAATACATGGGTCGGTAGGTAGGGAGTAATGTTACCACTAAATTTTTTAAATCCAAATAATATTATTTTCAATCTCTAAATTTCGGCGGGAAAGCCAGGACACGACCGTTAGCAACCGACGACACGTGGTCGAAGATGATTCGTAGCGGGCATCTATCCTTAATTCTCTCACGGCGAGCGTGTGAAGCAAACGGTCGAAATTTTGGAAAGCCCACCGACTTTCCTAAGCTGAACAGTCAGCAGATCACAGCCGTCCAAATCACGATCCTCCCTTCGGATATATTTTTACATCAACGGTCGACCCGAGGTCGGGGTATCCTTTCCCTATGAATAAAACAGTCCTTTTCCCCTCTTGTGTTCATTCGTATCCGTTGCTCTCGTTCCGCGTTCCTGGTTCTCCTCTCTCCCCCCATGGCTTCTTCTGCAATTTCGTCATCGTTGATTAGGCGTTCTTCATCGGCCCTTCCTTCTTCTACTTTTTTTTTTTTTTTTTTTTTTTTTTTGTTTTCCGCTTCTAGATTGATTGATTGATTTTGTTGATGGTGTCCTCATTTTGCTTTCTTCTTTCTTGTCTGATTTTGTGAAGCATCATCTGGTTGCGGAGATCCTTGAGGGTTTCGCTTGGCCTACGATTCCTATTGGTTATCGGAATTCTTTGGTTTACGCCTCATCCTTTGATTGCTTAGTGATTCATCAGGCGATCGATTGAACTTTGCGTTGCTGTTTTTGACTAGCTTATTCTGGATTCTCGTTGTTCGGTGAATTGGTAGTGCAATACTTTTCCACTTCTGATACAGTGATTGTCGGGGACATTTTACAAATGACGTGTTTTGTCGGTGATATGGGTTGTTTTTTGTTTGTACTTGTAGTGCTACCTTGAGGGCCTAATTTCTGAATATGCTAGGTTCTCGGTATGAAGACTTTTCTGACAGGACCTAAGTTATGCTTCGTTGCAAACTGTTAGCATCTCATTCTGAAAAGATGAACTGGTACTGTGATTTTGCCTGATTTCTGAATATTCCACGTAGGCACCTTTCATAACTAGAAGGTCTCTTTCTTCTCGTGTTTTATGATTGGCATATGTGATTAGGCCTCACATGGGGATGTTGTCAGGACAGCCTTCTAGACATAACTCCCTTGGCATTGCTTGCACTCTGACCGGTTCTCTCCTTTCTGCTGATTCTCTTGTTTCTTATCCATCACAAAGCTGTGTTGTGACTTGTATGCTGTCAGCAGACGTGGCTGGTCTGGCTGGGAGAAGCAGACAATTGGCGCTTGGTTGGCCTGTTTTTCAAATTTTGTAGTTATTTTTAGATGGGTGAAACTGAAGGGGCAGATGACAATTCTGCATAAGCCTTGGTTTGAGGTCTTAACATATCTGGTAAGCATGGACCCCTTCTGATCTCTTATGATACCTAATGTACGATGGGTGAACTTATGCTGCTTATATATGATCTAAATTTAATCAACCATAGCCGTTGAAACTCTTTAGGGCTATGAATTTATCGATGTCCAATTGCAGCGTGATCATTTGCCAATGATGATCTTTTGACCAGGAATTCTAATTCATGGTTCTACTGTATCTCATCGGCTCTATGAAGTCATCTTCCTTGTAATTGGAGATACTAAATGATTGCCTTATGATTGGTTTCATTTGCTTTGGTGTTTGCTTTGAAGGCATGAATTTTGAAGCAATCTGGCTGGGTCTTTTTTAAGGACAATGTTGGCGACAGCTCCGATTTTATATCGAAAGGTCTATCCAAGCTATTAAGGTTCGAACGCTGATCGTATCGACTAATTTTGTGGCTTCCATGCTATACGGACTTGTTCAGTTGTTGACAGGTGCTTGTTCCAGTTTAGAGCGATCCCACTAAGGACCGTGTGAGGATGCTAATTGAACGAAAATGTTAGAGAATCCTAGTTCTTTAGTTGGGGAAGGCAGGAGGTTATTAATTAATGCAATTATGTTTAGTTGAGAAACTGAATTTTTTTTTCCTGTGGATTGGAGCGATGAGCAATGTCTCGATCTTTCCATAGGGATCATCTGTTTTTATTTTTATTTTTATTTTTATTTTTATTTTTGGGGAGATGTAATGAACGTCTAGTTCTCTTCTTGTTGTAAATTATTTGTTTCTACTTTGAATTGGTTTGGTGCAGTCCGTTGAAGCATTCTTGTTGGGATTCTCTTGATATTGAAGTTCCAGTTGATATAAATTTGCCCGACAAATTAGTTTTATATTGCTTGTGTGTTGAAAAGTTACTAGGCCATGAGCTTGCACGATCCCTCTACATGGATTTACCCCTGATTTTCTCCAAAACTCCTATTCTGTTATCTTTGTTTTCTGCGGAAGTTGGCTCTATTTTGTGCCTTCAAAACTATATCTGCAAGGATGCTCGTGGGCATGCGTAGAGTGGATGGATTGGATGTTTTGGCCAACTTTTATAAGCTTGCTCTTTGAATGAGATTGTGTACTGGACGTGTTGCTTCAGGTAGGGTTCATGTGTTGTATGAGCAATACTTGATGTTGAACTTGAGAAGAAAAACTAATTGGTTCGTTGACTTCACAAAGAAATTGAGCCTTCCTGCAGGATATATATTGTATAGGCCCCGAAAGGAGATGGAAGGTTGTGATCTCTGGATAAAATTTTGCTTACAAATGAAGCATCTAGCGTTAGCAAGTATATAAGCTAGTGGAATACCTGATGGAGCTTGTATAATTCTGCTTGTAGACATATTTGTATCTTGTCAGTTGCTCACTTTGTTGAGCAAATTGTGTAACTTTGTATCGTAGCACAAGAGTTGTGGTTGGCAAAAAATGAAGCATGAATTGTGCAGATAGCACTTGTTATCATTTTGTTCATGTGTTGTATGAGCTACACCTGATGTTGAACTTGCGAAGAAAAACTAATTGGTTTGAAGACCTCGCAAAGAAATTGAGCCTTTCTGCAGGATATGTCGTATAAGCCCAGAAACCTTATGGAGCTTGTATGATTCTGCTTGAATTTTTGGAATACCTGATGGAGCTTGTATAATTCTGCTTGTAGACATATTTGTATCTTGTCAGTTACTCACTTTGTTGAGCAAATTGTGTAACTTTGTATCGTAGCACAAGAGTTGTGGTTGGCAAAAAATGAAGCATGAATTTTGCAGATAGCACTTGTTATCATTTTGTTCATGTGTTGTATGAGCTACACCTGATGTTGAACTTGCAAAGAAAAACTAATTGGTTTGAAGACCTCGCAAAGAAATTGAGCCTTTTCTGCAGGATATGTTGTATAGGCCCATAAACCTGATGGAGCTTGTATGATTCTGCTTGTATTTTTGGACTTTTGGACATATTTGTCTATTGTTAGTTGCTCACTTTGTTGAGCAAATTGTGCAACTCTGTATCATAGCATAAATAAGTTGTGGTTGGCAAAAAATCAAGTATGAATTGTGCAGATAGCACTTGTTATCATTTTGGTCAGGGTGTGATTTGCTAACTCTTGGAAGTTATTGATTGATCGGTCGATTGATCTTTTCATTGTTGTTTTACCAGCTTATTCTGGATTTTGTTATTTGGTGAATTTGCAGTGGCTTCTTTTATCTTGGATCATATCTCTTGATGTCTGAGGATGTCATTATGGGTGTTTGGTTTAGCTCTTCCTATGATCCTTAATTGATCCATCCGTCGATTGGTCTTTCCATTTTATTGTTTTACGAACGGCTTCTGGATTTTGTTATTTGGTGAATTCACAGTGGCATCTTCCCCTTGGAGTGAAACTGTTTATTTGAGGATGTCAAGAACGACACTGGTCAGTTTGTTACACAAAACTAGGTGTTTGGGCTTTTTGGAGGACTGATGATCTTTTTGCTGTCTTTTTTTGGTTGAGATGATGAAAGTAGTCTTTCAAGCGATAGGCTATAATTTACTGGTTTTGATTGAAATTTGTTCTTTGGTCTTTTATCTTTAGGACTTGATTGTCATCTAGTCCTGATCCTCTCACAGGTTGGAGTGTCCAGATTCAACAAGGGGTGCTCTACTGCGAGCTGATGATTGTCTCTTGAATGGATAATTGGTTTGAATGAAATTTGTTCTCCAATCCCACAATTTTCCAATTGATTCGAAAACTGATTCTCATTCCTTAGGAGTTCAGAGTTTGGCTGATGTGTGATCTTTGATGGTTCTTTCTTTCCAAGGTGTACGTGCCACAACAGATCACTATCCAATCCAAATCAGCTTCCTGGTGTCTCCTTCCCAGAAATAGCCCTCTCTTGTGTCCTCATCCTTCAGTCTCATCTTGTGTTTATGATTGTGCATGCGTTCCTCAATTGACAGCCTCTGCGAAGTACTCTTCAGAGGAGACATCACCAAAATGCACTATTGATCCTTGTTCTTTTCTTTTTGTTTCTCGATCCTTTATCGATACAATGACCAATTGATCTTTCTGTTATTTGGTGAATTTCGCAGTGGTTTCTTTCCCCTCTGAGTGAAACTATTTGTCTGAGGATGTCAAGGATGACAAATACTATGAATACTATGCCTGGGATGTTTGGGCTTTTTGGAGGACTAGTGATCCTTTTGCTGTCTTCTTTTTTTCTTTTGGTTGAGAGGATGAATTATTAGTCTTTGATCATGTCTGGGACCCGCCGATGGAATGAAATTTACTGGGTTTGATGGGGAATTTGTTATTTAGTTTTTTAATATGTGCGAGTTCTCTCACAGGTTGGAGTCTCGTCAGACTTGACATGGTGTGCTCTCCGCAGGCATTGTCTGAAATTGGATAAGCTCTATCGTCTCTCAAGGCAGTTATTGGTTTGAATGAAATTTGTTCTTCAGTCCATAATTTTCCGATTGATGTGACAAACATTTCTCATTCCTTTGGAGGGGTGGAGTTTTTTTTTTTTTGGAGGGGTGGAGTTTGGCTGGTGTGTGATCTGTGATGATTCTTTCTTTGCAAGGTGTACGTGCCACAACAGATCACTATCCAATCCAGATAAGCTTGCCCGTGTCCCCTTCCTAGAAATAGCCCTCCATCATGTCCTTATCCTTCAGTCTCATCTTGCGTCTATGATTGTGCATGCGTTCCTCGTGAAGTACTACTCTTCAGAGGAGACATCATACCCAAAATGCTCTTGATCCTTCTTATTTTCTTTTTGTTTCTTGATTAATTGTTGATTTGGTCTAATTTGTATGCTAATTTTTTGAAGGTTACTCTTGCCTCTCTGGGAGTCTGCCATGTTATGTGTATCGTTAGCATTTGCACTCCTCTGATTGGTGATTGATTCTTTCTTTGCAAGGTGTACGTGCCACAAGAAATCACTATCCAATCCAGATAAGCTTGCCCGTGTCCCCTTCCTAGAAATAGCCCTCCATCATGTCCTTATCCTTCAGTCTCATCTTGCGTCTATGATTGTGCATGCGTTCCTCTGTGAAGTACTACTCTTCAGAGGAGACATCATACCCAAAATGCTCTTGATCCTTCTTATTTTCTTTTTGTTTCTTGATTAATTGTTGATTTGGTCTAATTTGTATGCTAATTTTTTGAAGGTTACTCTTGCCTCTCTAGGAGTCTGCCATGTTATGTGTATCGTTAGCATTTGCACTCCTCTAATTGGTGATTGATTCATCATTGATTGATCTTTTCGTTTAATTGTATCATGAGCTGATTCTGGTATTCACAATTCTATGAATTGGGAGTGGTTTCTTTCTTCTTGGAGTGATCATGTTTGTCTGAGGACCATGAGCACAATGCTACTAGTCAGTTGGTTACATAGAACAAGACATTTGGGCTTTTTAGAGGACCAATGATCTAATCTTGCACTTCTAATCTTGCACTGTGCAGTTGAGCTGATGATGTAGTAGTCTTTGTCTTTAGGATGAGCGATGGACTGAAATTTTGACAACCTTCTAGGCTTCTTTTACAGGTTGAAAGTTTTACTGGATTAGACAGCTGGTGATCTATTGCATTCTCTGTGGGGCTGACTTGATAATTATTTGATATTGACGAGCTTCTTCTGCTATTTTCTAGTTAATCCCAAAGATCAGATCTAGTTCTCTTCCTTCCATAGATCAGCATTTGTTTGGGGCAATACTTCATGTGGCCAAGTTCCATATGGAGTCTTTATGGTCAGTGATATTCTTCCTTTCTGCATAAGCGTCAATTCCTAACCTTTCTTCCACTTCTATCATCTTCTAGTTAAGGTGGAACGATCAAATGTTCTCTTTCCTTTGCAGGTCAGAGTTTGGTCAAGGCAGTAGTCTACCTTGCCAAGTTCAATATGGAGGGTGTTGGATCAGTAATGGTTCTCTCTTGTTGCATAAGCATCAATTCAAAGCACAAGCTGTTCTTTCAGAGTTCTTTCTTGTCTGGAAAAGTCCATACAAGTTAAGCTCATCTCCCTTCACTTCTGCTATTTTCTAGTTAATCCCAAAGATCAGATCTAGTTCTCTTCCTTCTGAAGATAAGTGATCGGTTGGGGCAATAGTTCACGTGGCGAAGTTCCATATGGAGTCTCTGTGATTAGTGATATTCTTCCTTTCTGCATAAGCATAAATTCCTAACTTTTTCTTCCTCTTCTGTCATCTTCTAGTTAAGGTGGAACGATCAGATGTTCTCTTTCCTTTGCAGGTCAGAGTTTGGTCAAGGCAAGTTCAATATGGAGTGTCTTGGATTAGTAATGGTTCTTTCTTGTTGCATAAGCATCAATTCAAAGGACAAGCCGTTCTTCCAGAGTTCTTTCTTGTCTGGAAATGTCCACACAAGTTAATCCCGTCTCCCTTCACTTATCTGTGTGCTGTGATCATTAATTGGATCTCTGGTAAATCATGGAGATAGCATGTGTAAGACGTATATGTCATGCTCTTCTTTCCACAACTTCTGTGCTTTCTTTTTGTTTAGAACAAGAGGTCATTATGTGCTCTTTATGTGCGAGAGGCTGTTCGAGTTGGTTGGACTTTGTCAATGGCCACTGGATATCAAGACTGAATGCTTATTGCTGGCGGAATTGCTTTTACTTGGTGCATACTGGTATCTTCTTATTTGGAATGACTAACTTAAGATATCTATTATGATTCGCATTCTTAATCTTTGTTATTTTCTTTCTATATCTTAATGGTTGCCGAGCCAATTACTTTCTTGGTGTAATTTCTGAAGTATCTGGCTTGTTGCAGAAGCTTAATTTCTTCTGCTCCCGTTGCCTCTTTGGGACTTTGCCATCGTCATGGACATGATTAGGGTTTGCTCTCCTCCTTTGACCATTTATTAATTGATTGGTTGGTTGGTTGGTCTATTTAGATGTTTTACGAGCAGATTCTGGATCTGTTATTTAGTGGATGGGAAGTAACTTTTTCTCTGATGGACCGATCTCCACCTTCGAGGATGTCATGTAAGGAAATGTAAATATGATTGGTTTGGTCAATTGTTGCATAGAATAAAGCATTCCGGCTTTTCTTGGGACTGGCGATTCCTTGGTAGTGTATTGTTGGGTTGGTGGAACTAGGAGTACTGGGTGTTGAACTAAAACTTCTAATAATTTCCTCCATGGACACTAATGTTTGTTTTTTAAAATTCATTCTTTCATTAATTATCTTTGGTTAGTAGCAAGAATCGAGATGATAATCGTCTATTCCTAATTGCTTTAGGTTGAAGGTTCGCTGAATTTGTTAAGTATTGATGCTCTGTCTGTTTTGCAAGGCTGAGAGGATGAATTGTGGAGACCAGGTTTTGTTTGAAATAGGATAAGCTCTTATTTGTTGCATTCTGGACAGTAAATGGTTCCAATGGTGTTGACTCAATTTTTCTTTTTAATTAAAGCAAGAGGATTGCCATTAAGTTCTCTTTCTTTTATGGTCAGAAATTGTTTAAAGCAAAGACCTTTTCCTTAATGGAATTATTCTACATGTTATTTATCACTAACTTTTTCCCTTTCAACATACTTTGTTGCATATTCACTTAGAAATAGGTTTCTTGCATATGCATTACTGTTGACTTGGTGTGTATGTCTACTTGAACTTAGTGTCTATGTTAAATTGGTTTATTCGAAGAATTTTCTGTCAGGTTTAATTTGTGTTTATATTAGATAGATTGTCCTCGTCTAGATGGTAATTTCTTATGCTGAGTTATTATTTTGGTGTTATCTATTGCTCTTTTTTTCTATGTTATTTGGAACTTGCAGGATAGGTTCTTTCCCAAAAAAAAATTGTTTTTCACACTTCTTTTTGCAGTAACATTTTCCTTTTGCCAATACTTTACCAAAGGTCATATTATGTAGTGTTTTTACTTATAAAGCAATGATGTGGATGGTTCATCAATAGCTTTATCTTTCCATTAAATTGTTTAACAAGATGATTCTGGATTTTGTGGTGGATTGGCAGTCACATCTTTCCTCTTGGAGCACGATCTCTTCATTGGAGGGTGTTGTTTGATGACGATAAATACATAGAACATGGTCAATTTGCATAATATAAGGTGTTTGGGCTTCTAGGAGGAGTGGTGATCTATATGCAGTCTTTGTTTGAGTTCTGAAGTATTTTTGTTTACATCTTCAGCAGGGGCGATGGACTAATTTTGAAGCTTTCTAGGCTTTTTTGTGTTTTGAATTAAGTTTGTCTTCGGTTGATTATATTCAGGAAGCACTGAGATGTATCATCAAGTTCTAATTCATTTAAAGGTTTAAGTTTTGCTGGGCTTGAGAAGTGCTTTCTTCTGTGGGTCTGAGTTCATGATTGTTTAAAATTAGATGAGCAGCAGCTTCATGGATTTTAGGCAGTACTGAAACTTTGAAGATTTATAGGCTTTTTGTAGTTTTGATTTAAGTTTGTCTTTAGTTGATTATCTTCGGGGAGCAGTGAGATAATTATCGTCAAGTTATAATTCTTCTACAAGTTGAAGTTTTGCCAGGTTTGAGAAGTGGTGATCTATTGAGTTCTTCTGTGGGGCCAGTTGATGATTGTTCAAAATTGGACAAGCAGTCACTTAGTGGATTCTAGGTAGTCATTGATTCGAATGAAGTTTGTTCTTCACTTCTGCTTTTTCCTGGGTTATGGTGAGATCATTGGGACCTAGTTCTCTTTCCTTTGATGCAAACCTCTTGTGGTTCGATGTGGATTTCCTTCAATATGTGATGGTTCTTTCTAGCTCCATAATCTTTATTTCCTTGAACAAAATCTTATTTCTTTAGAGATTCTATTGGGGAAGATGAATAATCATTGACTATCCTCCATTATAGGGATCATTTGTGAGTGTGGAAAGCTTGAGGTCGACTAAGTTATGGCTTTCTCTTCATTCTTGTAGTGCATGCTGCAAGCACAAAATTGGTCATTGGTGAATCATGCAGATATTGATTGCTGGTGAATCATGGAGAGCATGCTATTCGTCTTGCTTCCCCCCTCCCCCCCCAAAATGCTAGCTTCAGATAATACATATGGCTTTCATTCTATATGATTGATGTGTTTTCTTTTGGTACAAAACCTTTGGTGGAACTTTTTCAATTATCGTGTGATTTCTATGCTTTAGGTGGTTGTTGAGGAGTTGTCATGGACATTATTAGTGTTTACGCTACTTCTTTGATCTGATTGATGGATTGATCCATCCTTCTGTTGATTTACAAGCTGTTTTTGGATTTTTATAAACCAGTGGATTGGTAGTATCTTTTTTTCTCATGGAACAATCTCTTTGATTGAGGATGTTGTTTAAGGAATGGTACATATGATGAGGTTGGTCAATTATTACTCAGAATAACTGAGCTTTTCTTGTGTTTGACAGTCTTTTCACATCTATCTTTGGTTGGGTTGGTGGATGGGCATTGTCCTTGACCATCTTCAGGATTGGGTGAAGAACTGAAATTTTGATAAATTGCTGCTGTGTAGGCACTTGGTGTTTTGCCAGATTTTAGAAGTGATGATCTGTCACCTTTTCTGTGTTGGTTTTGATGAATATCGGTGTCTGGGCTTTGTTGGAAATTGGATAAGCTTCCACTTCTTGGATTTTTGGTTCTTTTGATGTCCTCACTCTCAATGTATATTTATATGGATCAGTCCCTAATCAATTGATATTTTAGCCATGCTTTAATGATAGGGTGTGCGAGAACTAGCGAGGTTTGAGGCCCTCACTCTTTCCTTTGAAGCAAACCTCTTCTGGTTCAATGTGGACTGTCTTCAATCTGTGATGGTTCTTTCTAGCTCCATAATCTTTATTTCATTTGACAAGATCTTCTTTCATTTGAGATTTTATTGGCTTTTCTTGTATTTGGAAGATGAGTAATCATTGACTATCCTCCATTGTAGGGATTGCTAGCGAGTCTGGAAAAGCTTGAGGTCCATTAAGTTCTGGCTTGTTTCTTCTCTTGATTCTTTTAATGCATGCTGCAATCCCAAGATCAATTGCTGGTAAATCATGCAGATATTTCATGTTATTTGTCTTGCCTTTTTTTTTTTGGCCCCCCGAATACTAGCTTCACACAATACACCGGGATTGCATTCACATGATTGATGTGCTTTCTTTTGGTGCAAACCTTTGGTGTACTTTTTCATTTATCAGGTGATTCCTATTCTGTTGTTTAACGAGCTGTTTCTAGATTGTTATAATCCAGTGGATTGGTAGTAGCTTATTTTCTCATTGAGTGATCTCTTTGATTGAGGATGTTGTCTAAAAAAAGTACATATAATGAGGTTGGTCAATTATTACTTAGAATAGCTGAGCTTTTCTTGAGTTCAACGTTCTCTTCACATCTATTTTTGGTTGGATTGGTGGATGGGCAGTGTCCTTGATCATCTTCAGGACCGAGTGAAGAACTAAAATTTGGATAAACTCCTGCTGCATAGGTGTTTTGCCAAATACTGGAGGTGATGATCTATCGCCTTTTCTGTGTGGCTGAGTTGATGAATTGCAGTGTCTGGGCTTTGTTGGAAATTGGATAAGCTCCCACTTCTTGGATTTTGGTTCTTTTGATGTCCTCACTCTCCACGTGTATATATATGGATTAATTTTTAATCAATTGATATGTTGGCCATGCTTTAATGATAGGGTGTGCGAGAAGTAGGTTGACTATGATGCAAACCTCTTCTGGTTGCAGAAACCCCCTTGCAGAGATCCTTGAGGGTTTCACCTGGCCTCTATGGGATGATGCCTGTGGTTATCGGAATTATCTTGTTTATGCTCAGTGATTGATCGACCGATCAGCCTTTGCATTATTGTTTTTGCCAGCTTATTCTGGATTCTTGTTGTTTGGTGAATTGGTTTTGTGGTTTATCTCCTCGTGGATTATATCTCTTTCGTCTGAGGATGGTCTCCTCTTTCAATCCTTAATTGCTCCATGGACCAACTTTCTTTACAATTGTTTTACAAGCTGCTTTTGGATTTTGTTATTTGGTGAATTGGCAGTGGCTTTTTTCCCCTTGGAGTGAACTGCTTGTCTGAGGATGTCAAGGATGATGAATTCTATGACATTGGTCAGTTTGTTTCATAAAACATGGATGTTCAGGCTTTTCGGAGGACTAACGATCCTTTTGCTGTCTCTAGGACTTTGCCATGTTGTGGCCATCATTAAGGCTTGCGCTCCTCTGCTTGATTGATTGATTTGTTGTTTATTGATCTTTCTAAGTTTAATTGTATTATGAGCTGATTTTGATATTCACTATTCTGTGAATTGGCAGTGGCTTCTTTCTTCTTGGAGCGATCATTTTGTCCGAGGATGTTGTAGGGCAATAAAAACAATGCAATTGGTCAGTTGGTTACCTCAAATACGACATGTGGGCTTTTTGGAGAACTAATGATCAATCTTGCACTGTTTGTGATTAAGCTGATGATCCAGAAGTCTCTGTTGTCAGGACAAATGATGGACTGAAATTTTGACAAACTTTTAGGCTTCTTTTACCAGTTGATAATTTTACTGGATTTTGACAGCTGGTGATCTGTTGAGTTTTCTGTGGGGCTGAGTTGATAATTGTTTGAAATTGGATGATCTCTTGCTTCTCTGATTTTAGGCAGTTATTGGTCATAGTTTGGTCGACGCATTGCTTTACCTCGTCAATTTCGAGATGGTGTGTCCGTGATCAGTGATGGCTCTTTCTTGCTGCGTAAGAATTGATTGATAGGACAAGCTCTTCTATCAGGGTTCTTTCTTGTCTGGAAAGGTCCACGCAATTTCTAGCTCGTTTCTCTTCATTCTTATCTGTGTGCCACAATCTCCAATCAAATCTCTAGTAAATCATGGAGATATCATATGTAAGATTCATGCGTCATGCTCTTCTTCCCTATCGTGGAAATGGCTCGTGGCATTACCTAGTTTGCTTCACCTTCCCTTTCACACGACTTCTGTGTTTTCTTTTGGTACAGAACAAGAGTCAATTTCGTGTTCTTTCCGTGCGAGAGGTTGTTTGAGAATGTCTAAAAAATTGTAGGGTTTCTTTGGTCATTGGGATTGTGAAGGCTTATTGCTAATGGAATCGGTTTTACTTCAGGGCATACTGGTAGTATCTTTTTTTGAAGTGACGTACTTTAGTTATCTATCACGATTTGCATTCTTAATGTTCCTTATTTTGTTTCAGTTTCTTAACAGATGGTGGTAGCTGATACCGGTTGTTGTTTTGGCATATTAGAGCCTACTTTCTCTTTGGGATTGGATTGGAAACTTTTGATTTGTATGTCATACCTTTTTCTTTGATGGAACTATCCTGCATGTTATTTATCAGGGACTTTTTCCTTTCAGCGTACTTTGTTGCACATTCAATTGGGAATACGTTTCTTTGGTATGCATTTGGTTTGACTTGGTGTGTGTATCTGCTTGAATAGATGTTAAATTTGGTTTACTTGAAGAATTTTTTGTCAGGTTTCTTTTGTGTTTATATTTGATGAGACTTACGTTATCTAGATTATAATTTCCTATGCTGAGATGTTATTTTGGTGTGACCTGTTGCCCCTTTTTTCTCTATGTTATTCAGAACTTGCAGGATAGGTTCTTTTCCAAAAAAAAAAATACTTGTTTTTCCCACTTTTTTTTTTGCGGTAACATTTACCTTTCGCCAAAACTTCACCAAAGTATAGTTTGTAATGTTTTCACTTAGAAAGTGACGTTGGATGGTTCATCAATGGATTAATCTTTCCATTTTATTGTTCATCAAGATGAATATGGACTTTGGTGGATTTGCAGTTGCATCTTTCCTTTTAGAGCAATCTTCTTATGATTGGTTTCATTTGCTTCAGTGTTTGCTTTGAAGGCATGAATTTTGAAGATCTGGCTGGGTATTCTAATTAATTTTTCTACTGTATCTCGTCGGCTCTGCGAAGGGTTGTACAGAGTCATCTTCCTTGTAATTGGAGATACTAAATGGTTGCCTTATGATTGGTTTCATTTGCTTTGGTGTTTGCTTTGAAGGCATGAATTTTGAAGCATCTGGCTGGGTCTTTTTTCAGGACAATGTTGGCGACAGCTCCGATTTTATACAGAAAGGTCTATCAAAGCTATTAAGGTTTGAATGCTGATCATATCAACTAATTTTGTGGCTTCCATGCTATACGGACTTATTTAGTTGTTGACAGGTGCTTGTTCCAGTTTAGAGCGATCCCACTAAGGACCGTGTGAGGATGCTAATTGAACGAAACTATTAGAGAATCCTAGTTCTTTAGTTGGGGAAGGCAGGAGGTTATTAATTAATGCAATTATGTTTAGTTGAGATGCTGAATTTTTGTTTTTCTTTGTGGATTGGAGTGATGAGCGATGTCTGGATCTTTCCATAGGGATCATCTTTTTTTATTTTTGGGGAGATGCGATGAACATCTAGTTCTCTTCCTGTTGTAGGTTAGAGTCCTTTTGTTGCAAATCACGCTGAATTTGACCTGGTTTGTGTTGTAGTATGTTCACCCATTTTACTAACTTTTAGGGGAATGATTTGAGTTAGCAAGCTTTTGCTTTTTGCTTCTCCCGGGGGATTTTTGGTATAAATGGTTTATTTTGGGTGCCAGCTCAAGTCCCTTTCTTTGATGATGTCCTGCTCTCTATCTTCTCCTACGGATTTTAATGGATAAAAATTACTACAATTGAGGCTTGTTTCCAAGGCTAAGTCTAGTTGTTGCCTAGCTTGGTCATTTGGGGCTTGTTTCCAAGGCTAAGTCTATCTTCTCCTACGGCTTGTTCCCTTTCTTTGGTGTAAATGGTTAATTTTGGGAGCCGGTTCACAAAGTCTCTTTCTTCGATGATGTTGTCCTCTAATCGTTTTCTGTGAACTTCACTAGATAAAACTACAATTGAGTCCTGTTTCAAGGCTAAGTCTAGTTGTTGCTTTCCTTGGTGACTTGGTGGCACACATTGATGGCGGTTTGACTTATTGGATGCTTCTACCTTGTGAGATGGAAATTGATTGCCGATATTCAGTAATATCATGGCATATTATTTGTTTCTACTTTGAATTGGTTTGGTGCAGTCCGTAGAAGTGTTCTTATCGGGATTCTCTTTATATTGAAGTTCCAGTTGATATAAATTTGGCTGACAAATTAGTTTTATATTGCTTGTGTGTTGAAAAGTTACTGGGCCATGAGCTTGCACAATTCCTCTACATGGATTCTTCCCTAATTTTCTCCAAAACTCCTATTCTATTATCTTTGTTTTCTGAGGAAGTTGGCTCTATTTTGTGCCTTCAAAATTATATCTGCAAGGATGCTCGTGGGCATGCATAGAGTGGATGGATTAGATGTTTTGGCCAACTTTTACAAGCTTGCTCTTTGAATGAGATGGTGCACTGGACGTGTTGCTTCAGGTAGGGTTCATGTGTTGTATGAGCTATACCTGATGTTGAACTCGAGAAGAAAAAGTAATTGGTTCGTTGACTTCACAAAGAAATTGAGCCTTCTTGCAGGATATATATTGTATAGGCCTCGAAAGGAGATGGAAGGCTGTAATCTCTGGATAAAATTTTGCTTACAAATGAAGCATCGAGCATTAGTGAGTATATAAGCTAGCGGAATACCTGATGAAGCTTGTATAATTTTGCTTGTATTTTTGGACTTTTGGACATATTTATCCATTGTCGGTTGCTCACTTTGTTGAGCAAATTGTGCAACTTTGTATCGTAGCACAAGTAAGTTGTGGTTGGCAAAAAATCAAGCATGAATTGTGCAGATAGCACTTGTTATCATTTTGTTCATGTGTTGTATGAGCTAAATCTGATGTTTAACTTGTGAAGAAAAACTAACTGGGTTGAAGACCTTGTGAAGAAATTGAGCCTTTCTGCAGGATATATCGTATAGGCCCTGAAAGGAGAAGGAAGGTTGTGATCTCTGGATAAAATTTTACTTACTAAGCATCTAGTGTTAGCCAGTATATGAGCTAGTGGAATACCTTATGGAGCTTGTATAATTCTGCTTGTATTTTTGGACTTTTGGACATATTTGTCTATTGTCAGTTGCTCACTTTGTTGGGCAAATTGTGCAACTTTGTATCATAGCATAAATAAGTTATGGTTGGCAACAAATCAAGAATGATTGTGCAGATAGCACTTGTTATCATTTTGGTCAGGGTGTGATTTGCTGACTCTTGGAAGTTATTGATCGATTGATCTATTGATCTTTGCCTTGTTGTTTTACCAGCTTATTCTAGATTTTTGTTATTCAGTGAATTCACAGTGGCTTCTTTCCTCTCGGATCATATCTCTTGATGTTTGATGATGTCGTTATGGGTGTTCGGTTTAGCTTTTCCTATGATCCTTAATTGATCCACCCATCCATCGATCTTTCCATTTTATTGTTTGTTATTTGGTGAATTCACAGTGGCTTCTTCCCCTTGGAGCGAAACTGTTTGTTTGAGGATGTCAAGAACGACACCGGTCAGTTTGTTTCATAACGCTAGGTGTTTGGGCTTTTTGGAGGACTGATGATCTTTTGCTGTCTTTTTTTGGTTGAGATGATGAAAGTAGTCTTTCAGGCGATAGGCTGTAATTTACTGGTTTTGATTGAAATTTGTTCTTCAGTTTATCTTTGGGACTTGATTGTCTTCTAGTCTTGATCCCCTCACAGGTTGGAGTCTTGCCAGATTCGACAGGGGGTGCTTTGCTGCAAGCTGATGATTGTTCGAGGGTGGATAAGCTCTATTGTCTCTCAAGGCAGTTATTGGTTTGAATGAAATTTGTTCTCCAGTCCATAATTTTCCGATTGATGCGAAAACTGATTCTCATTCCTTTGGAGGGGTGGAGTTTGGCCAACATATGATCTGTGATGGTTCTTTCTTTGCAGGGTGTACGTGCCACAACAAATCACTATCCAATCCAAATCCACTTGCCCGTGTCCCCTTCCTAGAAATATCCCTCCATTGTGTCCTTATCCTTCAGTCTCATCTTGCGTCTATGATTGTGCATGCATTCCTTTCTCAGTTGACAGCCTCTGTGAAGAACTCTTAGGAGGAGACATCATACCCAAAATGCTCTTGATCCTTCTTTTCTTTTTGTTTCTTGATTAATTGTTAATTTGGTATGATTTGCATGCTAATTTTCTGAAGGTTATTCTCGCCTCTCTGGGAGTCTGCCATGTTATGCGTATCGTTGGGTTTGCACTCCTCTGATTGGTGATTGTTTCATCATTTATCGATCTTTCCGTTTAATCATATTATGCGCTGATTCTGGTATTCACTATTCTGTGAATTGGCAGTGGATTCTTCCTTCCTGGAGTGATCATTTTCTTCTGAGGACCATGAGCACAATGCTACTGGTCAGTTGGTTACATAAAACAAGACACTGGGGCTTTTTAGAGGACCAATGATCTAATCTTGCACTGTTCAGTTGAGCTGATGATGTAGTAGTCTTTGTCTTTAGGATGAGCGATGGACTGACATTTTGACAGCTGGTGATCTGCCACGTTCTCTGTGGGGCTGAGTTGATAATTATTTGATATTGGATGAGCTTCCATTTCTTGGATTTTAGGCAATTATTGGATTGAATGGAACTTGACCTTCACTTTTGCTATTTTCTAGTTAATCCCAAAGATCAGATCTAGTTCTCTTCCTTCCGAAGATCAGCGTTTAGTCGGGGCAATACTTCACATGGCCAAGTTCCATATGGAGTCTCTATGATCAGTGATATTCTTCCTTGCCGCATAAGCATCAATTCCTAACTTTTCTTCCACTTTCGTCTTCTTCTAGTTCAGGTGGAACGATGAGATGTTCTCTTTCCTTTGCAGGTCAGAGTTTGGTCAAAGGCAAATACTTCACATGGCCAAGTGTTGATCCTTTGCCTTTTTTGTAAGGCTGAGAGGATGAATTGTGGGGACCAGGTTTTGTTTGAAATGGGATAAGCTTTTATTTATTGCATTCTGGACAGTAAATGGTTCCATTAGTGTTGACCCCATTAAATTCTCTTTCTTTTATGGTAAAAAATTGGCTAAAGCAAAGACCTTTTCCTTAATGGAATTATTCTGCATCTTATTTATCACTTTTTCCTTTTCAACTTACTTTGTTGCATACTCACTTGGAAATACATTTCTTGCATATGCATTTCTGTTGACTTGGTGTGTGTGTCTGCTTGAAGTTTGTGTCTATGTTAAATTGATTTATTTGAAGAATTTCTCTCAGGTTTATTTTGTATTATTAGTGTTTACGCTCCTTCTTTGATCTGATTGATGGATTGATCCATCTTTCTGTTGTTTTACAAGCTGTTTTTGGATTTTCATAAACCAGTGGATTGGTAGTAGCTTTTATTCTCATGAAGCAATCTCTTTGATTGAGGATGTTATTTAAGGAATGGTACGTATGATGAGGTTGGTCAATTATTACTCAGAATAACTGAGCTTTTCTTGTGTTTGACGATCTATTCACATCTATCTTTGGTTGGGTTGGTGGATGGGCATTGTCCTTGATCATCTTCAAGGATCTATTGCATTCTCTGTGGGGCCCAATCAGGTTGGGGCAATACTTCATTTGTTTTTCTCTCGTTGCCTCTTTGGGACTTTTCCATTGTCATGGACATCATTAGGGTTTACTCTTCTCCTTTGACTATTTATTAATTGATTGGTTGGTCGGTCTATTTAGATGTTTTACGAGCAGATTCTGGATCTGTTATTTAGTGGATTGGAAGTAACTTTTTCTCTGATGGACTGATCTCCACCTCCGAAGATGTCATGTAAGGAACTGTAAATGTGATTGGTTTGGTCAATTGTTGCATAGAATGAAGCGTTCGAGCTTTTCTTGGGACTGACGATTCCTTGGTAGTATATTATTGGGTTGGTGGAACTAGGGTACTGGGTGTTGAACTAAAACTTCTAATAATTTCCTGCAGGGACACTAATGTTTCTTTTTTAAAATTCATTCTTTCATTAATTATCTTTGGTTAGTAGCAAGAATCGAGATGATAATCGTCTATTCCTAATTGCTTTAGGTTGAAGGTTTGCTGAATTTGAGAAGTGTTGATCCTTTGCCATTTTTGTAAGGCTGAGAGGATGAATTATGGAGACCAGGTTTTGTTTGAAATGGGATAAGCTTTTATTTATTGCATTCTGGACAGTAAATGGTTCCATTAGTGTTGACTCCATGCAAGGAAATCACCATTAAATTCTCTTTCTTTTATGGTCAGAAATTGGCTAAAGCAAAGACCTTTTCCTTAATGGAATTATTTTGCATCTTATTTATCACTTTTTCCTTTTCAACTTGCTTTGTTGCACACTCACTTGGAAATATGTTTCTTGCATATGCATTTCTGTTGACTTGGTGTGTATGTCTGCTTGAAGTTTGTGTCTATTTTAAATTGGTTTATTTGAAGAATTTCTCTCAGGTTTACTTTGTGTTTATATCAGATAGATTGATGTCATCTAGATGGTAATTTCTTACGCTGAGTTATTATTTTGGTGTTACTTATTGCTCTTTTTCTCTATGTTATTTGGTACTTGCAGGATAGGTTCTTTTCCAAAAACATATATGTTTTTCACACTTTTTTTTTCTTTTGTGGTAACTTTTTCCTTTTGCCAAAACTTTTCCAAAGGTTATAATATGTAGTGTTTTCACTTATAAGGCGATGTTGTGGATGGCTCATCAATAGATTTATCTTTCCATTAAATTGTTTAACAAGATGATTCTGTATTTTGCGGTGGATTGGCAGTTGCATCTTTCCTCAGAGGGCGATCTCTCCATCGGAGCATGTCATCTAATGATGATAAATACATAGAAGATGGTCAGTTTGCAAGATATAAGGTGTTTGGGCTTCTTGGAGGAGTGATGATCTATTATGCAGTCTCTGTTTGAGTTTTGAAGTATTTTTGTTCACATCTTCAGCATGGGCGATGGACTAATTTTTAAACTTTCTAGGCTTTTTGCAGTTTTGAATAAAGTTCTTCTTTGGTTGATTATATTCAGGGAGCAGTGAGATGTATCGTCAAATTCTAATTCGTTTAAAGGTTTAAGTTTTGCCGGGCTTTGAGAAGTGCTTTCTTCTGTGGGGCTGAGTTCATGATTGTTTAAAATTGGACAATCAGCAGCTTCGTGGATTTCTGGCAGTACTGAAACTTCCAAGATTTATAGGCTTTTCATAATTTTGATTTAGGTTTGTCTTTAGTTGATTATTTTCAAGGAGCAATGAGATAATTATCGTCAAGTTCTAATTCTTCTACAGGTTGAAGTTTTGCTGGGTTTGAGAAATGGCGATCTATTGCGTTCTTCTGTGGGGCTGAGTTGATGATTGTTCAAAACTGGACAAGCAGTTACTTAGTGGATTCTAGGCAGTCATTGATTCGAATGAAGTTTGCTCTCTGCTTCTGCTTTTTTCTGGGTTATGGTAAGATGATTGGGGCCAAGTTCTCTTTCATTTGATGCAAACCTCTTGTGGTTCGATGTGGACTTCCTTCAATCTGTGACGGTTCTTTTGAGCTCCATAATTTTTATTTCATTTAACAAGATCTTCTTTCTTTAGAGATTCTATTGGGAAAGATGAATAATCATCGACTATCCTCGGTTTTAGGGATCATTTGTGAGTCTGGAAAGCTTGAGGTCCACTAAGTTCTGGCTTGTTTCTCTTCATTCTTGTAATGCATATGCTACAATCACATAATTGATTGCTGGTAAATCATGCAGATATTGATTGCTGGTGAATCATGCAGATATTGCATGCTATTCGTCTTGCTTCCCCCGAAAAAAAAAAAAATGCTAGCTTCAGATTATACCAGGGCTTTCATTCTATATGATTGATGTGTTTTCTTTTGGTACGAAACCTTTGGAACTTTTTCATTTATCAGGTGATTTCTATGCTTTAGATGGCTGTTGAGGGGTTATCACGGACATTATTAGTGTTTACGCTCCTTCTTTGATCCATCTTTCTGTTGTTTTACAAGCTGTTTTTGGATTTTCATAAACTAATGGATTGGTAGTAGCTTTTTTTCTCATGAAGCAATCTCTTTGATTGAGGATGTTATTTAAGGAATGGTACGTATGATGAGGTTGGTCAATTATTACTCGAATAACCGAGCTTTTCTTGTGTTTGACGATCTACTCACATCTATCTTTGGTTGGGTTGGTGGATGGGCATTGTCCTTAATCATCTTCAGGACCGGGTGAAGAACTGAAATTTCAATAAATTTCTGCTGCGTATGCACTTGGTGTTTTGCCAGATTTTAGAAGTGATGATACATCACCTTTTCTGTGTTGGTTTTGATGAATATTGGTGTTTGGGCTCTGTTGGAAATTGGATAAGCTCCCACTTCTTGGATTTTTGGTTCTTTTGATGTCCTCACTCTCCATGTATATTTATATGGATTAGTCCCTAATCAATCGATATTTTGGCCATGCTTTAACGATAGGGTGTGTGAGAACTAGCGAGGTTTGATGTCCTCGCTCTTTCCTTTGATGTAAACCTCTTCTGGTTCAATGTGGACTGTCTTCAATCTGTGATGAATCTTTCTAGCTCCATAATCTTTATTTCATTTATCAAGATCTTCTTTCATTTGGGATTTTACTGGCATTTCTTGTATTTGGAAGATGAATAATCATTGACTATCCTCCATTGTAGGGATTGCCAGTGAGTCTGGAAAGCTTGAGGTCTGTTAAGTTCTGGTTTGTTCTTCTCTTCATTCTTTTAATGCATGCTGCAATCCCAGGATCAATTTCTGGTAAATCGTGTAGATATTGCATGTTATTTGTCTTGCTTTTTTTCCCCTTGAACTCTAGCTTCACACAATACACAGGGATTTCATTCACATGATTGATGTGTTTTCTTTTGGTGCAGAACCTTTGGTGTACTTTTTCATTTATCAGGTGATTCCTTTAACCAGCTGTTTCTAGATTTTTATAATCCAGTGGATTGGTAGTAGCTTATTTTCTCACTGAGTGATCTCTTTGATTGAGGGTGTTGTCTAAGGAAAGGTACATATGATGAGGTTGGTCAATTATTACTTAGATTAACTGAGCTTTTCTTGACTTCAACGTTCTCTTCACATCTATCTTTGGTTGGGTTGGTGGATGGGCAGTGTCCTTGATCATCATCAGGACCGGGTGAAGAACTGAAATTTGGATAAACTCCTGCTGCGTAGGTGTTTTGCCAAATACTGGATGTGTTGATCTATCGCCTTTTCTGTGTGGCTGAGTTGATGAATTGCAGTGTCTGGGCTTTGTTGGAAATTGGATAAGCTCCCACTTCTTGGATTTTGGTTCTTTTGATATCCTTACTCTCCATGTGTATATATATGGATTGATCCCTAATCAATTGATATGTTGGCCATGCTTTAATGATAAGGTGTGCGAGAAGTAGCTTGGCTATGATGCAAACCTCTTCTGGTTGTAGAAACCCCCTGTTGTGGAGATCCTTGAGGGTTTCACCTGGCCTCTTTGGATGATGCCTGTACTTATCGGAATTATCTTGTTTATGCTCAGTGATTGATCAACCAATCGGTTTTCGCGTTATTGTTTTTACCAGCTTATTTTGGATTCATTTTATTTGGTGAATTGACTTTGTGGCTTATCTCCTCTTGGATCATATCTCTTTCATCTGAGGATGGTCGTTATGGGAAGTGGCTGGTTTAGCTCCTCCTCCAATCCTTAATTTCTCCATGGACCAACTTTCTTCACAATTGTTTTATGAGCTGCTTCTGGATTTTGTTATTTGGTGAATTGGCAGTGGCTTTTTTCCCCTTGGAGTGAACTGCTTGTCTAAGGATGTCAAGGACAATGAATTCTATGACATTAGTCAGTTTGTTTCATAAAACATGGATGTTCGGGCTTTTTGGAGGATTGATGATCCTTCTGCTGTCTCCAGGACTTTGCCATGTTGTGGGCATTGTTAAGGTTTGCGCTCCTCTGATTGTTGATTGATTGATTTGTCATTGACTGATCTTTCTAAGTTTAATTGTATTATGAGCTGATTCTGGTATTCACTATTCCGTGAAAGTGCAATGGCTTCTTTCTTCTTGGAGCGATCATTTTGTCTCGAGGATGTTGTAGGGCAATAAGAAGAATGCAACTGGTCTTGGTACCTAGAATACGACATTTGGACTTTTTGGAGGACTAATGATCAATCTTGCACTGTTTGTGGTTAAGCTGATGATCTAGAAGCCTTTGTTGTCAGGACAAACGATGGACTGAAATTTTGACAACCTTCTAGGCTTCTTTTACCAGTTGATAGTTTTACTGGATTTTGACAACTTGTGATCTTTTGAGTTCTCTGTGGGGCTGAGTTGATAATTGTCTGAAATTGGATGATTTCTTGCTCCTCGGATTTTAGGCAGTTATTGGTTTGAATGAAACTTGTCCCTTACTTCTGTTATTTTCTAGTTAATTCGAAAGATCAGATCTAGTTCTCTTCCTTTTGCAGATCAGAGTTTGGTGGAGGCAATACTTTACGTGGCCAAGTTCAGTATGGAGTGTTTGGTATCAGTGATGTTCTTTGTTGGTGCATACGCATCCATTCCTAATTTGTCTTCCATTCCACTTCTGTTATCTTCTAGTTAAGGTGGAACGATCAGGTGTTCTCTTTCCTTCACAGGTCAGAGTTTGGTTGAGGCAATACTTTACCTCATCAATTTCAATATGGAGTGCCTGTGATCAGTGATGGTTCTTTCTTGCTGCACAAGCATCAATTAATAGGACAAGCTCTTCTTTCAGAGTTCTTTTTTTCTGGAAAGGTCCACAAGAGTTCTATCTTGTTTCTCTTCATTCTTATCTGTGTGCTATGATCACTAATTGGATCTCTCTAAATCATGGAGATAGCATATGTTATAGTTATACAATATGGTCTGTTTTCTAATCCTGGAAGTGGCACCAGGCCTTACCTTGCTTGGTTCGCTTTCCTTCTTACACAACTTGTGTGTTTTCTATTGGTCTAGAACAAGAGGTCATTTTGTGTTCTTTCCATATGAGAGGTTGTCTGAGTTGGTTGGACTCCATCAATGGCCATATAAATGTCTACATTGTAGGTTTTCTTTGCTTATTGGGACTCGAAGGCTTACCGCCGATGTGGTTTTACTTCAAAGTGCATATTGGTTGCATCTTATTTGGAATGATGTGCTTCAGATATCTATTATGAAATGCATTCTTAATCTTTCTTAGTTTTTTATTTTTATTTTTATAATCTCTTGACGATTGATGAGCTGATTACTTTCTCGGTCTAATTTCTGAAGCATCTGGTTTGTTCCAGGAACTTAATTTCTTCTGTTCCACTTGCCTCCTTGGGACTTTGCCATGGTCATGGACATCATTAGGGTCAACTGTCCTCCTTTAACCATGTATCAATTTATTGGTTGGTCATTCTATTTAGTTTTCTTAGGAGCAGATTCTGGATCCGTTGTTTAATGCATCGGAAGTGACTTCTTCTCTGTTAAATTGATCTCTACTTCCGAGGACTTCATGTAATGGTAAATATGATGAGTTTGGTCAATTGTTGCATAGAATAAAATGTTTGAGCTATTTTTTGGGACTGACGATTCCTTCGTGGTGTAATGTTGAGTTGATGGACTGGGAGTACTGGGTGATGAACTGCAACTTTTAATAATTTCCTGCATGGACACTTATGTTTCTTTTTCAAAATTCATTATTTCATTCATTATCTTTGGGCAGTGGCAAGAATCGAGATGATAATCGTCTAGTTCTAATTGCTTTAGGTTGAAGGTTTGCTGACCTTGAGAAGTGCTGATCCTTTGCCTTATTTTGCAAGGCTAAGAGGATGAATTGTGGAGACCAGGTTTTGTTTGAGATTGTATAAGTTCTCATTTATTGGATTCTTAACAGTAAATGACTATAATAGTATTGACTCTACTTTTTTTTTTTTTTTTTATTAAGGCAAGATGATCACCGTTCAGTTTCTCTTTCTATAATAGGTTATCAATAGGTTAACGCAAAGACTTTTTCCTTGATGGAACTATTCTGCATGTTATTTGTTACTCTTTTTCCTTTCAATGTACTAGGTCGCACGTTCACTTGGCAATAGATTTCTTGCATATGCATCCGTTTTGGCTTGGTGTGTATGTCTGCTTGAATTTTGTGTCAATATGTTAAATCAGTTTTCTTATGCTGAGTTGTTATTTTGGCAGTACTTATTTCCCTTGTTTTTCTATGTTATTTGGAACTTACAAGATAGGTTCTTTTCCAAAAAAATATTTGTTTTTCACTGCGGTAACATTTATCTCTTGTCAAAACTTTACTAATTGTCTTTCACTCAAAGTTTGTTTTGAATTCTGTCTCAATGATCGACAGCTTCATTTACCCATGTAAGGCCCTAAATTTTCATCCCTAGGCATTTAAAACCTAGAAAAGAGAAATGCTAGATATCCCAGTCATTCACTAGTTTGGTGTACACTATCTGTATACAAAATAAACCATTTCTCATGATAAAAGAGGGTCTTTTTGAATTGGATAAGCAACAAATCATATGTAACAATTAATGCTTTTGCATAGCATGTTTTGTATGTGGTTCTGTATTGCTCTTTACGAACTTCGATTTAGAAATTGACTAGTCATATAGCAAGTGAGCATTTAAGCAAGTGCATTGACAAACCGGATTGGCAGCGGAAACTGCCCCCATATTTGCTCCTTATTTGTGCTTATTGTTTTTGTTCTGGATCTGCTTGGTTATTAATGCAGGTGAAACACATCAGAGCCAAGTATGGGGATTACTCTGGCATTAGTGTTGCTGGCTATCCAGGTTCTTTAATATGCTCTACTTAATTGTTACCTTAAAAGCCTGCATATTTCCCTTTGCAGGATAGGTTTTCTCACGCTTTCCTGGTTCTGCTCGCCCCCTACCTTTGTCTCCCCATGGCTTCTGCTGCCCGGCCTACGATTCCTCTGGTTACCGGAATTATTTGGTTTACTGCCTCGTGCTCAGTCAGTCTTTCCTTGATTGTTTTGCCAGCTTATTCTAGATTTTTGTTAGTCGGTGAATTGGCAGTGTGGCTTCTTTCCTCTTGAATCATATCTCTATCATCTGAGGATGTTGCTTTGGGAAGGGCTTAATTTATCTCCTCTTCCAATCCTTTATCGATCCATTGACTGACTTTCCATACAATCCACGAGCTGCTTCTGGATTTTGTTATTTGGTGAATTTGCAGTGGCTTCTTTCCCCTTGGAGCGAACTTTTTGTCTGAGGATGTCAAGGACCATGAATACAATGACACCGGTCAGTGTGTTCCATAAAACTAGGTGTTTGGGCCTTTTGAAGGACCAATGATCCTTTTGCTGTCTTTTTAGGGTTGAGATGATGATCTAGTGTTTGGTCACATCTAAGACCGGGCAATAGACTGAAAATTACTGGTGTTGATGGACATTGGTTCTTCAGTTTTTTATCTCTGGGAGATGTTTATCTTCTAGTCATGATTCTCTCACAGGTTGGAGTCTTGCTAGACTTGACAAGTGGTGATCTGCTGCGAGCTGATGATTGCTTGAAATTGGATAAGCTCTATGGTCTCACGAGGCAATTATCCGTTTGAATGAAATTTGTTCTTTCAGTCCCATAATTTTCCGATTAATGTGAAAGCTGATTCTCATTCCTTTGAATTCAGTGTTTGGTTGATGTTTAATCTGTGATGGTTCTTTCTTTACGAGGTGTATGCGCCACGACAGATTACCGTCCAATCCAATCCGCTTCGTCTTCTTTTCATTGAAGTTCGAAAGCGGGTGTCTCCTTCCTAGTCCCTCCCTCATGTCCTCATCCATCAGTCTCATCGTGCATCTATGATTGTGCATTCCTCTCTCAGTTGACAGCCTCTACGAAGTACGTTTCAGAGGAGACATCATTCCCAAACGCACTTTTGATCATTTTTTCTTTCTTTCCTTCTCTTGATTGATTGTAAAAATTGGTCTGATTTGGTTTATGCTATGTTATTTTCGAGGGTCGCGCCTTGCCTCTCTCGGGACTCTGCCCTGTCGTGGAAATTGGATAAGCTCCCACTTCTTGGATTTTTGTTCTTTTGATGTCCTCACTTTCCATGTGTATATATATATATGGATTAATCCCTAATCAATTGATATTTTGGCCATGCTTTAATGATAGGGTGTGCGAGAAGTAGCTTGACTATGATGGAAACCTCTTCTGGTTGCAGAAACCCCCTTGCGGAGATCCTTGAGGGTTTCACCTGGCCTCTTTGGGATGATGCCTGTGGTTATCGAATTATCTTGTTTATGCTCAGTGATTGATCAACCGATCAGTCTTTGCATTGTTGTTTTTACCAGCTTATTCTGGATTCTTGTTGTTTGGTGAATTGGTTTTGTGGCTTATCTCCTCTTGGATCATATCTCTTTCGTCTGAGGATGGTCTCCTCCTTCAATCCTTAATTGCTCCATGGACCAACTTTCTTTACAATTGTTTTACAAGCTGCTTCTGGATTTGTTATTTGGTGAATTGGCAGTGAACTACTTGTCTGAGGATGTCAAATATGATGAATTCTATGACATTGGTCAGTTTGTTTCATAAAACACGGATGTTCAGGCTTTTTGGAGGACTAACGATCCTTTTGCTGTCTCTAGGACTTTGCCATGTTGTGGGCATCGTTAAGGCTTGCGCTTCTCTGATTGATTGATTGATTTGTCATTGATTGATCTTTCTAAGTTTAATTGTATTATGAGCTGATTTTGATATTCACTACTCTGTGAATTAGCAGTGGCTTCTTTCTTCTTGGAGCGATCATTTTTTTTTAGGATGTTGTAGGGCAATAAAAACAATGTAACTGGTCAGTTGGTTACCTCGAATATGACATGTGGGCTTTTTGGAGAACTAATGAACAATCTTGCACTGTTTGTGGTCAAGCTGATGATCTAGAAGTCTTTGTTGTCAGGACAAATGATGGACTGAAATTTTGACAAACTTTTAGCTTCTTTTCCCAGTTGATAATTTTACTGGATTTTGACAGCTGGTGATCTATTAAGTTTTCTGTGGGGCTGAGTTGATAATTGTTTGAAATTGGATGATCTCTTGCTTTTCGGATTTTAGGTAGTTATTGGTTTGAATGAAACTTGTCCCTTACTTATGTTATTTTCTACTTAATCCAAAAGACCAGATCTAGTTCGCTTCCCTTCACAGATAAGAGTTTGGTCAAGTAAATACTTTACGTGGCCAAGTTCGGTATGGAGTGTTTGGTATCAATGATGTTCTTTCTTGGAGCATATGCATCCATTCCTAATTTGTCTTCCACTTCTGTTATCTTCTAGTTAAGGTGGAACGATCAGTTGTTTTCTTTCCTTCGCAGGTCAGAGTTCTGTTGAGGCAATACTTTACCTCATCAATTTCAATATGGAGTGTTTGTAATCGGTGATGGTTCTTTCTTGCTGCATAAGCATCAATTAATAGGACAAGCTCTCCTTTCAGAGTTCTTCTTTTTCTGGAAAGGTCCACACAAGTTCTACCTTGTTTCTCTTCATTCTTTTCTGTGTGCTATGATCACTAATTGGATCTCATTAAATCATGGATATGGCATTTGTTACAGTTATACGATATGATCTGTTTTCTATCCTGGAACTGGCGCCAAGCATTACCTTGCTTGGTTCACCTTCTTTCTAGCACAACTTCTGTGTTTTCTTTTGGTCTAGAATGAGAGGTCATTTTGTGTTTTTTCGTATGAGAGGTTGTTTGAATTGGTTGGACTCTGTCGATGGCCATATAAATGTCAACATTGTAGGTTTTCTTTGGTTATCGGGATCGAAGGCTTACCGCCGATGCACTGGTTTTACTTCGGTGCTTATTGGTTGCATCTTATTTGGAAAGATGTGCTTCAGATATCTATTATGATACGTGTTCTTAATCTTTCTTAATTTTTTTTTTTTATCTCTTGACGTTTGTTGAGCCAATTACTTTCTCAGTCTAATTTCTGAAGCATTTGGTTTGTTGCAGAAGCTTAATTTCTTGTGTTCTGGTTGCCTCCTTGGGACTTTCCCATGGTCAGGGACATCATTAGGGTCTATTGTCCTCCTTTAACCATGTATTAATTTATTGGTTGGTTGTTCTATTTAGTTTTTTTCTAAGAGCAGATTCTGGATCTGTTATTTAATGCATTGGAAGTGACTTCTTCTCTGCTGGACTTATCTCTACTTCCGAGGATGTCATGTAAGGAACAGTAAATATGATGAGTTTGGTCAATTGTTGCATAGAATAAAGTGTTTGAGCTATTTTTTGGGACTGATGATTCCTGTGTGGTGTAATGTTGAGTTGATGGACTAGGAGTACTGGGTGATGAACTGCAACTTTTAATAATTTCCTGCATGGACACTTATGTTTTTTTTTTCAAAATTCATTCTTTCATTAATTATCTTTGGGTAGTGGCAAGAATCGAGATGATAATTGTCTAGTTCTAATTGCTTTAGGTTGAAGGTTTGCTGAACTTGAGGAGTGCTGATCCTTTGCCTTTTTTGCAAGGCTAAGAGGATGAATTGTGGAGACCAGGTTTTGTTTAAAATTGTACAAGCTCTCATTTATTGGATTCTTGACAGTAAATGACTATAATAGTATCTACTCTATTTTCTTTTTTTTTCCCCTATTTTTTTATTAAAGCAAGATGGTCACCGTTCAGTTCTCTTTCTATAATAGGTCATAAATAGGTTAAAGCAATGACTTTTTCCTTGATGGAACTATTATGCATGTTATTTGTTACTCTTTTTCCTTTCATTGTACTTTGTCGCATGATCACTTGGTAATAGATTTCCTGGATATGCTTCTGTTTCTGCTTGAATTTTGTGTCAATATGTTAAATTGGTTTTCTTATGCTGAGTTGTTATTTTGACAATACCTACTGCCCTTGTTTTTCTACGTTATTGCGAACTTACAGGATGGGTTCTTTTCCAAAAAATATTTGTTTTTCACTGTAGTATGCAGTGACATTTATCTTTTGTAAAACTTTACTAATTGTTTTTCACTCAAAGTTTGATTTGAATTCTGTCTCGATGATTGATACCTTCATTTACCCATGTAAGGCCCTAAATTTTCACCCTTAGGCATTTGAAAACTAGAAAAGAGAAATGCTAGATATCCTAATCATTCACAAGTTTGGTGTACAATATCTGTGTACAAAATAAACCATTTCTCATGATGAAAGGTCTTTTTGAATTGGAGAAGCAACAAATCATATGTAACAATTAATGGTTTTGCATACCATGTTTTGTATGTGGTTCTACATTGCTCTTTACAAACTTTGATTTAGAAATTGACTAGTCATATAGCAAGTGAGCATTTAAGCAAGTGCATTGACAAACTGGATTGGCAGCAGTAACCGCCCCTATATTTGCTCTTTATTTGAGCTTATTGTTTTTGTTCTGGATCTGCTTGGTTATTAATGCAGGTGAAACACATCAGAGCCAAATATGGGGATTACTTTGGCATTAGTGTTGCTGGCTATCCAGGTTCTTTAATCTGCTCTACTCAATTGTTACCTTTTTTTTTTTTTGGTAGAAAGGGTAATTAATATAATGAGGACAGTCAAATATACAGAAGATTCAGGCGCCAAAAAACTTACACTCAGGAAGAGAAATCAACCTGAGTGGAAGAGTGCCTGAATGTAAAAGACACAGACGCGGCTAAACCAAAGCCGCCCTAAACAAAGGGAGGCACGGCACCAAAACAGCCGGCAAGACAACAACAAAGGCAGAAACACACGCCAAAAGCAACCAAAACAACCCAGCAAGGCAGGAAAGCGAAGGGACCCAGCATCCATCCAAGACAAGGCAGCACCCGCAGCATCACACCCGAGAATCAACCAGCCAAATGGGGGTCCTCCGAAGAGAAGATAATGGGATCAAGATCCCAAGAGCGTTGTAACCTGCTATTTCTAAGTGAATTCTCCACACTCCTGAAGGACAAAGCCTTGTCTTTCACAACTCCTAAAGGACAAGGACAAGAAGATGCTTCTTCATGGCCAAAACAGAAATTGGCTCTCCCATGAAGAGTATGTTGTTCCTGTTCTTCCAGATGATGTGGCAGATTGCACCGAAGGAAAACCGGGCCATCCACTTGTAAAACTCCTTCCCTGAGAGTAAAGAAATGGCCCAACTCAAGTTGTCCTCCTAAGATTTGTTGCGCTAAGGCAAGTTACATCTAGTCGCCCAAAAGAAGGCAAGAGTAAATGTAATACGACAACCGAAAAAGAGATAGTCAATGGAGTCCGGCATATCATTACCTTTAAAGCCTGCATATTTCCCTTTGCAGGATAAGTCTTCTCACGCTTTCCTGGTTCTGCTCAGCCCCACCTTTGTCTCCCCATGGCTTTTGCTGCCCGGCCTACAATTCCTGTGGTCACCAGAATTATTTGGTTTACAGCCTTGTCCTCAGTCAATCTTTCCTTCATTGTTTTGCAAGCTTACTCTGGATTTTTGTTAGTCGGTGAATTGGCAGTGTGGCTTCTTTCCTCTAGAATCATATCTCTATTGTCTGAGGATGTTGCTATGGGAAGTGCTTGGTTTAGCTCCTCCTCCAATCCTTTATGGATCCATTGATTGACTTTCCATACAATCTATGAGCTGCTTCTCGATTTTGTTATTTGGTGAATTTGCGGCAGCTTCTTTCCCCTTGGAGTGAACTGTTTGTCTGAGGATGATGATCCATAAAACTAGGTGTTTGGGCTTTTTGATGGACCGATGATCCTTTTGCTGTCTTTTTATGGTTGAGATGATGATCTAGTGTTTGGTCACATCTAAGACAGGGCAATAGACTGAAAATTACTGTTGTTGATGGAAATTGGTTCTTCAGTTTTTTTTATCTCTCGAGATGTTTATCGTCTAGTCATGATTCTCTCACAGGCTAGAGTCTTGCCAGACTTGACAAGTGGTGATCTGCCGTGAGCTGATGATTGCTTGAAATTGGATAGAAACCAATTATCTATTTGAATGAAATTTGTTCTTTCAGTCCCATAATTTTCCGATTAATGTGAAAGCTGATTCTCATTCCAGTGTTTGGTTGATGTATGATCTGTGATGGTTCTTTCTTTGCAAGGTGTATGCGCCACGACAGATCACCATCCAATCCAATTCCGCTTCATCTTCTTTTCATTGAAGTTCGAAAGCGGGTGTCTCCTTCCTGGAAATAGTCCTTCCCTCGTGTCCTCATCCATTGGTCTCATCATGCATCTATGATTGTGCATGCATTCCTCTCTCAGTTGACAGCCTCTGCGAAGTACATTTCAGAGGAGACATCATTCCTGAATGTGCTGTTGATTAGTTTTTTTCTTTCTTTCTCTTCATTGATTGTTAAATCAGTCTGATTCAGTTTATGCTATGTTATTTTCTGAAGGTCACACCTCACCTCTCTAGGACTCCGCCATGTCATGGGCATTGTTAGGGTTTGCGCTCCTCTTGTCATTGATTGATAAATTACTGATTGATCTTTCCAAGTTCAATTGTGTAATGAGCTGATTCTGGTACACTATTCCATGAATTGGCAGTGGCTTCTTTCTTCTTGAAGTGATCATTTTGTCTGAGGATGTTGTCTGATGACAATGAGTATAATGCTACTGGTCAGTTGGTCACCTCGAATATGTCATTTGGGCTTTTTGGAGGACCAGTAATCTACCTTGCACTGTGTGGTTGATCTAGAAGCCTTTGTCTTCAGGGCAAATGACAGACTGACATTATGGCTACCTTCTAGACTTCTTTTACAGCTTGAAATTTTTACTGGATTTGACAGCTGGTGATCTGTTGCATTTTCAGTGGGCTGAGTTGATAATTGTTTGAAATTGGATGAGCTGTTGCTCCTTGGATTTTGGGCAGTTATTGGTCTGAATGGAACTTGTCCTTTACATCTGTTATCAGTAGTTAATCGGAAAGGTCAGATCTAGTTCTCTTTCCTTTGTAGATCAAGATTTTGGTCAAGGCAATACTTTACCTGGCCAAGTTCGATATGCAGTGTCCACTATCAGTGATGTTCTTTCTTGCTGCGGAAGCATCAATTTCTAATTTGACTTCCGCTTCTCATTTATGTATTTCTTTTTTGGCCAAAAATGAGACTTAAATTTACCATAGTAAAAGCATATTTCTCAGAGACAAAATAATAAAACTACGCACACACATTGATGGGTATGAGTATACTGTTTGAGCAATTAAATCAAAAATATCATATATGTTACTATGTGCAAAATTATAGTCAATGACTCAAAATTTTAATTTTTTTAAAGTTGAAAAAGCATCGAAGAATGCTCTTAAAGCATTTATCAAATAATAAATGAAGAGGGAGTGGCTTCTTTCCCCTCAGAGTGAAACTGTTTGTCTGAGGATGTCAAGGACGATTAATACAATGACATTGGTCAGTTTGATTGATAAAACACGGATGTTTAGATTTTTGGGAGGACTGATGATCCGTTGTTTTCTTATTTTTGGTTGAGATGATGAGCTAGTAGTCTTCAATCACATCTTAGACCAGGTGACAGGCTGAAATTTACTGGTCTTGATTGGAATTTATTCTTCGTTTTTTTATCTTTGGGAGTTGATTATCTTCTAGTCCTGATTCTTTCACAGGTTGGAGTCTTGCCAGACTTGACAAGTGGGGTGATCTTGCACGAGTTGACAATCATCTGAAATTGGATAAGCTCTATCGTTCCTCGAGGCATTCATTGGTTTAAATGGAATTTGTTCTCCAGTCCCATTATTTTCTGATTAATGTGAAAACTGATTCTCATTAGTTGGGAGGTCATTGTTTGATTGATGTATGATCTGTGGTGATTCTTTCTTTGCAAGGTGTACACGTCTCAACATATCACTATCCAATCCATATCCACATCTTATTCTTATTAAATTTCGAAAGCCGGTGTCTCCTTCCAAGAAATAGTCCCTCCCTCGTGTCCTCATCCTTTTGTTTCATCTTGTGTCTATGATTGTGCATGCGTTCCTCTCTCAGTTTGTCAGCCTCTACGAAGTACTCTTTAGAGGAGACATCATTCCCAACACAAGCTCTTGATCCTCTTCTTTCTTTTTGTCTCTTCATTGATTGTCAAATTGGTTTGATTCTGTTTATGCTATGTTATTTTCTGAAGGTCACACCTTGCCTCTCCAGGGCTCTGCAATGTTGTTGGCATGATTAGGTTTTGCGCTCCTCCGATTGTTGATTGATTCATCGTTGATTGATATTTCCAAGTTCAATTGTATTTCGAGCTGATTCTACTATGCAGTGAATTGGCAATGGCTTCTTTCTTCCTGGAGAAATCCTTTTGGCTGAGGATGTTGTCTGAGGACAATGAATACAATGCAACTGATCAGTTGGTTACATACAATACGACATTTGGGCTTTTTGGGTTGGTGATCTAGAAGCCTTTGTCTTAAAGACAAACTTGATGGACTAAAATTTTGACAACCTTCTAGGCTTCCATTATAGCTTGAAAGTTTTACTGGATTTGACAGCTGGTGATCTGTTGCGTTTTCTGTGGGGCTGAGTTGATAATTCTTTGAAATCGGATGAGCTCCTGCTTCTCAGATTTTGGGCAGTTATTGGTTTGAATGAATCTTGTCCTGTACTTCTGTTATTTCTTAGTTAATCTGAAAGTTCAGCTCTATTTCTCATCCCTTTGCAAATCAGAGTTTGGTCAAGGCAATACCTTACATAGCCAAGTTCGATATGGAGTGTCTACGATCAGTGATGTTTATTCTCACTACATGAGCATCAATTTCTAATTTGTCTTCTACTGCTGTTATCATCTAGTTGAGGTGGAATGATCAGATGTTCTCTTTCCTTCACAGGTCATAATTTGTTCGAGGCTATACTTTACCTTGTCAATTTTGAGATGGAGTGTCTGATCAGTGATGGCTCTTTCTTGCTGCATAAGCATCAATTCATAGGACAAGCTCTTCTGTCAGAGTTCTTTTTTGTCTGGAAAGGTCCACACAATCTTTATTCTTATCTGTATGCTACAATCACTAATTGGATCTCTGGTAAATCATGGAGATATCATATGTAAGATGTATGCATCATGCTCTTCTTCCCTATCATGGAACTGGCTCCGGGCATTACCCGGTTTGCTTCGCCTTTCTTTTCACACAACTTCTATGTTTTCTTTTGGTACAAAACAAGAGTTCATTTTGTGTTCTTTTTGTGCCAGAGGTTATTTGAGTTGTTGGACTCAGTCAATGGCCATATAAATGTCTAATTTGTAGGTGTCCTTTGGTTATTGGGACTTTGAAGGTTTATTGCTGATAGAATCATTTTTACTTCAGGGCATACTGGTAGTTTCTTATTTTGAAATGACATATCAAATATCTATGACAATTTGCATTCTTAATCATTCTTATTTTGTTTCTATTTCTTAACCAATGATGGTAGCTGATACCACTCGTTCTTTTGGCAGATTAGAGCCTACTTTCTCTTCGGGATTGGATTGGAAAACTTTTTATTTGTATGTCTTACCTTTTTCTTTGATGGAACTATTCTGCATGTTATTTATCATGGACTTTTTCAGGTTTAACATACTTTGTCGCACATTCATTGGGAAATATATCTCTTGCATATGCATTTGTTTTGACTTGGAGTGTATGTCTGCTTGAATATTGTCTCAATAGGGGTTAAATTTGGTTTATTTGAAGAATTTTTTGTCACGTTTCCTGTGTTAATATTTGATGAGATTGATGCTATCTGGATGGTAATTTCCTATGCTGCGATGTTATTTTTGTGCAACCTATTGCCTCTTTTTTCTCTATGTTATCGGAACTTGCAGGACATGTTCTTTTCCAAAAAATATTTGTTTTTCACACTGTTTTTTGCGGTAACATTTACATTCTGCCAAAACTTTCCCTAAAGTATAATATGTAATGTTTCACTTGTATAGCAATGTTGTTAGATGGTTTATCAATAGATTGATCTTTCCATTTAATTGTTTATCAAGGTGAGTATGCATTTCGGTTGATTGGCAGTTGCATTTGATTTGTGATGGTAACTCTCCCTATCGTTCCTTTTTGTTTTCCATTTCTTGATTAATTGATTTTGTCGATGGTGTCCGATTGATTTTCTCGGTCTGATTTTGAGAAGTGTCGTTTGGTTGCAGAGATCTGTCCCTCTTGCACGGAGATCCTTTGATTCTCATTGTGCGGCCAATTGGCAGTGTGGCTTCTTTCTTTCCTCTTGGATCGTGATCTCTTGACGTTGGAGGAGGTCATTATGGGAAGTGTTTGGTTTAACTCCTCCTTTGACCCTTGATACAGTGACCGATCAATCTTTTTATTATTTGGTGACTTCGCTGTGGTTTCTTTCCCTGTGTGAACTGTTTGCCTGAGGATGTCAAGGACGATGAATACTGTTAATACCATGTCTTGGATGATTGGGCTTTTTGGAGGAATGCTGACCCTTTTTCTGTCTTCTTATTTTTTTCTCGGTTTAGACAATGAATTAGTAGTCTCTGATCATGTCTTAATACTGAAATTTACTGGGTTTGATGGGAAATTTGTTATTCAGTTTTTTATCTTGGGAGTTCTCTCACAGGTTGGAGTCTTGCCAAACTTGACAAGGGTGCTATGTCGCAAGCTGATGTCTGAAATTGGATAATCTCTATCATCTTTCGAGGCAGTTATTGGTTTGAATGAAATTTGTTCTCCAGTCCCATAATTTTCCGATTGATGCGAAAACCGATTCTCATTCCTTTGGAGTTCAGAGTTTGGCTGATGTGTGATCTGTGATGGTTCTTTCTTTGCAAGGTGTACGTGCCACAACAGGTCACTATCCAATCCAGATCAGCTTCCCGGTGTCTTCTTCCCAGAAATAGCCCTCCCTTGTGTCCTCATCCTTCAGTCTCATCTTTTGTCTATGATTGTGCATGCGTTCCTTTCTCAGTTGACAGCCTCTGCAAAGTACTCTTCAGAGGAGACATCACCAAAATGCACTATTGATATTGTTCTTTTCTTTTTGTTTCTTGATCCTTTATTGATACAATGACCAATTGATCTTTCTGTTGGTGAATTCGCAGTGGTTTCTTTCCCCATGGAGTGAAACTGTTTGTCTGAGGATGTCAAGGATGATGAATACTATGAATACTATGCCTGGGATGTTTGGGCTTTTTGGAGGACTAGTGATCTTTTTGCTGTCTTCTTTTTTTTCTCGGTCGAGAGGATAAATTATTAGTCTTTGATCACGTCTGGGACCTGCCAATGGAATGAAATTTATTGGGTTTGATGGGAAATTTGTTCTTCAGTTTTTTAATCTTTGTGAGTTCTCTCACAGGTTGGAGTCTTGCCAGATTTGACATGGGGTGCTCTCTGCAGGCATTGTCTGAAATTGGATAAGCTCTATCGTCTCTCAAGGCAGTTATTGGTTTGAATGAAATTTGTTCTTCAGTCCATAATTTTCCAATTGATGTGAAAAACAATTCTCATTCCTTTGGAGGCCGAAGTTTGGCTAATGTGTGATCTGTGATGGTTCTTTCTTTGCAAGGTGTACATGCCACAACAGATCACTATCCAATCCAGATCCACTTCCCGGTGTCTCCTTCCTAGAAATAGCCCTCCCTCAAGTCCTCATCTTTCAGTCTCATCTTGTGTCTATGATTGTGCATGCGTTCCTTTCTCAGTTGACAGCCACTGCGAAGTGCTCTTCAGAGGAGACATCATTCCCAAAATGCACTGTTGATCCTTGTTAATTTCTTTTTGTTGGACCCTTTATTGATACAATGACCGATTGATCTTTCCATTATTTGGTGATTTCGCAGTGGTTTCTTTCCCTTCGGAGCGAAACTGTTTGTCAGTTTAATTTGAAACAATTTGGTGATTGATTCGTCATTGATTGATCTTTCCATATAATTGTATTATGAGCTGATTCTGGTATTCACTATTCCGTGAATTGGCAGTGGCTTCTTTCTTCTTGGAGCAATCATGTTTGTCTGAGGACAATGAACACAATGCAGTTGGTCAGTTGGTTACATAGAATAAGACCTTTGGGCCTTATGGAAGACCAATGAGCTAACCTTGCACTGTTTGGTTGAGCTGATGATCCTAAAGTCTTTGCATTTAGGACTATAAGTCTTTGCCTTTAGGACGAGCAATGGACTGAAATTTTGACAACCTTCTACTTTTACAGATTGAAAGTTTTACTAGATTTGACAGCTGGTGATCTGGTGCGTTCCCTGAGGGGCTTAGTTGAAAATTGTTTGGAATTGGAAGAGCTTTCGCTTCTTGGATTTTAGGCAGTTATTGGTTTCAATGGAACTTGTCCCTCACTTCTGTTATTTTCTACTGAATCCCAAAGGTCAGATCTAGTTCTCTTGCTTTTGCAGAACAGAGTTTGGTTGAGGCAATACTTTACATGGCCAAGTTCGATGTGGAGTGTCTGTGATCAGTGATGTTCTTCCCTATTGCGTAGAGATTCTTAGGGTTTTGCTTGGCCTATGATGCCTATTGGTTATTGGAATTCTTTGGTTTACACCTCGTCCTTTGATCGCTTAGTGATTCTTCGACCAATCTATTGAACTTTGTGTTGTTGTTTTAGCAGCATATTCTGGATTCTTGTTGTTTGGTGAATTGGCGGTGTGGCGTCTTTCCTCCTGGATCATAATCTCGATGTATGAGGATGTCGTTATAGGAAGTGTTTGATTTAGCTCCTCCTTTGAACCTTTATGGATACAATGACTGATCGACCTTTCCATTATCTGGCAAATTCACAGCGGTTTCTTTTCCCTCAGAGTGAAATTGTTTGTGTGAGGATGTCAAGGACGATGAATACTATGAAGGCTGTGTCTTGGATGTTTGGCTTTTTGGAGGACCAGTGATCCTTTTGCTGTCTTTCATTTTTTTGGTTGAGATGATGAATTAGTAGTCTTTGATCATGTCTATTGAGAAATATTGTGAGTAATAAGGGTAAAATAGTAACTTAGTTATGAGAAGGGTTAAGCGCATATATATATATATATATATATATATATATATATATATATACATTTGTAACCCTTTTTCATTTTGATTATCGAAAAAACAATTATCCTTCACATGGTATCATAGCCACACTTTAAAAAAATAAAAATAAAAGCCCTAGCCGCCAGATTACCGGAGACCACTGTTCCGTCACCGGAAAAGGCCGCGCCTCCGGCCGGCAACCTATAACGTTGATCAGTGACCCCAGCTGTCATCGTTCGAGTCCCACCTTAGGAACGCATTGATCAGCCTTGTGGTTGCTGCTCATTTCCCTATCATCGCAAATCCTTCTGTCAAACCTTGCTGATCAGTTCCATATGAGAGTCCTCCGACGAAAATCTTAGAAGACGACATGCATCTTATGGTCTGGCCATGATGATGACCTTTGTGAACGGCTTCCCCTGCTAAAACCCTATTTCTCAACAATGTCTACGACCTGGCGATAGACTGAAATTTACTGGGTTTGATGGGAATTTGTTCTTCAGATTTTTTTATCCTGGGGAGTTTATTATCGTCTGGTCCTGATTCACTCAGAGGTTGGAGTCTTACCAAACTTGACTAATGGTGATTTGCCATGATCTGATGATTGTCTGAAATTGGATAAGTTCTTTGGTTTCACGAGGCAGTTCTCGGTTTGAATGAAACATGTCCTTTACTTCTATTATCTTCTTGTTAATCCAAAAGATCAGATCTATTTTTCTTCCCTTCTCAGATCAGAGTTCAGTCATGGCAATACTTTTCATGGCCAAGTTTGATATGGAGTGTCTGGGATCAGTGATGTCCTTTCTTGCTGTATATACATATACATCAATTCCTAATTTGTCTTCCACTTCTGTTATCTTCTAGTTAAGGTGGAACGATCAGATATGTTCTCTTTCCTTACGCGGCTCAGAGTTTGGTGGAGGCAATAGTTTACCTTTTCAATTTCGATATGGAGTGTCTGTGATCGGTATTGGTTTGTTCTTGCTGCATAAGCATCGATTCATAGGGCAAGCTCTTCTTTCAGAGTTCTTTCTTGTCTGGAAAGGTCCACACAAGTTCAAGCTTGTTTCTCTCCCCATTATTCTGTAAGACTCCTGATGTGGACTTTCAACTGCATAACTCACGACTTGATGCTTCTGGTTCTCATTTTCCAGTGTTCTTTCCCCTTATGAACAAAAATTTTAGTGGGGGTGAATAAAAATGAAATTTTGAAGTTCCCTTGCCATTGATCAACAGCTCTCTGCTACCTTTCACCGGCTTTAAGAATGGTGAATTCAATCTGGTGAAGATGGTTGGTGAGACTAAGGTTTTATCTGGTTCTGATCACGATCCACTGTCATTAAGTTGGGCAATGTGGAAACAAATTGCTTTTTATATGGAAATGGTATCTTTTTGGATTTTAACAGCTATGGAATTTGATTGAGACAAAGAAAATGTGCTAATTGCAGGAGTCTTTCAATTATTTCATAGTTATTATAAAGATATTACTCGCCTTGTGGCTGGATATTTAGCATTTGGTGCACTCCCTTGCTGGTAATTTCACTTGAGTTCTGAAGCGTCTCGATCACATCTTCACGGCGGGGATGGACTGAAATTTTGAAGATTTCTAGGCATTTGTAGTTTTAATTAAAGTTTGTCTTCAGTTGATTATCTTCAGGGAGCAGTGAGAAACTTTTTTTTGGAGTTCTGGTTGAAGTTTTGCTGGGTTTGAGAAGTGGTGATTTATTGCGTTCTTTTGTAGGGCTAAGTTGATTGTTTGAAATTGGACAAATAGCTGCTTTGTGGATTCTAGCCAGTTAATGGTTTGAATGAAGTTTGTTTGCCGCTTCTGCTTTTTTCCATTATGGTGAACAATCAGGGCCTAGCTCTCTTTCCTTTGATGCAAGCCTCTTCTGGTCTGATGTGGGCTGTCTTCAGTCAATAACGGTTCTTTCTACATTTAATTTAAAGGGCTTTTCTTTATTTGAGCTTCTATTGGCTTTTGTTGTTTTTGGAAAATGGATATTCATTGACTATCTTCCATTCTAGGGATTGTTTATAAGTCTGGAAAGCTTGAGATCCACAAAGTTCTGGCTTGTTTCTATTTGTCCTTGCAATGCATGCTGCAATCACTAAATTGATTGCTGGTAAATCATGGAGATATTGCAAGTGCAATTTAATTCTCTTGCCTTTTTTTATTCCTTTGGAGTTCAGAGTTTGGCCTATTTGTGGTCTGTGATGGTTCTTTCTTTGCAAGGTTTACATGCCGCGATAGATCACTATCCGATCCAGATCCACTTGCCAGTGTCTCCTTCCTAGAAATAGCCCTCCCTTGTGTCCTCATCCTTCAATCTCATCTTGGGTCTATGATTGTGCATACATTCCTTTCTCAGTTAACAGCCTCTGCAAAGTACTCTTCAGAGGAGACATCATTCCCTAAATGCTCTTGATCCTTCTTCTTTTCTTTTTGTTTCTTGATTAATTGTTAAATCGGTATGATTTTGTATGCTAATTTTCCAAAGGTTACTCTCGCCTCTCTGGGAGTCTGCCATGTTATGGGTATCATTAGGGTTTGCTCTCGTCTAATTGGTGATTGATTCATCATTGAGTGATCTTTCCGTTTAATTGCATTATGAGCTGATCCTTATATTCACTATTCCGTGAATTGGCCGTGGCTTCTTTCTTCTTGGAGCGATTATGTTTGTCTGAGGACCATGAGCACAATGCTATTGGTCAGTTGGTTACATAGAACAAGACATTTGGGCTTTTTGGAGGACTAATGATCTAATCTTGCACTGTTTAGTTGAGCTGATGATGTGGTAGTCTTAGTCTTTACAACAAGCGATGGACTGAAATTTTGACAACCTTCTATGCTTCTTTTACAGGATTTGACAGTTGGTGATTTGTTGTGTTCTCTGTAGGGCTAAGTTGATAATTTTTTGGAATCAGACGAGTTCCTCCTTCTTGGACTTTAGGCAGTTATTGGTTTTGAATGGAACTTGTCCTTCACTTCTATTACTTTTAGTTTATCCCAAAGATCAGATCTAGTTCTCTTCCTTCCGTAGATCAGAGTTTGGTTGAGGCAGTACTTTACGTGGCCAAGTTCGATATGGAGTCTCTGTGATCAGTGATGTGTTCTTCCTTTCTGCATAAGCATCAATTCCTAATTTTTCTTCCACTTCCATTATCTTCTAGTTAAGGAGGAATGATAAGATGTTCTCTTTCCTTTGCAGGTCAGAGTTTGGTCAGGGCAATAGTTTGCCTCATCAAGTTTATGGAGTGTCTTGGATCAGTAATTGTTCTTTCTTTTTGCATAAGGATCATCAATTCATAGCACAAGCTGTTCTTTCAGAGTTCTTTCTTGTCTGGAAAGGTCCACACAAGTTAAGCCCGTTTCCCTTCCCTTATCTGTGTGCTGAGATCACTAATTGGGTCTCCAGTAAATCGTGGACATGGCATATGTAAGATGTATACGTCATGCTCTTCTTCCCTATCATGGGACTGGCTCCAGGAATTGCCTACTTAGCTTCACCTTTCTTTTTACATGGCTTCTGTGTTTTCTTTTGGTTTAGAACAAGAGGTCATCATGTGCTCTTTATGTGTGAGAGGTTGTTTGAGTTGGTTGGACTTTGTCAATGGCCACCGGTTATCGGGACTGAATGCTTATTGCTGACGGAATTGCTTTTACTTGGTGCATACTGGTATCTTCTTATTTGGAATGGCATACTTCATATATCTATTATGATTCACTTTCTTAATCTTTCTTATTTTGTTTCTAGATTTCAATGGTTACTGAGCCTATTACTTTCTCGGTCTTATTTCTGAAGCATCTGGCTTGTTGCAGAAGCTTAATTTCTCGTGCTCCCATTGCCTATTTGGGACTTTGCCATGGTCGTGGACATCATTAGGGTTTACTCTCCTCCTTTGACCATTTATTAATTGATTGGTTGGTTAGACATCATTATGCTTTATTCTATTTGGTTGTTTTACGAGCAGATTCTAGATCTGTTATTTAGTTGATTGGAAGCAACTTCTTCTCTAATGGACCAATCTCTACTTCCAAGGATGTCATGTAAGGAACAGTAAATATGATTAGTTTGGTCAGTTGTTCCATAGTATAAAGCATTCAAGCTTTTCTTGGGATTGACGATTCTTTGGCAGTATAATGTTGGGTTGGTGGATGAGGAGTACTGGGTGTTGAACTGAAACTTCTAATAATTTATTGCATGGACACTTATGTTTCTTTTTTTTAAATTCATTCTTTCATTATTGATCTTTGGTTAGTAGCAAGAATCGAGATGATAATTGTCTATTCCTAATTGCTTTAGGTTGAAGGTTTGCTGAATTTGAGAAATGCCGATCCTTTGCCTTTTTTGCAAGGCTGAGAGGATGAATTGTGGAGACCAGGTTTTGTTTGAAATGGGATAATCTTTTATTGATTGCATTCTGGACAGTAAATGGTTCCATTAGTGTTGACCCAATCATCATCATCATCATAATAATAATATTAAAGCAAGAGGATCACCATTAAGTTCTCTTTCTTTTATGGTCAGAAATTGGTCAAAGCAAATACCTTTTCCTTAATGAAATAATTCCGCATGTTATTTATCACTGACTTTTTCCTTTTCAACGTACTTTGTTGAACACTCACTTGGAAATACGTTTCTTGCATATGCATTTCTGTTGACTTGGTGTGTATGTCTGCTTGAAGTTTGTGTCTATGTTAAATTGGTATATTTGAAGAATTTCTCTCACGTTTACTTTGTGTTTATATCAGATAGATTGATGTCATCTAGATGGCAATTTCTTACGCTGAGTTATTATTTTGGTGTTACTTATTGCTCTTTTTTTTTTCTATGTTATTTGGTACTTGCAGGATAGGTTCTTTTCCCAAAAAAAAAAATATTTGTTTTTCACACTTCTTTTTTGTGGTAACATTTTCCTTTTGCCAAAACTTTTCCAAATGTTATAACATGTAGTGTTTTCACTTATAAAGCGATGTTGTGGATGGCTCATCAATAGATTTATCTTTCCATTAAATTGTTTAACAAGATTTTTTAGGATTTTGCGGTGGATAGGCAGTTGCATCTTTCCTCATGGAGCGCGATCTCTTTGTTGGAGCATGTCGTCTAACGTTGATAAATACATAAAAGCTGGTCAGTTTACATAATATAAGGTGTTTGGGCTTCTTGGAGGAGTGGTGATCTATTATGCAGTCTTTGTTTTGAACTCTGAAGTATCTTTGTTGACATCTTCAGCATGGGCAATGGACTGAAATTCTAAAGATTTCTAGGCTTTTTGTTGTTTTAATTTTAGTTTGTCTTCAGTTGATTATATTTAAGGAGCAGTGAGATAATTATTGACGAGTTCTAATTCTTCTAGAGGTTGAAGTTTTACCAGGTTTGAGGAGTGATGATCTATTGCGTTCTTCTGTGGGGCTGATTGACGATTGTTTGAGATTGGACAAGCAGCAGCTTGGTGGATTATAGGCAGTATTGAAATTTTGAAGATTTGTAGGCTTTTTGTAGTTCTCATTTAAGTTTGTCTTTAGTTGATTCACTTTAGGGAGCAGTCAGATAATTATTGGCAAGTTCTAATTATTCTATAGGTTGAAGTTTTGCCGGGTTTGAGAAGTGGTGATCTATTGTGTTCTTCTGTGGGGCTGACTTGATGATTGTTTGAAATTGGACTAGCAGTCACATAGTGGATTCGAGGCTGATCTGAATGAAGTTTGTTCTCTACTTCTGCTTTTTTCTTGGTTTTGGTGAGATGATTAGGGCCTAGTTCTCTCTCCTTTGATGCAAACCTCTTGTGGTTCGATGTGGGCTTTCTTCAGTCTGTGATGGTTCTTTGTAGCTCCTAATCTTTATCTCATTTAACAAGATCTTCTTCCTTTAGAGATTCTATTGGCTTTTCTTTTTTTCTTTCTTTTCTTTTTTTTTTTGGGTGAAATTCTAGTTTTTCTTATACTTGGAAGATGAATAATCATTGACTACCCTCCATTTTAGGGATCATTTGTGAGTCTGCAAAGCTTGAGGTCTACTAAGTGCTGGCTTGTTTCTCCTCATTCTTGTAATGCATGCATGCTGCAATCACAAAATTGATTGCTAGTAAATCATACAGATATTGCATGTTATCTGTCTTGCTCCCCCCACCCCCCCAAAAAAAAAAAAAAACAACCGGCACGAATGCTAGCTTCACACAATTCCCGGGGCTTTCATTCTATATGATTGATGTGTTTTCTTTTGGTACAGAACCTTTGGTGGAACTTTTTCATTTACGCTCCTTTGATTTGATTGATGGATTGATCCATCCTTCTGTTGTTTCATGAGCTGTTTCTGGATTTTTATAATCCAGTGGATTGGCAGTAGGTTTTTTTTTTTTTTCTTCACATAGCAATCTCTTTGATTAAGGATGTTGTCTAACGAATGGTACATATGATGAGGATGGTCAATTTTTACTCAGAATAGCTGAGCTTTTCTTGAGTTTGACGATCTCTTCACATCTATCTTTGGTTGGGTTGGTGGATGGCCAGTGTTCTTGATTATCTTCAGGACTGGGTGAAGAACTGCAATTTTGATAAACTCCTGCTGCATAGGCACTTGGTGAAGAACTAAATTTTGATAATCTATTGCCTTTTCTGTGTTGGCTGAGCTGATGAATATTGGTGTCTGGGCTTTGTTCAACATTGGACAAGCTCCCACTCCTTGGATTTTGGTTCTTTTGATGTGTTCACTCTCCATGTGTATTTATATGGATCAGTCCCTAATCAATTGATATTTTGGCCATGCTTTAATGATAATGTGTGCGAGAACTAGTGAGGTTTGATGTCCTCTCTCATTCCTTTGATGCAAACCTCTTCCGGTTGAATGTGGACTGTCTTCGATCTGTGATGGTTCTTCCTAGCTCCGTAATCTTTATTTCATTTGACAAGATCTTCTTTCTTTTGAGATTCTATCGGCTTTTCTTGTATTTGGAAGATGAATAATCATTGACTATACTCCATTCTTTTAATGCATGTTGCAATCCCAAAATCAATTGCTGTTAAATCATGCAGATATTGCACGATACTCGTCTTGCTTCTCTCCCCTCCCCCCAGAATACTAGGTTCACAGAATACCCAGGGAGTACATTCATACGATTGATGTGTTTTCTTTTGATACAGAACCTTTGGTGGAACTTTTTCAGTTATCAGGTGATTCTTATGCTTTAGGTGGTTGGTGAGGAGTTGTCGTGGACATTGTTAGTGTTTATGCTCCTCCTTTGATTTGATTGATGGATTGATCCATCCTTCTGTTGTTTAATGGGCTTTTTCTAGATTTTTATAATCCAAAGGATTGGGAGTAGATTTTTTCTCATGGAGCGATCTCTTTGATTGAGGATGTTGTCTAAGGAATGGTACATATGATGAGATTGGTCAATTATGACTTAGAATAACTGAGCTTTTCTTGAGTTCGACGTTCTCTTCACGTTTATCTTTGGTTGGGTTGGTGGATGGGCAATGTCCTTGATTATCTTCAGGACCGGGTGAAGAACTGAAATTTCGATGAACTCCTACGGTGTAGGTGTTTTGCCAGATTCTAGAAGTGATGATCTATTGCCTTTTCTCTGTGGCTGAGTTGATGAATTGCGGTGTCTGGGCTTTGTTCCAAATTGGATAGGCTCCCACTTCTTGGATTTTGTTTCTTTTGATGTCCTCACTCTCCATGTGTATTTATATGGATCAATCCCAAATCAATTGATATTTTGGCGATGCTTTAATGACGGTGTGCGAGAAGGAGCTTGACTATGATGCAAACCTCTTCTAGTTACAGAAACTCCCTGTTGCTGAGATCCTTGAGGGTTTCACCTGGCCTCTTTGGGACAATGCCTGTGGTCATTGGAATTATCTTATTGATCGACTAATTGGTCTTCGCAATATTGTTTTTACCAGCTTATTATGGATTCTCGTTATTCGATGCTTTAGTGTGGCTTATTTCCTCTTGGACCACATCTCTTTCGTCTGAGGATGGTCGTTATGGGAAGTGTTTGTTTTAGCTCCTCCTTTGATCCTTAATCACTCTATGGACTTTCTATACAATTGTTTTATGAGTAGCTCCTGGATTTCATTATTTGGTGAATTCGCAGTGGATTCTTTCCCCTTGGAGTGAACTGTTTATCTGATGGGATGTCAAGGACGACGAATACTATGACATTGGTCAGTTTGTTTCATAAAACGCGGATGTTCGAGCTTTCTGGCGCACTGATGATCCTTTTTCTGTCTTTTCTTTGGTTGAGACAATCAATTATTAGTCTTTGATGTCACATCTAAGACTTGGGGATAGACTCAAATTTACTGGTTTTGATGGGAATTTGTTCTTCAGTTTTTATCTTTGGGAGTTCTCTCACAGGTTGGAGTCTTACCAGACTTGACATGTGGTGATCTGCTGCGAGCTAATGATTGTTTGAAATTGGATAAGTTCTATGGTTTCACGAGGCAATTGTCAATTTGACTGTCGTGTTTGGCAAAAAATCAAGCATGATTGTGCAGATAGCATTTGTTATCATTTTGGTCAGGTTGTGATGTGCTAACTCTTGGAAGTGGGGTCCTTGGCCCATGATCTGTATTTTATGGAGACTTAAAATTTTTTAGATCTGCCAAATGAGAGGCGGCCATCTTCTTGCAGCTAGTATTGGAATTTCATTTTAGGCATCTAATTGTGGGTGTTCTCAGTAGGTTTTTTAACTGTAGATATTTTGAGTGTTTGCAAACCAGTAATCATGGGCATTATGGAATTGGCATCTCTTCTTATCTCTTTTAGAAATTTTCCTTTTATAAACTATCCAGGGGACATGGGCACTTTTGCAAGTAAAATGTCTTCACTTTTTTCCATATGAATGTTTCGTGGAGGCAATTGGATGGAGCCTTATAAAACTTGGACTCCTGTGGCAGCAGGGACGTTTCCGCACAGATTTGAGGTCTCATCATATTTACCCTGGATAGCATCTTCACAGCTCCTCCTAGGATAGTATTATGTTCTTACTGGTCAAAGTGTTGGATTCTCTGTCAATGTCATGATGCTCCTGTTGCTTGAACAACATCTGTGGTTAACATGTACTCAATTTCAGCTGGTTGATCTTTGATTCAGTCGGGCACTAAAATTGACTATTCCCAGCACTGGCCAGTTTATTCAGCAAAGCTCCACTACACTGCCTTTTGTGTTGACTTCTCCCTAGCATTAATCTATGATCTCTGATGTAGTCAGGAAAGTCTATAACATTGAGCTTTATGATAAGCCGCCGCAAAGCTCCATTCCACTGCCTTCCACTAAACATTAATTAATCTGTTGAGAAGTTCAATTGCTAGTATTATTGCCGTATAGAGTCGCTGCCTATATTTAATTCGATATGATTCTTGGGTACTAAGTTGAAAATTTAATTTTTTAACATAATTATTCTTAGTTATGATTTGCCTCTCATACTGTATTCAGAAAGGGATGAAGGAGTTCAATCATCTTTTCATATGTAATGTCAAGGTTAGATGATTCTGCTTGTGAGTAAAACTAAGTTGCACTATTGATATGCTGTCCAGCTCTAGCTCTTTCTTTGCCATAGAAATCAGGAAGGGACGATCCTTGTGCTCCCACTATGAGAAGGATATCCTCATGTAGAGCTATTTCTTTTCGCTAGATTAATGCAATTACTTTTTTCACCTTGCAGTTTCTTCTGAGTTAATTGAGAGGAATGTTGCTGTAAGCATTTTGTGTATGGTTTAATTTCCCTTTCACTTGTCCTTTATATTGGTAGTTTCTGATTGTGGATTCGTAGGTGTGGCTGGCTTATTGTTGTAAGCATGAGTACGTTAGCAAATTTGGCCACATGGACATTGGGTATTTTCCCATTACCAAGTCTTTTTCTGATTTACATGCTTCATTTTGCCTGTTGAATCTTTTGGTATGTTTTTCAGTTAAGATCAACAGATTATACCAATTTTTAACAATAGGAAACCTCTTTTTTCTTAATAACTTTGCTTGCATTTCTTTACAATTTTTTGTTAAAATTTGGTGTATTGTTTGTTCAGGCATTTTCATTATCCAACAGTCGTTATTCTTCTACCTTAGTTCTCGTAGGTATGGATTCCCCTTAAAAGCATTGTGTTTCTATTAGGAAAAGTAGTATCTATGGAAGTATGGTGGTATTACTGGGTATTCTTCTCTTGGAATTGGATATCTTCTCCTTCTACTGATGTCTGCAAAAAAGGCTTTCAATGAGAATTAGTCTCTCTTGGTGGGTGCATGCTCTCTGTGTAAGGTTATTGAGGCTACTGCCATCGCTGCCTGCTGTCCAATAACTTTAAGCTCCAATGAAGATTGGATTTGTTGCCTTTTCTTTCATGCAGAAGCCATCTTTGGTGTCTCCGAACAAGAGAATAGGTTATCAATATTGTAGAAAAGAATCTATATTTTCTTATTGTCATCAAGTAATTACAAGGTAAGAAATAGAGGACCTAAATTAGGTAAGAAAATCACGTGATACACAGAAATAGAAGACCTAAATTAGGTAAGAAAATCAAATAATAGAGGACCTAATCCTTATCAATAGCTAATTTACAGCTAACAAAATCAAATCACATAATAAAATCAAATCAAATAGTATCACGTGATATCCCAAATAATTTGGGAGAGATTATAGGAAATTTTGCAACGCTCCCCCTCAAGTTTGGTGAGTGTATCTTCTATGCCTAACTTGCTAGTAATCTCCTAAATTCTCGACGTTAGTAGGCCTTTGGTTAGTACATCTGCTAGCTAATATTTGCTAGGAGTGTAGGGAATTCTGATCAAACTAGATTCAAGCTTCTCCTTTATAAAATGCTTGTATATATCAATATGCTCAGTTTGATAATGCCAAACCGAATTGTGAGCAATGTTGATTGTTGCCTATCTCATTCGCTATTGCCCTGAATTTAGCTTCAGCACTAGATTTAGTAACCGCATTTTGTTTTTTACTCCTCCAAGTGACAAGATTTCCCCCTAGAAAAGTGCAATAGTTTGATGTTGACCTTCTATCTGTTGGTGACCCAGCATAATCTACATTAGTATAGGCTTCAAGATTCAGTTTGTCACCCTTTTTAAACAAAATACCTTTTCCAGGAGTAGCTTTGAGGTAGTGAAGAATCCAATAGACACAGCTTGCATGTTCTTCTTTATGATGATGTATGAACTGACTTACAACTCCCACAACATAAGCTATGTTTGGCCTAATCTGAGATAGATAAATAAGCCTTCTTACTAGTCATTGATATATCTCTTTATCAACTATGCCACTCTCTCCATGTCCATCCATTTTATGGTTTGCATCAACAATGGGATTCTTGGCTAGAGAAAGGTTCTGTGACATGGACGCCCAGCCCAACTCGGTCGGTCGCACCACCTTGCTGTCATGCTCTTGTTTCCTTTAGAAGATCAAGTACATATTTCCTTTAGGATATAAAAATACCTTTTTTTAGAGTAGGCTATCTCTATACCAAGGAAGTATCTCAACTTTCCAAGGTCTTTAATTTCGAACTGTTGACCAAGATTGCTCTTAAGAGACTTTTGTTCAACTTCATCATGAGTCTTCCTAGGTGGACTAAGAGGGCTAGGACTAGACAAAGATGGTAAAGGAGACGAAGTTGGATTGGACGAAATAGGATTGGGCGACACACTAGTGGAGACAATGGTTCAAACCCACTATCTTCATTAGGAGTCTTCCCCTGAAGATAGGGGTAGGAAGGAAAAAATGACTGGTTTTCATTAAAAGTGACATTCATAGAGATAAAAACTTAACGTGTTAAAGGATTATAGCATTTATAACATTTTCGAGTATTAGAGTATCCAATAACGACACACTTTAGAGAATATGGGTCAACTTTGTTTTGGTTGTGATAATGAATATGCACAAATGCAACACAGCCAAATACCTGAGGGGAAAGGTGATTTTTATGGGAAACATCAGGATAAATGGTAAACAAGACCTGCAAGGGACTTTTATTTCCTAAGGTTTTGGAAGAAACCCAATTAATAAGATAAGCTGAAGTTAAAACAATTTCCCCCAAAAAATGCTTTGGAATAGACATTTGAAAGAGGAGAGCCCGAGTAACATTTAAGAGGTGCCTATTTTTCATTTCGGCTACTCCATTTTGTTGAGGGGTAATAACATAGGAAGACTCATGAATAATTCTCTGAGTTCGGAAAAAAAAAATGATCAAGATACTGATTGAAATATTCCTTCCCATTATTAGACTTAAGTCTCTTAATTACCACTCCAAATTGATTGACTATCATTTTGTAAAAGTTTTGAAAGATGGATTGAACATCAGATTTGTCTTTCATAAGATATAGCCATGTAGTACGAGTATAATCATCGATAAAAGAGACAAACCATCTAGCTCCTGTAAAGTTAGCAATTTTAGACGGACCCCACACATCGATATGGATAAGAGAGAATAGTGTTGAAACTCTAGTATCATTATTTAAATGAAATGAAACACGATGATGTTTTGTAAGTTCATAAACTTCACAATGAAGATTTTCAATAGCAACATCTTTAAAAATGGAAGTAAACATAGTACTAAGAAGAAAATGGATGTGCTAATTGAAAATGATGAAGCCAAATTTGAAATAAGTAGATAAGATTACAAGAGTTGTAAGAGGTATTATATCCCACAAGAGACCAACCAGTTCTGCTCGAATCTTCAAGGTAGTGGAGCCCATTCCGTTCCTTAACAAATCCAATCATCCTCCCTGTTTTCAAGTCCTGCAAAAAACAACGATCAATAGAGAAAAACACCTTACAATTCAGATTTTTGGTAAGTTAATGAATGGAAAGGAGATTGGTGGACAACTTAGGAACATGAAGGACATTGTCAAGTTAAAGTGAGGGATTTAGAATTATGGTTCCTTAGCCAGTTATAGTAATAGGAAATCTAACTGTTATGGTAATACTCCTATATCTTGGTGATGGTTTATAAGTTTCGTATAGTTGGTTGCACTTGAATCAAGAATCCATGAATTAGGGTAATGAGAAACTGTTGAGTTTTCGGAAATTAGGCACGCATCTGATTGAATTAATAAACACATATTACAAAACTTAGATAGGAAGTCAAGGAGAGTCCTGATTTTACCAACTTCTTCTCTGTTAATTATCTTTTAGCTCTACTGAGCACCCGCATTCTTCTATGAAGCTTGAAGTAATTTCTCTTGTATGGCATGGCTTTTTGCATAAACTGCACCGTAAACCTTCATTATTCATTGTCTTAATCAAATCCGTTCTCTTATTTTTGTAAGGATTTGTTTTCTCCTTAATTGCTTTCATGGCCGATCTTTCAAGGTGTTGGTCTTCAAGCATTATAGTCCGTCAGCTTTCTTCTTCTCCTATAGTAGAAAAAACTTCATTCAAGGATGACAGTTGCTTCTTTCCAATAATCTCAACTTGAATCTAATCAAAATTTGCATTCAGACTTGCTAAAAACTCAAAAATCCTCTCTCTCCATATAGTTTTGAAGAGTATTAGTATCTTAAGAACACATCATTTGTATATTTAGATTGTGATCTATTTCAAGCTAGAGACCTTTCATGAGATTGTAATTGTACAAGGCTTAACTCTAAGCCTATAAATACTTCTTTTACTCACAATAACACAAAATTCTCTCTTTTACCAATAACAAAGACATTTGGAAAAGAATAAATGTGGGAAATTGTTTATAGGCCAAGGGGAAAATCTAGTTGGTTGCAAGTGGGTATTCATTGCAAAGTACAAGATAGATGGCTCTCTAGAGAGGTATAAAGCAAGATTGGTTGCAAAGAGTTACACTCAGATATATAAAAGTGGATTATTAAAAGACATTTCAACCGATGGCTAAAATGAACACTGTAAGAATTTTATTGTCTTTAGCTACTCATTTTGATTGAAAACTTCAACACTATGATGTAAAGAGTAAGTTTTTATATGGAGATTTGGAAGAGGAAATCTACATGAGCATCCCACCTGGTTTTGAAGGAAAAGAAATAATAGAATAGGTTTGTAGACTTAAGAAAACACTAAACAAGTTCAAGCAGTCACCTAGAGCTTGGTTTGGACAGTTTGCTAGACTCATGAAGGCATCTAGGTGTAAACAAGCAAAGGAGATCATACAATGTTCATAAAATACTTGGACGAAGGGGGAGTTACAACACTGTTAGTGTATGTTGATGACATAGTAGTCATAAGCAATGATGACAGGGAGAAATGGTGCTTGATTAAGGTGTTTGAAATAAAGGAGTTATGAAAACTACGGTATTTTATGGGAATTGAGTTTTCATACTCAAGGCACAAGGTCTTTATTTCACAATGAAAGTATGTGACAGATCTTTTGCAAGAAACCAGGAAGATTGGTTGCAAACAAGTAAGTAGTTACTCTGATTAAGCTGCACCAAAGGCTAGCCGAAGCAAAATTGGAGGTAGCAATGGATCAAGAAATATATTAGCTATTGGTGGGAAAGTTAATCTATCTCACTCACACCCCACCAGATTTCTCCTATGCAGTAAGCTTGATTAGTCAATTCATGCATAATCCAAATGAGTCACATCTACAAGTTATTCATCGAGTCTCACACTACTTGAAAAAGAGTCCAAGAAAGGGAATACTTTTCAAGAAGAGTCTAGGTCTCAAGCTTGAGGCTTGTATAGATGTGGATTATGCCAGATCTATGATTGATAGGAGGTCTACAACTAGTTATTGTACCTTCCTTGGAGGTAACTTGGAGAAGTAAAAAATAAAATGTGGTGGCAAGATCAAATGTAGAATTTGAGTTTAGAGCAACGACTCAAGAAATATGTGAGTTATTATGGCTCAACATCATTCTTGATGATTTGAAGGTCAAGTGGCAAAGTCCTATGAAGTTATATTGTGACAATAAGTCTACAATTAAAATTGCTCATAATCCTATTTAGCATGATAGGACGAAACATATTGAAATTGATAAGCACTTCATCAAGGAAAAACTTGAAGAATGACTGATTTGTTTGTCTTATGTCCCTTCAGGACAACAAGTGGTCAATGTCTTGAGCAAAGGGTTCAATGGCGAAAGTTTTCACAAGCTAATTACCAAGCTGGGAATGAAAGATATCTATTCACCAACTTGAGAGCGAGTCTTAAGTTGTAAATAGTCACATTGTATGACTGTAAATACATAGGATTTTCTTATTTAGGAATTTTTTATTTTAGTTTGATTTTAATTACATCCCAAAAATCATAGGATTGTAGCTGTTAAACCACAAATCGTGGGAATGTAACTTTTCTCCTATTTAGGCTTTGCTTCCTTTTTGTTTGCTTGGATTGCTATGTGTATTAGCCTATAAATATAACACTATAAAGTAATAGAATATATGAATGAGAATAAGAATTTCTCTTTATCTTACATTCCATGCTTAGCAATGGGGTGGCCATTGAATTTGCTAGAGTGTAGCTATGGCGGATAAGTTGGCTTAGAGATAGTGCAATTCTATCTTGATGGATAGAGGATTAGCTAATCCCTCAAGCAGGGAGGGATGTCCTGAGATTCTAGAATATGTTTTGCCAAGGGAGCAAGTGAATCAAGATAGCTACCATATTGTAATTCTTGATTCGTAATAATGATAATGTGCTAATGTGCTCCTTTTCATCCGTGGATGTAGGTTAAGTCTGCTGAACCATGTAAAATTTCGAGTGCATATTTTGACAATTTTTTTTTTTTTTGGTCCATGGTTTAGGTTAAAAAGAAATGACAAAATAGAAAAAGTAACTAAGAATCATGTTGTGTGGTTTTCTTAACCTCAAACTAAAGATTTGGATGGTTTCTCTATTTTTTTTTTTTTGGTGAAAGATAATAAATATATTGAGGAGAGGCCAATTGTACATAAGATCACGGCTTCAAAACTTGCACTCCAAATGAAAAGATCAAAAGGAGTGGAAGGATGCCGTGATGTAAAACCCACGGACACACGGCACACACCCTACAATGCAATGCCAAAGACAAAACGACATAGACAATCGACATTCAAAACAAAAAACGACAGCCAGGGAGGAGGGAGGAGAGTAGCCCACGGCTCCAAAGCAAAGAGGCTTTGACAAGGCTACGGGTCCCTAGAGAAAATGATCAGATCATTATCCAAACTTCATTGCAACCTTTTGTTCCTAGTTCCTGAAGGTGATAGCCTTGTCTCAGACCACTTTCAAAAGATGGTTCTTCATGGTCGGGACCGTAAGAGGTTGATCTTTGAAGATGATGCTATTCCTATTTTTCCAAATGATATGACAGGCGCTGAAGGAAAAACAGCCAATGCATTTATAAAAGTCTTTACCCATCAAAAAGGTAGCGGCCCAATGTATATTCTCTCTCCAAGACTTATTGCGCCAAGGCAAATCACATCTAGCAGCCAAAAGAAAGCAACACTAGCCATGACATCGCAGCCAAAAAATAGATAATCAATCGAGTCAAGCATACCCTTGCAAAAAGCGCAAGCCTTGCTAGCTATTCTTCCATGAGAAAGTAGGAGAGCTTAGGTGGGAAGCCTACGATTGGCAATGAGCCAAAGGTTAAGTTGATACCAAGGCAATATGGCATTGTTCCAGATAAAGGCATGCCAATAGACTTGAGCCCTCTTCCGTTTGACAGAATCCCATGCCGAAGCCACCGTGAAATGGCCCGATGGGCTATCCCTCCAGCAACAGCAATCCGAGTTCTGAGAGAGGGTTAAGAGTGGAAAACCCCACGACTCAATCACAGCCTTAAGAGCTTGCCCATCGTCTGAGAAGAGATTAGCCACAAAAGCCTATCTAGAGAGCTCTGAACTGTAGATAAGTTAGTCCGGAAAAATCGAGTTCAAAAGCCCCATAGGGTGGCAATTATCAAAACATAAAGAGTTTGAGAGACCAACGCCAATTTCTTAGAAGAAGGCCTTCCGGAAATCGTTCCTGAGGTTCAACAGACTCTTCCAAGCCCAAGAACAATAGGTTAGCTTCCTCACTACCCACAAGTTCTTGTTTTTAAGAAGGTGGAATGAATCCATCTGCATCAAAGCACCTCCTTGTTTGAAAACAGGAGTCAGATATGCTTCAGCATCGCAGCCATATTGCAGTCTCGGAGTGTCCTGATACCAAACCCTCCCTCCTCTTTTGGAAGGCAAACATCATTGCAAGCTACATTGGCACCACCTCTACCCAACTCCAGACCTTTTTCCACAGGAATTGTCTAAAGATTTTCTCAACCTGATCCAACACAGCTATAGGTAGAACAAAAACACTCGCCTAGTAGGCTTGTATGGCATAAAGAACTAACCTGATGAGCTAAAGTCGTCCAGCAAGAGAGAGAAAGCGGTGAGTCCAAGACTGGACCCTCGCTGTAATACGGTTGACAAGGGCACAACAATCTCCTTCACTAAGCCTCGAAGTAATAATTGGAACCCCATATAACGAATTGGCAAGTTGCCTTCATGGAATCCAAATTCGGAGATAATCTGATTCCTTAAAGAAGGCGCGCCTCCCGCCAAGAATATTTTACTTTTGCTTGGATTTGGATATAAGCCACTCCAAGAGGAAAAGATTTGAAGACCTTCTTTGAGGAGAACTATTGTAGGTAAATCAGCCTCACAAAACAAAAGACATCATCTGCAAAAAATAGATGGGAAAGACTCGTGGCCTTACATCTCCAGAAAAATTTAAACTTCGATCTCGAAGAGTACCTAACCAAAATTCCTAAATGCACCTCCATAATCAAAATGAAAAGATAAGGAGAGATGGGATCACCTTAGCAAAGGCCACGGCCACTCGTGAAGAACAAATGAAGCTCCCCATTCAAAGTAATTGAGAACTTGGGAGTGCGCACGTAGGTCATAATAAGATGAGTCACCATCTCAAGAAAGCCAAAAGCCAAAAGAACTCCTTCCAAGAAGTCCTAATCAATTTTATCATAGACTTTCCTGAAGTCCACATTTATTGCACATTTAGGCAAGTAAGACTCCATATGAAAGCTAGAAAAGAATTCTTGAGCCATCAAGATGTTATCCCTTATCCGTCTACCCTTCACAAAGGCGCTCTGAAAGGGGCTTATCATGCTCTTCAAATCTGATGCCACCCGATTAGCTAACACCTTGGTAATGCACTTGTAAATAGTGTTACAGCAGGCGATAAGCCTATAATTATCAACGGAAGTGGCGTTAGGCACTTTAAGAACCAAAACCAAGATGATGTTGTTGATCTCTCTTAGGAGTTTGCTAGAGGTGAAAAAGTCCATGACTACCTTCGTTACGAGAGGTCAAACTGTCCCCCAATTTTCCTTAAATAGCTCGGCCGTGAATTAGTTCGGTCCAAGGGCCCTTCCTCTAGGCAAGGAGAATAAGGTGTCCTGTACCTCCAATTCAGTGACCAGCCTAGCTAGAAAAGCGATATGGTCACCCGAAAGAAGGTGCTGGATGACCTCCTTCAACTCCCCGATCAAAGGCCTGGCCAGCTCAATACACGGCACCAGAAGGTCTTGATAATACTCAACAAAACGTTGCTGTACCAGTTGCGGCTCAATAATATGGTTCCTCGAGGAATCGAGGATAGAAAGAATTTTGTTCCTCAATTATCTCTTATTGACATATTGATGGAAGAATTCAGTATTGCGGTCTCCCTCCCTGAGCCACATGACCCTCGACTTCTGTCTGAAGAATGACTCCTCCAAGGATCACAAGTCAGCAAAGGTACACAATTGATAATTTTCTACCTCAGTAAGATCAACAAAAAAGGGATCGTACTGCAATCCTACCTGTGTGATCTCTAAAGCTTTCCTCACTTCTAGCATCTTAGCGGAGATTTTAGAGAATGACTCTTTATTCAACTGCTTGAGCCGGTATTTAAGAGCCTCGAGCCTAGCCACAAGCCTATACATAGGAACTCCCACACCCGGATCTTCCCAGATTTGATTGATAATTAAATTAAACTCCAGGTGCTTCATCAAAAAGTCAAAGAACTTGAAAGGCTTCCTCCGAGGAATCGGGCTAAGCACCTTGACCACCATAGGCACGTGATTCGAGATACCCGACGCTAGGAAGGAAGATTCCGAGTAGGAAAAGTCAAGGCTCCACTTAGGATTCACCAATACCCTGTCAATCTTTCTAGCCTTTCTAGTAGCCCTCGAGGAAGTAGTTCAAGTGTATCTAAAGCCTACAAATCTCAAGTCTTCCAGTTTGGCCCACTCCAAGCACTGACCGAATTCATCAAAACAAGGGATCAAAGCATTAGAGCTGTGATAGTCTGATTTTCTACTTCTGTTTTCATTTGAGTAAATCGGGCTTTTCATCGACGTGCCTATAGTACTATTCTCTGTGCCGATCACTCAGAAGATAACTAGACTAGTTGGGGGAGTCATTAAGGGATTTTAATGCAACAGGCTTGAGAATTTGACTAGGAATCGACTGCTCGACCATGTTTGTGACAGTCTGATTTTCTACTTATGTTTTCAATTAAATGAATCGGGCTTTTCTTCGACGTGTCTATAGTGCTATTCTCTGAGCCAATCACTCATGAGATGACTAGACTAGTTGGGGAAGTTATTAAGGGATTTTAATGCAATAGCCTTGAAAATTCGACCAAGAATCGACTGCTCCACCATGTTAGTCTACAAGGGTCATTGCAGCACAGTGGAAAATCTATCAGAGACCGGAGATAGGTCGATTCGATTGGAATACGGAAAATAGGCATGGTGATTCCACCTAATTACAAAATTCTCATCGATCGGCACTAAATCGATTTTTCTGTCATTTTGGTACCCTGTGTCCGTAATTGAAACCTCAAGATTTTCACGACAATCGAGAGTCGCAATGAGTCGAAGATGTACATTGTGGCTCGAAAATAATCAATCACGGGTCATTTGCACCGAAAATTTCCAAAAACTACTCGATAGTTGAAGTTGCGCTAAAATCATATTTGACTAAAAGTAACCGAGGAAATTATGCCGAATTCAGAAATTGAGAACCCTAATGTGTCACAATTAATCCTAGGAATGTTGTTGCATCTTTTCAAGATTTATTGACGACGGGAATGGTGAGTGAAAATGCAAATGTAGCAAATTAAAGGAATAAGAAAAAGACCATATTTTAAATGGATTGTTAATCCTCAATGTGGAACCAATGGAAATAAGAATTATAAGAGTGAATTGAGGGCTTATCTTGGTTAGTAAGGTTATTAAATGGCCAAGTGAAAGAAAGGAAAAAATGAAGGGTAAAGGCAATGAAATTCGGATGCCTTCATGTAAGGAGGAATTTACTTACATTTGAATGTCATTTGAAGGGTAAAGAGTAATTCCAAGAGGGGTAGGCCCTTGAGAGTAATGGGGACTTAGTTTCCATGGAAAAAGGGGGGAGGGGAAAGTCATTGGAAATGGCTGCAAATTCGGCGCTATGTAAACCAAGGGGAATTTCAGCACCATTTGAGTCTCATTTGAAAGGGATAAGCTTGTTTAGATGTGGTAGGGCACTTAACAATGAAAGGAATGAGTTTTTCCATGGATAAAGTACCAAGGCCCTTGTGGAAAAACAAAAAGGTTGTGGAAATATGGAAGGAGGGACCCCCCATGGTCCTTTTTCCTCCCTCTCCTCTCCCCCTCCGTGCGATCCCTTCTCCTCCTTGGCGCCATGCGTCTACCCTTTTCTTTCTCTCTCTCCTCTTTTCTCTTTCTTTCCCTTTCCTTTCCTTTCCTCAGCTACAAAACCTTTTGTCTTCTTCTTCTTTAAGCTAGTTTATTCGGCCCTTCCTGCTCCCTCTTAGACGACAAACCAACAACCAAGAAAACAAAAGAAAGCTCTGTTTTGACATTACAAATTTTCTAGACCCACAGAAGCTTCGACCCAACTACCTTTATGTTTCGCTTCTCTTTGCTGTGGCCTTTATTTGCCAAGCAACCATCTCCACCAGCAAGCCCACGGCCCTCTAAAGTCAACACCGCCATTTCCTTTGTTCGTCGAAAACTCTTCAGCTCAGTTCACAGCTGTTGTTGCAACACCTTAGCTCATCCCTCCACTGTTTTAGCTCATCCTCACCACTGAAGAAGCCAAACCCTTCGCCTGTGTTGCCATCCAACTACCGAAGCCACTCCGGCGTCCCCGGAGGTCACGGCTTAGCTGCTGCCGCTTAATCAGCACCGGTAGCTTTGGATTTCTAGTTAGGTGAATTGTTTTTCTAAGGCTTGATTAGGGGTTATGTACCTCCGTTTAGGAATTTAAATAAGCTAAGGAAGGTTTAAATGGGATTAAATATAACTTAGTGTTAGTTTACAAAGGTTAGATCAACCATAGAAAAGCTTAGTATTCGTTTAAATAACAAGCTCAAAACCTTAGAAGATAGTTTAGCCAAAGACAGAAACTGTTCTCCAGAACTGATTTTTAGACGCTTACGGTTTGCTATTTTCGTAGATTAAGATGTGTTACGATTTTGAAGTGATTTCCTTCCGAAAAAAATATATTTTTCTCAGGATTTTTGGGAAGTTAAAAGAAGATTTGGACTCCATTATCTTTAAACAGAAAGTCAGACTATATAGGAAATCCTGACCTATTGGGATTCTAGGGGTCTTTATTGATCCTTAGGGTTCGAAGTTCCAAATGATTTCTTCACAAAAGTTGTTTTTTTATATCTTTAGTTTAACATACTCGAACTTTAGATCAAATGGACCTATTTTGGACCTCGAACTAAGTTGATTTCATAAAACATACCATCTGGAAACGGACCCGGTTTTGGTGCTGGATTGAGTGAATTACTAGGCTGAATCGAGAGGGATCTGGGTCTTGGCGTCTCCATGAAAAACGTTTGTTTACGTGTCCTTTGTCACATGTTCAAGTTTGAGAATTTTTCGAACTTGATTGAGTTGATTGCTGGTGTTAAACTCGGAAGTGCGCAAATGGACAGTTTTTGCCAATTAGAGCAGATAGTAATGTGTGATTATTTTTAATGACATGCTTGTTAGAAACTTGCTTATTTAGTGATATGGCTTAGGTGCACAATTAATTGTTGAATTGTTAAATTGGATATATGCATATGCTAAATGAGAATCCGTCACGAGCCTTTGAGGCCGAATGATGCTCCTTCAAGAATGCCCCAAGTCAACAAATGACAATCGCAGTGGATGCTGGACCGATGGTCCTAATCAGAATGCCGTCTAGATGTAGATGTTGTCGTGCTCAATGGTGTGAAGCGATGCCCGGCCATGTCGGATGATAGTTATCTGTTGGGTTGACCATATTTAGTAAATTGAAATTTGTCGAGACGCATGAATGATCAAACTTAAGGGACCTAATTGGAAGACAAAATTGTGTGGTGCGGTATGGGACATATCATAACAATTTAGTATGGTAATTGGGGGTCGCCGTACTATTGTGTTGATATGTACATTCTTGCATATATATATATATGGTTAATATGATATATGATTTTGACACTGTTATGTATTATTTGATTGATACTAATGTGCAGGGAAATGCTAAGGTTAAAAGAGTTGTGAGAAACGTAACTAGGTTGCATGTAGAGTGTACTCTTCTCCTAATCGAGATTTAGGTAATAAACTCGCTGAGATGTGATCTCACCCCATTGTAGGATAAATTTTTCAGGTCCCTAGATTGAGGCTTTTAAAGAGAAGTATAGGAGTTGGCAGGAAGTGAAAGCTAGGTTTGTGTTCGGTTGCTGTAAGAAGTCGATAGATCTTCCATCTAGTTTGGATAATGGGTGACAGTTTACCCTTTTGTTATCGAAAAATCTGACGGGATCGCCAGAGACCCTATTCCCATGGACGAGGAGCTCATAACGTAGATAGCCTAAAAGCTCTTCTTTTTTAAACAGATCCATGTCATGTTAGACTTTTATGTATATAAATACTCTTGTAAAAATATGTGTGTTTAGTGTAAATATAATCTTATGTTTGCTATCCCGTTTCTATGTTGTTTTTTTTTTTTTGGTAAAATCCCGTCTCTATGTTGTTTGGAGGTTGTTCTTATTACGTTTCTGCTTGCGAAATAAAATGAATGGGTTGGCAACCAATCTCAGGAGGTTGCAAAATTTTATTATTTGACCACTGAGCGATATGCATGCGCTCGAGGTTTAGGTCGTGATAGTGTTAGTCTGTAAGGGTCATTGCGACACAATCGAAAATCTATCAGAAACCGAAAATAGGTCGATTCGACTTAAATATGTAATTAGGCAAGAGGTGATTCCACCTAATTGCAAAATTCCCGTCGATCGGCACTAGACCGATTTTTCTGTTGTTTTGGTACACTATGCCCGTAAGTGAAATCTCGAGATTTTCACGACAATCGAGAGTCGCCAATGAGTCAAAGATGTACATTGTGATTCGAAAATAATCGACCACGGGTCAATTGCACCAAAAATTCCAAAAATTACCCGATAGTTTAGGTCACGCTAAAATCACGTCTGACTGAACTGTGAAATTTAATCCGATTTTAAAAATTAAGAATTTTATTGTATCACAATTAATTCTAGGAACGTCGATGCATTCTCTCAAAACCTTTTGATGAATGTGAAATTTTGATGGAAAATTCAAATTACAGTAAGCAAAGTAAAATTGGGGGAAAAATAAAGGCCGTAATATAAGGGGATTTTGGTCGTTAATGAGGAACCTTAGGAGATGGGAATTATGAGGATTTAAATAAGACTTTATCCTTGTTAACTAAGGTTAAGAATTGGTAAAATGAAAAAGAGAAAAGCTAATAGAAAGGAGGCCAAATTCGGATGTAGACATACCACAAGGAAGTCCACCACCATTTGAGTTTCATTTGAGGAGGATAAGATTGCTTTAAAGTGGTGGGCCACATGAAAGTGAAAGGAGCTTAACTTTCAGGGAAGAAGGACCCAAGGCTTGTGGAAATTGGGGAGGGGGACCCTCCATGGTACTTTTTCTCCTTCTCTCTCTCCCCATCCACGTGTATCCCTCCCCCTTTGTGCCGTGCGACTACCCCTCTTTCTCTCCCTTCCTCTTTCTTTCCTTTTCATTTCCTTTTCTCAACCGTAAAGTCCCTTGTCTTCTTCTCATTTAAGCTATTCTGTTTAGCCTCCCCTATTTCTCCTTAGAAAACAACCCAGCAGCCAAAAACAGAGGAAAGCTCTATTTTAGCGCTGCAGATTTTTCTGGACCAGTAGAAACCCTGGCCAAGCTATCCTCATGTTCCATTTCTCATTTGTGTAGCCATTAATCACCTCTCAACCGTCCTCACCAGCGGCCCGGTAGTCCACAAAAACCAACGAGATTTTTGCATCTCTTCGCCGGAAGCTCAATGTCGCTGCATACGGCTGCTGCAACGTTTCCACCACCTATCCCTCCGCGATCTCGACTCACCGCCCTCACTGGAAGCAGCCATCCCTTCGTTGTTCCTACTGTCCAGTCACCGGAACCCTTGCTGCACCGGTGCAACCCACCAATCGACTAAACAGCTCTAAGGTGCCATTGCCTCGCCTCCAAGAAGCTCACCTCATCACTACTTGGCCTCGTCTAGCCGAGAAGCCTACTTCTAAGAGTAGTAGGCCGAGAGCTTTGCTGGCCTAAGCAGGGCCATCCGGAGGTGTTCCAGCGCCTCCTTGGACCGAGACCTCGCCGTCATCGCTCCGCCATCACCGGGGGTCTTTAGCTTTTAGTTTAGGTGAGTCAATTTCCTAATTTCTTATTAGGAATTGATTACATTTCCTTATGAGTAGGATTAAGTTAAATAAGATTAGAAACTAGTTTAGTTAAGATAATGACTAGTTAGATAGTTAGTTGAGATGAGACTAGATAGTTAGACAATATAGTTAGGTTGGTTAGACTATTTAGTTAGAGACTTAAATATATAGTTAGGTTAGTTAGACCATTTAGTTAGAAACTTAAATATTTAGTTAAATGCATAGACTAAAAGGTTATTGTAAGGCATTAGTTTAGTCGAACAATTTGATAATTGGTTCTAGTTGCAATCAAATTGAATTGATAGTGAAAAATTATAAATAGTAATTAATTAAATAATTAAATTTAATGATTTAATTATAAATTAGGTAATTATTTAATATTTTCCGAAAATTATACTGGGATAACTAGTGACCAAAATTTTGTGTTGATTTCAGTAGTATGCTCAATTTATACAATTGATTACTAAATTGTGAAATTGAATGACGGATGTTGAAATTGGGTATTTGTCTCAATCAATGAAAATTCGGTATTTAAGTTTGAAAATACCAGAGGCAAAACTTTTGTTACCAAAAGCGGGTTTTGACTACTATATAAATAGTGGGGCTTTAAAAGAGGAATTATCAAATTTTCTGGATCATACTGATTGTGTATATGCCCACAATTATTTTACAATATATTTCTAATATGAAGAAAATAAGCCATGATCACCATTTTAATTGAGGTGTTTGAGTGTAATGTACAATGTCCTAGGCTGAAATTGGATGAATGCATGAATGATATGAGATGTTGTCACAAGCCTTTGGGCCGGACGATACTCCTTCGAGAATGCCCCAAGTCAACAGATGCTAATCGCAGTGGAGGCTCGACCGATGCTCCTCCGAGGAATGTCGTCTAGATGTAAACGTTGATATGCTTGATGGTGCGAGACGAAACCCGGTTAAGCCGGAAGATTGCTAACTATTGAGTCGGCCATGACCGATGGGTTATAATCAATTGGAACGCATGAATGATTGAGATTGAGGGGCCTGATTAGGAGATGGAATTGTATGGTGCGGTATGGAACATACCATAACGATTTAGTCTGGTAATCGGGGCCCGTGAATCAGTGACGATATATATTTATATGTGTATACATGTCGAGATGTTCCACCGATGCATGATTTCAATATAATTATATACAAATTTGAATGGTACTAACATGCAGGACAGACACGGGTGTTACATGAGTTTTGGGGAGATATGGTTAGACTACATGCGAGTGTACTTTTCTCCTAATTGGAATTAAGGGAATGGACTCACTGAGATGTCGTCTTACTGGTTATTATATAACAATTTTTAGGTCCCTAAATAGAGGATTGTCAAGCGAGGTGCAGGGGTTCTCAAGAAGTGAAGCTTAGGTTTTTCTTTTGGTCTCTGTCAAATGTCAATGGGTCTTCCGTCTAGTTTGGACAGTGGGTGACAGTTCATCCTTTTGTTATCAAGAAGTCTGACAGGATTATAAAGGACTCCAGTCCCATGGACGAGGAGCTCAAAGCATAGATACCCTAGAAACTCTTGTTTTTTTAAATAGATCCATGTAGTGTTGGACTTCTCTGTATATAGGTGTTGATGTATTATAAGTGTGTTTCATGAAAATATCGTCCTACGTTTCTATCCCACTTTTGCGTTGTTTGGAGATTATTATTATGTTTCCATGTGTGCCATAAATTGAATGGGTTGGCGACAATTCCTGGGGCATCGCAAATTGTATTGACCACCGAGGGATGTGCATGCGCTCGAGGTTCGGGTCATGACAAGAGCCACCAACACGGTCATAAGGGTCTTTAATAGCATTGAAGTCCCCCAAAACTAGCCAGGCTGAGTTCTGCAAATCAATGCTCCTAAGGATCAAGTCCTCCCACAAAGGTCTCCGAAGCGAAAATGAGTGATCATTATAGACAAAAGACATAGTAGACCACCCTAGAATCCAACCACATGAGGTTGCCATGAACCGCCTGCTTAGTAATTGCAAAAGCTTCAAACTTAACCTGTGAGGGATCCCGACCAACCTAGATCCTGCCCCTAGGAGAGAACTCATAGTTTGCAAGCCAGCACCACTCTCTGATCAATCCCCCAAAATTGGAATTGAAGAGATTCTGTGGCACCTTCCTTTCCAATAAACCAACATAGAACAAGTGGTTTGATGAGACAAGGTTTCAGACCTCAGCTTGCTTGATAGGGGGCAACAAGGCCCCTAATATTCCAACAACATATATATATTATATTTACAAAAGGGGAGGGGAATCAAAAGTTACCTCCTCGTTGGAAGTTTGTGCTGGCTGAGAGGTGGGGCAGCTCTAGCCGAAGGAGAAGGAGGGTCTGGACAAAGAGCCAATAGCTTGTCCTAGATGGTCTCGACGTTCCTTCTAGCAAGTGGAACCTTCGGCAACGGGCATAAAGACAGGAGGTCATCATCCGAGCTGTCTAGCCGATCAGCGGAAGCATCCAAATCATGGCGTGGGCTGAGCGGGTCAACCGTCGAGGCTTCAACAGGGCTGATGGGGTCCTCCTCTCCATTGGGAATAGGGGCATCCGTCTTAATAAGGATCTATAGGCATGTAAGGGCCCTACGAGTTGACGTTGAGGGTAGAGACTTCGTAGCTGCAGCAACACTTTGCTTGGTCGACTATTCCTCATCACTTGAGCTAACCAAAAGGGTTGGAGCAGGTTCCCTAGGAGAAGGGGACTTCTTTTTCTTTCACCTAACCTGTTGCCATTCCAACTCATGCTCCCGAGAGCCCTCCACCCTCGCTAGAATAGGATCGAGGCGATGGCTCGCTGCAGGAGGGGCGGGGCTGATCTGAGCCTACTACGAGCCCACCTCCGGTCTAGGATGACGGCTGGAGAGTCCTCACAGTTGTGTCCAAAAGTGCCACACTTCAAGCATTCAGTCAATTTCTATTCATATTCAATGGCAATTGATCGAGACACTCCATTCAACTTCACATTAGCCGAAGAGACCCTCGACTGGTTAACTTGGAACTCAACACAAACCCTTGCAAAAGAAATCATTCGCATTTACTCTGTGCGGTGATCCACATGAAGAGGCTTACCAATAGTGTTTGCTATGGCACTAATCGCCGATGTTGACCACAAGTCGAGAGGGAGATTTTTCAAGCGAATCCAAACCGGCACCAAGGTTTGCTTTTCCCTCTTCAACTCTAGAAGAGGTTTCCACTGTTGCAAGATGAGAGGGACTCTTGCAATGGTTATAGGTCCATCCTCTAATATCTTCCTCCGGAAAGCAGAGTCGGGGATGTGGAAGAAGAAAAACCCCTGATTGTCCGCGAAAACCTCAAGAAGCTTTGCCCTCAATTATGTTTAAGAGAATCCTTAGTGAGTTGGAAAGACAACCTCCTTCCCACATAGTATCCAACGAGGCATTCATGTCACTTGGGATCCACCGCATCAAGCACCTCATCGGATAGATTAAATGCCGGGATATTGTCCTCAAATGAAGGCGGCCTAGTTATCCCCTCAGTGAGTTGAAAAGGCAACCTCCTTCCCACATATTCGCCCACGATTGGGGAGGTGAGGGCTTGGAGTTTCCCGATTGCTTTTGCAGGGCTTGAGACTGCTTGAGGCCAACCTCACACGACTACATCCTCTCGAGTGTCCTCCCGGCCGAGGCCTTGGGGCGATCCCGGTTCAGCGTTGCCTTTGCTGTAAGGGCCTTTCCCGTGACAGGGATGACTAGGCCGCCAAGTTTCAAGAAGAAATGTTAAGTCCCTTCTCAGTACGTGCACCCATTTGGGCCACATTGCTTATGATGGTTTTATGTGATGGGCCTAAGTTGGCCCGTCCGCCCATGTTGGGCCTAAAAACCCGGCCCACAAGATTAGGGCCCATGGATGGAGGGATATGATGAAAGGGTACGTTTCTTTTTGGGGGGGACGTATATAAGGGAGGAAAGAAAGGGAGAACGCACCTTTTGGCATAATGTATGTTCCTCTCCCTCTCTCCCTTCCAAAAGAAAAAAAAAACGTAAGCTAAAGGCGACGCCGTCTTCCTTTCAAGACCAATCAACGTCATCGGATCGAACGGGATTGGTTTTCTCTTCCTCTTATCAGCGTTGGTGTTTAATCTGTGGCTAACAAGGTACACTCGATTCCGTGGTGTGCTTTAGGATCGGTGATACATGTTTTTTCCCGGGCTCGTCTCCCGCATTCGTTTTAGGGTTCGATTTAATGTCGAATCCGGTTTTTGGGAATCCGACAATCCCAACACTAGCATCAGAGCCCTAGTTCATGTTTTCCCGACCCCTTTCATGTTTTTTGATTGATTTTTCGAGAAAATAATCGGCCGACACGGATCGGGGCGAAAAATCCCGACACCCGAGCACTGTTCATCCACTTTTTCGAGTTTCTATAAGTCGAAATCGATTTTTGATGGCATAGGGTGAAAGAGCTCGTCGAGAGGAGTCTAGCGATGGGTCGAACGCCGCCGGGAGACGCCGGACATGCCCACACGCGCGGCCAGAAGCCACTGCGCGTGGGCGCGATGGGCCCGAAGCGCTGGCTCGGCCAGCGTGTGTGCCACACGCGCCGGTCGGTGAACCGGCACTTGTGCGACGGCGCCGGCCGGCGAACCGGCACGCGTCGGTCGGCGAACATGCACGCGTCGATCGGCGAACCAATGACGTCACCCATGACGTCACCCAATGGTCAGTAACCGCTGGGATGACGTCATCGATGACGTCATGCCAGCAACAGTTGGCCGACCGGTCACCGGCCGGCGACCCGACCCGACCGGAGAACCGACCCGACCCTACAACGCGACCCGACCCGACCCGAGATCCGACCGGTCGCTCGCGCGTGCGAGGCACTGCCGGGTCGGTTCATCCGACCCGGCCTGACTGGCCCGACCGGCCCGTCCGGTCCGACCGGTCCGACGACCGGCGACCCGCCACCCGTTGACCTATTGACCGTTGACCGACGACCATTGACCCATTGACCATTGACCGACGACCGTTGACCGTTGACCGTTGACCCAAAAAAAAAAGGAAAAAGAATCTGTTTCTTTTTCAATTATGTCTATGTGGGTTATAAGTAATCCATTTTTTTTTATTCTGCATTTGTTGCATGAATCATGGAAAATTATGTATTTTCCCTTATGTTCATTGTGGATTATAAGTGATCCATTTTTTAGTTCTGCATTTGTTGCAGGAACTATGATGCGTTATGCACGGATACCTGCAATCCCGAGAACGGACGAAGGAAGTGCAAGACTTAAAAGGCTGATGACAGAGTTAGCTAATTATCGGTGGCATGACGGTGATTTAGTATCACATATGGTCAGGGTCAATAAGATGATACAGGAAATCATCTTGAATTGTTATCTTATGCCGGATTTTGAGAAGGTGCAGACTTTGATGAACACTCTTCCACCTGAATGGCAAGTAGTGTTAGATCGGCTATGGGAGGTCAACGTGGTCCCGGGTTATAGGAGGCTAGTGGTAGCTTTTGTTAGAGAGTATTATAGGATTGAGTTAACCAAAACTTCAACCCTTAGAATGAGCGCCACATGGCGCAGAGTGAATGCGCCTTGGAGGCGACATGAAAGCTCTCCAAAAGTTTTTCCATGGTTGGCAAATGTGCCTTCAAATTTCTTAGATATTTTGACTGATAGATTAGAAGGGACATTCCCTATTTATTTATTAGATTAGTTTGAGATGTTTTTTGGGTGTAAATATCTCTTTCTATGTTGATGTTTTCTTCTGTATATATTACTTAGTGTAGTGGATAGTTGTATTATGTGAAAGCATTATTATTCTATTGGATGTCAAATATCATTTGCTTTCTGTTATTGTTGACTGTTGTGGGTAGTTCATAGAAGTTTTTGTAACTTCATAGAATTTATTTTGCATAAGACAATTATATTAATAATAGTTTTAAGTTAGGATTTTTGGAGAATGATTGGAAACATAGTGACCTTTTGATTCTACGAAACCTTACTTGAAATTGTTCATTGATATGATGGGTCTATGCAAAGTGGATGCATAAATGATAGGCATTAATTATTCGTACATATATGTCTGATGTGTTCAGATCGATGGTTTCAGCAACTAAGAACATAATTGCTGATATGAACGGCAACAATTGTGAAATATTGAATATGAAGATTCAATATGTGCTAGAAAAGCAAGAAGCATTAGAAGCTCTTGACCATATTATGGAAGATCTTGATGATGATGTGCGCCACCTTGAGCTAATAGAGGACTGCCTATCGGCATTTGAGCCGAGAATAGACATTTGCAATGCTGGTTCTAGCTCAGAAAGGGCTTTGAGCTCTAAGCGCAAGCGTATTGATTCGTTCAATATATGGGAATGCAAAGGATCAAGTCCTTATTACAAGAAATCAAGAGTTAACCAACACAAGAGAGGAAAACGTCCTCAAGTGAAGAAAATGTCAAGGGTGAGGTGTTACAATTGTGACAAGAAATGTCACTATGCTCGCAACTGTTGTGAGCCAAAAAAAAGTAAACACCTCTTATACATTTGAGAACTTTGCTTATGTGTCAAGTTCTGCATTATTGGATGAATCCAATCCTTTGTGGACTGTAGATTCAGGAGCGACAGACCATGTAGTGAAGGATAGAGAATCCTTCGTGGAATTCCAACGAGTACCAACTGGAACTAAGTGGATCTATGTGGGATATAACTCTAGAGATGAAGTTAAAGGGATTGGCACCTGCCAATTGAACATGCGTGGTGGACGCACCTTGTTCCTACATGATATTCTATATGCTCCGGAGATTCGTCGAAATTTAATGTCTATTTTGGTGTTGGTTAAGCTTGGTTTTAGTGTGAACTTCCATAATAGCGGTGTAGATTTGTATTTGGATACAAACTATTATGGTTGTGGTTATTTTCTGGATGGTTTTATTGTACTAAATGTTGACTGTGGTGATGTCAATATTTGTTATTCCCTTTTTCACGTCTTCTACTTCATATGATAATGATGTGAATATGTGGCATGTTAGGCTTGGTCATATTGGCCAACAACATATGAATAGACTAGCCAAAGAGGGCTTGTTGGGCAACATTGAAAAAGTCGATTTGCCCATATGTGAGCATTGCCTAATAGGGAAATGACAAGGAAACCATTTGGAAAAAGGTAAAAGAGCTGAATTTCCTCTGTATTTAATCCATTCTAACGTCTGTGGTCCAATGAATGTGAGAAGAAGGCATGAGGCTGTTTATTTCATCACTTTTATAGATAATTATACTCGATTCGGATATGTCTATTTGATTTTTCATAAATCTGAAGCATTAAGTTATTTCAAAAGGTTTATGAACTTGGTAGAAAATCAATTAGACAAGAAAATAAAAGCATTGAGATCCGATCGAGGTCGAGAATATTTATCTGATGAGTTCAGAAAATTATGTAATGAAAAAGGAATAGAAAGACAGTTGTATATTCCATATACTCCTCAACAAAATGGTGTTGCGGAGAGAAGAAACAGAACCATACTAGAAATGGTTAGATCCATGATGGCGCATGCTAACTTACCTATTACTTTTTGGAGTGATGCGTTGTTAACTGCTGCCTATATACTTAACCGGTGCCTTCCAAATCGAGTTACTTCCACTCCATATGAGTTATGGATAGGTAGAAAATCGGACTTAAGTTTTTCTTAAGCCGTGGGTTTGTGCTGCCTATACTCATGAGTTCTCTCATAAGTTTGGGAAATTGGGTCCTAGAGGAAAGAAGAGTATTTTCATAAGGTACTCAGAACACTCAAAAGGGTATGTGTTCATAGGTGAGCAGGAAAGTGGGAGTATAACTGAATTTGAGTCACGGGATGTCACATTCTTAGAGAATGAATTTCCTAAGAAGGGCGAAATAGGGGAAGATTACTCCCTATTTGAAACCTTGGATCAAGATAATGATATTAGTGGAGTTCGTCCAAGTGGGAGTAATATGAGAAATGATGAATTGAATTCAACTCATTCTCAATTACAACCACACGATGAGACAACATCATCATTATCTAATCCAAGTGGGAGCATAACGGGGAATGATGTGCTAAGTGTACAATCTCCCATACGGCGAACAAGTCGCCAAAGTATTCCCCGTCGACGTTTTGACATTGAAGGGAAACTTTTATGATTGCTCCGCAAGATGAGGATGAGCCAAGAAATATTAATGAGGCTCTAAATTGCCCTAGTAAGAAAAAATGGATTCATGCAATGGAAGAGGAAATTGAGTCAATGAAGTCAAACCATGTTTGGGAACTGGTTGATCTTCCAAAAGGATACAAAGCTATTGGGAACAAGTGGGTTCTCAAAATAAAGCGAAAGGCTGATGGCTCGATAGAAAGGCATAAGGCTCGCCTTGTGGCGAAAAGATATAATCAATAAGAATAAATTGATTATGAAGAAACATTTTCTCCTGTAGTGAGATTTACCTCGATTCGCATTATTCTGGCAATAATGGCTAGTATGGATCTTGAGTTACATCAAATGGATGTAAAGACTGTTTTCCTCAATGGAGAATTAGATGAAGAAATATATATGGAACAACCTGCTGGTTTCATAGTGAAAGGCCAAGAAGAAAAGGTATGTCGACTTTAGAGGTCGATATATGGCCTTAAGCAATCGTTGAGACAATGGTATATACATTTTCATAATGCCATAATGGCATATGACTTTACAATGATAGATGAGGATCATTGTGTATATATCAAAAGATCCAAAGATCAATTTGTGATCATATCATTATATGTTGATGATATACTAATTACCGGAAGCAATATGGAGTTTGTTAATACTGTCAAGAGTTTATTATCTTCCAACTTTGAGATGAAGAATATGGGTGAGGTTGCATACATTCTTAGAGTTAAGATTTCAAGAGATCGTTCGAAGAAATCGTTATCTCTTTCGCAAGAAACATATATAAATATGGTTCTTGAACGATTTAGTATGCAAGATTGTAAACCCATAGACACTCCTATTGCAAAAAGTGAAGGATTGAACCATATATTGTGTCCAAGGACTCCACAAGAGAGGGAACAAATGAAACATGTTCCTTATGCTAGTGCTGTTGGAAGCTTTATGTACGCTATGATGTGAACAAGACCTGACATATGTTTTGCAGTTGGAATGGTGAGTAGTTACCAATCCAATCCAGGTCAAGCACATTGAAAAGCCATTAAGAGAATACTAAGGTATCTAAAGGGAACTGCTGATTATACGCTGAGTCATTAAGGAAAGGATCTGCGACTCTAAGGCTATTCTGATATTGATTATGGAGGAGATTTAAATGAAAGGAAATTTACCTTTGGGTTTGTTTTCTTACTAAATAATGGCACCATATATTGGAGCAGTAAGAAACAAAAGTGTATAGCCTTGTCCACGATAGAAGCTGAGTTTGTGGCATTATCAGCAGCAATATAAGAAGATGTTTGGCTTAAGAGATTTTTTGGATTATTTAGGTGTTATTGGAAGTGCTGCAGATTCATTGTTAGTTAACTGTGATAGCCAAGCAGCAAAAGCGTACACCAAAGATCCAAAATATTATGGCAAGACCAAACATATAGATACCAAGTATAACTTTGTCAAAGATATGGTTGCACGAAAGGATGTGAACTTACAGTACATATTCGCATAGAATGGTAGCAGATCCTATGACAAAGCCAATACCTAGAAATGTGTTTTGTGGCCATATGAAATCTCTAGGATTGCGTAGAGGCTGATGTACTGAATATTGTAATTTCCCTAAGTGTTCACATTTGATGAATTTGTGTTTTTATCATTAATGCCTATGAATCTTTGTTTGATCTTTATGCATCTTAATGCTCAGTGCATTACTTTAAGTTGAGAAAGTATGTCGGACAGATATAAGATTAGCCCACTCACACGGGTAATCGTCTCTATTTACTGTGTGATAAATAGAGATGAGACTGTTTTTAAGCTTATTATCTAGGTGATAATCGAGAGCTCAAGCTTAAAATACGTATGTCGCATTAACTAAGTGTTAAGATGAGGACATAATACTTACTATGTCCGAAAGTAAAATAACCCACATATTTTATTTTATCTGTCTATGATGCCAGATGTGAGTTCTGATGAATTTTGTGAATGAGTAGATACGTGAACTCAAGTTAGACATTGGGTATGTTTGAACTATCATCTGTACGGTATTGAATGTGTGGACATACGCTCCATGGGAAAGGAGTTAATACCGTAATACATATTTCATACTACGTATGCATGAGACGACCAATAAGAGTGGCAAAAGTTTGATCTCAACTTTTATGCCGTGTGAGGCTCTTGAGGAAAAGAGTTCCTCAGTTTGAGTGCCCTCATAACTCTTACTTATTCTCAAGATTTCTATTTAGTGTTTGCTATCTTAGGATGTTGCCAATGGTCATGAGTTGATTCGATCTAATGGGACATTTCTAGAAAAGCAAGCTGAACTGAAATTGAGAGTTTGAAGGAAAAGGAAGACCGAATTTGGAGAATCACATTGTAGTTTTGTATTCACTTTGGTTAACCAATTATGACTGTCTTTGGGATAATTATAATTGTGAATACAATATATATATCATTGTTTAAAAGAGATCAAGAGAGATATAAATGTGATCGATCGATCTAGGGTACTGCATACTAAATCTACTCAGAGTGTGATGCCCATTATGAGCTGCTATATATTCCTAACAGATGTATAGCAACGAGCTCTCAAAGTATGCTGGTTGCACGGATTATTCACCGGTATGAATGTTGAAGAGAGGTAAAGAGAATCATGTTCGGCCCACCATGTGCGAGTGGGAGATGATGGTTTTATGTGATGGGCCTAAGTTGGCCCGTCCGCCTATGTTGGGCCTAAAAGCCCGGCCCACAAGATTAGGGCCCATGGATGGAGGGATATGATGAAGGGGTACGTTTCTTTTTTGATGGGACGTATATAAGGGAGGAAAGAGAGGGAGAACGCACCTTTTGGCATAATGTACGTTCCTCTCCCTCTCTCCCTTCCAAAAGAAAAAAAAAACGTAAGCTAAAGGCGACGCCGTCTTCCCTTCAAGACCAATCAACGTCATCGGATCGAACGGGATCGGTTTTCTCTTCCTCTTATCAGCGTTGGTGTTTAATTTGTGGCTAACAAGGAACGCTCGATTCCGTGGTGTGCTTTAGGATCGGTGATACATGTTTTTTTCCCGAGCTCGTCTTCCGCATTCGTTTTAGGGGTTCGATTTAATGTCGAATCCGGTTTTTGGGAATCCGACAATCCCAACAGCTTGGTTCACCCACCACAGTAGGTGAAGCAGCCATAAAACAGGAGAAGCCAGCACTAAAACCCCCTGAACAACCCTCTACAGTACAGGCAAAGCAGAGAGGGGGTCCATACCAAGGCAAGGCAAGGCAAGGCAAGATCTTCAACAGGTCGAGGAGGGATACTGAGGATTGTAATCTCCACAGTAGAGACGCTTTGGGCCGCTCCGAAACCCAGCACGAGCAGAATCAAGTGAAAAAGAGCAACAAATCGCGCGCTAGGGCAGAACCCCTTTCCACTAATAGCACCAAGTAGAGCAAGGCTTATGCGAGAAGAAGAGGGGTGCTGAGGAGTCACAAATCAACAGCAAGGGCCGCCAAAGGAGCTTCGGCACCCAACACGAATAGAACCAGGGTCGATAGAGCAGTAAATCGATCGAAATTTAAGGTAAGGTAGATGTCGACTAGGGGGCAAAACAGAGCAAACCGCTCGGTGAGGGACAGGAGGAAGGTCAGCTAAAGCTCCCTCCAAATCTCGACCTAAACCAATGGCTACAAACTCCGGGATGAGCAGAAGAACAGACGGGATGAACAGGAGCTGAGTCGTGCCCTAGAGAGAATCCTGGTGAACAGTAAAGCGAGAATGCACAATTGGCCCTCCTCTAAAGCACGAAGCGGAAATTTCTCTATTTAATGTCAAATACTCAAAAATTCATGGGCTTGTAATTAATGTTTAAAATGAGTCGTGGTTATGAGTCATGATTTTGTAATTAATGTTTTAGGATGAGTAATGGTTGAAAGACATAGATATCTTAGTTTGGATATGTTTTTATGAGGCAATATGCTTGTGTCACTAGTGATATAATCTTGTTTGTCTTTCTTTTCCCTTATATGATATAAAGGCTTCTTTTTAAAATATGCAAGCAAGACTAGTCTTCAGCAAAAAAAATTGTTTATTTGTGTGCTTAGACCATGCAAAGCTAATTCTCCCATTTTCTCTTCAAATTTATATCCGCCATTAGAGATTTTAAAATGGTAAAATAGCACCTTATCCTGATTATGCTCTACACTCGAAAGATCTTGTGAATCAAAAACTAAGGTGAAAAGGTCTTATATTTAAAATAAAAGTTTAGCTGGATGTTAAAAATTTGTTCAATAAGGTAAGGACCAAATGCTCATATGGGTTTTGGTGCCGAAGGGTAGATGAACAAATTCATATATAGGGAAGAGTCAAATTACTTTAGTTATTTTGCAAAGAGATGATATTTTATTTCAAGTCAGTATTTCTATTACAATAAAAAGGATGACAAACTATCATGTGCTATTTTATTCTCAATTGAAACTATAACCATGTGTAAAACCCAATAATGAAATATAAAATGAATTAGCTTAGATCTACAAAAACATAGTAAACTCTCTATTTATTAAAAGGCCACGTCTGATGCTTATTTAGTAGTTGTTTATAGATCATTAACTTAATAGTTATGGATTAATAGACTTTGTATAAACTGAATGGTAGGATAATATAATCCAGAGACGATAGAAATGGGGATAGGAAGTTTTCATCGCCTTCGTCTTTGAGGGTGAGGACCTCGTCGCAGATAATAATAATAATAAAGGCTACTAGAAAGCTATCTGAGTTCATCACCGTCTCTTTCCTTGCCATCCATGCACGTAGTTGAATTATCCCTCTTCATCCCTATGCAAGCCAAATGAGAGCATAAATCCCAATCTTTCAAAGAGTTCTAAATTTTATTCTAATCTTCCTTCAAATTTATTTCAAATATTCCGTTACATTCATTCTCAAATTCTGATTTACCCTTAAAGAAAGAAAGCTTATCTAGTATTATTTTTAATTGAAGGGAGAATATTTATTAGGTTATTTTCAAAATACAATCAAAATTTTTGGTATGAAGAGGAAGTTAAAAAAATCTGGGTCTTCTATAAAGATGGTCTAAATTGCAATGCTATAAATACTTAAGGGTGAAAAGGGCCGGAGGTAATTAAATTGATTTTTTTGCTAGTTTTGGGATAGATTTGATTAAAATCTGAAAGGTGAGGATTTACTTTAATAACCTAGAAAGGGTAAGGATAAAATTGGGAGAGGAGAAAAGGTGAGCACAAATCGTATTCACTATTTGTTTTAATAACGAAAATGAGGGCATATTATGGATAAAGAAAGATTTATTGAACTCACATTACGATTGTTTTCAGATTTTAAATAGTTATTAGACGAAGAAAGTTGTCCTTGGGATATTAAGAAAAAGGACAACTTCCAAAAAAAGTTACGACCTTATATACTTAGGAAAATTTCAATGCAACTTTTTCAACCGTCGATAAAAGTTACAGCGTTTTGCAATTAGGACAATTACAAACTATCTTTCAAAGAACACATCTTTGAGATGGATAAGAAACTAGAAAATCAATAAAGAAAGGAGAGCCATCATCCCCATGCGGAGCTTTGAGCTTTCCTATTGTTCTTCTTTTCATTTAGGGCTAAATGGCTTTATTATTTTATTTTTTTATATGAATAAATTTCGCAAAATAAACATCTTGACTTTTATTTAGCCCAAACTACTCGAAAGTTTCATGTAGAATCTTACATGATATTTTTATAATTTCTTCGGTAAAAGCAATTAATAATTCGGGTATGATTGTGCAAGAATCTAAACTATCCTGCTACTCTTTTATTTTGTTTGTTTAAAATGATTTTGTATTTTGCAAAATGTCTATATTATTTTTTATCAAACTTTTTCGCTTATAGCTTTACCTTTACATACATGAATCATCGGATTGCTGGCACGAACGATAAAGTATATGTGTTATGTCATGACCGGCTCGATATATTCAGCTGAAAGAAAGTAGCTGGGCAGATATGATTTTTAAATTAGAATACGAGGACTTAATTTCGTCATTCCTAAACTTATTAAATCCAGATAACAATATTTTTAGTTATTTCGAAATTCCGGCGGGACACGATCACAACTCAGGACACGTGATATGATTCGTGGCGAGCGTCCCTCGCTAATCCTTTACGCAATGAAGCAACGGTCGGAATTGGCATCCCGCCGACTTTCCTGAATCAAACCGTCAGCAGATCACAGCCGTCCGATCACGATCCCAGCATTGGGTATTATTTGTTATCGACGTCAATCCACCCTCCTCATTACGCGTTTCTGGTTCTGCTCGCGTTCCTCTCGTCTCTCTCGCCATGGCGTCTGGCGATGTCATCTTCTTCCGGAGAGAAGAAGAAGAAGTAGCGGTGATCCCGATCGAGCGTTTCTCCGTCGGCCTTTCTCCTTTTTGGTTTCCGTTTCTTGATTGATTGTTGATGGGGGATCTATTGCTTTCTCGGTCTGATTTTGTGAAGCGTCATCTGGTTGCAGAAAACGCAATGTTGCGGAGATTTATTAGGGTTTGGCTTGGCCTACGATGCCTATTTGGTTGTCGGAATTAGTCGGTCTACGCCTCGTCCTTTGATCGCTTAGGGATTCATCGACTGATCGATTGATCTTTGCGTTATTGTTTTGACCAGCTTCTTCTGGATTCTTGTCGTTCGTTGAATTGGTAGCGTGGCTTCTTTCTCTCCTCTTGGATCATATCGCTTGACGTTGGAGGATGTTGTTACGGGAAGTGTTTGGTTTAGCGCTTCTCCTTTGACCCTTTATTGATACAGTGACCGATCGATCTTTCCGTTATTTGGTGAATTCGCAGTTGGCTTCTTTCCCCTTGGGGCGAAACTGCTTGTTTGAGGATGTCAAGGACGATGAATACTATGATGACACCGGTCAACTTGTTTCCTAAAGCACGGGTGTTTGGGCTTTTTCGAGGACTGTTGATCATTTTGCTTTCATCTTTTTGGTTGAGATGATGAAAGTAGTCTTTCAGGCGATAGGCTGAAATTTGCTGGTCTTGATTGGAATTTGTTCTTCGGTTTTTTTTTTATCTCTGGGGGTTGATTATTGTCTAGTCCTGATCCCCTCACAGGTTGGAGTTTTGCTAGACTCGACAAGTGGTGATCTGCCGCGAGCTGATGATTGTCTGAACTTGGATAAGCACTATTGTCTCTCGAGGCAGTTATCGGTTTGAATAAAATTTGTTCTCCAGTCCCATAATTTTCCGATTAATGCGAAACACGATTCTCATTCCTTCGGAGGTCTGTGTTTGGTCAATGTATGATCCGTGATGGTTCTTTCTTTGCAAGGTGTACCCGCCACAACAGATCAGTATCCAATACGGATCCACTTGCTGGTGTGTCCTTCCTAGAAGTAGTCCCTCCCTTATGTCCACATCCTTCAGTCTCATCATGGGTCTATGATTGTGCATGCGTTCCTCAATCAGCTGACACACTTTGAGAAGTACTCTTTAGAGGAGACATCATTCCTGAAAATGCACTCCTGACCTTTCTTCTTTTCTTTTTATTTCTTGATTGATTTTAGAATCTGTCTGATTCTATTTACGCTATGTTATTTTCCGAAGGTGACACCTGGCCTCTTTGGGATTCTGCCATGTTGTGGGCATCGTTAGGGTTATCTCTTCTCTGACCGCTGGTTGATTCATCATTTATTGATCTTTCCATTGTATTATGAGTTGATTCTGGCATTAACAATTCCTTGAATCAGTGGTGGCTTCTTTCTTTTTGGAGCAATCATTTTTTCTGAGGATGTTGTCTAAGGACAATGAATACAATGCAACTGATCAGTAGGTTACCTTGAATACAACGTTTGGTTTTTGGAGGACTAATGATCTATCTTGCACTGTTTGTGGTTGAGCTGATGATCTATAGAAGCTTTTGTCTTCAGGACAAACGATGGACTGAAATTTTGACCACCTTCTAGGCTTCTTTTACAGATTGAAAGTTTTACTGGATTTGACAGCTGGTGATTCGTTGCCTTTTCCATCGGGCTGAGTTGATAATTTTTCGAAATTGGATGAGCTCCTGCTTCTCGGATTTTGGGCAGTTATTGGTTTGAATGGAACTTGTCCTTTACATCTGTTATTTCTTAGTTAATCTGAAACATTAGATCTAGTTCTCTTCCCTTTGCAGATCAGAGTTTGGCCGAGGCAATACTTTATGTCCCCAAGTTCAATATGGAGTGTCTACAATCAGTGATGTTCTTTCTTGCTGCATAAGCATCAATTTCTAATTTGTCTTCCACTTATGTTATCATCTAATTAAGGTGGTTATCATCTAGTTGAGGTGGAATGATCAGATGTTTTCTTTTCTTTGTAGGTTATAGTTTGGTCAAGGCAATACTTTCCCTTGTCAATTTTGAGATGGATTGTCTGTGATCAGTGATGGTTCTTTCTTGCTGCATAAGAATTAATTCATAGGACAAGCTCTCCTTTTAGAGTTCTTTCGTGTGTGAAAAGGTCTACACATGCTCTAGCTAGTTTCTCTTCATTCTTATCTGTGTTTTACGATCACTAATTGGATCTGGTAAATCATGGAGATATCATATGTAAGGTGCATGTATCATGCTCTTCTTCCCTATTTCGGAAATGGCTCCTGACAGTATCTAGTTTGCTTCGCCTTTCTTTTTACACAACTTCTGTGTTTTCTCTTGGCGCAGAATAAGAGGTCATTTCGTGTTCTTTCCGAGCGAGAGGTTGTTTGAGTTGGTTGGACTCAGTCAGTGGCCTTATAAATTGTCTAAATTGTAGGTTTTCTTTGGTATCGGGTCTCTGAAGATTGCTAACAGAATTGGTTTTACTTCAGGGCGTACTGGTAGGATCTTATTTTGAAATGACGTGCTTCAGATATTTATCACGATTTGAATTTTTAATCTTTCTTATTTTGTTTCTATTTCTTAACGGATGATGATAGCTGATATCAGTTGTTTTTCGGCAGATTAGAGCCTACTTTATCTTTGGGATTGGATTGGAAACTTTTGATTCGTATGTTTTACCTTTTTCTTTGATGGAATTATCCTGCATGTTATTTATCATGGACCTTTTCCTTTCAACATACTTTGTTACACATTTGGAAGTACATTTATTGCTTATGCATTTGTTTTGACTTGGTGTGTATATCTGCTTGAATTTTGTGTAAATAAAATGTTATATATTAAAATGTTATATATGGTTTATTTGAAGAACTTTTTGTCAGGTTTCTTGTTTATATTTTGATGAGATTGATGTTGTCTGGATGGTGATTTCCTATGCTGATATGTTATTTTTGTGTGATCTGTTGTCCTTTTTTCTCTATGTTATTTGGAACTTGCAGGCTACATTCTTTTCCAAAAAACATTTGTTTTCGACACTGTTTTTTGTGGTAGCATTTACCTTTTGCCAAAACTTTACCAAAAGTATATCATGTAATGTTTTGACATAAAGCAGTGTTGTTGGATGGTTCATCAATAGATTGATATTTCCATTAAATTGTTTATCAAGATGATTATGGATTTCGGGGGATTGGCAGTTGCATCTTTCCTCTTGTAGCAATCTTGTCCAAGAATGACAAAGCTGGTCACTTAACATATAATAAGGTGCTTGGGCTTCTTGGAGGAGTGGTGATCTATTATGCATTCTTTGTTTTCTTGAGTTCTGAAGTAGTCTCCTCTTATCAAATCTTCAGGATGAGCGAATTTTGAGGATTTCTAGGCATTTTGTAGTTTTGATTTGAGTTTTTCTTTAGTTGATTATCTTCGGGGAGCAGTGAGATAATTATTCTTGAGTTCTAATTCCTCAACAAGTTGATGTTTCGCCAGGTTTGAGAAGTGGCGATCTATTGCCTTCTTCTGTAGGGTGAGTTGATGATTGTTTGAAATTGGGCAAACAGCCATTTTGTGGATCCTAAGGAATGGTACATATGATGAGATTGGTCAATTATTACTTAGAATGATGGAGCTTTTCTCAAGTTTGATGATATATTCACATCTATCTTCGGTTGGGTTGGTGTATGGGCAGTGTCCTTGATCATCTTGAGGACCGGTGAAAAATTGCGGAGTGCGTGCTTTGTTTGAAATTGGATAAGCTTCCACATCTTGGATTTTGGTTCTTTTGATGTCCTCACTCTCTATCCTCACTCTATATGTGTATATGGATCAATCTGTAATCAATTAATATTTTGGCCACGCTATGATAGGGTGTGCAAGAACGAGCTTGACTTATGCTTTGAGGGTTTGAGGTTTGACATGAGATCTCTGATTGTCATTGGATGGCCTCTCTATTGGACATAGTTGCAAAAGGAGAGTACTAAGTCTCCTTAGTTGCAATGAGATATCTGTATGGGTTTGCTTAGCCGTCATTTTCCATTGCTGTAATACTTTCTTCTGGCACTGTTATTGTTGGGCACAGTCTACAAGTGAGGTGTTTTTATGTGAGATGGGTTATTTTTTGTTTGTAGTGCCACCTTGAGGGCCTAAATTCTGAATTTTTTGGTTCGCATAGATCCATGGGACTATGAAGGCTTTTTTGTGAGGACCTAAGTTATACTCCGTTGCAAACTGTTAGCATCTCATTCTGAAAAGATGAACTGGTGCTGTGCTTGTGCCTGTTTGCTCTTAATAACATACACCACGTAGGTTACTTTCATAACTAGAAGGTCTCTTTGTTCTCATGTTTAATGATTGGCATATGTGATGAGGCCTCACATGGGGATGTTGATGGGACAGCCGTCTAGACATAACTTCCCTTGGCATTGCTTGCGCTGTGACCGCTTCTCTCCTTTTTGCTGATTCTCTTGTTTCTTATTCATCACAAGCTGGTTGTTTTGTGTATGCTGTCAGCAGACATGGCTGGTCAGGCAGGGAGGAGCAGACACTTGGTGCTTGGTTGGCATGTTTCATCAAATTTTGTAGTTTTTTTTTTTTTTTTAAATGGGTGAGGAGACAATTATCCTGCAGTGAATAAGCTTTGGTTTGAGGTTTTAACATATTTACTGAGCATAGACCCCTTCGGATCTCTGACAATACCCTAATGTATGACGGGTGAAATTCTACTTCGTATATATGATCTAAATTTAATAAAGCACTGCTGTTTAGGTCTATGAATTATACATTTCCAATTTCATCGTGAATCTTTGCGAATGATGATCTGTCAACCAGATATTTTAATTCATGGCTCTTCTGTATCTCTTTCTCATAAGCTCGACAATGGTTGTTCAAAGTCATCTTCCTTGTAATTGGAGATACTAGACGGTTGCCTTATGATCGGTTTCATTTGCTTGGGTATTTGCTTCGAAGGGATGAATTTTGAAGCATTTGGTTGGGTTTATCTCCAGAACAATGCTTGCGAAGGCTCTGATTTTATACAGAAAGCTTATCAATGTTATTAAGGTTCAAGTCTCCCTCTAATCATATCAACTAATTTTGTGGCTTCCATGCTATATGGACTTATTGGTGCTTGTTCCAGTTTAGAGTGATCCAACTAAGGACGGTGTGAGGATGCCAATTGGTCAAAACTGTTGGGAAATGTTCTTGATTTGGGAAGGCAGGAGGTTATTATTTAATGCAATTATGTTTATGGGTGAAACTGAAGGGGCATACAACAAACCTGCAGTGAATGAGGCTTTGATTTGAGGTTTTAACATTTCTGGTGAGCACAGAGTTCAGTCTACTTCCCCTTCTGATTTCTTATGATACCCTAATGGATGGTGGGTGAATTTCTACTTTGTATATGTAATCTGATCTAAGCATCAAGCATAGCTGTTGAAGGTCTTTAAGGCTATGAATTTATAGATCTCCAGTTGCATCATGATCCTTTGCCAATGGTGATCCATTGTCCAGATTAATTCGTGGTTCTAGTGTTGGCTCTACAAGGATTGTTTGGAGCCATCTTCCTTCTAATCAGAAATATTAAACTTTTGCCGTATGATCGGTTTCATTTGCTTTGGTATTTGCATTGAAGGCATGAATTTTGAAGCATCTAGCTGGGTCTATTTCCAGAAAATTCCAGTGAAGGCTCTGATTTTATACAGAAAGGTTTATCAACATTATTAAGTTTCAGGTCTCCTTCTGATTATATCAACTAATTTAGTGGCTTCCATGCTATACGGATTTTTCGGTTGTCAACCGGTGCTTGTTCCAGTTTAGAGAGATCTCACTATGGACTGTGTGAGGATGCTAATTGATCAAGCTGTTAGAGAATCCAAGTTTTTGAGCTGGGGAAGGCAAGAGGTTATTATCTAACGCAATTATGTTTAGTTGAGCTACTGAATTGTTGTTTTTCTTTGAGGATCAGGGTGATGAGTGATGTCTGGATCTTTCTATAGGGATTATCTGTAGCTTCATGACCTCTGCAAAGATCTGGTTTATGATATTTTCATTTCACAGATTAGAGGAGATGTGATGGACATCTAGTTCTCTTCCTGTTGTAGGTTGGGGTCTCTCTCTTTTTTCTTTTTCTTTTTTGTGCAGATTATGCTGAATTTGACCTGGTTTGTGTTGAAGGTATTGACCCATTGTACCTAACTTTTAGTGAAATGACTTGACTTAGCAAGCCTTTACTTTTTGCTTCTTCTGGGGATATTTTTGGTAGAAATGGTTTATTTTGGGTGCCAGTTCAAGTTTCTGTTTTCAATGTCTTGCTCCCATCTTCGTTTTCGAACGTGACTGGATAAAACTACAATTACTACTATTGAGTCTTGTGTGCAAGGCTAAGTCTACTTGTTGTGTAGCTTGGTCATTTGGGGCCTTTACTTTTTGCTTCTTCTGGAGGTATTTATGGTGTAATTGGTTTATTTTGGGTGCCAGTTTATGTCTTTCTCTTAGATGATGTCATGCTCTCATCTTTTTTCTGTCAACTTCACTGGATAAGAATACAAGTGAGTCTTGTTTCAAGGCTAAGTCTAGTTGTTGCTTTGCTTGGTCATTTGGTGGCACACATTGATGGACTACCTCTTTGGACGAATTTGAAGAGAAGTGGGCCGTGGATCGTGTTTTGTATCTCAATAGTATTTAATACTGTTCATTCTGGCCCGTTGATATGCACTTTTTGTGTTCTTTTCTGTTGGCACAGAAATTAGAATGGCAGCTGGACATATTATACTGGGATGGATTTCCTGAATCAGTCAGGCCTTGAGGACGCCCAGTTGTGACTGCCGTTCTCTGTACTCCAGTTTTTTTATGTGTTCTTTTTTCGATTTTTACTTCAAAAATTGGATAGACCTATACAGACATTTTCAGGGGTAGAACCTGCTTTGGCGTCAGGTGGGTTCACGTTCGTATCGGGTGGACTGGTTGTATCATCTTCTGACATTTTGCTGTTAGTGGATTAGAGGCTAGTTGATTGGGTTGTTAGATGTTTGGCAGAGTCTCTTTGTCTCGTTGATGTCCTTTGATTAGGACTCTGAAGTTGATTAGAGTTGCAGCCATTGAAATGGTGGGGTTGCACTTGCTTTACACACACGCAACTTGAACACTGTCTGTCTGTCCTTTTCTTCACTTCTCCTCATTTAACTAGATGGATGATGGACCCCATATCATGAATTATTGATCCATTGGAAGCAACATTGAAGAGATGTCTGTTGAGTTATGGAAGAGAAAAAATGCTTAGCAGAATTAGGTGGATGAAGTTTGGATATCATTCGAAAGGAAATGTTATGGTGGCCCCTTTCTTGCTCTTTCTCTTAGGTCTTTGAGGAACTAAGACTTCACATGACATGCGCGCATGGCATGTGTAACTATTTATTGTCAGTTTCCCAGTTTGGATGCTGTTTGCAGGGTGACTTCAGGTCTGATGAACTTGAGAAGAGACATAAGAAAGTCCTTATTTGTCGTCCCCTTCTGGCTTCTGGTTTGGGGTTGATTATGATGTTGGTCATATTTATTCCCGCATATGGTTTTCTAGAGTGCCTTTTATGGAAGATTCCATGATTTGTCTAAGAATTTAACTTTTTTGGAGATGATATAAAGTCCAATGTGGAGGCTTTTTTTTTATAGGCCATGGGACACAAGGAGCACAAGATGAATTGCGCGTTTACAGAGCCAATGTTGTCTTTGTCTTACCTTTGTCAATGTGCCTTTGTCATGTGTTCATGAGGCTTTTAACACATCAGACCAAGGGCAGAGAGACGAATTGCTTGTTCCCCATATTCAAGGTCGTCTGTGGTACAAGCATAATATGGGCATGCCTGATCCCAATAAGGAACTTTTCACTGGGAGACTTGGATGGGTTTGAAACCAGAATAGTTCCTCTTCTACCACGTGCTGAAAATATGGGTATCCTACCAATAACTGGAAGGGCTAGGTTGCTCAATTGAGGGGAGTGGGTTGAGGCTTCTCTGCTTGCAGTTGTGTTGGGATTTAGCAAGCTGTCCATCATTGCTTTTCTGTACAACGCTCTGACAACAATGGTTTTCTGTTCCAAAGATAGTTACTTTTAACCATCGGAGGGGATATCTCCAGTAAGACTCCAGCTGTAGACTTTCGGCTGAATACATAAGGACTTGATGCTTCTGGTTCTCTTCTTCCAGAGTTTTTTTCTTTCATGAACAAAAGATTCTGGTTTGGGTGAATAAGAATGAAATTTTGAAGTGACTGCCATTGATCAACAGATCTCTTGAAACTTCCACTGGTTTCCAAAATAATGGTGATTTCAATTTTGTCAAGATGGTCATTGGGACTGGGGTTTTTTATTAAGTTCTGATCACAATGCATCGTCAATAAGTCAGACGATGTGGAAACAAATTGCTTTTATATGGATATGGTTTCTTTCTGGTCTTTGATAGCTATGGAATTTGATTAGGACAGAGAAGATTTACTGATTGTAGGAGTCTCGATTATTTCAGAGTCACTGTAAGGATAATACTAGCCTTAGGCTGGATTGGTAGCATTTGGTGCGCTTCCTTAGTGGTAATTTCTCTTGAAATGACTGGTTGGTTGCAGATGGATGAGGTTATTATCTTTTTGGGAAATTGCTTCGGTCAGATATGGGATTAGTCTATTCTCTTTTCTTTGTTATTTAATTGTCATCTCCTCGATTCCCTTGTGATGTAAATAAGATTTTCACCTGATGGAGATGTTTCACAAAACCGGTCTTACTCATTTCTCTTCTTCTGATGTCGTGGAAATGGATGGTCCTTTGAATAGTATATACCACGTGATCTTCAAGAGTGTTGATACTTCATCCATTTATAGTGAGCAATGTTCCTTCTTTGGTTATACAGATTCTTGCCAGCCAGTATGTTGTGGTCTCTCTGGGAAATGCTCCCCAAGCATGGTTATTGTGAATGCTATTAGATGTGGAAATGGATGGTCCTTTGAATAGTATATACCAGGTGATCTTCAAGAGTGTTGATACTTCATCCATTTATAGTGAGTAATGTTCCTTCTTTGGTTATACAGATTCTTGCCAGCCTGTATGTTGTGGTCTCTCTGGGAAATGCTCCCCAAGCATGGTTATTGTGAATGCTATTAGATGTGGAATTATTTACTTGTGTCCAGCTCCTGGTACTATTGACAACCTCTATCACTGCAGAGCAGTTCCATTTGTTCATTATAGTAACCCGGTTTTTGTTACACAATTAGTGTTCTGTATTAAGTTTGGTACCTACCTTGACCATGTAGCCATATGAAAGCTCTAATTCTGATGAAGAGACAATTTCTGTCTTGACCATGTAGCTATCTGAAAGCTCCCTAATTATGGTCAAGAGACAATTTCTAAATATTTGTTCCTATTACTCGTTATCCTTCTCATTGATGCTTACCTTGCAAGGCCATATCATTCACATTACCAGCAGTGAAGTGAAATTGAGAACTTACCGAGATGCCAGTCACAACTGTAGATCTTCGTACTGATGTAGAGGTCTTGGTGTATCTCCGTCGCCTCCTAGGACCTGAATTCATTGTGGGGTTCGCCTATGGTTTTCCTTCACAGTTGGTTAAGCATGATGCAATCTCATCTGACTAGGAACATGTATTACTCTACTGTCTTGAGATTTACTTGAACGCTTATATTTGAAAACATTTCTAGGACCCATGATTATGATGATGGAGCTATTGGTAGAAGTTTGATATTTGTATTTAACTCCTTTCAGAATCCCTCTTTAATTTGACGTTTGAACGAAGTTATGATGCTCTCTCTCTTGACTGTTCTTTCTTTCGTTGGATGACAAGTGGGAGAAGCAGGTCATCTTGCAGATTATGAATCTGTTTATGTGAAGAAGCTGGGATCTTCTATTTCCATTAATCCAGGTTGTTGTGCTGATTTCGAATCTGTTTGGAGCCAGGTCCATTGATCTGTGTTCCTTAGCTCCTTCATTACTGTCCATTGATCTGTGTTCCTTAGCTCCTTCATTACTTTGGCCCCGTTTGGTTCAGCATTCCCAAGAGGCCGAAAGCCCATTGGGAAAAATTTTAAGTGTTTGGTTCAGGGGGAGTGTCTTTGGCGAAATGCTAGCATTTGGAATGCTGTGGAATGCTGAAGAGGGGGTTTAATGAATTTTTTTCTTCCAATATTGCCCTCACTAATAATTGTGTTTTCTTGTTTTACCCTGTTCATCGTCTTCCTTGTTGGTCTTGAAGCTTCAAGAGTGAAGCTCAGCCGGCCAGATCCGGTCACCCACGCACCGCCGTTGTCATGCATCGCCGTTGCGTGGGTTGCGGCCTCAAGTGGCATCGCTTGGGTCGCGCGACCCACACGACGAGCTGAGCGGTGCTCAGCCAGGCCAGATCTAGCCGCCCACACACCGCTGTTGCCACGCACGGCCGTCGCGTGGGTCGCAGCCTCAGGTGGTGTCGCCTGAGTCACACGACCTGCTGCCTCCCCAACACCACAGCCACCAGCCGCCTCCCCCACCAGCTCCGACTGCCTCCCAACCGTTCCCCTCTGCTTCAACATCTCCTCCTCATTTTTCCTTTTCTTTTTTTGCCTTTTTCTTTTTCACCTCAAAGCTACTTTGCAAAATGCAAATACCAAAATAAGAGTACCCAAACACTTTAGCATTTACCAATGCCCATTCTTCTAAAGATACTTGCATTTTCCCAAAGTTGAACCAAATGAGCCCTTCATCATCTCTTCCAATTTTCTGGCATTGTTAATATATATGTATATTATGTGGTGGCAGAGCCACGCTTAATTGCAAGGAGGTAGTGTCAACGTTAGTGAACTGTCCACAAACTTTCTGCAAATCCATGTTGATAAGAGGGGTGAGTTTTAGCGTGATTCATGTGTCCTTTGTACTAAGATAAGCTATGACAGTTGTTCTGGATCATTTTACAAATGTGACGTTTGTATTCATATGTAAAAGGAGCTCCTATGGCACAAGAACAGTTGGGTCTTTCCGTCTATAATCTGGATATTAGTGCACTGGTTATGCAACTATCGTGCCAACCTCAGAACTGGTACAAAATTGCGGTGAGGAAGGCTACTTTCAGCAATGCGGCGGCCATTGAATTTTGCTAGAGTGCAACTATGGTGGATAGGTTGGCTACATAGAATGCAATTTTGTCTTGATTAAAGAACTATACCTTATCCCATCTGGAGTAGAAAACCTGCTGCTCTGCTAAATGCTTTTGTTTCCTTTTGTCGTAGTTAAGTCAACAGAAACATCTAGAAGATAAGAGTTGTCTTCATTGTGATGTGGCCAGAGGAGAGCGGGACCAGACCACTTGTTGCTGCTCAAGTAGGGATGGATGTAGAGTTGTTGGAATATGTGTTGTCAAGGGAGCAATTGAAACTAGATGGTTGCCTTACTGTAATTCTCAATTCCTATTGATAATCTGCTCCTTTTTATCCGTGGATGTAGGTCAATTTGGCCGAACCATGTAAATTTTCGTGTGTATCTTTTGGTGGTCTATTTTTTTTTTTTTCCGTGTCTATGGTCTAGGTTTATATGAAATGACAAGATAGAGATAAGACCTTCGTTACTTAGCTCTCCCATCTTAAATTAAGATTCTATAAGTCGTAATTGATAAACATGGTATCTTCGTCTAATATTAATGTTGGAAAATACTCTCACAAAAAGAGACATTCATTAATATCTAATATGAAAGTTTGAAATACTCGTATGAATTTTGCTAGTAAATAATCCTCTAATGATGAAGGACATGAATAAATTGACATGAGAATGAGTCAAATTACTTTAGTTGCTTTGCAAATTGATGATACTTTATTTTCCGGTCAGTATTTTTGTTATAAAATCAAGCATAACAAATTGCCACGTGCTATCTCTTTTGCAATTGAAACTATCACATGTAGAATCCTAGCATGAAATAGAAGCAAAAATATCTTAAATTGACAAAAAATCATGCCAAATCTTCCATAGATAACAAGCTTACGGTTTGACACTCGTTTATAAACTCATAAACTAAATAGTCATGGATTGATAAGAGTTTGTATAAACGGAATGGTGTGGTAATGTAATCCAAAGACAAAAAAGGGGCACAAGAACTTTTCAACATCTTTGGCCAAATTTGAGGACGAGGACCCCAATGGGGGAGAAAAGAGGTTCTTGTCGGTGGAGAGCCACTTGTCCTGGACAAGATTGTGCTAGCAAAAAGCTATTCAAGTTCGATCACCTTTTCTTTCTTTGCCAGCAAGTTGTTCATGTGGTTGAATTATCCCGGAAATTCTTTTCCTACTAATCGCTAAGTAGTAGAATCAATCCCAATCTTCTAAAGAGTGCCCAATTTCATCCCAACATCTAATCCTATCATAAAAAGATCCAATCATTCAAATTTATTTCCCAAGTCCTCTAATACCTCCAATGGGAGCAAATATTTTGTTAGATTTCTTCTCAAATTTCAATTTCATCCTTAAAAGAATGAAAAAAGTTTATCTAATCTTATTCTTCAAGGGAGGATACTTAAAAATTTCAGGGGGAAAGCGGCAGGAAGAAGTCAGGACAAGTGTTAAGAAAAATTCTTTACGCAATAAAAGGACTGAAGGCACCGCGTGCGTCCCAAGCACACGCGGTCGGAATTGGCAGCCCACCGACTTTCCTAAATTAAACCGTCAGCAGAAGATCACAGCCGTCCAATCACAGCTGGCTTCGGAATTTTTTTTATTATCGGACGGTCAATCCGAAGTCGGTGTATCCTTCCCTAAAAGTAACCGTTGTCTCCGTTGTCTCCATTCTCTCTTCATTACGCGTTTTTCCTCTCGCCTCTCTCGCCATGGCGTCTGGAGATGTCGTCTTCCCGATTGAGCGTTCTCCGTCGGCCCTTCTTCGCTTTTGTTTTCCGTTTCTTGATCGATCGATTGTTGATGGGGGCCGATTGCTTTGTTTGTCCTTGATTTTGTGAAGCATCGTCTGGTTGCAGAGATCCACTTCTATGTTGCGGGAGATTCTTGAGGGTTTCGCTTACCCTACGATTTTTATTGGCGTCTGGCGATATCATCTTCTTCCGGAGAGAAGACGTGGTTGTAGCGATGATCCCGATTGAGCGTTTCTCCGTCGGCCTCTCTCCTTTTTGGTTTCCGTTTCTTGATTGATTGTTGATGGGGGATCGATTGCTTTCTCGGTCTGATTTTGTGAGGCGTCTTCTGGTTGCAGAGACCCCCCCCTGTTGCGGAGATTTTTGAGGGTTTGGCTTGGCCTACGATCCCTTCGATCGCTTAGTGATTGATTCATCGACCTATCAATTGAACTATGCGCTGTTGTTTTGACCAGCTCATTCTGGATTCTTGTTGTTCGGTGAATTGGGAGTGTGGCTTCTTTCTTTCATATGAGGATGCTGTCGCAGCAAGTGTTTGGTTCAGCGCTCCTTTTCTGACCGGTTGATCTTTCTGTCACGAGCTGTTTCTGGATGTTCTTATTTGGTGAATCCGCAGTGGCTTCTTTCCCCTTAGAGCAAAACTGCTCTTTCTCCTTTTTGGTTTCCGTTTCTTGATTCATTGTTATCTCGGTCTTGATTTTGTGAGGCATTATCTGGTTGCAGAGACCCACCCCTGTTGCAGAGATTCTTGAGGGTTTCGTGCTTGGCCTACGATGCCTATTGGTTATCGGAATTATTCAGTTTACCTCTTGTCCTTTGGTTGCTTAGTGATTCATCGACCGATCGATTGAACTTTGCGCTGTTGTTTTGACCAGCTCATTCTGGATTCTTGTTGTTCGGTGAATTGGGAGTGTGGCTTCTTTCCTCTTGGATCATATCTCTTGACGTCAGAGGATGTCCTCATGGGAAGTGCTTGGTTTAACTCCTCCTTCGACCCTTTATTGATACAATAACCTATCGATCTTTCTGTTATTTGGTGAATTTGCAGTTGGCTTCTTTCCCCCTCAGGGCGAAATTGCTTGTCTGAGGATGTCAAGGACAATGAATACTAAAACACGGGTGTTTTGTTTTTTTGGAGCATTGATGATCATTTTGCTTTCATCTTTTTGGTTGAGATGATGAAAGTAGTCTTTCATGCGATAGGCTGAAATTTGGTGGTCTTGATTGGAATTTGTTCTTCGGTTTTCTATTTTTGGGGGTTGATTATTGTCTAGTCCTGATCCTCTCATAGGTCGGAGTTTTGCAAGACTCAACAAGTGGTGATCTGGTGCGAGCTAACGATTTTCTGAAATTGGATAAGCTCTGTCTCTCTAGGCAGTTATTGGTTTGAATGAAATTTGTTCTCCACTCCCATAATTTTCTGATTAATGCGAAACCCGATTCTCATTCCTTCGGAGGTCTGTTTTGTCGATGTATGATCTGTCATGGTTTTTTCTTTGCAAGGTGTAAGCACCACAACAGATCACTATCCAATCCAGATCCGCTTGCTAGTGTCTCCTTCCTAGAAATGGTCCCTACCTTCTGTTCTCATCCTTCAATCTCATTGGGAGATGTAGTTATGGGAAGTGTTTGGTTTAGCTCCTCCTCTGATCCTTTATCAAACCCACTTTCGGTACAATTGTTTCACGAGCTGCTTCTGGATTTTTGTTATTTGGTGAATCTGCAGTGGCTTCTTTTCCCCATGGAGCGAAACTGTTTGTCTTGGGATGTCGAGGACGATGAATACGACGACTCCGGTCAGCTTGTTTCATATAACACAGATGTTTGGGCTTTTTGGAGGACTGATGATCCTTTTGCTGCTGTCTTTTTCTCTTGGTTGAGATGATGAACTAGTAGTCTTTCAGGCGATAGGCTGAAATTTGCTGGTCTTCAATGGAATTTTGTTCTTCGTTTTTTTTTTTTTTTATAATCTTTGGGGGGTTGATTATTGTGTAGTCTTGATCCTCTCACAGGTTGGAATTTTGCTAGACTCGACTAAGTGGTGATCTGGTGCGAGCTGATGATTGTCTGAAATTGGATAAGCTCTATTGTCTCTCAAGGCGGTTATCGGTTTGAATGAAATTTGTTCTCCAGTCCCATAATTTTGCGATTAATGCGAAACCCGATTCTCATTCCTTCAGAGGCCTGTGTTTGGTCGATGTAGGATCTGTCATGGTTCTTTCTTTGCAAGGTGTACGCACGACAGATCAGTATCCAATAAGGATCCACTTGCTGGTGTGTCTCCTGCTAGAAGTAGTCCCTCCCTCGTGTTCTCATCCTTTGATCTCATGGGGAGATGTCGTTATAGGAAGTGTTTGGTCTAGCTCCTCCTCTGATCCTTTATCAAACTCACTTTCTGTACAATTGTTTCACGAGCTGCTTCTGGATTTTTGTTATTTGGTGAATCTGCAGTGGCTTCTTTTCTTCATGGAGCGAAAGTGTTTGTCTGAGGATGCCAAGGATGACGACACTGGTCAGCTTGTTTCATAAAACACGGATGTTTGGGCCTTTTGGAGGACTGATAATCCTTTTGCTGCTATCTTTTTTCTTGGTTGAGATGATGAACTAGTAGTCTTTTAGGGGATGGGCTGAAATTTGCTGGTCTTAATTGGAATTTGTTCTTTGGTTTTTTTATCTTTGTGGGTTGATTATCATCTAGTCTGACCTCTCACAGGTCGGAGTTTTGCTAGCTCGACTAAGTGGTGATCTACCGCGAGCTGATGATTGTCAGAAATTTGATAAACTCCATCGTCTCTCGAGGCTGTTATCGGTTTGAATGAAATTTGTTCTCCAGTCCCATAATTTTCCAATTAATGCGAAACCTGATTCTCATTGCTTCGGAGGTCAGTGTTTTATTGTTGTATGACCTGTGATGGTTCTTTGCAAGGTGTACACGCCACAAGAGATCACTATAGGGATCCGCTTGCTGGGGTATCCTTCCCAGAAATAGTCCCTTCCTCATGTTCTCATCATGCGTCTATGATTGTGCACGAATTCCTCAATCAGCTGACACCCTTACTCCTCAGAGGAGACATCATTCCTGAAAATGCACTCCCGGCCTTTCTTCTTTTCTTTTTATTTCTTGATTGATTTTAAAACGGTTTGATTCTGTTTACGCTATGTTATTTTCTGAAGGTGACCCCTGGCCTCTCTCGGACTCTGTGTTGTGGGCATTGTTAGGGTTATTGCTCGTCTGACCATTGGTTGATTTATCATTGATTGATCTTTACATTGTATCATGAGCTGATTCTGGCATTAACTATTCCTTGAATTGGCAGTGGTTTCTTTCTTCTCTGAGCAATCGTTTTCTCTGAGGATGATGTCTGAGAGGACAATGAATATGATGCAGCTGGTCAGTTGGTTACATAGAATATGACATTTGGGCTTTTTGGTCGATTAATGATCTATCTTGCACTGTTTGTGGTTGAGTCGATCATCTAAAGAAGCCTTTTGTCTTCAGGAAAAAAAGGATGGGCTGAAATTTTGACAACCTTCTAGGCTTCTTTTACCAATTGAAAGTTTTACTGGTTTTGACAGTTGGTGATCTGTTGCGTTTTCCGTGGGGCCGAGTTGATAATTGTCCGAAATTGGATGAGCTCCTGCTTCCCGGATTTTGGGCAGTTACTGGTTTGAATGGGACTTGTCCTTTAGTTCTGCTATTTCTTTGTTAATCCGAAAGATTAGATCTAGTTCTCTTCCCTTTGCAGATCAGATTTTGGTCGAGGCAATACTTTACGTGGCCAAGTTCGATATGGAGTGTCTATGATCTGTGATGTTCTTTCTTGCTGCATAAACATCAATTTCTAATTTGTCTTCCACTGATGTTATCGTCTAGTTAAGGTGGTTATCATCTAGTTGAGGTGGAACGATCAGTTATTCTCTTTTCTTCGCAGGTCATAGTTTGGTCAAGGCAATACCTTACCTCGTCAATTTCGAGATGGAGTGTCTGTGGTCCATGATGGTTCTTTCTTGCTGCATAAGAATTAATTCATAGGACAAGCTCTCCTTTCAGAGTTCTTTCTTGTCTGAAAAGTTCTACATAATTGGTTTCACTTCAGGGCAAAGTGGTAGCATCTTATTTTGAAATGACGTACTTCAGATATCTATCGCAATTTGCATTCTTAATCTTTCTTATATTGTTTCTATTTCGTAATGGAAGATGATGGATGATACCAGTTGTTCTTTGGCAGATTAGAGACTATTTTATCTTTGGGATTGGATTGGAAACTTTTGATTAGTATGTCTTTACCTTTTTCTTTCATGGAAACTATCCTGCATTTTATTTATCATGGACTTCTTCCTTTCAACGTACTTTGTTACACATTCATTTCGAAATATGTTTCTTGCATATGCATTTGTTTGGACTTGGTGTGTATGCCTGCTTGAATTTTGTGTCAATGAGATATTAAATTTGGTTTATTTGAAGAATTTTTTGTCAGGTTCCTTTTGTGTTTATATTTGAAGAGATTGATGTTGTCTGCATGGTAATTTCCTATGCTGAGATGTTATTTTTATGTGACATATTGCCTCTTTTTTCCCTATGTTATTTGGAGCTTGCAGGCTAGGTTCTTTTCCAAAAAATATTTATTTTTGCATTGTTTTATGTGGTAGCATTTACCTTTTGCCAAAATTTTACCAAAAGTATAGCATGGAATGTTTTCACTTATAAAGCAATGTTCTCGGATGGTTCATCAATAGATTGATCCGTTTAAATTGTTTATCAAAATGATTATGGATTTTGGTGGATTGGCAGTTGCATCTTTCCTCTTGTAGCGATCCTTCATCCGAGCATGTCGTCTAAGAATGACAAATACATAGAAGCTGGTGAGTTAACATAGAAGAAGGTGATTGGGCTTCTTGGAAGAGAGGTGATCTATTACGCAGTCTTTGTTTTCTTGAGTTCTGAAGTAGTCTTCTCTGATTGCATCTTCAGGATGAGCGAATTTTGAGGATTTATAGGCATCTTGTAGTTTTGATTTAAGTTTGTCTTCAGTTGATTATCGTCAGGAGCAGTGAGATAATTATTATCGAGTTCTAATTCCTCTACAGGAAGCTTTGCCATGTTGAGAAGTGGTGTGATCTATTGCCTTCTTCTGTATGGTGAGTTGATGATTGTTGGAAATTGGATAAACAGCCATTTTGTGGATTCTAAGGAATGGAATATATGATGAGGTTGGTCGATTATTACTTAGAATGACTGAGCTTTTCTTGAGTTTGACGATCTATTCACATCTATCTTCGGTTGGGTTGGTGTATGGGCAGTGTCCTTGATCATCTTGAGGACCAGGTGAAGAGCTGAAATTTTGATAAACTCCTGCTGTGTAGGCACTTTGTTGAATGTCATTCCTCAGTTGATTCCCTTGGAGTTGAAAGATGTGACAATTCAGCTTTTTCTGTGTGGCTAAGTTGATGAATTGCAGAGTCCGCGCTTTGTTTGAAATTGGATAAGCTCCCCCTTCTTGGATTTGGTTCCGTTGATGTCTTCACTCTATATGTGTACATGGATGAATCCTTAATCAATTAATATTTTGGCCATGCTATGATAGGGTGTGCAAGAACAAGCTTGACTTTTGCTTTGAGGGTTTGAAGTTTGACAAAAGATCGTTGATTGTCATTGGATGGCCTCTTTGTTGTACATACTTGCAAAAGGAGAGTACTAAGTCTGCTTAGTTGCAATAAGATATCTGTATGGATTTTTGCTTAGCCGATATCCTTCACTTCTATAATACTTTCTTCTGGCACCGTCATTGTTGGGGACAGTTTACAAGTGAGGGTTTTTGTATGTGAGATGGGTTGTTTTTAGTGTGTAGGGTGCCACCTTGGGGGCCTAAATTGTGAATATTTTAGGTTCTCGTCGATCCATGGGACAATGAAGGCTTTTCTGCAAGGGCCCAAGTCATACTCCATTGCAAACTGTTAGCATCTCATTCTGAAAAGATGAACTGTACTGTGCCTTTGCCTATTTGCATGATTGGCATATGTGATCAGGCCTCACATGGGGATGTTGACCGGACAGCCATATGGACATAACTTCCTTGGCATTGCTTGCACTCGGACCGGTTCTCTCCTTTCTGCTGATTCTCTCATTTCTTATTCTTCACAAAGCTGTGTCGTTTCATGTATGCTGTCAGCAGACATGGCTGGTCAAGCTGGGAGGAGCAGACACTTGGTGCTTGGTTGCCATGTTTGTCAAATTTTTGTAGTTATTTTTAAATCGGTGAAACTGAAGGGGCAGACAACAATCCTGCAGTGAATAAGCTTTGGTTTGAGGTTTTTACATGTCTATCGAGCATGGACCCCTTCTGATCTCTTATGATACCCTAATGTACGATGGGTGAACTTCTGCTTCGTATATATGATCTAAATTTAATAAAGGAAACCTGTTTAGGGCTATGAACTTATACATGTCCAATTGCATCGTGATCCTTTGCGAATGATGATCTGTCGACCAGATATTTACTGTATCTCTTTCTCATCAGCTCTACAAGGGTTGTTCGAAGTCATCTTCCTTGTAATTGGAGATACTAGACGGTTGCCTTATGATCAGTTTCATTTGCTTTGGTATTTTCTTTGAAGGGATGAATTTTGAAGCATCTGGTTGGGTCTATGTCCAGAGCAATGTTGGCGAAGGCTCTGATTTTGGATAGAAAGCTTATCAAAGTTTTTAAGGTTCAAAGTCTCCCTCTGAGCATACTAATTTTGTGGCTTCCATGCTGTATGGACTTATTCAGTTTTCCACGGGTGCTTGTTCCAGTTTAGAGCAATCCAACTAAGGACCGTGTAATCAAAACTGTTAGAGAATCCAAGTTCTTGAGTTGGGAAGGCAGGAGGTTATTATTTAATGCAATTATGTTTAGTTGAGCTACTGAATTGTTGTTTTCCTTTTTGGATCGGAGTGATGAGCAGGTTCTGGATCTTTCTACAAGGATTGTCTGATTCTTTTATTTTCAAGGATTAGAGGAGATGCGATGAACATATAGTTCTCTCATGTTGTGAGTTGGAGTCCTTTTGTTGCAGATCATTCTGAATTCGACCTGGTTTGTGTTGTAGTGTATTTGACTTAGCAAGCTTTTGCATTTTGCTTCTCCTGGGGTATTTTTCGTATAAGTGGTTTATGTTGGGTGCCAGTTCAAGTATCTCTCTTTGATGATGTCATGCTCTCTATCTTATACAAATCTCACTGGATAAAACTACAATTACTACAATTGAGTCTTGTGTCCAAGGCTAAGTCTCGTTGTTGGTTAGGTTGGTCATATGTGGCTACTTTTTGCTTCTTTTGGGGGTATTTTTGGTATAATTGGTTAATTTTGGGTGCCAGTTTAAGTCTCTCTCTTTGATAATGTCGTCCTCTCATCTTTTTCCGTGAACTTCAGTGGATGAAACTCCTATTGAGTCCTGTTTCAAGGCTAACTCTAGTTGTTGCTTTGCTGGTGGCACACATGGATGGTAGTTTGGCTTGTCAGATGTTTCTAGATTACCCCTGTGAGATGAGAAACTGATTGCAGATATTCATCAACATCATGGCAGATTATTCGTTTCTACTTTCAATTGGTTTGTTGCAGTCCGTAGAAGCTCTCTTGGGGATTCTCTTTATATTGAAGTTCCAGTTGATATTACTCGCCTGACAAATTAGTTTTATATCGCTTGTGTGTTGGAATCAAAAGTTACTTGGCCACGAGTTCGCACAATCCCTCTACATGGATTCACCCCTCATTCTCCCCAAAATTCTTACTCTGTTAAGAACGAGTCGATTTACTTGGCCTTTTCTTTCTTTGCCATCAAGTCATTCGTGTGGTTGAATTATCCAAAAAATGTTGTTCCCACTAAAGGCTAAGTAGTAGAATAAATCCCAACCTTCTAATGAGTGCATAATTTCATCCTGATATTTAATCTTATAATAAAAAGATGCAACTGTTTAAATTTGTTTCAAATTTATTTGCCAAGTCCTTTAATGCCTGCAGTGGCGCCTAGCGATATCGTTCGTCTTCTCGATTGAGAGCTTTCTCTGTCGGCCCATCTCCCTTTTCTAATTCCGTTTCTCGATTGATTGATTGTTGATGGGGGTCTGATCGCTATCTCCATCTTGATTTTGTGGAAGCATCATCTGGTTGCAGAGACCCACCCACACCCCTGTTGCGCGGAGATTCTCGAGGGTTTCGCTTGGCCTACAATCTCTGTCGGCGTCTGGCGATATCATCGTCTTCCGGAGAGTAGGAGAAGTAGCGATCCCGATTTGACTGTTGATGCGGAGATTTTTCAGGGTTCGGCTCAGTCTACCTTGCCTATTGGTTTACACCTCGTCCCTTTGATCGCTTAGCAATTCATTGACCGATCGATTGATCTTTGCATTACGCGTCGTTGTTTTGACCAGCTCATTCTGGAATCGTGTTGTTCAGTGAATGGGCAGTGCGCGGCTTCTTTCTTCCTCTTGGATCATATCTCTTGAGGATGCCGTGATGCCATAATGGGAGTGTTTGGTTTAGCTCCTCCTTTGACCCTTTATTAATACAATGACCGATCGATCTTTCTGTACAATTGTTTCACGAGCTGCTTCTGGATTTTGTTATTTGGTGAATCCGCAGTAGATCCTTTCCCCTTGGAGCGAAATTTTTTGTTTGAGGATGTCAAGGACGATGAACAGCTTGTTTCATAAAACACAACTTTTTAGAAGACCGATGATCCTTTTGCTGCTTCTTTTTTCTTGGTTGAGATGATGAAAGTAGTCTTTCAGGCAATAGGCTGAAATTTGCTGGTCTAGTCCCGACAGGTTGGAGTTTTGCTAGACTTGACAAGTGGTGATTTGCCACGGGCTGATGATTGTCTGAAATTGGATAAGCTCTATCACCTCTCGTCGGTTTGAATGGAAATTTGTTCTCCAATCCCATAATTTTCCAATTAATGCAAAACCCAATTCTCATTCCTCCAGAGGTCAGCATAGCATTTGGTTGACGTATGATCTGTGATGGTTCTTTCTTTGCAAGGTGTACGCACCACAACAGATCATTATCCAATCTGGATCCACTTGCTGGTGTCTCCTTCCTAGAAATTGTCCTTCCCTCATGTCCTCATCCTTCAGTCTCATCGGGAAACATTGTTATGGGAAGTGTTTGGTTTAGCTCCCCCTCTGATCATTTAAAGAAACCACTTTCTGTACAATTTTTTAATGATCTGCTTCTAGATTTTTGTAATTATGGTGAATTCGCAGTGGTTTCTTTCCCCCTCGGAGTGAACTATTTTTCGAAGGATGGCAAAAACGAATAAATACCATGACATCGGTCAGTTTGTTTCATAAAACTAGATGTTGGGCTTTTTGGAGAATTATGATCCTTTTGCCGTCTCTTTTCGGTTGAGATGATGAACCAGTAAGTAGTCTTTCAGGCGATAGGCTGAAATTTGCTGTTCTTGATTGGAACTTGTTCTTCGGTTTTTTTAAACTTTGTGGGTTGATTATCGTCTAGCCCGGATCCTCTCACAGGTCGGAGTTTTGCTAGACTTGACAAGTGGTGATCTGGTGCGAGCTGATCATTGTCTGAAATTGGATAAGCTCTATCGTCTCTCAAGGCAGTTATCGGTTTGAATGGAAATTTCTTCTCCAATCCCCTAATTTTCCAATTAATGCAAAACCCAATTCTCATTCCTCCGGAGGTCAGTGTTTGGTTGACGTATGATCTGTGATGGTTCTTTCTTTGCAAGGTGTACGTGCCACAACAGATCATTATCCAAAATGGATCCGCTTGCCGGTGTCTCCTTCCTAGAAATTGTCACTCCCTCATGTCCTCATCCTTCAATCTCATCGGGAGACATTGTTAAGGGAAGTGTTTGGTTTAGCTCCTCCTCCGATTCTTTAAAGAACCCACTTTTCTGTAAAATTGTTTTATGATCTGCTTCTAGATTCTGGTATTTGGTGAATTTGCAGTGGTTTGTTTCCCCCTCGGAGTGAACTATTTTTCTGACGATGGCAAGAACGAATGAATACCATGACACCGGTCAGTTTGTTTCATAATACTAGATGTTGGGCTTCTTGGAGGACTGATGATCCTTTTGCTGCCTCTTTTCAGTTGAGATGATGAACGAGTAGTCTTTCAGGCAATAGGCCGAAATTTGCTGGTCTGTATTGGGAATTATTCTTCAGTTTTTTTTTTTTTTTTAAACTTTGGGGGTTGATTATCGTCTAGCCCGGATCCTCTCACAAGTCAGAGTTTTGCTAGACTTGACAAGTGGTGATCTGCTGCAAGCTGATGATTGTCTGAAATTGGATAAGCTCTATCGTCTCTCGAGGCAGTTATCAGTTTGAATGGAAATTTGTTCTCCAATCCCCTAATTTTCCAATTAATGCAAAACCCAATTCTCGTTCCTCCGGAGGTCAGCATTTGGTTGACGTATAATCTGTGATGGCTCTTTCTTTGCAAGGTGTACTCACCACAACAGATCATTATCCAATCAGGATCCGCTTGCCGATGTCTCCTTCCTAGAAATTGTCCCTCCCTCTTGTCCTCATCCTTCAGGCTCATCGTGCGTCTATGATTGTGCATGCATTCCTCACTGAGCCGACACCCTTTCTGAACTACTCTTCAGAGGAGACATTGTTCCTGAAAATGCATTCCTGACCTTTCTTTTTTTCTTTATATTTCTTGATTGATTTTGAAATCAGTCTGATTTTTTTAACACTATGTTATTTTCCGAAGGTTACACCTGGCCTTTCTGGGACTCTGGCATGTTGTGGGCATCATTAGGGTCTGTGCTCCTCTGATCGCTGGTCGATTCATCATCGATTGATCTTTACAAGTTCAATTGCATTATGAGCTCATTCTGGTATTCACTATTCCCTGAATTGGCAGTTTCTTCTTTCTTCTTGGAGTGATCATTTTTTTCTCTGAGGATGATGTCCAAGTGGACAATGAATACGATGCAACTGGTCAGTTGGTTACATAGAATGCCACATTTGGGCTTTTGGAGGACTAATGATCAATCTTACACTGTTTGTGGTTGAGCTGATGATCTAGAAGTACGACAAATGATTGAAATTGAAATTTTGACAACCTTTTAGGCTTCTTTTACTGTTCCAAAGTATTACTGGATTTTGACAGCTGGTGATCTATTGCGTTTTCTGGAGGGCTGAGATGAGAATTGTTTGAAATTTAATGAGCTGTTGCTGCTTGGATTTCAGGCAGTTATTGTTTTGAATGGAACTTGTCCTTTACTACCGTTATTTTCGAGTTAACCCGAAAGATCAGACTCCACAGATCAGAGTTCGGTCGAGGCAATACTATACTTGGCCAAGATTGATATGGAGTGTCTGGGATAAGTGATGTTCTTTCTTGCTCATACACATCAACCCCTAATCTGTCTTCCACTTCTGTTATCTTCTAGTTAAGGTGGAACGATCAGATGTTCTCTTTCTTTCGCAGGTCAGAGTTTGGTCGAGCCAATAGTTTACCTCGTCAATTTTGATATGGAGTATCTGCAATCGGTAATGGTTCATTCTTGTTGCATAAGCATTGATTCATGGGACAAGTTCTTCTTTCAGAGTTCTTTCATGTCTGGAAAGGTCCACACATGTTCTAGCTCGTTTCTCTTCCCATACTTCTGTAGGACTCCTGATTGCACTTTCAGCTGCATACTGTATGACTTGATGCTTCTGGCTCTCATTTTCCAGAGTTATTTTCTCTTATTAACAAAAATTTTAGTGTGGGTGAATAAAAATGAAATTTTGAAGTTCCCTTGCCATTGATCAACAGCTCTCTGCTACCTTTCACCAGCTTTAAGATGATGGTGAATTCAATTTGGTGAAGATGGTTGTTGAGACTGAGATTTTATCCAACTCTGATCACAATCCACCGTCAGTAAGTTGGTCAATGTGGAGACAAATTGCTTTTTATATGGACATAGTATCTTTTTGGTTTTTAATAGCTGTGGAATTTGATTTAGATGGAGAAGATGTGCTAATTGCAGGAGTCTTTCAATTATTTCATAGTTATTCTAAGTATATTACTCGCCTTGTGGTTGGATAGCATTTGGTGCACTCCCTTGCTGGTAATTTCACTTGAAACAAGTGGTTGGTCACAGATGGATGAGGTTCTTGCCTTCTCGGGGAATTGCTTCAGTCAGATATGAGTTTTTGGTCTAACTCTTTTCTTTGTTATTCAGTTGGTATCGCCTTGATTCACTTATAATGTATATAAGTTTTTCACCTCATGGAGATTATTCATAAAACCTGTCTTTACACGCCACAACAGATCATTATCCAGTATCCAATCCAGATCCGCATCTTATAAGTTCGAAGGCCAGTGTCTCCTTCCTAGAAATAGTCCCTCTCGTGTGTCCTCATCCTTCAGTTTCATCTTGCATTGTGTTCCCCTCTCAGTCGACAGCCTCTGCGAAGTTCAGATGAGACATTGTTCCCAAAATGCGCTCTTGATCCTCTGTTTTTCTTCTTGTTTCTTTGATTGATTGTTAAATTGGTCTGATTCTGTTCTTATTTTCCGAAGGTTACACCTAGCCTCTCTGGGACTTTCCCATGTTGTGGGCGTTGTTAGGGTTTGTGCTCTTCTGATCATTGATAGATTCATCATTGATTGATCTTTCCATTGTATTATTAGCTGATTCTGGTAACGACTAATTCCGTGAATTGGCAGTGGCTTCTTTCTTCCTGGAGTGATCATTTTTTTTTCTCTGAGGATGTTGTCTGAGGACAATTAATACAATGCAACTGGTCAGTCGGTTACCTAGAATATGACATTTGGGCTTTTTAGAGGACTAATGATCTTGCACTCTTTGGTTGAGCTGATGATCTTTAGAAGCCTTTTTTCTTCAGGACAAACGGTGGACTGAAATTTTGACAACCTTCTAGGCTTCTTTTATAGATTGAAAGTTTTACTGGATTTGACAGCTGGTGATCTGTTGCTTTTTCTGTGGGCTGAGTTGATAATCACTTGAAATTGGATGAGCTCCTGTTTTCGGATTTTGGGCAGTTAATTGGTTTGAATGAAACTCTTCCTTTACTTCTGTTATTTCTTAGTTAATCCGAGAGATCAGATCTAGTTCTCTTCCCTTCGCAGATCAGAGTTTGGTCAAGGCAATATTTCATGTGGCCAAGTTCGACATGGAGTGTCTACAATGCAGCATCAATTTCTAATTTGTCTTCCACTTCTGTTATCTTCTAGTCAAGGTGGTTATCATCTAGTTGAGGTGGAACAATCAAATGTTTTCTTTCCTTTGCAGGTCATAGTTTGGTCGAGGCAATCCTTTAACTCGTCAATTTCACGATGGAGTGTCTGTGATCAGTGATGGCTCTTTCTTGCTGCATAAGAATTAATTCATAGGACAAGCTCTTCTGTCAGAGTTCTTTCTTGTCTGGAAAGGTCCAGACAAGTAGTAGCTCGTTTCTCTTCATTCTTATTTGTGTGCCACAATCGCTAATTGGATTGTTATTCATGAAGATATCATTAAGATGTATGCGTTATGCACTTCTTCCCTATCATGGAGATCACTCTTGGCATTACCTACTTTGCTTCGCCTTCCTTTGTACACGACTTCTGTGTTTTTCTTTTGGTACAGATCAAGAGGTCATTTCGTGTGCTTTCTGTGCAAGAGATTGTTCAAGTTGGATTCAGTCAATGGCCATATAAATATCTAAAGAATTGTAGGTTTTCTTTGGTTATTGGGACTGTGAAGGCTGTTTGCTGACAGCATTGGTTTTACTTCAGGGCATACTGGTAGAATTTTATTTTTTGATGATGTATTTCAAATAACTATCTGGATTGGTATTCTTGATCTTTCTTATTTTAAATCTATTTTTTAACAGATGATGATAGTTGTTCTTTGTTATTTTAGAGTCTACTTTCTCTTCAGAATTGGATTGGAAACTTTTGATCTGTATGTCTTGGAGAAGTGGTGATCTATTATGCAGTTTTTGTTTGCTCGAGTTCTGAAAGTCTCTGACCACATATTCAGGACGGGGCTGGACTGGAATTTTGAAGATCTCTAGGCATTCTGTAGTTTTGATTTAAGTTTGTCTTCAGTTGACTGTCTTCAGGGAGCAGTGAGATAAAATTGTTGAGTTCTCTCTCTAGAGGTTTAAGTTTTGCCGGGTTTGAGAAGTGGTGATCTATTGTGTTCTTCTGTAGGGCTGAGTTGATGATTGTTTGAAATTGGACAAGCAGCTGCTTTGTGGATTCTAGGCAGTTATTGGTTTGAATGAAGTTTGTTTTCCACTTCTGCTTTTTTCCGTTTATGGTGAGATGATTAGGCCTTCCTCATTTTCCTTGTATTGCAAGCCTCTTTTGTTTAGGTGTGGGCTGTCTTTAATCTGTAAAGGTTCTTTTTACATTTCAATTAACAAGCTCTTATTTATTTGAGCTTCTCTTGCCTTTTGTTGTTTTTGGAAAATGAATAGTCATTCACTATCTTCCATTGTAGGGATTGTTTATGAATCTGGAAAGCTTGGGATCCTCAAAGTTATGGCTTGTTTCTATCCTTGTAATGCATGCTGCATTAACTAAAGTGATTGGTGGTAAATCATGGAGATATTGAAAGTGTAATTTATTTGCGAATGCTAGCTTCATACAATTTACTTAGCTTAGGGTTTCATTCTATACAATTTATATGTTTCTTTTGATACAGAATTTTTGTTGGAACTTTTCATTTACCAGGTGATTTCTATGCTTTAAGTGGTTGTTGAGGAGTGGTCATGGACATCCTCAGTGTTTACACTCCTTTGATCATCAATTGATGGATTGATCAATCCTTTTGTTGTTTTAGAGCTGTTTCTGCATTTATAATCCAATGCACTGGCTGTGCTTCTTTTTCACAGAGCGATCTCTTTGATTGAGGAGGTTGTGTCAGGAATGAGTACATATGGTGAGGTTGGTCAATTATTACTTAGAATGACTAAGCTTTTCCCAAGTTCGATGATCTATTGACATCTATCTTTGGTCGGGTTGGTTTATGGGTGGTGTCCTTGTCATGCGTTATTGAGGCTTTAGTACACCAGACAAATGGAAGAGAGACGTATTGCTTGTTCCCATATTCAAGGTTGTCTGTGGCACGAGCTTACTAGGTACATGCTTGATCCTGATAAAAAGCTTTTTACTGGGGACTTTGATGGGTTTGAAACCATAATGGCGTGATCTTCTACTGTGTTTTGAAAACGTGGGCTTCCCACCAATGACTGCAATGGGTAGGTTGCTCTGTTGAGGGGAGTGGGTTGAGGCTTCTCTGCTTCCAGTTGTCTTGGGGTTTAGCATGCTGTTCATCATGGGCATTAGTACTAGATCATGCACCAGTATCTATTCCTATGCAAAATCTACAGTGCTCTGATTACAATGTTTTTTGTTCTGGAGATCGTTTCTTTTTACAATAGGATGGAGGACATCTGCAATAAGACTCCTGCTGTGGACTTTCAGCTGCATATCTTTGGACTTGATGCTTCTGGTTCTCATTTTCCAGAGTTCGTGTTTCTTATGAGCAAAAGATTCTGGTGTCAGTGAATAAGAAGGAAATTTTGAAGTTCCCTTGCCATTGATCAACAGATTTTCACAATGTTATGGCTACCAAACTGATGGTGATTTCAATTTGGTCAATTGGTTGTTAAGATCGAGGTTTTTCTATTCAGTTCTGATCTTGACGCACCATCAATAAGTCAAAACAATGTGGAAACAACTTGCTTTTATACGGATAAGGTTTCTAAGTTGTCTTTAATAGCAATGGAATTTGATTAAGACAGAGAAGATTTACTTATTACCGGAGTCTTTTAGTTATTTTAGTCACTGTAAGGATAATGCCAGCCTTATTTTGGCTGGACAGTTGGCATTTGGTGCGCTATCTTAATGGTAATTTCACTCGAAGTGACTGGTTGATCGCAGATGGCTGAGGTTATTACCTTCTTGGGAAATTGCTTCAGTTGGATATGAGATGGGTCTATTGTCTTTTCTTTGTTAACCGGTTGCTATCGCCTTGATTCCCATGTCATGTATATAAGATTTTTACCTGATGGAGATGTTTCACAAAACTTGCCTTACTCATTTCTCCCAATCTTCTGATGTTGTTGAGGGTGGATGGTCCTTTTAATAGTTTACACCAGACATCAGGAAGGTGATCTTCAAGAATGTCGATACCTCATCCAGCTATACTGAGTAATGTTTCTTCCTTGTCTATACAGTTTCCTGCCGGCCATTGTATCATTGGCTCTCTGGGAAATCCTCACCAAGCATGGTTATTGTTAATGCTATTAGATGTGGAAGTATTGACTTGTGCACAGCTTCTGGAACTATTGACAATCTCTACTATGGCTGAGCACTTCAATTTGTTCATTATAGTAACCTGGTTCTTTTATATAATGAGTGTTTTGTTTTAAGTTCGGTACCTACCTTGATTATGTAGGCATATCAAATCTGTTGTCCCTAATTCTGTTCAAGAGGCAATTTCTAACTATTTGTTAGCAGTACTTGTTTTCCTTCTCATTGATGCTTACCTTGCAAGGCCACAGCATTTGCGCTGTCAGCAATCAAGAGAGGTGGTAAAATTGAGATCTAGCCAAGATGCCAGTCACAATTATAGATCTTCATTCTGATGAAGAGGTTTTGGTGTAATTCCTTTGCCTCCTAAGGACCTGAATTCGTTGCTGGGTTTTTGTTTGCCTGTGGTTTTTTTTTGACAGGTTGGTTAAGCACAATACAATGTTGACTGACTGAAGATGTATATAGGCCATATGTTTACCATCTGGAGATTTACTTGAACGTTCATCTCTGGAAACATCTTTGGGACACATAATTATGATGATGGAGCTATCAGTAGAAGTTTGATGTTTGTATCCAACTCCTTTCAGAATCCCTCTCTTTAATTTGGAGTTTGAAAGTAGTTTTGACTCTCTCTCGACTTTTATATCTTTGGATGACAAGTGGGAGAAGAGGGTTATCTTGTGGATTCTGAATCTGTTTATTTGAAGAAGCTGGGATCTTCTATTTGCATGTCCCTCAGCTCCAGGTTGTCGTGCCAATTTCAATTCTGCTTGGAGCTAGGTCCATTGATTTGTGTTCCTTAGCTCCTGCGTTACTGCATCATCTCTTACAATTTTCAAGCATTGTTGATGATGAAATGCCTGGGATTTTGCTCTTACTTGTGTTGTATTGTATATGTGGGTGGTGGAGCCAGACTTAAATGCGAGGGTATTGTCAAGCCAACGTTAGTGCACCGTCCACAAACTTTCAGTAAATCCACGTTGATAAGAGTGGGGGAGTTTTAGAATGATGCATGTCCTTTGTACTATCTTATGTGCTATGATACTTGTTTTGGATCGATCTTTAATTGTCATGTTTGTATTCATATTTGAAAGGAGCTTCTGCAGCACGAGAACAATTGTAACTGAAGAATTTAGAGAAAAGAATTGTGATAATTCTTTGTATTTCTGTACCAAGATTACAAAGCTATTTATAGGACTTCTACAAGTACTAACTAGGAAAAAAAACAGTTTTATAAAATACAGCTATAATCCCACAAATCAAGGGATACTAATAAATCATTTCCTAACTAATTATTTACAGCTATTTCCTAATAATTAGGACCCAAGAAATCAGGATTGAATATTCCTAATAATCAAATCCTAAAAATGAGGATAATTCAACACTCCCTCAAGTTGAGGAATAGATGTCTTCCATTCCCAGCTTGGAGATTATTTCGTGAAAGATCCCACCATTAAGTCCTTTGGTTAGAACATCAGCTAGTTGATCTCCGGAAGGTATGTATGACATGCAGATCAACCCCTCTTCTATCTTTTCTTCGATGAAATGCTTGTCAATTTCAAAGCCATAATAGCTCACATATTCCTTGGGCCATTGCTTGAAATTCTGATTCAGCACTTAATCTTGCAACTACATTCTATTTTTTACTCTGCCAAGTCACTAAATTTCCGCCAAGAAATGTGCAATAACCAGATGTTGACCTTCTATCCACCATGGATCCTGCATAGTCAGCATCGGTATAAGCTTGCAGCACCAGTTTTTGATTTCTTCTAAACTCCTTTTCCGGGACTTACCTTTAAATAATGCAACACTCGATTGATGGCTTGTAAGTGTGATTCTCTTGGGTCATGCATAAATTGACTAATCACACTTATTGAATAGGCAATATCAGGCCTAGTATGAGCCAAATAGATGAGTTTCCCGACCAATTTTTGATACATTTCTCGATCTACAGCCAAGCTTTTTATTAGGCTCAATAGGTGTGGCTACTGGTTTACAACCAAGTTTTCCAGTTTCTTCAAGAGATCAGTCACATACTTTTGTTGTGAGACAAAAATTCCTTGTCTAGAGGAAGAAACTTCAATGCCAAGAAAGTACTTGAGTCTTCCTAGCTCTTTTATTTCAAACTCTTTAATCAAACATTGCTTTAGCTGCTGTTTCTCCTCATCATCGTCACCTGTGACAATAATATCATTGACGTACACTAGAAGTGCAGTCACTCTCCCTCTTGCCAAATGCTTAATGAAGAGTATGATCACCTTGGCTTTGTTTGTAGCCTAAAACTTTCATAACTTTGGAAAATCTCCCAAACCAAGCTCTAGGTGATTGCTTGAGCCCATATAGTGCTTTCCGTAATCTACATGCTTTCTTTAAATTCCAGTGGAATACTCATGTAGATCTCCTCCTCTAGGTCTCCATGTAAGAATACATTCTTCACATCATACTGTTGAAGTTGCCAATTAAAATGAACCGCCAAAGAGAGTAGAATTCTCACAATGTTCATCTTTGCTACCGAAGCAAATGTCTCTTGATAATCTACTTCATAAGTCTGAGATAACCATTTGCCACCAATCGTGCTTTATACCTCTCAAGAGAACCATCAGCTTTGTATTTCAAGGTAAAAACCAATTTATAGCCCACAAGATTCTTTCCCTTAGGTTTTTCGACAATCTCCCAAGTCTGGTTTTTTTCTAGTGCATCAATTTCTTCTCTCATTGCATTCCTCCATTCTTCTTTAGACAATGCCTCTAATAAAGTATTTGGAATAGAAAAGGTGTCAGACTCACAATGAAATTTTTATGAGGTGGTGATAGGCGATCAAGTGACACATAGGGAGATAGAGGATATAAGGGTCGCTTTGTGCACTCTCTAGTACCTTTTCTAATAGCAATGGGAAGATGCGAGTCATTTTCTTGCATATCAATTGACTATTTATGCAAAGGAGAGTCGGAACTTACTGGAAATTCATTTGCAAAACTCGGATGGGAATCTTGAACTTGTGTTTGGTCTAGAACAGCTATCTTTCTTGAGTATACCTAAAGAAATCTCATAGAGTCATAAATATGGGGAGATATGGGAGTGGACTCTCGTTCTGGAATAGGCTCAATCGTAGAGAGTGAGTCCGGGATTGCAGTAGCACGAACTGATTCATCAGAAACTGATTCATGAGGAGCCCGTTAATTAGAGTTGGAGGCCGATTGGTCAGGAGTTGATTGATCAGGGATTGGAAGATTATTAGGAGGTACGTCAAGATTAAGGCTGTCAAAGTCTTTATCTTCAACTAATGACTTCTCCCCCTGAAGATAAGATTGTGGAAAGTAAGGTTTATTTTCTACAAATGTAACATTGACTAATATATGGGTCTTTCGAGAATGAGGATGATAACATTTATACCCTTTTGTGTAGAGGAGTAACCAAGAAAGACACACGTGATTGCTCTAGGATCTAGCTTTCCCCTTTGCTAATTATGAACATGTACAAATGAGGTGCAACCGAAGACTCTAGGTATGAGATTATTTGTTGTCCTGAAATGGGGATAAAAGCTAGAAAGGATTGCCATAGGAGTTTTGAAATCTAATACTCTTGATGGCAATCTATTAATCATGTATGTAGATGTAAGGACGGCTTCCCCCCAATAAGACTTAGGGACATTTCCATGAAACAACAATGCTCGAATAGTGTTGAGCAAATGACCATTTTTCCTTTCAGCCACCTCATTTTGCTATGTTGTGTTTACACAAGATGACTCATGGATGATCCCTTCCTTTTGGAGATTGGTTGACAAGATCTTATTAAAGTAGTCTCTAGCATTATTTGATCTAAAGCTCTTAATTTTAACTCCAAATTGATTTTGAACCATAAAATTAAAATTAGGAACAATACTACTTACATCATATTTGTGTTTGAGTAAAAATATCCATGTGACCCTAGTGCAATCATCGATTAGAGAAACGAACCAGCAAGCCCCTGAGATATTTGGAATTGTGGAAGGTCCCCAATGTCACTGTGAATCAAATCAAAAGGATGAGAACTTCTTTTGTTGTTTATAGGAAAAGATACTCGGGTATGCTTAGCAAATTCACAAGTATCACATTGGAATTGACTCATATCTAATCCTTTAAACAAAGAAGGAAACATGATACACGAAAAGATGGATGACCAAAACGAAAATGGTAAAGCCAAATGAGATCCTTATTTGAAGCGCTAAGAAATGACAAGGGTGAATTATTCATGACTTTCTTTGAAATCCCCGGCTTCTCAAGATAGTACAACCCATTCTTTTCCTTAGCAAGTTCAATCTTCCTCCTCGAATCCTATTCCTGAAAAACACAATAGGTAGGGTAAAAAATTGCATAACATTTGAGGTCATTGGTGAGCCTTTGTATGGAGACTAAGTTGGCTGATAGTTTCGGCACATGGAGGACATCTTTTAGAGTGAGAACAAACGTAATATAGATATCACCAACTCCTTCAATAGTGGCCATAGAACCATCTGCCACAACTATTTTCCTATTGCTTGGACATGGGGTGTAGGTAATAAAAAAAAAAGTGAAGTGTGAGTCATATGATTAGTGGCACCTGAGTCTATTATCCAAGCTTCACTTGAAAGTTTTTCTGAGGCATTTAGACTAAAAGAGAATGGAGACTTACCTGAGAGTGCTAAGGAACATGCATCGGAGGGTTGATCAAGAGACCCTAAAAGCCCTTTAATTCTTTCTATTTCCTCACTACTGAAGGATTCTTTCACCCGTCCTTCACTGTGACTGATTTGCTGGCTGGTCTGTTCAATTAGATGAGCCTGGGGCCTTGACTGTCCTCCTTTGTTTCCCCACTCTCGGCTTGAGGTTGCTGGTTTGCCATTCAGCTTCCAGCAACGTTCCTTTGTATGCCTTGGCTTGTTACAGTAGGTACACCACAAACTGTCTCGATTATCCCTCCATGTAAGCCTCAAAGCATCCACCTTTCCTCTTTCTTGTGTTGACGCATTGCGAGTTACTAATGCTGAACCTTCCATAGCTTGAGGCTCTAGTATTATTCCCCTTCGACTTTCTTCTGCCCGGATTAGAGTAATCGTCTCTTCCAAAGAAGGGATTTCTTCATTTCCAAGTATTTGAATCCTGACTTGGTCAAATTCAGAATTAAGACCTATCAGGAAATCATATACTTGATCCTTTTCAATGAAGGTTTTTAGAGTCGCAGCATCATCTGCACACTTCATCTCAAATACTCGATAATGATCAAGTTCTTGCCATAGATTTTGAAGGGAATTGGCATATTCAGTCACCGTTTTGCTCCCTTGTTTGGTTGCACTTGTCTTTACCTTGATTTCATATACTTGTACTGCATCTCGAGCCTTTGAATAAGTCCTGCGAATAGAATCCCAAATCTCCTTTGCAGTTTTGAGAAACATACATGTATCACTTATGGCTAAATCCATTGAATCCCAAAGCCATGACATGATTATTGAATTTGCCTCATCCCATGCGTTGAACGTGGGATCTTCTGGTGTTGGACCTGTTCTGAGAAGATGGCTGAGTCTTTCTTTACCCTTCAAATAGGTCTTGACAAATTGTGACCATTTGAGATAATTCTTTTCATTCAGCCTATAAGTTGCTCTCACATTTTGTAGATCTCCGGTCATATGGTTGGTGTTGGCCTCCTTATTTTGACCCGAAGTATCTCCAATCAATTTTGTCTTAGACATGGATAATTCTAGGCACAAAAAAAGTACTTGGAAAGGAAGAGCAAAAAATAGATGCAGTAAAGGCTGCAAGTGAATGAGGTTTTAGGACAAAAATTGGGACAAGTTTATAAGCGAAGAGAGAAAAATATAGCTAAAGGGATTGCAATAATGACAGTTGCGATCAGATTGTTAAGGACAAAGACAAACCCAGTAATGAAGGCTATGATTGGAAGATTATTGCCTCAATGAAGGATGCACTGCAACACTATCCCAGAAAAATGAGCCTAAGTCTTTGATACCATGAAGAATTTAGAGAAAAGAATTGTGATAATTCTCTGTATTTTTGTACCAGGATTACAAAGCTATTTATAGGACTTCTACAAGTACTAACTAGAAAAAAAAAAAAAAAAACAGATCTGTAAAATACAGCTATAATCCCACAAATCAAGGGGTACTAATAAATCATTTCCTAACTAATTATTTACAGCTATTTCCTAATAATTAGGACCCTAGAAATCAAGATTGAATATTTCTAATAATCATATCCTAAAAATCAGGATAATTCAACAGTAATACATGCGTTTTGTGAATAGTTTGGTCTTGCCATAAAAAATTTGGAAACCAGTGCAGATTATGCAACTATCGTGTCAACCTCAGATCGGTGAAAAATTGGGGCGAGGAAGGCTATTCCAGCAATGCGGTGGCCATCGAACAATACCTTATCCCATCTGTAGTAGGGAACTTGCTGCTCTTCTGAATACTTTTGTTTTCTGCTGTCGTAGTTGAGTCACCAGGAACATCTACGAGATAAAGAGTCGTCGGGCCCTCATTGTGGTGTGGCCGGGGGAGAGTGGGACCAGGCCCACTCGTTGCTGCTCAAGTAGGGATAAATGTCTTGAGATTGTTGGAATATGTGTTGCCAAGGGAGCAATTGAATCTAGATGGCTGCCATGTTGTAATTCTTGGTTCATAAAGATAATGCGCTCCTTTTCATCCGTGAATGTAGGTCAACTGGGCCGAACCACATAAATTTTTGGGTGCATTTTTTTATGGTTTTATTTACTTTTTATCCATGTCAAGAAGGAAGGACACGATCACACCAACTCAGGACACGTGTTCAAAGATGATCCGTGCCGAGCGTGCCTTCCCGATTCTTCACGCGATACCGCATGCGTCTCAAGCAACGGTCGGAATTGGCGGCCCACCGACTTTCCTGAATTAAAACGTCAAAGATCACAGCCGTCCAATACCGACCCTTGCTTTGGATTTATTTATTATCGACGGTCAATCCAAAGTCGGTGTATCCTCCCCTATAAATAACCGTCCTCTCCCCCTCTTCCCTGTCTTCATTACGCGTTTCTGGTTCTACTCGCGTAACGAAGACGAGGAAGAGGGAGTGTCTAAATGGAAAGATGAGTGAAAAAAGCACGACTCTTATTATATTGTTGAGTTGACGAATCTATTATACCAAATATTTTCTCAAATGTTAAAATTGCTCACTTTCACCAAAGTTCCACGTTCTTTTGCACTCAAATCAAAATTCATCAACCATGAAAAGCTAAGCAAAATGAAAAGGACTTACTATTAATTTCTTTCGAATTTCAATATTCATGTGATTGCAAGAATTTCATGTTGTATGTCACGGTATCTACAAAATATCTAATTTTAAATTCAATTTTTTCCATTGTATGTGAAATCATTCAAGACAGGTGGAGTCGTCATAGCCCAAGTACCATTGGCCACCCTCACCAACCTCATGATAGAATTAGAGCCAAATGAAACTCAATGAAAATCATCTCGTCATTGAAGAATTGAAGCTTTTGGAATCTGCAGTTTCCCTGCTTTGCTTCCCAATGTTAGGAGGAAATAGTTAAGTTTAAGGGTTGCTAGAAGGCCTTGGAACTGATCGATATTTTATTCGTCTATGACGATTTGATGCAAAGTCTAAATTCTCGCCATTCATCTTGTCTTCTCCCTCCCGAATGATTGGGACTGAGAGGAGAGGTGATGGGATTTACTTGGAGAAGAACTACATGAAGAATAGTGTAATAATTTTATTACAATTAACAATTTATTAAATCTTTATTCCCTTGCAACCGCAAGAGCTACTATACCTCAGATTCATTTAGCACATACTAGCAACTGATCGAACAAACAAGAACGTTGCATGCATCGGGATCCGATGAGAACAAAAGTTTCATGGGCTTTGCGAGGATTTAGCATAAAAATACTTTCTTGATTTCTTACCAAAAATTAAACATGTCATCCAATTTCAAAAATTTACAAAATATTTATGTGCCTAAAATTAACATAAAAGTACTTTGCAAGAGTTAGCATAAAACTAACTATTACTCTTGCTACAAGCCTAAAAGTTTCTTAAGTCTCATATATATGACCATCTCTCACGAACCACAGCCAAATCCACTGAAATTGTCTCGTAACTGCACCTGAGAGACAAAAATGGCTTAATTTTTTTATGTCCAACAAAAGCATATTTTTATTCAAGGGGCTAAAATAATAATAAAAAAATTAAAGTTTAAACTATCCTATGTAGCTGCTAACGTGGCTAACGATGTGAATATTTTAATAGTCGGGCGATTTTTGTCCAGGCCCAGATATAAGTTGGTTGTTTTTTTGGGGTTTATGCAAAGGGGTTGGAGATTTGGCTCACAAACAATGTAAGGGGTTGAGGCTTATTACGTCATCAAATGATTGTTATCTCAATAATTGACCAACAAGTAGAGATCTAAAAATGGGTAACGGACTCATTGGCTATTACCAAATTAAAAAAAAAAAAAATTACTACTAATTAGTGTAGTGCATCAGTCCATGACAGCATCATCAGGAACTCATGTGATGACTTAAAACACAAAATGTGAATAATACGGGTGATATTTTTATTTGGGGATTGGGATCAACTCCTAATTTTTAATATAATAATTGACTAAATGGGTCATCAAAATTTAAGTATTAGCAACGTTGAGGAGCCTCCACATCTAAGAGGCTTATCATCATCGATGAATGAGCTCGTAAATAGCAAACTAGCTGGCTCAAAGCGGACATATTCTGGTTCTCCAATCGATGATGAACCTGATGCCAAAGCTGTCTAGTAGAACAGCCATGGAGAAGATGGATAGACAAGAAAGAGGGAGTCCTCGAGTCATGCCTGAGAACAATGGACGTTAACATGGTGGTTCGGTGGTGCCAATAGTGTTCGTCGCTGATGCGATGCTCGTCGTGGCCAGCGGCTGCTGTGGTCAAAGGTGTGATAGCGACGGTGGTCAATGCCGATGGGTTTAGGGCGGAAGTTAGGCTGGGCTCAGGGCAAAATCTGGCGGAAGGAAGAGTAGATGGGTACGATGGTGGAATTAGCATATCTCCACCTGGTCAATTACAAGGGACCGTTTCGACTAAAAAAATAAATTACAAGGGACCATTGGGCTTAGATCAAATTGTAGTCTATGCATGAGAGAGTGTGCTCAAATATTTAAGATTTTCTTTGTTTAGGATTAAGTAAAAGTAAAAGTTTTTGCTTTTTGCTTTTCCTCCAAAATTAAAAATTGTACTCAAATTTTAAAATAAAAATGTCCAACTTACGTACCAACACTTTCTTATTGTAAAAGTTTCGGGTGTTTTTTATTTAAAAAAATATAATATGCTTTTGTCAAAAAAAATTACATCGAGTGAAGAACAAAATTAAAAGTCCATCGAAACACCCCCAACAATTTAATGATTTAATAGTTCAAACTTTAAAGTAGTCGAATCGTAGTCTCGTAGAATCTTACACTAACCTCATAGATCCATCCCTTGTTACCATGCAAATGGCAGCTAATTCTCCGTTTGTTTCAAGTAAAATAAATCATTTAGAAAATATTTTTTCTAAAACCAATCCCTTATGTCGCTTACAATAATTATGCAATTTAAAATATTTTCATTGTTGACTACAATCTATGTTTAAACATATTCGTGGATGATGAAAATAATTTTTGTTCATTCATTTATGTAAGCAATACAGGTGATCAATTTTAAAGAAAATATTTTTCACACAAATTCATTTGTCGTGAAACAAATAAAGCCTAAACATTCGCCACATTGTTCCAAACACTAACCTCAAGAGGTAAGGCGTTGCATCCCATCGCAATGGCTATTGCTTGTCGCTGCCACTCTCAAGTCCAGCACTGAACATGACTTCGGCTGCATTTGATCATGAAATGTCTAGACTTATTACCTGCAAGATATGACTTAATAAATATTTTCTAGACTTTCTATATCCTACTCGATGTGTGTGGAACACGACCGTATAAACCACTAGCAATTGTTGCACTCCTAAGCCTAAGCCAAATTGATTCGAAAAGGGACAAGGGTTGCTTCATAGCAATCCTTGTTTCAATACCTGCCCATACTTTCTAAAACCTCTCTTAAATTCTGGAGCATTTCTTTCTTAAAACATCATTATAGAAACTCGTCTAATTTCCTAGTCCGTTATTCATAAGGTTCAACCATCAAATTGGACCAAACGATGGAATTGGACTGACTTTAATGCTCCAGCACCATGCCGCCGAACGCGTTCTTAATGCATCAGCCCCATCCTAGGGGAATTAAGGACCCATCTAATCTAAATAGGAATTTGATTATTTGTAACCCACCCTCTATTCATGCATCCATATATAGCAGTAATCCCTATTCGTGCTCATGCATCTTTCTACTTGGAATTTCAGCAATGGAGGAGTCCCGTGAGTACAAAGTTCCAGCAGCAATTCTGGCCATTGGCACAGCCAACCCTTCAAACTGTGTCAATCAGGACGACTATTCTGACTTCTTATTTCGCGTCACCAACACCCAGCATTTGACCGATGTGAAGGAGAAGTTCGTCCGCATTTGTAAGCCCACATGCTTGTTTCAAATCATCCAAAACCCAACGTTCTTGTACTTTAAGTCCAAGAGAGCATTGTTTTATTGGGCTTTTCAATTATGTAAAAAGAAATTAATATTTAGAGAAGATAAGCGTTGAGCTTGTCGAGATTAGTTTCCTTGGCCACTCTATTACTAGTTACAATCATAGTAATTACTTTTCAATTGCATTACTAGGTACCTTTCAAAATGGGTTATAGTAATTAAGGGTGACCGATTCCTAAATAGATAGGTTCCAGACCTAAAATTTAGAACCTAACCTTCTATAACCAACTCTTGGTTTTTGGAATTTAAAACCTGGCATGTTTTCCCTGAAACCGGATGTAAAACCTATCATGTTTTACCAGTCCAGTTCCAAGATCTACCAAAAGAACCTTTTTTTTTTCCTTTTTTGGTTTCATTTTTTACAGTAAAATTATACGAGCATCAGATATGAAATATTCCTAAGAATCATGTTTAATGACTCACGGCTCAACTAACATCATGCAAACACACTGGTACGTTCTCAACAACACATCTTTAGTAGCTATGAAATATACCAAAAATCATGTTTGATTAACTTACAGCTTAGTTAACATCACGTAAACACACCATTACATTTTCAGATAAAACAATCAGAGGAAATTTTTTAAGATTGCAATGCAGAAACATTTCGAGGAGCAGGTTTTGTGTATTCGACTAAAAATGAGAAGGTTATGGTGCATAGCTCATAACCATGCACAGTTTGTGTATATCAACCCACCTCATAAGGTTATCGGTATTTGCAAAATAAGAATAGAATAATCCAAACTAATGGGGGAAAATTACCAAAAAAGTTATAAACCTATTGTAAATTTTCAAATTCAATCATAAACATTTTTTTTGTCAATTTAGTTCTAAAACATTTGTAATTATGTCAATTCAATCAATCTGGCCAAATTTAGCCAATCAGTGCTAACATGGACGCCGGCCAGCGACAACAAACAATTTTTTAATAATATTTTATTTTCTTATTTTTTAAATATTTTTTTAATTTTTCTTTTCTTTTTTCTTTTTTCTCTCATTTTTTCTCCTCCTCCTTCCTATTTTTCTTCTCTACCAACTAGCTAAAGTGGAGGGTCGGTCACCGGACTAAGGCGATTGGCCAATGGCTAGCTCACCCAGGTCTTGCGAGGCAAGCCCTCGCTAATGGATTGGGAGCTTGACCTCGCCGTCATTGGGAGAGGGTAAACTCGCCCAAATCCGACAAGGCAAGCCCTCACTAATGGATCGGTGAGCTTGACCTTGTCGTCATTAGGCGAGAGCAAGCTCGCCCGACCACTAGCAAGGCAAGCCTTTACCGAATTTGGCGAGGCCCTAGCAAGGCTCGTCTTGCTAATCCCCTAGTGAGGCTTGCCCTCACCTAGCAATGGCGAGGCGAGCTTGCCATTGGCCAGTCGTCGAAGCAAAAGGAAGGAGGAGGGAGGAGGAAGAGAGAGAGAGAGAGAGAGAGAGAGGAAAAATAAAAGATAAAATAAAATATTGATAAAAAAATTTCAAAAAGATAAAATATTATTAAAAAATTATCTACCGGTGTCGGTGACATCCATGTCGATCTTGGTCGGCCAAAATTGATCGGATGGACTGAATTGACATAATTATAAATTGTTTAGGAGTGAATTGATTATAAAGAAGAATGTTCATGACCGAATTGAAAAAATTACAATAAATTTAGGACTTTTTCGATAATTTCTCCAAATTAACGGAGAGGCCTCGTTGCTTGGTGTACAAAACTGAGAGACTGCATATAACCTAAGTTTCCTAAATGGTGAGACTCTTTAAACTACCTATTTTAGGATGATGGTTTCTATATGCATTTCATTTTTTCTCCAAAATATGTGAGATTGTCTAACTGATTCTCTCGACTTATTCCCCGTTTGCCATTCATCGAAATTAGAGATGACAAAATGAATCTAGAACTGATATTTTAACTCATTTAATATTGTGAATCATAAATGGATTGTCTTTAGTTTTAAAATAAACTCAAGTGGGTCATAAATGAATTACCTAACAACTAATGGATTTATCGACCCAAAAAAACAAAACTAAATGGATTTTAAATGAGCCATGGATGGATTACCTAATAAATTTAAGTGAATCATAAACAAGATTTTTCAAAGAATTTATAATTTTTTATGTTTCTTTTTCTTTCTTTCAATTTATGAAGACCGTTTCCCTCGAATCGTAAAAAAGAAGTGTAGATGATCGTTCAAGGGAAGACATAGAAACAAATCATTCTCGGATTTTTATGGGGTTCAAGGGAAGAACATCATTGCAATGAAGCATGGTGAGAGAAGCGACGACCAAGAAGGTATGGTAGCTTCCTTCAGGGCAATCTACAGTAAGGACTCTCGACAAAATTAAAATTCAATTCGAGAAAATACAAATTTGAAGAAGAGATTGCAGGTTTTTTCTTGGTTCCCCCCAAGAAATAGTTGTCAGTAGATTCCCAATGTCCGTAACCATTTGCACGCTCGAAATCACTAGGGATTATCATGTCGAGAAGACCGACTCCTAATGTGCTAATGATACTATTATTGCTCATCTGTAACTATCTCCATAACACAACCATACGGTAGAATAATTTCTCTTAAAGTGCTTAGGTTACATCTCATTCCGATCGAGCGAGCATTAGTGCAAAGATTTATTGGTCCCCACATATCGTTGAAATACATGCCCTTTCAAAGTATTATACCCATTTACACGAACGAAGTGATTCCACAACAAAAATATGGATAGAGTGCCGCTGCTTTACATGATCAAATAATGTGGTGCCTCAATTGGTACATATTACATGTGCAAACTTGACCTATACAAGCAAAATCCCCACATACCCATGATAAAAGCTCCAAGAATCACCACCTTATGTCGACACCTAAATTTTAATAAGTGCATCAACTATATATATTTTATGATAAAAATGGGAAAAGAAAACAAGAAAATAGAGAAAAGGGGCCAGTTAGCCATTTTTGGTCCAACCCATATGGCCCAGGCTAGCCCATTTCGCTCCGGCCCAGTTCATCTGGACAACAGCCCAGACTCCATTCAATCCACGGCCTCAAGAAATATCAATTACAGCCCGAGCCCATTCAAAACACAGAAAGAAAAAAACCTAAGCCTCTTCCCGAGCCACCGTCCCTCGTCTCATAGGTGGGTGACCAAAGTGATCCCCCAAGGAGGTTTCTACATGACGTGCCTCGTTGGAAGCGGTTGTATAAAATCCTCTAAACAAGAATCTCTTTCATAGAGGAAGTATCAGTTCAGTAGGAAGAAGAAAGGGAAGAAAAGCTCTCTCGACTAAAAGTTTTTGGAGATCCACCATAGTCGAATGCCGCTGCTTACCCGCTGACGACGTCACACTCTGTCCTCCCTTGTTGTATGCTCAGGTGTCTGGGAATTAGGAAAGGGACAAAAGCAGGAGACGCCTACATCTGTGAAGGAGTGTGTGGAACGTCTGTGAGCAAAGCGGATTCGAGGACTTCTGGAAGATCCTTAGGTTGAGGTGAGGAAGGAGGACGTTCGTTCAAAGGAAGGGAGAAGGGTGACGTCGGCTGGCATGAGGAGGAAGAGAGGGGGGGGGGCACTCTACTACGCGATCTATCTCTCTCTATGTGATGCGTACTAGTTGGAATTTTGCTTGAGCATTAGCATCGGGAAATTCAATTCAAGAAATGTTCTATTTTCGAGTTCAGATCTAAGCCGAAATGGCAACCAAGACGAAATCCACGACGAGTGTCACGCCCCGATCCTCAAGCGCGCGCCCATTCCTCACTGGTCAATTAAATAGCGACGTTCGAAGACGCATCGCCAACCCATTCATTTTAATACGCAAGCGAAAACATATAAATAATCCCCAAACAATAAAACAATGGGATAGGAAAGTAAGATTCCAAAACCTTGAACCTGAAAAACGATCACACTTATATACATATACAACAATTGAGTTATATATATATACATACAACAAAACTAACAAGTTTGGTTCTACTCAAAGCCAATTCAACAAACAGGGGTGGGGGTTTTCATCTACTCCTTTGGATCCTCCTCTAGGTCCTCCTCCTCCTCGACGATCTCTCCTCTTCCTCGCTCCAGCTGGAGCCGACGACTAAATACACCAGAGAGTCGGAATCACCCTCGAACTTGGAATCATTCGCATCGATCACCGATCCACCCTTAAGATCTATTATACCCTTCCCAAACGCAACCTCCAATGCATATAGAGGTACATCATATTTTGGCACCGGGCCCACCTTTCGTCCATCACTATAGTGGCGATACCATGCCCAGTATTCATGGGGCACCTTTTTGGGTTCACCCACATCAACCCAAGCGGTGGACTATCAATACATATTATAACCCTTCAGGGTGCCCATACCTATCTCTGTAAATTTCTTAGGTTCACCAAAAAGCTCGGGAGGAGCTGGAGGTGCTGCCATCTATGGACCTGAAATGTTATCCCATAATGGGGTGAGGCAACGTCTCAGCGAGTTCCACCCCTTAAGACCCAACTAGGAAGTAAATGTGCCCTAAGAGCTACCTAAGCACAACACGAGTCAGAGGACTTACCTTGGCCTCAATCTCTTCCTGCAAGTCTGTATAATTCATAATTATTGACAATTACATCATCTAAGAAGACATACGAGTCATTGAGTTAATATAGTATATTGTTCCTTTCTCCATATGACATATAAAGCCATCGAGCTGTTATAATATAATGTTCTTTCTCCAAGATGACATATAAAGTCATCAAGCCGTTGTAGTATACTATTCCGATCATACCATCAATTTACCATTTTTATCATGCCCAATAAAAATACACGTGTAGGTACACGGCCGGCCTTAGCCAAAATACAATATTTTCACTTTTGAACCTCCCACTATTTTCAGCAATCTCAAAATAGATTTTTGGCGCTGTAAACCAATGCCCGATAATTCTCCAATTAATTACCAAAATTAATTAATTTAGGAATAAAATCCTAAAATCACAATCATGCAAAATCGACACAAATTGAAGCTCAATTAAATAAACATATTGCGCCACAATAATCAGCATAAAATTCCAATCACCGGTTATCCCAGTCTAATTTCCGGAAATTAATTAATTAATTAAATAATTACGGAAAATATTAAATAAATGCCAATAAATCCAACTTAGGCTTGTAATGCCTAATTGAACGTCGAAATGGACCCGGAAAATTTCCAAGTCACTCTAGATAAATACTAGAGTTCGTCTAGGCCATAATCGCACTAACTATCCACCTAACATACATCGGTAAATAATTAAATTCATTAATCTAATCTAACTATCCACCTAAACCATGTTTAACATAAACTAATCAACCCTTAAGCGTCATTACCCTACTAAGCGAGGATTAGTGAGTTAAACTCACTTGATCGGCAATCCGATTGGTGCAAATCGACGGAGACACAACGGGGCTCACTTCTCTCCAAAGCGGGCCTAGCTTCCAGGGCTGGGAAATGGGCCAAAACAGGCCAAACCCTTGGCCAGAAACCCACTAACTTTGCTTCTGTTTTGGGCTACAAAAGAGAGACAATGGCTGATTAAGGCAAACAAGATGAGGGAGAGAGGGAGAGATAAGGGAACAAGGGGCCTACCAAGCCTTCAACCTTAGCAAATTGGTCCCCTTGACCATTCCCCTCCACTAGCTACATCTCTTGGTTGAAAATCAGCCATCAAAGTCCTTCTAAAAGCTCAATTGAATTGGTGGGGGCGCATACGAATTTCATGTGTTTTCTTTCAAATTTGACACCAATTGGTTCTTGATATCACTCAATTTGGCTTCCATAAATTCAACCAACACCTCATTAATCCAATTGGTATTTTTCCACATCAATTAATCTCACTTGCATCCCAATTTTACGATAAAAAATAATCTTCGATGTTTTCTAAACAAAAACGGCCCTACCTCAACTTTTTCCCAAAAAGTATCGATTTTCAGAAAAATCTTATGAGACTGAGTCGATGTTCCTAAAATGTTTGTGACATGACAGAACTTTCAATTTCTGAAATCGGACTCGAATTTGCGGTTAATTTCAATTTGGCGCGATTTTAGCGTGACCTAGGCTACCGGGTAGTTTTCAAAAAATTTTAATGCAATTGATCCATGGTCGATATTCTTCGAGCCATAATGAACTCACTCGACACATTAGCGACTCTCGGTTGTCATGAAAATCTCGATGATTCAAATACGAACACAGGGTACCAAAATAATAGAAAAATCAATCTAGTGCCGGCCGACGAGAATTTTCCAATTTAGTGGAGTCACCTACAATTAGCCACACATCTCAGTCAAACCAACTTATCTCTAATCTCTAATTGATTTTTAATTGTGCCATAATGGCCTCTAAGGATTAACATGGTCGAATAGTCGTTTCTTGGTCGAATTCTCAAGTCTATTGTCTTAAAATTCCTTAATGGCTTCCCCAGATAGTCTAATTATCTCGAGAGTGATTAGCTCTGAGAACAGGTCTATAGGGGCGTCAATGAAATGCCCGATTAATTCAATTGAAAGCAAAAATGAAATTTTAGGATGTCACAACTCTTCCTCTCTTATAAAAATTTTGTTCTCGAAAGTTAAATCATTACAATACTTAAGCAAAAAGGTGGGGGTACAACTGCCTCATCGACTCTTCGGTCTCCCATGCTCCTTTAATACCACGGTGTTGCCAGACCACTTAGACCAACATAATGGTCTTTGTACGCAAAAACTTGCTCTTTCCTGTCCACTATTTGAACTAGGCTTTCAACGTATGACACTCAGTCATCCACGTCAAATTCTTCAAAATTAAGCACGTGAGTCGGGTCAAGCTCGTACTTGCTCAACATTAACAACGTGAAAGACATTGTGCACTTGCGCCAATCTCGGCGCCAACGCAAGACGATACACTAGAGTCCTGATTCTCTCTAGAATTTCAAACGGACCTACGTACCTCGGACTCAATTTGCCTTTCTTTCCAAAGCGCGAAATTCCCCTCATTGGTGACACTTTCATAAAAACGTGATCACCAACTTGGAATTCCAGAATTCCAATAATCTCCAGCACTTATCTGTGTAACTTTTCTACCTGTTATGGGCGGTCTTTAATCTGCCTTTGATCAGTGCAACAGCATCCACTGACTACTAGACCAACTCTAAGCCTATAATCTTTCTCTCCCCAACTTCATCCCAACACACCGGTGTCCTACACACTCTGCTATACAACGCTTCAAAATGAGCCATCTGAATATTGTGCTGATAACTATTGTTATAGACAAATTCCACTAGATGAAACTGTTCTTCTCAACTTCCTTTAAAATCATCATGTCCTCAAGGGTCTGAATTGTCCTCTCAGACTGGCCATCGGTCTGAGGATAATATGCCATATTGTACAGCAGCTTGGTACCTAACGTACTTTGTAAGCTCTTCCAAAAGGCGGTTGTAAATCTCGGGTTTCTATCTAAAGTTATCATCACCAGCAGTCCATGCAGATGAACTACTTGACGCACATACAGATCTGCGTATCTATCCAAACTAAGGTCCTTTCGAATTACAATGAAGTGAGCCGACTTTGTCAATCTGTCGACTACCACCCAAATCGAATAATTTCCTCTCTGACTACTCGGTAGTCCGGTCATGAAATCCATCATGATATGCTCCCATTTTCATTCTGGGATCTCGAGAGGTTGTAGGAGTCCTCCCGGTTTGCAATGCTAAGCTTTAACCTATTGATACGTCAGACACTTGGCGATGTCCGCCTTCATACTTGACCATCAATAGTGTTGACGCAGATTTTGATACATCTTGGTGCTACCAGGATGAATGATGTAACTGCTACAATGCGCTTCATATAAAATATCATCTCTAAGCTCCACATCGTCAGGTATAACCAAACGTCCTCGGAACCTCAGTGTTTCGTCAACAAAATTTGAAAGTTAGGCTTTCTCTTATCTATGTCTTCTTGCAAAATTTTCTAGACATCTGGGTCTGTCGGTTAGAGTAACTTGATTTTGATCTGGACATCTGGTTCAATTCTAAGGGTGGCCATAAGACTTGAAAGGTGGCCTACCTCAAACTTGAATACCAAATCTCGAGCCCTCTTGATTAGGTTCCACTCCTTAATCAGTATATAAGCAATTAAAGACTTCTGACTCAAAGCATCGGCGACCTTATTCGCCTTTCCCGGGTGATATAAGATATCACAGTCGTAGTCCTTCAACAATATTATCCATTGGCGTTGTCTCATGTTCAACTCCTTCTGAGAGAACGTCTACTTGAGGCTTTGATGGTCCGTGAAGATCTAGAATCTTTCTCCGCACAGATAGTGTCTCCAAATCTTTAGAGCAAAGATAATAGCCGCAAGTTCTAAGTCATGCGTTGGATTTAAAACTGCATCTACCAATGTCAGAAAGTCTGACTCGATTGTTAAATTATCTTTCTCATTTCCCTATTTAAGTTAGCTAAAAGGCGATGAGTCCAAAGTAGAGTACGCCTGTACAATGGACCTCAAAAATGATGGGGATCTCCTTTGAATTAGGTAATAGTCAATCACACAAAAGTAGAGGGGGAGGACCTTAATGGTCCTCGACTTCAAAAGAGAACTCTTCTGAATGTGTTCTGTGTGTAATGTATATTGAGAGTTTGTACAGACCCCTACTTATAGGTGTTAACCTTGATTTTAAAAGGCAAGAAGCGGGAATATGCTCCATCAATCCACATCTCAGCCGGTTCTTTTTATTTCTTGTTTTGTATTTCTTCCCACGAGTACTTCCTCATGTGAATGGCTAGCTATCTTTGGGAGACGATCCTCCGTATGCTTTTTAGTGGCGGCGTTACACTACAAAAAGTGATTTTACGTGCATCAGTCCATGATAGCATCATGGGGAACTCATCTGATGACTTAAAACGCAAAATGTGAATAATACAAGTGATATTTTTGTTTAGGGTTTGGAATCGACTCGTAATTTTTAATACAATAATTGATAAATAGGTCGTCAAAATTTAAATGTCAACAATGTCAGGAAAGCCTCCACATCTTAGAGGCTTATCGTTGTCGATGAGTGATTGCTCGTAAATAGCAACCTAGCGGGCTCAAGGCAGGCATTTATAGTCTCTCCAACCGGCAATGAACCTGACACCAACCCCGTTTAATAGAACAGCCATAGAGAAGATGGACAGACAAGAAAGAGGGAGTTCTCGAGTCATGCATGAGAACAATGGACGTCGACGTGGTGGTTCGGTGGTGCCAATGGTGTTCATCGTTGATGCGACGCTAGTTGTGCCAGCGGCCGCTGTGGTCAAAGGCGTGACAACAACGGTGGTTGATGCCAATGGGTTTAGAAAGGAAGTTAGGCTGGGCTCATGGCAAAATCCGACGGAAGGGATAGCAGATTGGTACAGTGTGTGGAATTAGCATATCTCCACCCGGTCAATTACAAGGGACCATTGGGCTTAGATCAAATTATAGTCTATGCATGGGAGAGTGTGCTCAAATGATTAAGATTTTCTTTGTTTAGGATTAAGTAGAAGCAAAAGTGAAAGTGAGTTTTTTTTTTTTTTTTTTTTTTTTTTTTCCTCCAAAATTAAAAATTGTACTCAAATTTTAAAATAAAAATGTCCAACTCACATATCAACATTTTCTTATTGTGAAAGTTTCAGGTGCTTTTTATTAAAAAAAAAAAAATCTAATATGCTTTTGTCAAAAAAAAATTACATTGAGTGAAAAACAAAAATTAAAAGTCTATGCAAACGCCCCCCAACAATTTCATGATTTAATAGTTCAAAATTTTTGAGTGGTCGGATAGTAGTCTCGTAGAATCTTACACTAACCTCATAGATCCATCCCTTGTTACCATGTAAATGGCAGCTAATTCTCCATTTGTTTCACGTAAAATAATTAATTTTGAAAACATTTTTCTCAAATCAATCCCTTATATCGCTTACAAAAATTATGCAATTTAGAATATTTTCATTGTTGACTACAATCTATATTTATACATATTTGGATGATAAAAATAATTTTTGTTTATTCATTCATGTAAGCAAAACGAGTGATCAATTTTTGAGAAAATATTTTTCACACAAATTCATTTTTGGTGAAACGAATAAAGCTAAACATTCGCCACATTGTTCCGAACGCTAACCTCAAGAGACAAGGCATTGCATCTCATCGCGATGGCTATGGTTTGTCGCTACTGCTCTCAAGTCTAGCACTGAACATGACTTTGGCTGCATTTGATCATGGAATGTCTAGACTAATTACCTACGAATCTAACTTAATAAAAAATTTCTAGACTTTCTATATCCTACTTGATGTGTGGAACGTGACCGTATAAACCACTAGCAATTGTCGCGCTCCTTAGCCTAAGCCAAATTGATTGGAAAAGGGACAAAGATTGCTTCGTCGCAATCCTTGTTTCAACAGCCGCCCATACTTTCCGAAACCTCTCTTAGGAGCATTTCTTTCTTATAACATCATTATAGAAACTCGTTTAATTTCCCAGTCCCTTATTCATAAGGTTCAACCATCAAATTGGACCAAACGATGGAATTGGACCGAGTTTAATGCTCCGGCGCCATGCCGCCAAACGCATTCTTAATGCATCGGCCCCACGAATATATATCCGCCCTAGCAACCCCACCCTAGTGGGAATTAAGGACCCATCTAATCTAAATGGGAATTTGATTAATTGTTACCTACCCTCTATTCATGCATCCAAATATAGCAGTGATCCCTATTCGTGCTCATGCATCTTTCTACTTGGAATTTCAGTGATGGAGGAGTCCCGTGAGTGCAAAGTTCCCGCAGCAATTCTGGCTATTGGCACAACCAACCCTTCAAACTGTGTTGATCATGACAACTATCCTAACTTCTTGTTTCGCGTCACCAACACCCAACATTTGACCAATGTGAAGGAGAAGTTCGTCCGCATTTGTAAGCCCACATGCTTGTTTCAGATCATCCAAAAAACAACTTTCTTGTGCTTTTAAGTCCAAGAGTGCGTTGTTTTTACTGTGCATTTCAATTACGTAAAAGGAAATTAATATTTAGAGAAGATAAGCATCAAGCTTCTCGAGATTAGTTTCCTTGGCCACTCTATTATTAGTTACGATCATAGTAATTACTTTTCAATTGCATGACTAGGTACCTTTCAAAATGGGTTATAGTGATTAAGGGTGATCGGTTCCTAGATAGGTAGGTTCCAAACATGAAATTTAGAACCTAACCTTCTATAACTGACTCCCATTTTTAGGAATTTAAAACCTACCATGTTTTCCCTAAAACCAGATGTAAAACCTACCATGTTTTACCGGTCCAATTCCAAGATATACTTGAAAATCTTTCTTTTTTTTTCCGGTTTCATTTTTTACAGTAAAATTATATGAGCAACAAATATGAAATATTCCTAAGAATCATGTTTAATGACTCACGGCTCGGCTAACATAATGCAAACACACTAGTACATTTTCAACAACACATCTGTAGTAGCTATGAAATATACCAAAAATCATGTTTAATTACCTTACAGCTTAGTTAACATCACGCAAACACACCGTTACGTTTTCAAATAGAACAATAAGAGGAAATATTTCAAGATTGCAACTCAAAAACATTTCGTTGAGCAGGTTTTGTGTATTTAACTAAAAATGAGAAGGTTTTGTGCGGCAAGTGCTACACCGATATGACCACCCACGGCAATCGGACCAAGTGCCCTTAGCTGTCGCCTCTGCGGATCGTCTCTATCCTATTATAATGTTGTGGTAGTGGCATTAGTATATATCGTGTGTTCTATGCTAATGAGCATTGCTCAAGACCAACTTTGTAATGTCATCTTATTTCAATAGAAATGGTGGATGAATTATGTCTACACTACTCTTTGCAAATGCATCCGAAGTCAATTTTCTCTAACATGACATAAAACTTATGACGGCAACACGCGTGAACTGCGCTAAGAATCCAGCTACCGAGAACTTCCCATAATCCATCTATTTAAGGATTTTGAAGAATGCAACAAGAGGATTGCAGAAAAGCCTCCATTACACAACAAGAAGTAGACCGCATTTGGCCCCTACGTTTCAGCTGGAAATGCTTTGCTAATGAATTGGCTCATACAGAGTTGTGACCGATATGTCTAATGTGCCAACGGACTTCCACAAACGGAAACATTGAAGAGCAAACCTGAATTGCTGGGTTAACGAATCAAACGAGACATTAGTTTCTCTAGTTTTTCCGACTTCGGGTGTCTAATTTAGTAGGGATAAGAACCTATTCTTCGCAATAATTTCTATTTAAAAGTGATTTTTTGTAGTTATGTTTCCTGAACGAGTTTTTAAGTATCTGGAAACGTTTGGTGACTATATAAAACTTTTAGTCCCGGAATAAAAATGTCTTTGGTATGACTCAAATTTTTTTGTTACTTAGAATTTTTACTGTGATTACTTAGATTCCAGATAAGTACTAAAATGAGTTACTGATTAAATATAACACTCATGGAATTCCACCTTGTTACCTCTAAAACTTCGGCTTCTTGTCTTTTAGCGGTAGAAGATTGCATATATGGAGATGGCTGCAAAACTAGGTCGATGAATGCTATCCCCACATCAATCCCTCGTTCGGGGGAAATGTGAGTCCTAATCGACCCCCCAAATGGCGGCTACCCTGTATTGGTCCCCTATTGAGTAGGAATGCCAGGATATTGGTCCCCTGTCGAGTAGGAATGGCAGGGATAAAACGATCTAGTGGCAGTGGTAGTGGATGAGGTGGTTCTGTTTAATGGTGCTCCAAACTTTTCTTTTTGTTGCTCAAAAACGTTCGTTTGGTTCTTTTGCTTTTTTGGTTGAAAAAGGTCTTTTGGTTCGAAAAAGTAGTAACGAGCTTCTGAGGGAGCTATTGATTCGTATGAATCCTATGTTTCAATATAAAGTTTCGTAATAGTTTGTTCCTAGTATCTACATAGGCAGATATAATTGCCATTAATTTTTCGGAGAAGTTGGCTTTTTTCGCCTAAAGCTCCCCACAAGTAAAATTGCTATCGAGGTCTTTCCCTTACTTTCTATTCCTTGTTTTGCATGTTTTATTTTGAGATCTCATATTCTAGCCTCATCTCAGACCCTCAAATGAGGAGACGAGTGGCATCTACTACCAAGTTAAAAGCCACACTCTGTTCTTCAAGAAGTTGAACGATGGGTTGTTTGTTTTTTTAAGGAAACTAATTTCAAAATTCTAAACTCAAACTATCAAGTAACATCAAACCGCATGCACAAAAGGGCCAAAAGTACTTTGTATCACTGATTGAAAAGTACATCATGCAACGGAACGTATATTATTTTTCACGAATTAAATGCACTTATTGCATCATCATGAGAGAGATCAAGTGGAAATAATTTTCTTCACAAGAAGAGAGCCTTTTCATTTTTCTTCATTTCTTTTAGGATACACAATCCTATACTTCTACGCACTTAAAGAAAAAAACATGTTCTTTTCTCTTTTTAAGAAGTAACCCTCAAAATAACTGCTTGTGCGGTTATTTTCTTTAAATTGTGGGCTATGGGCTCTTTTGAATCATGGGCTAAGTTAGCCCAACATGGGCGCCCAATAACAACAAAACTCATCATCTCCCACTTGGCCATGATAGGCTAAATATAACCCCCTCTTCTCTGCAATATCCATACTAGTAAATAATTCATGCGACCAGCATACTATGAGTAGACATTGACTTTTTCCGTTAGCTTGCCACTCGAGTAATACTAAGGATCAATGTACCTATATTAGACAAACAATCAGTGGTATTAGATAAAAACCATTAATGGTACAATAAATGAAAAACAAACTTACCCGAAATTCCCCATTATGCACACGGATACATGCGTATTCGTGCCAAAGGTGAACTTGGCAAGTCCAAAGTCTGCGACCTAGAATTAAAATTTTAGCTTTCATAACAATAACTTGAATTCAATAAACAACTTATTGATATTATCATGTCATCACACCTTAGTGTCAAAATCGGAGTCCAAAAGAATATTGGAGGACTTGATGTGTCGCAATGAATAACTTTGGGATTACCTAAAATGTCAAATCAATGAAAATGAAACCCGAAAATTATTATAGTAATAATAAGGTTTTTTTTTTTTTTGTTGAAAAAAATACTCACACTCTTCATGTAAGTAAGCCAAACCTTGTGTGGAACCTAATGCCACCTTTGTCCTCTTAGGCCAAGGCATGATAGGGCGATCGATACTTGCAATAACATTTGGGGTAGTTATAATCAATCGGATTTTGCACTTTGAAATAACTAAGCATACATGATAGATACCAACCATGCAAATGAGAGTCTAGCGTGTTGTTTGGGACAAATTCATAAACTATGATTCCGAGAGTGTTAGAATCACAATATCCAACCAAACAGATGAGGCAAGGGTGGTGGATATGGTTGATGATATTGACTTCTGCTCAAAACACCCTCTTCCCTTACCGACTTCTAGCTTTAGTTGCTTGATGGCAACTAATTCCTCGCTCGGGAGTACTCTCTTATGAATGAGCCCAAAATCGCCTTCATCGAGTAGACTGAAATTAGAAAAATCATCCCTTGTCATTTTCAGCTCCTCATACGTAAAGGTTTTATGTAGAACACCTAAGGCGATGGAAGAGGTCTGACGTTGGGACCCGATTCTACCAACTTAATGATAATGAAAAAAGCATAGTTAGAAGAATTGATGTTAGAGATATTGGTATTATGAACATGTAACTATTGTGATCCAACCGTAGAGCAAATTCTGATTAAAAAATTAAAATCACATACAATGAAAAGGACAATCGTGAGGACAATCGATGTTGATTCCTCAATCAGAATTTGCTCTACATTTACAATAGTAACATGTTCATAATATCAAGATTTGTAATATCAATTCTTCCAACTATTTGTCATTATTATTAAGCTAGTAGAATGGGGTCCCAATGTCTGACCTTTTCTATCTCTAGGCATAGCCTTTGGTGTTCCGCATAAGACCTTTCCGTACAAAGAGCTGAAAATGGCAACAGATAATTTCTCTAATTCTAATCTACTCGGAGAAGGCGATTTTAGCCTCATTCATAATGGAGTACTCTCGAGCAGGGAATTAGTTGCTATCAAGCAACTAAAAGATTAAAGTCAGCAAAAGGAGAGGGAGTTTCGAGTGGTGGTCAATATCATCAGCCGTATTCCACCATCGTCACCTCATCTCATTGGTTGGATACTACATTTCTGACACTCTCAGAATTATAGTAAATGAGTTCGTCTCAAATAGCACACTGGACTCTCATTTGCACGGTCAAATCTATCCTGTATGCTTAGTTATTTCAGAACTCAAAATAGGATTGATTATTATTGCCCTAGATGTCATTGCAAGTACTAATTGCCCAATCATGCCTTGGCCTAAGAGGATGAAAGTGGCTTTAGGTTCCGCATGAGGCTTGGCTTACTTAGTGAGTATTTTTTTTTTTCAAAAAATAAAAAACTTATCATTACTATAATAATTTTTGGGTTTCATTTTTGTTGATCTGACCTTTCAGACAATCCTAGAGTTATTCATCTCGACATCAAGTCCTCCAATATTCTTTTGGACTCTGATTTTGACGCTAAGGTACGATAACATGATAATATCAATTGGTTGTTTATTGAATTCAAGTTATTGTTATAAAAGCTAACATTTTGATTTCAGGTCATAGACTTTGGACTCACCAGGTTCACATTGGGTATAGATACGCATGTATCCACGCACATAATAAAGACTTTCTGGTAAGTTCATTTTTTATTTGTCGTACCACTAATGGTTTTTGTCTATTACCACTGATGGTTTGTCAAATGCAGGTACATGGATCATTGGTATTACTCGAGTGGCAAGCTTATGGGAAAAGCCGATGTCTACTCATTCAACGTGACCTTGGCAGAGCTACTCATGGGAAGAAAATCGGATGTTGATCAGCCTGAGGACCAACAGTCTTTGGCGGAGTGGGTAAGATGTAAATGAGTTTTCAATTTAACTTATATGAGTTTAGATTTTCAATGACAAATATGATATTATATATATATATATATATAGTCGATCACCTAATAGGTCAATTTTTAACTTTTTGCACATGCATAAAAATTGTAGGTGGTCGTCTAATCGTTTACTTTTCCTAGTGATGTACAAGGAACAACATTATGTTAAGAATAAGGAACAACAAGTCAATCCCTTGTTGTATATAATCCAAATTGATAATCCTGATATATGTGAAAAAAACATATGATTTATTTGGCAAGTTTATCAATAATTAAAAAGTAATAAATAAACAAATTTTAGTTGTGAATTCATTGAAAATCTAGTCTTACTCTTCTTCTTCTTCTTTTTTTAATAAAAGCATTATTTCATTACTAGAGTCTACACGAAGAAGTGCTCATAAGGTTTGTGGAGGAGTACAAAGCCAATTTGACGGTTAAATTATTTAAGAGAAAATTGTTCAAAAAGTTTTAAACCTATTGTACTTTTGCCAATTGAACACAGTTTTAAACCATAGAATCCATAATTTGCCCAAAATTGCAATTTTAGCCCAGTTTTAAAACTTACCAACACAGTCTCACACCTTTTGATTTTGCTTCAGATTTGGACAGTAAGTGCAAGAGTTCACTCATTAATATTAATAGTAACAAATGACTTTAGCTACCCTCCGCCACCCAACATTTCATCGAAGGAGTAGTTCTTTTGTTCTATTAGAGTAGAAGCAAGAGAGGGGGTGAGGAAGGGTGGAGACAACAAGGATTGTTTTAAAGACAGCAAACAATGAACTACATCCAGCAGCATTGGGAAAATCCAAAATGGAAGAAGAAGATTTGGGTGAAGGTGGCCTTGCCTGGTTTTTGGGCGAGGTTGCTTCACCCACGACCTTTGCCAAAAAGGCCATCACGGTGGTTGTCACGATAGTACACGTGACAATGGCATTCTAGATGGGGTTGAATCGACCTCAAGAAATGGTTGAGTTTCCAATCGCACATATTTTTTATTTATTTAGTGTAATAATATTAATTTTGTGGCATCTGTAAGTGTAACCTTAACTCTTATTAATGGCTTTAAATAAAAAGGGTAGTTATTAACTGAACTAGTGATCCTAATGACGTGGTTCGCCATCATCCTAGCAGTGGCCATGTACACAATTCCTGCAGTGGTATTCTACCTTCATAGTAAAACCAACACATCAATTGAAATAGGCGATGTTGCTATGATCATATGATTCTATAAAAGCATCTCGAAAGTTATAAGAGCTCCAAAAGCCAAATGATGTCGAAAGATTGAGTGACCTGGTCACGATGCCATGATGATCATCGACTCTTAAAAACCCTCTTGAAAATTTTAAGCCTTTTGAGCCTCTCCCAGACCAACATTACAACCCTCTTTCGAAGTCTCTTCTAATTGGGATGGTTCGAGTGAAAATGAGAATACCACAAAGAAGCTACTGCTTGAAGGAGTGGAAGCAATTCTATCTTGTCTTATCTTTCGAGTTCTCAACTTGTAAACCCGATGAAGATAGTGACAGATGTTCATTAATTGGCCTCAAAACAATAATCCCTTCATGTAAGCCCATGACCAAACCTATATTGTGATCCTTTCAAATGACCTTTTTGATCGATCAGATTGTGCTCATCGCGAATGTTTCCAAAAGCCTTTGACATGGGTTATGTGAAATACCCTCAACAATCAATTACTTCCCACGCGAATGGATAGGATCAAGCAGCTATATTATCAAGAGTGTGTGAGAAACCCTTTCTGATTAAGAAGCTCTAATTCGGCATGCTTAATGAGCCTTTTTCACGAGTCATAGTTGTTCTAATAAGAACTTGACTCCTAGAGAACTTGATGATTAATGATACATCCTCAAGCAAGATGACAGTTCTGCACCACATGAAAAGGAAAAGCTACCTACATGAAAAGGAAAAACCCAATTTTGCAATGCATCACTTACGTCGTAACACGACCACAGCACTTCGTCAGACGCGAATGAGACCCTTGGCCGTAGCACTTGGTCAAACATTAATAAGGCCTTTGGCCAAACACTGTCAATAAGGATGGATTTGTTTTAGGTGTCTAGATGCGAAGTCCGCCTAGTGCACTAGGGTTGCCCCACGCTAGAAGGCTCTAGTATCAAGTTAAATGTAAAAATGCAGGAGAGAAAATGAGGAATTTGTGCATTATTCGATATATTGATAAATAGTACATAGGCCTATTTAAAGGTTTTAAGCCACTCTCACGGTCTACAAACAAAGCACTTGTTTCCCTCTAAACTAATTCTTCACTCTAGTCACGCACAAACAGAGACTGTGGTGGCATCTTTGGCTACCAATGGCAGGGACAAGTCGATGGTGAAAGCACCAACGGCAATCCTAGCCATTCTAATCCACCAAACTACATCCACCAAAATGATTATCCTGATTTTCTCTTTCAGGTCAATAATTCCGACCACTTGACTCATGTCAAAAAGAAGTTTGTGGGCATTTGTAATAGCAGTTTTCGTGTTGCCAACTAACTCTAAATTCTTTTTTTTGCTCTTTTTTTTTTAGGGTTTGTGCTAAGATTCAATAGGCAAATCTTTTATTTCGTGATTATGATTTCAATGAAAATGTTTTATGACATATTTACATGAATATTTTGCATGCCCCTACTATTAGCGATGCCGGTAGAATAGTAGGGATACTCAAATAAAGTTGTTTAGCAAATGTTGCAAAATCTCACATGCCACAATAGGTGATCAAGTTCTTGGAAAAATATCACTTGGGTTTATTTGTGTGGTATTTTCCTTTCGATTTGATAAAGCATTTAACGACATGTATATAGTATTTTCCTTTCGATTTGGTAAAGCATTTTACAACTCATGTATATGTACCACATTTAGTAAAACTTTTTTTTTTTTTTTGGTGAAAGTAAGAGAACACATTTAGTAAAGTTGTTTACCAAATCTTGCAAAATCTCAACTTAAGATGCCACTATTATCACAACCTAACCCCTCGAGGAGAGAGTTAGATTTAAGGGTATTCTCAACTCCAGACCGACGGCTTTTCATTAACTTAGGTTCTTCCAAGCTTATGCCTCACGCGACATCAACCGTTCAAGATTTTAATTGATTTAAGCCTATACAAATTTTGACTAAGGAGTCGCCACTAGCTCTTTTGAAATCGACTAGAATCCTAGTAATAGGAGAATATTTTATTATCTATACAATCAGAGATTCTAAACTCAGGTTTTTGATGCTAATGCCATTTTTGTACCTTACCTAATCACATGCTAACTAACACCATGCCAACCTATCCAAAAGAAATCTAATGTTCATCTTAATCATTCTAAAACAAGATAGTAACTACCCAAATATTAAAATACGCAATTAATTATAATCGTGAAAGAAAACACACAAGTATCCAAATATTGTCTCTAAGAATAAAAAGGCAATCAAAACAAAGAATCCTCTTGTAAAGCCTTAAAAACTTGTCCAATTTTAGGTTTCAATCTCTAAAGGTTTTCTAATTGAATTTTTTTTTTTTTTTTTGAATTTTTTTTTTTTTGAATTATTTAAAAAAATTTAAATAATTTTTCTAATTTTCTCTAGACTTTTTAATGATTTCCTAAATTCTCTAAAATTTGTTAGTGATTTCCAAAATTTATTAATTTTAATAAATTTTCTGATTTAAAATTTTCAACATTTATTATTATTTTTATTATTATTATTATTATTATTATTGTTATTATTATTATTATTATTATTATTAATGTAAAAGAAACTCGGACCCGGCCAAGAGACCCGACCCAACCAAACCGACCCGGACCCTATCGGTCCGGGTTGGACTAAAATCGGGCCGGTCCTAAGGCCAACTCAGAATAAATGAAATAGGCCCACTAATTTTTTTTAGAACAAAAATCACCCAACCTCCAGCCCATTGTCATTTCTTGTCGGCCCAACGCTTTTTTATTCTAAGCCCACTTCTCATTAAAATTCCGCTAACCCACACACACCTAGCCCATGAACAGTACCCGGCCCAACCTTTTTTATTATTTTCTTTTTCTCTTTTGTCTTATTCCCTTCATCTTCAACCTCACTCCACTACGCAGCTCACCGAAGATGAACGCCTGCAACTCGCTTCTTCTTCTTCCCGAACCAGAAACCAACACCACCCGCCGCCACCATCTCTCCGGCCGTCGACCGCCATCTTCCACCGTCACCGAAACAACACCACTGCAACTACCACCCGTCGGACGCTGCCCTTTTTTTTTTCTTTTTTTTACCGCAACTTAACGAACAAAAACCGGACATGAAGAAAAAAGAAACATGCGGAAATAGACTCGTACATTTCGCGAGTGATCGGCAAACGTGATTTCCACTCCGACATAGCTCTCGCACAGCATTGAAACATAAGACTCAAAGAAAAACGAACCCAGAAACGGAATGAACTACACGCTAACTTGGTTAGGGCATTGATCCTCAAAGAAAAGCAACTGAGAGATTACCTGACTTCGAAGACGAAATGTGATTGGCTATCCCCATGAGTGGGTTGGGCTCGTCTTCTGACGTATCGTGTCTGGTTCCCGCAACGCTTTTGACGCTGGGCAGAACGGAACGATGAAAAGGCGACGAACGGTGGCGAGATCCGGGGCGGCCACCTCCGATGACCGACGCAGATGATCCTCCTTCCAGCCGAATCCTCTTTTTACGAGGCACCCTCTCGTCGCTGGCCTTTCTTCTTCCGATCCCCCTCCAAAAAAAGTGACACACACCCCTCTACCTTCTCTGCCTCCAAGAGCGTCCAGCCCCCCACTCTTTTCAGCAGAGAATCCCCTTCCGTTAGACCACACTCTCTCTGGTTTCTTTTCTTCAATGGCCGAACGCTCGACCTCTTGCCTCCAGAATTAGCGCCCCGCCCCTCCTTTCTTTTCCCTTCCTTCTGGTTCGAGCTCAGGCAGTTTCCTCCCACAAACCAAAACCAGCCGAAGCTCCCCCCTTGGTTCTCTCACTTTCCGGCTCTCCGCAACTTGCCTCTTCAACGGCCGCCCTCTCCGAAAACCGACAGGCGGCTCTCCTTCTTTCGTTACGCGAATAGGACCCTCTTCAGGCGAGCATCCCTTCCGGCCGAAGACGTTCCTCGGCGAGCAACTCCTTTCTCGGATTCTCTCTCTGCGATCTGATCTTTGCCAAAACCGCCGAGCCTTTCTCGGTTCCCTCTCGGTATCTCTCTCTCCGTAAAAACAGCCACTCAAGCCTCCACCGTTTCTCTCCATGATGCGGTTTTCTGCCCTCACCATAACCGGACGATTCCCATTTTTTCGCCCACGTCCTTCACGCTTGCTCGCATGGCCCACCACCCCCCTTCTCCTCCACACTTGTGGGCTGAAGGAAACAAAGAAAAATGGGCCAAAAGAGAGGAAAGGGAAATGGGGAGATGGGTTAAGGGGTGAGCCGAAAGTTTTAGACAAGTGGGCCGGACATGCCGGCCGCTCGAATTCTTTCTTTTTCTTTTTAATTATTATCATTTTCTTTCCATCCCTATCTATTCATTTGCTTGCTTTTTCGTCACTTTTTATATTTTAATTGCTTTCTTTTTTTTCTTTTTTTTCCTTTTTCTTTTTAAATAAATGGATACTTATAACATCGATAAAAATTTGAGTGTCAACAGATATCAAGAAGAAAAGGAAAAGTGAGACGCTCAAGGGAACCACAAGGGATAGTATAGTCAAAACATATAAAAACAGAGTGTCTAAATAGAAAGATGAGTGAAAAAAGCACGACTCTTATTAAATTTTGAGTTGATTAATCTATTGTACCAAATATTTTCTCAAACGTTAACAACAGTTATTGAAGGTCTCGATTTAATCAGTTCATGGAGCTTATAGAGTGCTCTATGAATGTCCGGATAACTGGATATCAACACCGTGTCCCTGAATTATTGTATAAAAAGAACAAGGCCGAAAGCTCATAAATGGGATGCAGTTTAATTGTCCCCCAATCTTCGTTCTTGTTATGGTGATTGGAAGTACACGTCCAATACTGTAAAGCTTTAGAGATTTCCGAGCCAAAGCATAACAGCAACAGATGTAGAAGTACTTGACAGGAGGAGTAAGGCTCGTGAGAAAAACTGAAAACAAAGAGGAGATTATTTCAATCTTGTGAATTAAGGTAGAACAATGAGAAGATATATTTATCTGTTGATGAATATGTAGATTGAAAATGAAACATCATAAGGAGATAAAGAAATTTATATTCCTTCGAAATTCAAATAAAAAAGGTTTAAAAAAATAGAACCATTTCTCAATTTGTTTGCGTCATCTTCGCGAAGGGCCACGTTAATCTTCGTTGTATCATTTTAATTTTATCGAATGTCTCTGAGAAGACAACTTTTCCCTATCTCGCTCGTTTAATATAAGTCGAAGTGGACGTTCGATTGTTTCCACGTGGGACTCCATCCACATCCATCCGATGTTATGGTGGTCTACGCCACCAAGCTTTTGTTCTCTTTTTTTGTATATTATTTGGACTACATATTTAAATAGTCAACAGCCTTCTTTTGACTTTATAATATGTAAAATGTGAGTGATCTTCTTCTTGGCGAAATAAATATACTTTCAATGAATTTTCATCACATGGTATGCATATAAATGTATATCGTTAAAGACTATTAGAATTTGTAGTGGTCAATGAAATCCAAATATAGAATCAAAAGCATAAATCAAGTCGTGATTTTATAACTAGGAGGAAAAAAGAAATATAAAAGGCATATATCCATCGTTACATATTAAACGAACAGTCCATCGAAATAAGAAAGCCTAATAATTTTGGGCGAGATATACAAAATATTGTTGACTAGTTTGTTTCTTTCTTTTTTTCTTTTTCTGAGCTCGTCCGTTCCTACTACTTAATATTGTACCGTTCCTAGTAACAAATCTTTTATAATTATATATTCGGTCAGAAAATTATCGGAAGATAAATGATATGGATTAACTTATTGAGATTGGGAAGTTTATGTTCAGAATTATGAAGTTGTAGATATTTAAACCCAATAGTGACAGAACTACATAGATACGAAATATATAAAATTCAAGATCATTAGCTTTTGTCCAATTACTCAATGTATCGAATAAACTTAAACTAAATATCATACATGTGGCTAATATTTCGGCAACACGTTTCGAGAGGCCCTAAACGTGCTATCATAAGCCTATCTTGCACTTTCACATGCAACCACGACGGGATGCACAAACTATAATATAAGGGCCCATAAACCAGCCCAAGCCCAAGCCCTTTCTTTCCTTCTTCTTCAAAGAAGACTCCACTGGACAAAACAAGGAAATATCAAAGGGAGCTCGTCCACCAAGAAGGAAAAGAGGAAAAAGAGAGGAAAGAGAGAAACTTTCGCACGAGGCCAATTCGGATGTCCTAACAAGCCGACGATTCTGAATTGCAATAAGGGATAAGTATTTCAGCTCATTATTCATCTAATCGAAGTAATTTTTGAAGCTAAGTCATAAATCCAAAGTTATATCGATTTTGAACTGTGAGGGTCGATTGAGGAGCTTGCGAGTCTAGATATATATATGAAAATGATAATTTAGGATGTTCTGAAGCTATAGGGTTTGATGAAAATCAATTTTGAAATACAGTTTGATCGGAATGAATTTTTGAAGTTTCTTGTGCAAGTTACGCATACCAGACTATAAATGTGACGAACAAAAACAAATGTTTGTTATAAATGAGTTCCTTTGTTAGCATATAAGAGTCATTTTATCGACAATTAAGCATAGTTAGTCGATTCATTCCTTAGAATAGTGTGTTGCTCGAATTTTAATATCGTTTTCCGATTAATTGATAAAAATAAAAGTTCGTCGATTCGAGTAACCTTCATAGGTTGCTTTTCAACTTTTTCCATGTAAGTGGTACTATCTTTTTTATTTATTTGCAAACTCGTATCTTGAAAGTGGTAGAGATTTAATAAGTATGAGTCATGAAAGAGCATATTTCTTGTATACATTGGATCAAATTTTTATCACCTTTTTAGTCGGTTAACAAGGCATTGAAAAGCCTTATTCAAAAAGGTTTGACGATATCATTTGGGAATGTTTTAATTAAATGTTTTGTGGAGGGACTTGCCAAAAGTTAATATGTATTGATTGCGAAATGCTTTATGAAATACATTTTATTTGATAAATGGAATTGTGAAATGCTTTATTGATTGCAAAATGTTTTATTGGAGATTCAGGTTGATGGATTATGTTCATGTCATGATGATTAGTACCCACTGAGGGGGTAAGTATGCATACTATTATCCATTACTTCTTCTAGGCTAACCACCAGCTGATATAAATCAAGACCTAACTAAGGAGGTAAACTTAGTTGCCTTTGTCACATTGTAAGTGTAACTATAATTAGATGTTGAGCATGAGATTAGTCTATAGAATGGACCTTGAAAGTTAATTGGATTGAAATTAATCAATGGAACAGACAATTGATTATTGATAATATTGGTTGATCATATACATATAAAGCATTGTTGGAAAATATATCATTCACTTTTGATATTTTATGTATACTGTGTTCTGGATTTGGAAGTGGTGAGTTTAAATATTGATTTATAAAAATGCATTGTGAATATTCAATCGGCTTAGAAGAAATATATCACTTGCTGAGCTATGAGTCTATGATTACTCATTTCATTCATTTTATTTGCTTTTCTAGTATTTCAATGAGCCGCAAATAGGACGGAAGCATTATCATTATTAGGAGGACATTTTGTTAGTGAAGATATTTCTATATGAGTTATATATGGCGATAATAAGCTTCTGAGTTAGTTGTTTGTTGGACATATGTATACATCTTTTTTATGGATTACAAAAACTTTGATATTGTAACTAGATGAGTTTCTATCAAATATCTATGAATGTGTATATATTTCGATATCATATTGAGTTATGGGCACATTTGAGACTATATCCTTGAGTGGAAGGATTGCTGTGTCATTACCTCTATTCTTGTAGAGTTAAGGGTGTGACACAAACAGCTAAAGAAAAAAATTTACTCTATCTTCTTGTAGCTTATTTTCAGTCATTTTCAAGCAATTAATTTTTAGTCATGCCAATTTAGTTTCTTTGTTCTTGTTCCTTTGTTTTTATGAAAGCGATCCAAAGAACAATGACCACGATGTGTTGGTCAATTTGTTAATTAGTCAAAGCGTGATAGCTCTTATTGTCAAGTCAACTATCCGAAGGGATGCTTCCCGAGCAAAACATCTTACAATGCATTTATCCAAAATTGTGGGTAAAAAAATGGGTTGATCCCCTTGAAACATTCCAACTTTAGGTCCCGTTATAATTTTATCCCGAACCTTTTTTTCTCTTAAGAAAATATCAACTTTCACATATGGCACAGATCCACCCTCTATCCAATGTTGCCGTTAATAGTATGATGTGGCAATTACACGTGTAGATCTCTCTTTCTCATCTTCCATGTGTTTTTATTTTATTTTATTTTGGTCAGAAATACAGATATTCATTACTAGATCGAAGATAAAGGATTACAAAATGATTCTAGATCCGAACATAAGATCAACTTAACAGAATGAGGGGGATTAATAACCCAATTCATCGGGAGAGAACCAGCTCAATGGGCCTTTGCAACCCAGTCAACTACTTGATTATAGTCCCTTGGTTTGAATCGTATAGCAACTCCATTTAGCCGGCCCAACAAGTTGATGCAATCTTGAATAATGGACCACGAAGCCCATGATGTTTCCGATTGGCCCAGGATGCAATTAACTACTAACAAACTATCACTTGACAAGAGCATGGTCAAATCAATAGAAAGTACACCCCCACTTCTTGCGCTTGGTTCCTCCCTTCGTAAGTTTTGCTGCACTTTTAGCCACTTCAAAGCTTCCCTAATTGCTAGTGCTTCAGCAACAATGGCAAAAGGAGCGAAGATCGACCTTGTGAGCTTGTCGACAAGCACTTCATTTGCATTCCTATGCAAAACCGCTGTAAATCCTTCCATGGTAGAGTTGTTTCAAGAGCAATTCACATTTATTTTGCTGTAGATCCGGTTTGGTGAGGAACTACACATGGGTCTCTTTCTTCACAAGTGAGTTTCCCACCGTCCTATTTCGCGATTAGCTTTGTTGTGAAGATTTGAGATCTTGTTGGCACTTCTAGTTTTTCATCTCTTTAGTATATTTTGCTTCATCATTCTCATTTGACTCAGCTAATAAGGCATATGGCATATGGCAAATGTGACGATTTAAGCTTTAGTGCACATATTGACATATGTGGGCACAATAATTATAGATAATCAAGCATCTCCTTTCCTTTCTAGAAACTTCTTATTGGTTTTGATTATGTATGTCTAGATTATTGGCACTGGTATGTTTGTTAAGATATGGAAAGTTACCGTAGAGTATGCATGTACGTTATAGTTTTTTTTTTTTTTTTTTTTTTTTTTGGTAAATGTAAGAATTTATAAATAGCTTTAACCAAATATACAAAAAAAAAAAAAAAAAAAAACCAGTGCCAAAACATTCACTCATACTAGTGACAACAAGTCAGAATGAGTGAAAGGGAGCCGATGCAAAAGGAGGACACCTGAAAAGAACGGGAAGCCAAGAAACAAACTAAGAACCAAAACAAGAGACAAGCAAAAGGCCAAACAGCACTACACAAGAGGACCGAAGACGGAAGAGTCAAAACCCCAACATCGCTGGAGCCTCCTATTTCTTGAGTTATCCACCACATTTCTGAAGGTAAGCGCCTTGTCCTTCACCACTTTAATGAGATGATTCTTCAAAGCCGGCAACTCCAAAGTCTCCCCTCGAAAGATAATGCTATTGTGCTTCTCTCCCCGCGTACGATATAGTTCAAATCTAAAAAGAAAAAAGAAAAAATGAACATGTTGGAACCTGAAACCGACCCTAAAACCTGTGACAATGTAGGTTCCAGGTTCTTAATTTTGATGGGTAGGTTCCAGGTTCCAAAAAATGAGGAACCTGTACCCGAGAGTAGGTTCTAGGTTCCAGACGGAACCAAACCGGAATCTAAAACCGTTCACCCCTAGTGAGGAACTCAAATACACTATTCAGCGAGCTCCTCCAATGTGCCTTCGAATTCGAACAAGGTCAAGCTCAGTTTAACAAGGAAGTGCCCAACCCAATTCTCTAGAGGCTCCCCACGCTCAAATGCCTTCAGGTCACCAATAAAGGTGAGGAGGAGGTTCGTGAGCTTGAGATCGCGGTGGCAAGCGCGAATTCCATAACTATGTAGAACTTAGAAGGAAGAAGAAGAAAGTAAAAGTGGGGGAGAAAATTATATAATGCTGACTTGGAAAAAGAAAATGAGGTGAAATTATCGCTCTATAGATAGATTTGAAATTTAAGTGAAAATTAATGATTTTTTTAAACTAAATGAAATTCAGGTTGAAATTGAAACTGAATTTAAAATTGAGAGTTCCTTAGGAAATTAGGCCATACAAATGAAGAAACCATAAAGTGAACAGCGGTTTCGCAATGAGGCTACAGACAAGCCTATCCCGGGGATATGGTACAAGGCCTAACCTAGAATCCGCATGACATGATGCAGGCACGGCTCCATTATGGAACTGAATGTGCCTAGCACAAGCATAAATATTATCATGTGATCCGACAGTAGCCTAGTTATCACCTCTAGGTGGGGACCATACTAAGACCTATCAAGTAAGATTTTTTCTTGGTTCACTGAATTATTCTGCCCATAAGTATTTAAAAAAGGAACTTCAAGTGTACTCTCACCACTTCTTGAGGCCTAATGATCCAACCAAGCGTCTAAAAGGGTCAACCCAAGACAGGATTTGTTGATTCGGAGCTTACTAAATCCAACGTGCTCCGTCCCAACCACTTAAGTTATCAAATTTCGGGCCAATTTGTCCAAAGAGATTTCTTTCTCAAGTCATCTCAAGCCTTCAACCATAAGTAAATCCATCAAACGGGTAAATCAAATCAAAGATGGACCGATCCAAATAAAACCATTTAACCCATTATGACCCATTCTCATATAATGTAAATCTAGTGATCAATATCCAACCCATACCTAATACGTACCTAAACAAATTCATATTGTTAAAACACTTACACATTTAACTCAATATACTTTCATACCAAAACTAAAGTAAGAGCAAAATCAAGTGAGGTAGGTTGGGTCCAAGTTGTAAACCCATTCGACTCATTTAACACCATATTATATTTAAACACATCTATGATCTATTTACTTAATATAACTAATTCATTTATAACTCATTTAATACGCATATGCTACGTTTGGCAATTAGGATAAAATTCAAGATATGATAAAATTTATTATATGTTGCATTTTGTGTCTCCTTAAGACAGGATAAAGTCAGATATAAGATGATATGGACCAGATAAAGTTATCTAATGAGAGAGGTGGGATGAAAGTGAATAAGATTTTTAATATTCACATTAGAAAATTTATTTTCATCGAATAACAAACTTCTTAAATTAACAAAATTAACAAAATTAAAATTATTCGACCAAAAAAATTAACAAAATTAAATTTCAATTTCAATATATAAATAATATTTGAACTCTACTATGAGAAATTCGAAATAAAAAATAGTTATTTTAATTTAATATTATTTTTATTTATATATTGGAATTCAATCTATTTTGAAATATAAATTCAATATATTATTATTACATATATTTTAAGTATTTTAGTTAGGTATATTAGTATAGTTTACTATTTAATAAAATTTTATAAGATAATGATAGAAGGGAAAGAAAGCAATAACAAAGAAATTATTAAAAAAAGAGAGGAAAACAAAATGAGAAAAAAAAAAATTGAAAATAAAGCAAACAAAAGTGTCGGAGGAGATTTTTATTATTCCATTTGCAAAATTTTTGGCTCATTTATATTATATGGCGTTTATACCAAATAATATACATAATATAATATGGATATATTCGACTATAATCACTAAACGATAAATAGGATATAATAGAATTCCTAAATTTTATATCATAAAATCTCTAGTCCTATCTCAATTAAAAATTTGAACACCTAACGTAAGATAAGAAAGAAATAGGTCAATGACCCATTTTGACCATCTAACCATGACACGTAATAAAGAAACCACCTAAATCCATGCATCTCATTCGTTTTCAATGAAAAATTTTCAATAACCCTTATAGCCATGACAAGGATCGGTCTGAAGTTTTCTTCTTCGGCAAGAGTTTGAAACAGACGGAAAAAGACCAATCAGACAATATTTCGTATATATGCAGACGTTGAAAAGTATCGAGGAGTATTCTCAATCTATATTCAAATCAGAAATCTCGAAAGAGAAGTAATCGACGTTCCGCCCCCGGCAAACTGTTTAGCAATACCATATGAAACCCATTCCATTATATATAGTCCCGCAATTTACAGATTGGTACATAAATAAGCACTTCTCCGTCAGGCCCACTTTCGTTTTGACACGGCACCCGGTATGACCGTGAACCCACGCGTGAAGCGCGGTCTCCGCTGCTCGGCCGCCGTGTTTTGAGCATTCTAGAGAACCCGACACCTTTAAAAAGCTGCCCGCAAACACATTTTCTTGCGCACGTATCTCAGTTACCAGAATGCACCGCAGCTCTCAGGGTACCCCCGAGCTCGACCGGCACGAGTGGGATGAGAGAGTGTAGCACGTCCGTTATCAGCGGACGGTAGCTCGGCTCCGGTTGCACGCACAACACAGCCACAGCAGCGACCTGAGCAAAGACATTACACTCCCGGAATTAAGAATGGCAAACTAAGGAGGAAGTCCGAACGTTCCACAGAAATGCTAAACTCAGCCTCTTTTAAGAAATGAAACTAATTCGGCTTCTTTTTAAGGTCAAGTTGGCTATTAAATTATAGAACTGAGATGGTTTTAGCTGAAACTAACGGTCAATCACCTGGTATAAGTGTTTCATATCCATGGTATCTTTTATCGCAGGGTCCACAATTTTTGGAAGCTTTGATCTGTCAGTAAGCTGAGGCATGGCCTGCATATTCATTGAGAGACAGCTTGTGATTAAAAATTGAATAATTTCAGACCATAAATGGGGTTGCACGCCCATCAGACAAGGCATTTGATGGAGATTAGGAACAGGTGTTTACCCATGTGACGATAGATTGGCATTGAGCTGGTGCAAGTTTCTCCACGGGCTTCCTTCCCAAGAGAAGCTCCAACAGCACGACCCCAAAAGCATACACGTCACTCTTGTCCGTCAGTTTACCTGAAATGACATAATTAACCACTATGGTGATGGCATTAAGCACGCTGGCCAGCTAAAAAAAACCATGTCGGTGCACGGATCTCATCTTGAACAAGAAATGAAGTTAACTAATTTCAACATCACAGATCATGCTACAAGAGGTTCTTCTTTCGAATATCTGATACTTGACATATATCTGGCAATCAGCCGTCCCTCTCTGAGTTACAGTCACTAATTCCACTGTTCCTTGCTTTGTCCTCCTTTTCTCATTTGAGTATAAAAATCGGTGCTAAGCTGTACTCTTCTTCAAATTTGCACAAATTAGCACTCATCAGGAAATGCGCATGCAGCCTAGATCTTGTCTTATGTAATCAAGCATGTTCACAAGAAGTAAGGTGATCGATGTCTGTATCATAAAGACAATGCAAGCAAAGAATTCTTCTAACTAGGACAGTAAACCACCTGCAGATAGTGCGCTCTGAGATTCGGCATCTGGTACTCCAAGAGCATACAGGGAAATTCTAAGGACTCATAACAATGGGACTTAGATCTTATGGAGTTAGGTATTTGTCTAACCAAAGCTTCAATCACGTGTTTATTAGGTTGATTGCACAGAGGCAGCAGCACATGTGTGATGTGTAGCCAGGCGCTCAAAACAACTTCACAAGGGAGGTTGCTTGCAATCCATTAGCCAAAATCATCACACAACATAATTGAGGTCACTGGTGGTCCAAAAGGAGAGGCTAAATAATTTGTGCTGGGGAAGAGTGAGCAATAAATTAATAAGACATCGTGAGCCATTAAAATACTCTATTTGTCAATACAGTTGGCATACCATCCAATAAGTACTCCGGAGCTACATAACCCAGCGTGCCCGAAAGCTTGACATTGTTTTTATTTTGGGATCCGTCAATCACAGCAAGGCCAAAATCTGAAAGCTGAAGAAGAATATGATGAGAAAGAAATCGCTGTATATAATAAACAGACAAGAAGGTGTAGCAACAGTTTTGTAACATAGCGGTGGGAATATAATATTAAGAACATTAGAGATGCTGCAATATTATATACGTAGTGTACCTTAGCATTAAAGTTGGCATTGAGAAGTATATTGGATGATTTCAGATCTCTATGGATGACTGGTGGATTGCAGTGCTCATGCAGATATTCTAATCCTCTGGTCAAAATTCAAACGATTTGTTGAATCCGCATTATTAAATGACAATGAAAGGATTTCAGCCTTTGGGTGCCACACCAAAAGCTTACCTCGCTGTATCTAGAGCGATTTTCATCCGCATATGCCAAGTTAATGCTGATCCTCGAGAAGGTCCTGATACAAAAAAATTTACAACTGAAAATCAGTTCGTCTTCTCTTATGACCATTTTTGGTACTCGGTTCAATATAAAAACCCAAGCATGAACAAAACGAATATTCTTTTACCATGCAACTGAGTCTCCAACGAGCCATTCTGCATCAATTCGTAAACAATAAACCTTGTCTCACAATTGATGCTATAACCCAGGAGGGAAATTATATTCGGATGCTGCATCTTGCTCAACAAATCCACCTCATTCTGCGATGTCACACCAGAGTTTTGCAATGGAACAGTAAGATGACTGAAGAGAATCCAAAAAAAACACCCACCATGTAATTTTACCAAGACATAGTACCTCAAACTCTCTAACGGCATCCTGACTCCCACAATCTAGCTTCTTGACAGCAACATGCTTGTTGTCATCCAACCTAGCCTTGTATACGCGTCCGAATCCGCCCTCCCCCAAAATGTTACTGTCCGAAAAACTGTTGCTTGCCTTCTCCAGAAGCTTGTATTCGAAGAACGCAATGGAGTTTTTCCGACTAACCGTCTTTAAAGAACTAAATTTACCCAAAAACGGAGCTAATGCAAGCCCCCTTTCAGCTTCTGCAAGAATTAACCCCCATAACTCACAAAAGATAAAGGCACAATGGGAATCGCATTGGAAGCGTCATCACTAGAGCCAAAACTCAAACCCTTCAATTATTTATAATTTAACCCAAAAGAGAGTTGAGAGAGAGAGAGAGAGAGAGAGTTCAGATTCAGGGAAAAAGAAAGAGTAGTTTACCTGATCTCAGAGAGCTCTTTTTGGTGGACTTCTTGGTGAACTTATTCTGATAAACCCAAAGGCCCATGAAGATCAGGATGATTGCACCCACTAAAGAACAAGAAGCAATGAGAGCGACGAGCAACTTCTCATGTGAATCCAACCGGTGTCTCCTGCCTCCCGTTGAAAGCCCTGCATAACCCAAAGTTCCAAACTTTACTCAAAACTTGACCAGAGCACACAATTCATCCACCAATGTGAGATTTTTCCGCTATGGGCGTCAAAATCAGAGCACCAAAACAAAATCTCAAGAAAACGAGACACAATCCGGCCCCTAACTGATGGCAGCATTGTCCAAATCCCTTCCAAGAACTCTTGGAAACTTGATTAGAGAAAAAAACTTTGAATCCTTAGTCCGACGAAGTACCTGGAGAGAAAGCAGCCATTGAAGTGGAGACTGGAGAGGAGGGAAGAGAAGTAGGAGAGGGATCGGGAGGAGATGACATGGAGGACAGAGGTGGGTCACTACCCATTGCATAAGTCCAAACGGGAATCACAAGAACGAGGAGGAGAAGAGGAAGAAGCTCCTCCATTCTTTGTTTTCTTCCTCCCATTAATTTTTTCCTCCCTCTCTTTCCCTGGTTTTGTTCTTTTTCAAGAACACATGAAGATAGAGAAATGTGGGAGAAGAGTGAGAGGAAGCGGGTTTGTCCTGGCTTTGGCTCTTGCGGGCTGCTTAAACAGGGGACACACGACACACCCACGACCCCTCTCGCTTCTCAGCTCAGGCTCACACAAAGAACACCTCGCGACATGTGAGGCCTGTGCCTCTGTGCAAAAACGAAAGGGCGAGGGAAAGTGTGGTGGTCTTTGGATCTTCTAGTCCCTCTCCATGATGTCCTTTTTGATTCTTTGAAAAATCCTTTTCCCCTCTCTCTCTCTCTCTCTTCTTTTCTCTTTCTTTATGCTTCTTTTTTAACGCTGTGTTTCTTTACTGCTAAGGCAAAAAGGAGAGAAAGGAAGGAAAAGAAGTGGGGGGCATTCTGTGCAAAGAGAAGCGGGGACAGAGCCCACAGCAATCATGTGGGAATCCGACTCTGCTGTCTCTAAATCGCTTAAGAAGAAAAATAGGATTCTTCATGTGTGTATGATCGGTTGCTTAATTTTTAAAGTTTTTCAGCTTCTAACTTAGTTTCTAAATTGAATTGGCAGATGGGTTCTCGAGCAGGTCCACGACTCCAGATGATTGGAACTGGGCATCAAATGGGCTCATCTTTTGTTTTGTGTAAAAAATCAATCTTTTATGACAAATAAAAAAGTAGAACCATTTCACTATGAAACAACTGCATTGTTTCTTTATGTTAAAGATCATTTTTCAATTCTCAATGATTGCAAAATTACTTTCTTTTGGAGGCTTTACAACCGAATTGATTAAACAATTTCTCCATAGAACCAGCTGGCCAATTTACTTTCTTTTGGAGGAAGAACAAAAGTTTGAGAGTAAGTTAAAGAATTAAATTATAATAGATCAAAAAAAAATTCTTAACATTTCATTAGTAAGATTGCATTCACTTATATAAATCCCCCTTCAAAAGTGGGAAGTGAACATGGAAGAAGAGCTAGAAATCATGGTGTCCACGTGAAGTGGGAATTGATAATTCATAGCGAATTATTTATATTTGAACCTTTTATTCACTGGAATTAAAATAGGAGGCAGGTGTATGGGCTTTGTCGCATTATTGGTATTTTATTTTAGGCAGACCCAGGTTAAATTCTGGGAGTTCATATTGCTTAAGCCTTTAGTTGTAATTATTGATTGAGAGAGGAACAGTTTGGTCAAAAATCATCAAGGCCAAAAGTCAGCAACGTGGGGCTAAAAGCAGCAGAAAAATGACAGTTAGGGAAACGACGAGGACGCCATTTGTTTCAGCGCCTCGTGGATTTCCGAGTTGCGCGACCTGGGATTTGCTAAACACGCAAACGACAACGCTCGGCGTTCTTGAGAAAACGACACTTGTTTGCCGAATTCATGGCTAATTTCCAAGGCAATTATTGAACCTTGTATTTTTACACACTTCTCTCTCTTCAATCTTTCTATCCTTTCTCAATCTCACGCTGGCTCAATCACTCTACACTTTCACCTCAATTTGACTAGGAATTTTCATAAATTTAGTTAAAAAAGAAAATATTTAGCAATTTGGGATCGGATTGAGTATGAGTTAAATATGGATTAAGTAGTATGGGTCACCAATTTTGCATTATGTTGAAATATATCAAGACTGATTAATAAGTCTATTTGGGACGGATTATATATAACTGAACCCGACCCACACGATTGACTAGTCTACTCAATGTTTAAAATAGTTATTATGAGATATGTACACGTTATAATCTATCAAATATCTTTTATAAGTTATTCTACTTTCCCTCTATTAAGCATGTTTTAGAAAACACAAAATTTTCCAATTTGAGATGAAACATAGTTGGCGTTTGGACAAGATTAGTGGAGGCCACAAGCTTCCCTAGCCGTGTTCTGGTCACCCGATGCTTAATGCAATTTTAATGAGATATGTAGATATTATAATCTATCAATATTTTTTAAAGTTATTTTACTGTCCCCCCCCGATTAGGTATTGTTAGATTTAATTATCTCACCTCTTTAATTTACGTTTCTGCATTGGTCAAATTAGGCATAACTTTTTATGTAAGGTATGTTTACTCTTTTTTTTAAGTGTCTTGGTTGGTTATTTCGCTGAAGAACCATCGATAGTGTTCTAAGGTATCCCAAGAAGGGAAAAAAAAAAAAAAAAAGGCATGAGCTAATAGGGGGATAATTATTTAAAAAGTCAAAATCTATTGTAATTGTGCAAATTCAATAATTAATATTTTAATTCTGTCAATTTAGTCCTAAACATTTTTACATTTTGATAATTGAGTCCATACGAGCAATTTTGATAGAAGATCTCTCATTTAAATGCTAGCCATCTTACATAATACGATCAATGTTAATATAAATATTTTTTAATAATATTTTAATTATTTTTTCTTTTTCTTTTCTTTTTTTCTTTTTTTTTTCCCTTTCATGTGGCAAGTGAGGATCGCCGATGACCCCCACGACCACGTCCCCACCATTGCTAGCCTTCCAAGCAATAGTGGGGCGGTGGAACCAAACCCTCCCTCACATCTTCTTTCTCCTTTATTTTTTTTAAAGTTTTTTTATTTAAAAATAAATAAATAAATTTATATTAAAAATCATATTTGGACTAAAATGACATCGATTTAACCATGTTAGTGCCACATAGGAAATATAATATAACAATAAAAGAAGTCACACCATCATTTTCCATGAGCCAAGTTGGATGAAGAACAAAAGAACTAAATTGCACAAATTGAAAAGGTTCTAGGATTTAATTGGATTTTTTGAAAGATTTGAAAATCAATTGCACTTCCATGACAAGTTTTAGAACTTCTAATGTATTTAATATTTTTTTTATTTGACACGTGGATAGTGGAAAGTGGTAGTTAATTGTGGCTGACTTTTAAGTGTTAATCAATGAAAATGACCAAGAGAATCACCAAAAAAGTTATAAACTTACTATAATTGTATTACTTCAATCACAACTTTTTTTGGCTGATTAAGTCATAAATCTTTTGCAATTTTATCAATTCAGTCCATTCAGCCAAACTTAACTAGTCGTCACTAATGTCAAACATTTGCGTGGACAATTTTTAATTATTTTTTTAATCTTGAATTTTGAATTCTTTTTCTTTTTCTATTTTTTCCTTTAATCGGTCACCGGACTAAAGGCAATCGGCTCTCACCTCTGATCGGTCGCCTCAGTCCAACGACTAGCTAGAGGAAGAAAGAAATGGAAAAAAAATTATTAAAAATTATCCACGTTAGCGTTCTCATACAGCCAGTACCAGCCGGCATGCATGTCAACGCCAACTAACCAAATTTGATTGGATAAAGTAAATTGACAAAAAAAAATTAATGACTGAATTGCTATATTGTAATAGATTTATGACTTTTTCGATAATTTTTTTCAAAATTACTGCAGGATTCATTTAGAATCAATTCGGTTCATCATCATAACCCCACCCGGTTCTAAGTTAATTTAGATCGAGATATCCAAAACGTCTTTATGGGAGTTTTTGGGCCACCGGCATTTATTGTAACTTGTGCAACTAAAAAACCAGCCATTTAATAGGAAGCCCCAAAAAGAAAGCACAGAGCCGGAGAAATTGAAGGAGATTGCCTTCTGCCCTGGTCGAACGACAGACACGGAGACATTCGCAACGTCGATGTCGAGCCTTCAACTGCATTGAGTTTTGAGTTATTACCGATGGCACTTGACACGAGCGTTCGAAGGACTGTGAACGCCGTCCGCGTATTACTCGAATTGAGACTTGACAGTGAGACTAACTTATTAGCGTCCATTATTAAGGGAGAACGACACCTCAACACCGAAGTAATTGGCCGGGTGATTAAGGGCGGAAGAAATTAGGAAGCCCTGCTTATTGGTGGGTGTTTATCTAATGCGTGCAATGGACAAGATAGTGTGTATGGATCCGTTAAGATTAGCCAAATCAAAAAGTTCAGATGTTTCGTGCTATAAAAAAATAGGAAAATTTTTATAAAAAATTTCCCTTGAAGTGACATTTGTGTCTCAAAATGACTTAACTTTAATTCAAATTATTTCATGAGCTTGATCAAATTGACCTAATTATCCTTTGAAGAGATGTTCATTCTTTAAAGTTCCCTTTATTCCAAAATACAATATGTATGTTTCGCGCTTTTTTTCCGAGGGCATATCAGTGAAACTTCCATGCCACTCATATGCACAAAGAATGTCTAAATGCGCAAATTCGTCCCGCCTGTAAAGGTTAAAAAAAAAAAGAGTTAGGGCTTCTCTAGCATAGAACGAAAAATTAGGGATTGATCATTGCGGCTGTTGCTAGGAGAGTTGTAATGAGAACATCGTGTCGTGACGAGCACATGTTTGTTGGCTAACCATTATTTTCACCGGCAGTGACCTTAGAGATTATTAGATTGAATCAATCATTTAAGTTTAGGGATAATATTGTGTCAAAATGGCTAAGTTCAAGCAATATTTTGGAACAAAGTTAAGTTAGAGGAGAACTTTAAAAAATAGACGCAACTTTGGGGAGTATATTCAGTCAAAATGATTAAAATCATAGGGTAATTTAGAACAAGGTCAAGTCTAGAGAGAACTTTGAAAAACAAACGCTATTTCAGGGGATTTTTGGAATTTTTCTTAAAAAGTAGTACATCTTACTTTCCAAGAAGACACAAGATTTGAGATACTTCATTCCATTGTTTCAAAAAATATAAAGACTTAAAAGAAGCTTCAAATAGCTTCCAATAATATAGCTCAATAAAGTACTTTCATCCAAAGAACATGAGATTAGTAGTCATTTCTCCCGCTTCCCTCTCTTTCTTCTCTCTCCACCGTCTTCTTCAACCTTAAGTCATGAGGGAGAGTCACCCTCCTCTCCATCTCCTATTAATTTTGTTCATGTAATTTTGTTCTTTCTTATTTCTTCTTCTCTCTTGATCTAGATATGGGAACTCTCTTCTTCCAAATTACTTTCGGATTTGAGAGCTTGAACTCTCTCGATTTAGTTCTAAATTTAAAAGTTATCATCTCCCAATCTAAATCAAGGGTCTAATAAAATATGTTTTCAGGGATTCCATACCCGAATGCTTTATCCGTGCACAAATCTTCTACCCTCTAATTCCAATGGTGATTGCAGGCGTTCTGTCATCTTGCTGAATGACGAAGATTTGCTCTCCCAAATCTTAGATTTGTGTTCGTTCAACCTATTTTGGTTTTCTTTGTACGGCAATGATACAAAGGAAACCGAATTAGATGTGCATAGCTAACTTGCAACGCCATAGTTACTCGAGAAAGAAATTCTGACATGTGCTTATTATTAACAAAGGTACAAGGTCCAGTTATTGGTTGCCTAATGTTACGAGGGCTTTATGAGTCCTTGCTAGATCCGATGAGGGTCATGACCCTCACCCCTGGCCAATAAGGGCTTTGTGGCCCTTGCCTAGGTGCTAGTAGGGGTCGCTAGTCCTTTAAACTAAAAGGAAAAGGAAAATATTGGAAAAAAATGAAAATTTATTAAAATTTGCCGACGTCAACGAAAGCAAACCACCTAAGATAGTTAGCGCTGACTGGACTGTTATATCAACGATCTTCAATCAAAAATTGTTAGATAGACTCAATTGGCAAAACTTGAAAATGTTTAAACTCAATTGGCAAAATTAAAAAGTTTAAAACTAAATTGATGAAAGTATTATAGATTTTGGACTTTTTGAACAATTTTGCCTCATGTAATTTTCATGGAGTGTACTTTTTTGTTGCCCCTATTTTCGAGACCTTTAATTGACTGACTAAAGTTCCTCTTTTATTTTATTGCGCCTGTTATTCCCTTTCCAGAGGAAAAGGATCGTGAAATACACTTTTTTCTTAAAAAAAAATAAAAATAGAATCGATGTTTTTGCTACCATAAAAGTCAAGATTAATTTAATATAAAAAGTATGTAGCTCATAAAGATACCCTTTGATAATGATGTAACTTTTCCGACCAAAAAAAGAAGATTGATATAACTTTTGATAATTATCATGGGACAAAACTTTGCTCCTACATGCTGATTTTTAATGACAGAACTAAAAGGATGAAGCCTATCTCCTTTTCCGTCACCGCCTCCTCGTCGTGCCAAATTGCCAATGCCACATCGTGAATCACCTCCCATTGTTCGTGTCTATTTTTTTTTTTTGTTTTTGCGCTCGCCGTCAATCTGGTGGCTTGCCGACGGCCACTGAGATCATAGCCTTGGCCTTGATTCCCAAGGCCATGGACGACCGCGGCTTTCTGGTCCCCAGGCTGGCTGGCTCCAATAGGAAGGGTAGCGAATTAGCTCCCCAGGGGCAGCGAGCAATGGCGGTGGCGGAAAGTAAACAATGACAGCAGCGCGACGCCACGTGGTGGCCAAATGTGGTCGACTCAAATTATGCGCACTAGTAGAATTACAGTGATAGACTTGCCAATCTCAAACTTTTATGTAATTAGTGGCGCCGTGTTGAGCACCCATGACTTAAACAAGAATTTAATCAAGAGTTTATCTAATGGGTGTTGCTAAAAGATTATGAGATTACAGTGATTCGAACTTCGAACCATTGATACGGATCTAATGAAGTAATTATATGAGAAGATCTTTTTACTCATCTTTCTACATTATTGGTCACAAAAGTCCAACCATAAGTAAACCAAAATCCGGTTGTTATATAGGGATAGAAATAAACACCACAAGTCAAATTAAGACAGCAAAGTGATCGGTCCATGCATCTATCGATATGCTGTCTTCTCAAGGATCTTATAAATCAATCTGAAAAAATCCTATGAGATTTGCTCGACACTCGCACACTTCTATCTAGCTGTAGATCACCAAATGTTGTCACAAGTCATAACCATTAATGTCGTCCCTTATATGAAGTGACATTTCATTAAGCTCAGATTGACCGCATCTTCCTTTCAATAAATAATATCATTGAAAAAAAAAAGCCACCAAATTTCCCAAATTATATCTACTATAATAAATTTAACTTAACATAAAAAAAACTATGAATTTGTACCTATTTGATACATTTACCTTCCGTCTAGATAAATGTCGTTACCATTCTTGAAACCTAAATTGAATCGGACCTTATATGCATGTGACTTCCTTCCATCTAACAATGTGGAGTTTTTGTTACTATTTCTAGCAATATGACATGCCTTCGTTCATGTGTCACTTTATGTCAAGTGTAAAGGTCTACCTTGAACTTATGGGGATTTCCAGGACAAGTTCATCTCTCAATTATTCAAACCTTTTGAGAAAAGATTATCCCCCATCAAATACAAAATGCTTATAGGAAGAGTTAAAATAGAAAATTTTTCTTCTCAGTAATAGTCTCGCGATTACAATGACTAAGAATTCGAGTTAGATGACAACTTAATTACACGCCTGTGTAAAACCTCAAGGCTAATTATATAAAATATAAAATCTTGAAACACACATGAGTAGTTAATAAGGGAAATATAGAACAACCAAGTACAATTATATGTTAAATGATAAGTAGAAAAAAAAAATAAAGAAGAAGAAGCAAAAAGTAAATTCATCTTTATTTAGAGCGATGTAGAGAGAAATTAAAATAAATGGTCTAATTAAATTGAAAGAGAAATAAAATAAAATAAAAAAGGCACTATAAATCCTAAACCATATCATGACACATTTTTCCAAGACTTTTTTTTTTTTGGTAAAATCCAAGACTTTTATTTAGTGACATAAGAAAAATTCCAAACTGTGTTCATTGTGGCATATTTATCTTAAAATTTTTCTTGTAATATATGAAATATGTTCCCTCCATTAAGGTTCCATAGATGTTTTTTAGTCAAAATAACACTAGTTATGCTTAAGCAGCTTTTTAACAATGATCATAAGGATATGTCAATAGGTACAAGTTTAGCATTTTTTATGTCATAAAAAAGGTTTAGGATAAATGTGTAATATTAAACAAAGTTTGAAGTTTTTGGTAGCTGCACAGTGATACAAAATGTAGGCGTTATCTCGAGTTAGAGCAAAAAAATTAAGAAAATTGAAGAGAATTAGACAAATAAAAAAATTGCAAGTTGCGCATGTTAACGGCCTGGACAACCCAATCATCATATGACACGTAGGAAAACCACATGGCCGCTTAGGCCTTCCTTTCTTAGTACACCACTTTAGTGTTTTTAAACATTTTTTTTTAATTTTGATCGGGGTAGTGGCCCAAATCGAGCTTGGCTGGAACTTCTATCTTTTTGTCCTATAAATAATTTACTTTTAATTCTTGCTCTTACGACAATTCGCATTTTAAGGTTGTTTTTTCTACGTTGTGTTGTCTGGGAATCCGATTCCCTCTTTCTTTATCTTTTATTTTTCCCCTTTAAAATTTTTCAGAATTTATAAACTCAAATTGCGTGTTTGGCGTAACTTATTTCCTTGTTATTCTTTGGTCAAAGCAAAGACAATCTCTCAGTTCAAGGCATGATTTCATGTTTAAAATTGAACGGTTGTAACTTAACTTGAACCATCATCTTTCTCTCTCCTCTTTTCATTATTAAGATAACAAATGTGCACATAAGTGACGTCCTTACTTTACTCACTCGAAATACTGTCCGTTTTAATTTATCCCATAATTTGACCTTGACTGTGATTCAAGATTTTGTCATCTGGCATATTGGTAGTGCTCTCACCCAAGCTAAACTTTGTCATTATGTAGAAATGCATCTCTTGCAAGTTAACTCCAATTTCATATATATACAATCCAAGATCGCTCTCCCCTTTTTCGATGTATAATTTGATTCATCTTTACTCCATTAGTCAAAAGGCTCACTCGCCCTGGCAAACATGGGTTATTAAAGAATACGTGGCGTGTGCAAATTGATATTTGCAAGATTAGCAAAATCATTTTATGATGAAAATTTTGAATAATTAATAGATAAAGAATTGGTAAAACTATATTGTTCAAAGAAGTTGCATTTCTGGAAAGTTTAAAATTTAATTTTTGTTAGGAAGGCGGTGACAGGATAGAAAAAAAATCAAATTTTAACATTAGAACATGTAAGAGATAAAAGAAAATTATTAATGTATGTGCCCATGTGTACCACATTTATAGAATAAATATTTGGGGATAATCGAGGAAGAAAGAAAAAGGTCTGAAATTCCTAAAAGGTAAGAGGTATTTTTTTAAGTTATATAATGGTATAGACTAATTGTCATCCATTGCACAACAAGCAGGTCACACAGAGTTCACAATTTTTATATTTTTATGTCCTTCTAATATGAATTTGGTAATTACAATATAAAACTGGTCAAACACATCGTAAAAAATTGTCTAATGCATCCAATTTGCAATGTAGTCCTTTATGCGGTTCGCTTAACTCCAATAGAAGAGATAACGCTAAAGATATAAAATGATAAACCTCTCCATTTTGTAATAATTTGATTGAACTTTTGGAACAAATGGTGGCATCACTCAATTATGTTAGTGCTGATTTTGATTCAATTCCTCTTAACCCTCTTTCATCTATTAATGAGTTTCTTCGTGCGCAATAAATAACTATTTTACTCACCGGCAGCAGGTTTGTCTTCTTAAAGCCTCCATTATCAAATCAACCTTGATATAAAGTCGTAAAAGTCGTCATTTAGAACAGATTGTGGCACCACTCTTTTGTGAAGCAATGAAATATTATTTTGAAAGACAAAAGGAAAAGAATTAAATATCCATGTGCATGGCAATGTTTTGGTATAATACGAAGCAAAGAAAAAGGTCTAAAATTCCTAAAAGAAAAAGGTCTTTAATCAAGGCACGTGTTAGGTGGCGAAGGTGGAGGAACGAGGATCTTAAGCGTAGCCCCTGGGATCGGGACGATCCTTCTCGGCCCCACATGCTTTCCAAAACGATTCTCAAAGCTTAACGAAATGCGTACATATATCATCCTAAAGATCGCGTGGGGGCCCGACGATCACTCTTGAGCCTTGATTAAAGATCCAATGGAAATGGATGTCAAAACATCCGTGGACGTCGATAGGCCGGTTCGATCTATGTCAGCGTGAATATATGTTTTCAGTGCTTTGATTTAATGCCTGACCCACATATAATTTCGAATCAGAAAACGGATTGGATCGACTTTTATCAAGTCTCCTTTTCGGTGTTCGCGAATGTGTATCATGTTTGGTAGACCCCGTTTACTCAATTGTTTTGGTTTTGAAACGAGTTTAGTACTATATTTTGGGTTGGTTCCGATTAATGGCGGAAACCAAACCAAGCCATCAGAAGCTCACAGCTTGAATTAAGATGAAACATAGGCTGAAAAGACAGGATGTCTTTCGTTCAGATCGATTCAGTTCAATTAAGAATTTCTTTATGACACCCCTAAATGGCTTTATTCATTCCTGGCGCGATGAGCAACGAGAAAAGCTTTTTCTTTTTACTTAAATGTATAGTTGCGATAACTATCGAAATCCACATTAAAAAAAGTTTGGAGGGGCATATTTTCCATGTTCCTTAAAATTTAAAAGTGGGACCAAAAAAAAAAGAAAAAAAGTCTTCGTTAGAATGGGGGAAAATGCATGTACTAATTGATCAGATCTACAAGGGTGGGTGATGCGTCTCTGTCCGATCGGCTGGATTCCATGCGCTTACGAATCTCGCTTTCAAAGTCGGATGAGAGTAGAGATGGAAAAAGACGACCAAAACGAAGAAGTACGTTGCCTCGAGTGTTCCTTTTCGAGCAACAACTGATGAAAGTCAAAACGTTCGTCTCCATTAGGGTTTCATAGTCGAAATTTGTCTTTTCTTGCCTTTTTGGCTTAGATCTGATGTAGAATAGGCATTGATTGTTACGACCTGCTTGTGGCTCTTGAAAAATGAGTCCTTGCGCCCCCAAAAAAATGATCGAATGACATAAATGAGAACTGAAATTTAATTTAATAAGTAGTATCGCCTTTATATTTTTAATTTATCTAATATAGTTCTTAAATATAAATATATGTTCATTTAGATCATATGCAAATATTCAATGTCATCCTCTTATTAATGAGATTTACCAATATGACTTCCAATTCTGTAATTTTGAATTGATAGTATTTAATATAATAATTTACATCATTAAATAAAAATGGACATGTTAATGCCCTATCTTTTTTTCCTTTTATAAAGTAGGTGAATAAAAAGATAGATATGCATCATAACCACATCATTAAATATAGTCTAATTTGTTGTTTGATCAAATAGAAAGACTATATTAAACAATTACCAATAGTACATGAATTACATTGAATAAATTAAAAGTTCATAAACAATATTGTATATTAAATCAAAGTTTATGGACCATTGATATTATTTTCTAGGGAAAAAAACCTTAAATAATAATAATAAATTGAGTATCTATTGCTTCAATGTACCCTTATAGTTTTAATGACTCTAATAAAGAATTTGAGATTTCTAGGTATTATTTTTCTTTCTTTTTTAAGCAAAGAACAAGAATTCCATATGGGGATTTATGTCTCACCCGCCAAGTTAGGGTACTGCAATGTATAGTCTAAACTTCTGTATTGACCGTTGCGCAAGTTCCATCGCTAGCTAGGGCGTTCCAAATCATATCCAATATTTGGTAAAAGGGTTGTCTAATTTGGAGCAACTCGAAGGCGGGAATTCAAAAAGTTGGGAAAATTAATAAACATCAATTTAGTATGGCCCAAAATAAATAATGATGATGATGATTATTATTATTATTATTATTATTATAATAAACGCAAGCATCAATTTCAGGGCTCTCTTTGTGGATTCTGTGATGTAGAAAGACTCCAGATGAGAAGCCCAATTTAAAAGGCTCTATGTATTGTGGGCTTTCTCCATTTAAGCCCTGTTGGAACCAAGAAGATTGATGTTTGCTTCTTTATTCTTTGCAGAAGCTAAATAACACTTCATATTTTCGCAATGTCCCTCTTTTTAGTAGACCCGGCTACGAATATGAATGAAGAAATGAAGGCCTGCGCTCATTCTGAGGATCGAATTGTAGTCCTTTCTATTGATTTTTGAAGATTGGGCCTAAGCAAGACCTTAAAAGGCTTTGACATCCTGAAAAGACAGGATAGAAGTTGGGATTCGGGCCTCAATAAATATACCGGCCCGCTTGGTTACCCCCGCACACAACCTCTTTACGGGGTTGGGGGGCCACCTCGGAGGCCGCAATGCCGATCCCAGGTAACCATTCCCGGCAAGGTACAGCCAATGAAGAGGCCCTGAGGATCGAATTGCAGTCCTTTCTATTGATTTTTGAAGATGAGGTGGGTCAAGTACATCGGCGGAAGTACTGGCAAAGGCACGCTGGTCATAAAGCATTATCACGATGGATACTTGGCACCTCCCGTTTAGCTTTCTTTTTGTTGGAGAATTTGTAATCATGGACGGACGGATCGAAAATTAATCTTTTGAGTGACAATAATCAGGAATTTTAATAAACAGAAAGAAATATCACTTGAAAACGCTATACCTCATTTGTTTGGCAATTGAATAAAGGATTTGCATCACATTTTTCGGTCATTTTCGTAAGTGATTGTTATTTTTTAAGTGACATTGCTCTAATATTGCATTTTATTATATGTTGTGTTGGATGAATCCGAAATAATTTTACTCTCTAGGGTATATTGCAATAGACAAAAGTCCATTTGTTCTATTTATATTATTTTATAGAGTTGATTTTACAGATGTACAGGCATATTGTTTTCTCATTCTCGTAGAGTTAGTTTCATTACTTATTACTATAAATATTAGTAAATGTATGTAAAAAAGTAACTATGTTAATATTTTCAAAAAAAAAAAAATTCTCATTCTCATAAAGTCAGTTTTACCATATATTATTGCAAGATTTTCGTCAAAACTTCTACATTTCACATTATAGTAAAATTAACTTTACTACTTGGTACTTTAGATGTTCATAAATAGATGTCATATTGATAATTATGTCAGTATTCTAACAAATTTTCTGTTTAAAAATTCGTTTACAAATATGCTCTCGTTCTTATAAAGTCAATCTCACAATTTGTCATGGCTAGATTTTCCCCAAAACTTTTTTACTTTTTCTCAATTTTTTTCTTTTTTCAGAAACGCTCCTTTGATTAAACTCGAATGCATTCAATGTGCAAGAATCGCTTTTAGTATAATATATTAGATTGGATGCCGTATATTATTTTCGATCTGAATTTCAGATTTAAAAGTATTTGCTCACTTGTGGATAGATCGATGATCCAATCGCTTTTTTAAACACTTTCCTTCCTTGGCAGTTTGGCAGAGTAAAAGTTCACTTTATCTTTCCTCTACTAAAGAGGCATGGCACGCTCTTGACATTAATATTCCTTGTTGTTATGCTTCATTGGCAGCCTTCACTTTCCAAATTAGTTACTTGAATGCTTTAATTATTTATGAACTTTCGACTTGTTTATGTTATAAAGAAAATGTAACATTTATGAACTTTCGAATTGTTTATGTTATTAAGATAAAAAAACGTAACAAAGATAAAATACAAGCTTGTATTATTGCAATAGTAATTAATGGTTGTTATTTTAAGGTTAATATTTTTGCTCCCCCAAAAAAAAAAAAAAAAAATTCATAGAGCAGCCACGGAAGAACTGGAGCACCAAAGCAGCCATGGAAGTCCAAATGCTTGGTAATGTGCGTTCGTCTGTCCGTGGAATACCATGCTTTCTCCTAGTTTAAGAGGGAAGCACTTGGCCTCATATGCTCCTCTTTTCTTCTCAAAACTTTCCCTTTCTATATTGAAGCCCCATTCCCATATCATCAAAACCCTAATTTCCTTCATTTTGGGCAAAATTAGGGGTCTCTAAAAGAGACCATTAGAACTGAAAATCACTCGGACCGATCAAATCGGCCGTTTGGGTTTGGTTGAGAGTATTAGTCCGGTTACATGTTCCTAAAAATGAAAAGGTGGAACTGGACCGGATCGATTACATATATTTTTTTATTATTTCTTTAAAAAAAAAAGGTAACAAGCTTTTTTTTTCTTTTTTTTTTCGTAACATAAATCATCAAGTAGTGATAAAAAAAAAAGAAAAAAAAAATTAACCAATGCCATTGGACTGGACTAGACCAAACTGATGTCCAATCCTCAGTTCCCAATTTTGGGAACTAGGAACTAATTACCCCCAGTAAAATTACCTACTGAATTGTTTGGGGCAATAGATGGAAGAAGTGGAAAATAATGATTTTGCTCTCTTGTTCAAAGTCCTTCTCTTATTATTTGTGAATCTGACTTCCAGAATCGAATGCCTAATCAAGCAAAGGAGTATGGCCTCAGTGTCTCTTGTTCATCCATGCTTCGTCTTGTCACTCAAAGGCAAATTGAAAAATGCGTTGTTCGCCAAATGTCCTGGATAGTCTTGGACTAATGGCAAGACGTCCAAAGCTTGGCAAGCTCGGCTCACTCTGATATCCGCAGTCATTCCATCGCCATCGTGAAAGCAACAGATTTGTAGTGTGTGGATAGAGGGGGAGAGAGTGATGTGTGTGTTTTGGTTTCCTCTTCATTCCAAGTCTCCAGCGAAGAAGACGAACATGAAGACAAGAAGATAAGGTGTAGGATGTCGGACTCAAAGTTTGGACTTGAAATTTGTTTCATTTTCCACTTTGGACATGAAATTCTTTAAAAAACAAGCCACATCATAGCCAAAACTTATCTTAAAAGGCCACATAAAACAAATTGCTAAAATAGCCACTCAATTGAATTATTTTTTATTGATGTGACACTCAAGTGATGGAAAAAAAATTTATGACACTTAAGTGAGTATTGTACAAAACTTATAACACTTGTGATTTATTTATCCCTCGGTAAATATATGTAAAAAAGTTACTACGTTAATATTTTGAAAAATATTTTCTCATTCTCTTAAAGTAGATTTTACCATATGTTGTGTTGCAAGATTTTCTGCTACTTTTCTCATTCTAGTATAATTGACTTTACTACTTCGTACTTTAGATGTTTATAAATAGATGTCATATTGATAATTCGTCAATATTTTAACAAATTTTCCGATTAAAAATTCGTTTAAAATTATATTCTCACTCTTATGTAGTCAACTTCACAATTTATTATAGCGAGATTTTCCCAAGAATGACTACTTTTACGTTGTAAAGCCCTCAAATTTTGTTTGGAAAAGTAAACACTCTTTTAATGAAATTGAATGCATTTAATGTGCAAGTCGCTTTTAGTATAATATTTTACATTAGATGTCGTAAATTTGAATTTCGGATTGAAAGTATTATTGATGATCCAGTCGCTGCTTTAAAAACTCTTTCCTTGCTCGGCAGGATAAAAGTTTCCTTTCTCGTTCTCTACTAAAGAGGCATGTTATGATCTTGTTCTTCACTTTTATATATTTTCCTTCTTGTTATGCTTCATTGGCATTCTTCACTGTCCATATTAGGTTCTTTGCATGCTTTATTTATTTATAGACTTTCTAATTGTTTCTCGTCATAAAAGGGAACAAAGATTAAATACGAGCTTGCATAATAGCAATAGTAATTAATGGTTGCTGTTTTAAGGTTAATATATTTACCCGTTAGATAATACTATTTCCTCATTCAATAATAATTGACAAATTGAATTCATGTGTTCTATAAATTCACAAAAACCCTAAACTGGGTGATCCGAATAACGTAAGCGTTTAAAAGTGGCGCCAGGACTTCTCAAGTTTTGATGTTATGTCAATCATACCCTGCCATCACAATCGTCTTTCCTATCGAGCTTTTTAATACCTATTTTCCCTTTATAGCCTCAAATGTTTGCGGAATTGCCATAAGGGCTAGATTTCTCACAAAGGACCTGGTTTTCCAATTCTTTACTGTTTTGCCCTCCATTTTGTAAACTCAGAAAATACCTATGCAAGGATTAAATACAACAACCAGAAACAAAAAAATAATAATTATAGTTAGTCTCGTTACATCGGATTATCATCTAAGTTGCGTAACTCATGTAAATTTGTGTGAATGAAAAAGTTGAGTTAGGGTAGAAAGAGGTATAAATCGTTGAAAGATAACAAATTTGTTCTAGTTCTAGGAAAGACATAGTAATTAGACAAGATATGTTTAAGAATTATGAAGAAATATTAATAAAGGATGTTGAGAAATGTTTACAGAAACGAAAGATGATCGTTTTTAAAGTGAGTAAATTATAGTTTAAAAACCTCTAACCTATTTGTAGGAGTCGATTCTTAGTTTTTGGTGAGTTTCAAGATTCACTCAGAAATCAGATCTAACTTTAAGTAGTATGACTATCATTTTAGGAAAATAATATCATGTGAACAATTTGCCATTTAGTGGTTAAGGCATTGATGAATTTCCTATCCTTCCTAGATTCATTGTATATAATCTAGAATTGAATTGGTCAAGGCGGTTCTCCAATTTATTACCCAAGAACCTGTCTAGCCTTGTTTGAATTAGTTTGGAACTGTTCAAGTAAGGCCTTACTCACCAATATATGTCCGCCATATATACAACAGAGAGGGAAGTTTGAATTTAGGACATATTATGCAATTAAGACCATAAAAAAAAAAAAAAACAACTCAATAATCGTAAATGATGAAAATTTTGAATTACTTTAAGAAGGAATCTTACACAATCACAAAGAAAGAAAATTCAATTATTTACATATAAGATTAGTCCAAGTTGCTTGAGAATCTCTAATTGGCTTTGTCACTCATCTTATTATATGTTTAAGATAAAGTAGGCATATTACACACTCTTTACTAGGAATCGTGGAAACCAATAAAAGGTACAAACATGCAAATAACAAATCATTAAGCTCAAAACTCATTGATTGAATATGTGTCATATGATAAAACCGTGCCATATGTCATGCCACATGACCAGCACAGAGAGAAAGTCAAATATTATGCAACAAGGATTGCAACTCTCTCTCTTTCTGCTCCAGGTTAACATTACTTCTATTTATCGTGCTCATTTCTATTTACTATGTTTTAAATGTGCCAACGCGCATGGTGATCGTTAGCTAAAGTTTATCTTTGCTAACTTTAGGATCTTACTTAATTCATGTGTTATAGTGTCTTGTTGAAGTAACATTTTTTTTTTTTTTTTGATACCAAGATAGCGAGCCCCGTCATTATTCCCCCACAAGTTGCTGGTGTATCCAAGGCCGAGTCTCCCCTTGGCTTTCGCGTTTCCCGGTGAATCAAGGTTTTTCATGGTTTTTTTTTTTTTTTTTTTTGTCGGAATTCATGGAGTTGAAAACAATGAACTCGAGCCTATCAATTGGACGTAAGAGTCTGAAGGCTTGCGTGTCTAATTAAAGTAGGTTAGACGGTGGCTTGATTGAAAAGGGTATCGCATCATCATTCATGCGCCGCAGGGAGGAGCGGAAGAAGTGGAAATTGGTAGAGAAAATGAAAAGGAAAAAAAAATGAAATTTGCTTCACCCAAAAAAAGAAGGAAATTTGATTTTTCTCTGCTTTTCAAACCAAGGGACATTGAAAAGGCCAAAGAAGGAAAAAGTGAGAAATTCTTTTTCTAAGCCAATTAATTTTTTATAATCTCAAATTTTTGTGGGGAAGAAAGTGGGGTGAATCTTCCATCAATTCAAATACTGAAAATTTCGAAATGAGACTCCTTTACTGTAAAGATTAAAGGGTAAAAGTGTCACTTTAAAGGAAGTGACACTCGTTTCTTTCTTTTTGTTTTCCTAATAAATTTTTTTTCCAATAAAGGGAAATACAATCAATCCACTACCTTTCTCTTCCTACTTTACCATTCCCGAAACACCAATTAAGATAAAAATCTTTTTTATTTTCTCTCTCCTAGAAATTTCTTCCAAAAAACAATTTAAAAGTAGGATTAAGTACTATAGTTATTTAATATCTTTATGTATTCCAATTGGATCCCAAAAAGTGGTTTTTTTTTTTTTTCCAATGGAATCTTCTAACTATTTCGATTTGTATGGTCTACTGTTAACAAGGTCAAATTGGCAATACCAAAAAGTTCGATGAATGCCACCGATGTAACACATACTAGCTAACAATAGTGAAAAAAGAATGAATGAATGACATAAAGTCTAAATCACACTATCACACATATAAAGGCTCAGGAGATAAATTAGAGGACCATTCAAAGTCAAGTGACGTGCAGACATCAGTGTCGTTGATTATAAAAATCAAGCTCTTTTCGTTGTTGTGGAAAATAAAAAAATTGGAAGAACTTTATGTGAAATCGATTGCATTGTATTACTCGAAATAATTAATTAATAAAGGATATTCAATAACTATGATAGTTGATATCTAAATATTTTCGCGAACGATGAAAATATATTTCGTTCATTTTATTTTTATAAGTGATATAGACAATCATAATAATTTTTAAATAATTATTTTTTTGCAAAATAGAGGCACCCTTGGTGTCGATATATCAAGTTACATATATAAACATCCTCCAACTACATTACGAAGAAGAATAAATTTACTCCGATCAATTGAGGGTTTCCATTTTGCACTCGAACGGATTGGGGAAAATCCCTAAAAAGCCAATTTATAAAAAAAGGGAAAAAAGCATAACAAAATTCTAAAATTATACACATCTTGATATATTTATCCCGAATTTATTTTTATAACATAAAAAATTTTAAATTATGTATATCGTGACATATTTATTCTAATTTTTTTTTGACTCAAAAAATTCAAAATGTGTATGTAATTGACACATTTACCCTTTACCAAGGTCCGTCAAAAGTTTCTTCAGCCCCACGTCACTGCCATTGATTTTCCGGCATCCACGTTGATATACGGTAAAAGTGCCACATTTCATAAAATGATTTTGATGGAGAAAAAAAGAGAAGATAGATAAACGGAAAAGAAAGCGAAAAGAAGAGAGAGAGAGAGAGAGAGAGAGAGAGAGAGATGAAAGGGACATCGTCAGCGACACTTACATGCGGGAACAGGGGGGCTATACTCGCGTCACGTGCGGGCCCCGCTCCCCCCTCCGCACGAGAAAGGAGAGAGCGGAGTTTTGGAAGTTAGTAATAAAATTAAATTTTCTTTTTCCAAAAAAAAAAAAAAAAATAAAAATCGGGAAATTCTAGATAAGGGAGCGGGATGGCCGCTGCTCGCTAGCGCATGTGTGCAGCAGCGGGCGTCGTCGAAGTCAAAATTGCGGGGGGCGTAGCCGTCTCCCGTGAAGCCGCCCGCACCGAACCCTAGCCCCCTCGACACTCAATTGCCGGATTAAAAAAAAAAAAAAAAAAGAGGGGAGAAAATCGAAAAGGGCGAAAAGCGGAAACAGAGAGAAAAAGAAAAAATAATAAAAACGAGAATAACTAGAATCAGCCTCACTCCTCCATCATCACCACCAGAACCCACCTCTCTCTCTCCTCTCTCTTCTCTCTCTAGATATATAAGCATCCGTCTCCTTATCTCTCTCTCTTCTCCTTCTGTCATATTCATCAGCATTCAACACAACACCCCCACAACCTTCTCTCTCGTCTTCTCTCTCTCTCTCTCCCTCTCTCTCCCTCTCGGGACTAGCTTTTTCCCTCCTCTCTCTCTCTCTGTCTAGCGACATCTCGGCCTCCATCTCCCCATCTCCCCATCTCCATCTCTCTCTGCGCTTTCCTTTTCCTTCGACGTCGGATTTGAGCCCCGGGAAGTTTTGGCCCCTACCCACCTGAGATGGAAACGACGGAGACGGCGGCGGCGGCGGCGGCGATGGGTGCAGCGGAGGACGGGTGGATGGCGGCGGCCATGGCGGACAGCGGGGTGGTGGCGGAGCTGCTGGTCCTGCTGAAGCGGGCGCGCTCGGCGGCGGCGGCGCGGCGGCGCCGGTCAGGTCGGCGGTCGTGCCGCCGATGCGGTGGGGGGTCCGGCAGCCGAGGTCGAGGACGGCCCCGAGATGCGAGGCCGCCGCGGCCACCGCCTCCCAGAGGAAGGAGGCGGATTCGGCGAGGAACAGCCCGACGACGCCGCTCTCCTGGAGCGGCGGCGGCGGCGGCGCTCTCCTTCGGCCACCGCCGACGGTTTCGAGGAGTCGAGCTTGCCGGCGAACCGCTCCTCAGGCTCTGCCAGATCCAAGGTATCTCCCTCTCTCTTCTCTCTCTAGCGTTCGCGCATCTTTCTTTTCCTCGACTTTTTTTTTACGTCGGCAACTGCGTCCTGTTCAGAGTGTCCTCTCTCTCTCTCTCTCTCTCTCTCTTGCTCGCGTCTGTCTTTCTCTCTCTTGGCGTGAGATTTCCGGCGGCCGGCGAGGTTCGGTTTGGTGTCAGCCTGCCAGGGGCTCCCTTTCTTTAGTTGACCAAAGTACCCTTCCCGAGTGCGCGTAATTTCGTCTTTCTTGCCTTGAGGCCCAAGCCAGAAGGCGCCGCTGTTGTTGGGGGCCTCTGGAAGCGAGAAATTCTTCAACCGTCTAGACTCTCTTGAGCAACAGTCGCCCTTTTTCTTGCGATGACCATTTTGTCCTCGCCGCCGTCTTCAACTTCCCGTTCCCCGATCTCTCTCTCGTGCCTGAGCTGCTCGCCGATTCGGCGGCGGCCGGGGCGGGGCAGCCGTACAAAGCGGTGTTTTTGGCGATAGGACGAAAATTACTATGCGGGGGATTTTTCTAGCTATTTTAATGCCCATACCATCCTCAAGAACCTCTCTCTCTCTCTCTCTCTCTCTCTCTTTTTTGGTGGTTTCTTTGTTGGAGACGCTGTTGTTGAGAGGTCTTTCGTGGCCGGTTACGAGGTGTACTTTCTCTCTCCTCTTCTTTCGTTCAACCCCATCGCCACCCGTCGTTCTTCGTTTCCTCTTGTTTCCTTTTTCAGCATTTTCCTGGATTTTTTTAAAATTCCAGATTTGGATTTTCCTCTCCTCGGCATATTTCTTTTTCGCTCCTTTATTGTGCCGATTACGCCCCTCCATCGGGCCCCTTCTTATTCTTATTCTTTTTTCCTTCTTTTTTTTTTTTTTTTTACCGAAAAGGCCATCGCGCCCTTTCCCCCTTTTTTCGGCGACCTCCCCCTTTATTTCCACGCCAACGGAGACGGAGAGAGAGAGAGAGAGATAGGGTCAAGGGGCGGGGGGGTAGTATGGTCATTTCGGTAAGCGACGTGTGGTGGTGCGTTTGGTAGGTCCTCCGTTATGACGTGGGGCCCCCAGGAGGAAGGAAGGGAGGGGGTGTGGTATGGTACGGCCTGGCCGAGATAGGAGCAGCTTTCGCCTGCGTGCCGGTGCACCGTGTACTTTCGTGTGGCGGTGGATGGGAAGCGTGGGCCCCCTCCCCATTCTCGCGCCCGTGTCGGGTCACGCGGGGCGATGCGCGATCTGCAACGCGGCGAGTCCGTTCGGGCGGTTGCGCGCGCGTGTCGCCCAGTCGCGGTTCGGCGATCGGTTTTTTGACCGGTTCGGCGAGTGGAGAGAGGAATGCGTTGAATCCGAGGCACCGTCGGATCTGCCGAGCTCGTTTGACCCTGGGGCCGGATCGGACGGCGGTGGGGTGGAACCGGTTCGGCTCGGATGCTGTTTGTCTTGGGGGACAAGTATAAGGGCACGCGATGGGCCACGTGAACAGGAGCCACGCTCGGGGAAGGGGAGAGCTGTTTGTCTATTGGTCACGTGAGACCTCGTGTCCCCCGCGTGACGTGGCGGGGCGCGATTGGGTCCTGTTTGAGTGCGGGAGGCGACACGTCAAGTGGGTCCCGGTCTCCTCTACCTCTCTGTCCCCCTCCTTCCCATATTTTCGCTCAAAAAAAAAGGAGAAAAGGGGAAAAAAAAAAAGAGAATTTTTTTTTTTTTGGGTTGCACGGGAGGGATGGTCATGGTGAAGCGGAGCGAGTTGACTCGGCTCACCTCGAGTCGAGAAACTCTTGTTTTTTTTTTTTTGTTTTTTCCCCCTCCGGCGTCGTCCAATGAGGACGTGCCACGTCGCTCGGCGCTTTGACCGGACGAGGAGGAGGAGGTGGGTCAACCACCCGGCGCCAAACAATTCGGTCGCTGTCGTTGACTTTGACTTCTTCCCCGTTTTTATTTTTATGGTACTGGTGGTGGTGGGAGATCGCTGTTTTTTTATCTCTCGTGCGCGCTTGTTTTGTGGGGATGTTTGTAGCTTTGTGCTTCGCGTAAAGTTTGAATTTTCCTGGCGACTTCATTGATGGGATGATTTCGATCTTTCAGGGCATTGCTCCGAACGACGCCTCGTGCCTGGCTGTCAACAAGCCGAGGAAGAAGAAGGTGAGATTTCTGATCGATTTATTCGTTTATTTACTTCCTGCATTATATATACATTTGTGGAGGCTGATCTTTTAGCCTGTTCCCTTTTTGTTTCGGATAGACTTTTGCCGAACTCAAAGACGAGGAGAACTACTTGCTGAATGAAAGGATCCAAATGAAGAAGGTAACGCACTACAGCTCTTGATCTAATAAGTGGTTTCGGTTCTGAGTGCTTGTTCTTGGCTCTGTTCTGTGCTCATTCCTCACATGAATTGTGTCTCCGAACTCGAAACAGGATATAGCGAGGCTGCGTGCAACTTTCACGGAGCAGATAGCTAGGAACAAATCCTTGAAGAAGATGAAGGTGATCCAGCTTTCTTTTTTGTTCTGCTTCGTTGCTCCTTTTCTATGTTTTTTTTTTTCCTTGGAACTGTGCTTGAGTTGTTTCGTTACATGAATTATTAACGAATAATAGTGGTGGGAAAATACATCATTATGTCCCTCAATTAGCTGAGATTAGAAAATTTATCAGTAAATTATCTTGGTGCTTTTGTACTGATAAATTTTCCCCATCTTCCCAAGCTTCATGAAGGGAGTGGCTGGTGAAGAGAGGGTTTTGAATCATGTGAAACAAAGTGGTCATTGTTTAGAAAATTAATGTTTGGAAGTTTTCTGGTGGAAATGGTAGTCATCCGCCTCAAAATGCCTATGTATGTATGGCAGTGTCTCGCCTTTCACGGTCGGAAAAAGTGGCATCCATCAGATGACTGTATCAGTTGTGGAATTGCCAAATTAGATTTTGTCCATGTAACTCTTTGTTATTTCAACCGCTTGAAATTGATATTTATACTTCTCTGTTTGCCCTGCTATTGTGGAATGCGCTTCTGACAATTAGTCCTCTGTTTTGCAGCTTGATTTGAATTTGCTTTCTGGAAAGGGCAATGTGGTCACTGCTGATGACAGAGATGAAGCAACTTCCGGTTTGCATGACAAGATGGAAGCATCTACATCAGATAACCCTGCATCGTCAACATCGTCAGATGCAAGCAAGGGTCATCCATCTTCCAGCTCTAGCCAGTATCCTGAGGCGGCGACCAAGGACAGTGACGGATCTTTCTTGCTACCCGATCTAAACATGATACCCTCTGAAGATCTTTATGGGTTGAGCTAAGCGAGAACGTTATGGATATGCGGCTCGTTGTAATTAAAAGCAATGGCGACACTCATACAGGATCGGATAAAGAGGAGTGGATCTCCATATCCATGTCGTCAAGAGCTACAAGTTATAAGGATGGTTCTGACTCTGCGGTCGAGCTGAAATGTCATCGGGTTGCAGAGCGAGATCTCCGTTTCAACTGGACACGGGGGTTAATAATCCTCGCCACTTCTCGATCTTGTATGAACGGTATAACTAAGCCATTCTTTGTAGGCATTTGGCAGAGCAACTTGAATACAAACTTCTCAAATTTTGTTCCTCCAAGAGAATCTCTTTCAGATTGCTTTCTTCTGTTTTTAATTTCCTTATCTATCCGCCTTTCTTGGATGGAGATGGTACCTGAATAATGAAGCATCAACGCCATTGAAATTGATTAAAAAATTGCTTCTTTTATTGTCGGGATAGAGTGGATTTAAATCTAAGCCTCAACTGATTTTCACGCATGCGTGTAGGGAGTCCGGTCGCCTTTTTCGATCTGTACAAATCGTTTCTTTGAATTGGTCTTTCTGTCGAAATAACAGGTGAAAATGATCGGCGCCGGCATCAATATGGTCGTTAAGAAACATAAAAAGATTTTTAAAAGGAAACGCACTTTTTAATCTAAGAGAAATTTTGAAAAGAGAAGTAAAGTTTTAACTTCGCTGGACTGATGGAAAACGGTGAACAAAGGGTGGGGCTACTGCCGTAAAGCCACCGGCGCTGGCGATTATCCGTGCGGTCAGCAGAACGCTGGCTGGACTTAGGTGACGCCGGCCCTTTCCACCAATCATTTGATCTTCCCTAACTAAATCACTCTCACCTTATGAACCATTATTATGACCCATTATCGAATCAAAGTTCTTTTCGATTACCATTTTCACAGCCTACTACCACTGATAAAAATGACTCAATCATTTGTTTAATAGTTTGTGCAAAGTCGTTTCGAATTTTTATTTATTGATATAAATCCTAAACTTTTAGTAAATATTTTAAATTATTTTTTGACTATATGAAAATATCTTAGTATATTCTTTAAGGGATAATATTGAACAAATTCCATATAGTTCGGGAACTAAATTGAATATTTATCAAAAGTTTAGGAATCGCATTACACAAATGTTCAAAAACGACATAACATATTAGGTCCAAATTCGAGATTATTTGTGTCATCCTTTTTTTTTTTTTTTTTTATGACCTTTTTTTCTATGGACTTTGGGATGGTGAGTGTGGATTGGTTGGTGGGTGCAGATCCAGGTTATGGCTTGCCTCCTCATGCTTCAGATCTGGGAACGAAGCACATGCTACTAAACAGATTTGGGCTTATTCAAGCAACCAGAGCAATCCTCGGCTAGGCCTTCCCTTCCGGCTCTCCATCTCAACTTGTTGAGGACGTGTTTATTAGCGATTTGAGATCAGCAGCCACGCCACGTTTCCTCCGGTGAGGGCTGCTGGACCCTCGCCGGTGGCTGGAGGCGCCTCCGGGGCCGCCCCAGTGCCCGACAGCCCAAGCCTCCCTCTCCCCTCTCTCTCGCTCTAGGCTTTTGTTCTTGTCTATTTTTGGTTTCTCTCACATTTCTTTGTCCACGTCAGCAATCGAGGGAATAAAAACTAACATATGACCTTGACATGGATGCCATGTCAGCATTTTTGTTAAAATGTTTCCATGAGAAGACTAACTCAAACAAACAATTATATAATTTAAGGGCTCCCATTGCACAAAAAAAAATGAGTTCAAGGATGACGATACAAATTGAGAAAATTTGGAGATTTTTCATGTCATTATCCCAATACTTTGTCAAAGTGTCATGCAACATGTGTTTATACATAGAATCATATATACAGATAATTAAAAACGAAATTTGTGATATAGAAAAAGTAAATCGATTCCTAAATTAATACCTGAAATTGTTTATAATTGAAGCGTTTAAAAAGTTCTAAAATTTATAACAGAAATGTAATGAAATCCTTAGATTTGCATCCTTAGACTTGCAATTTATGCCATCGAGTCCCGACAAAAACAGTGCAATCAAGTATTTTAGTCAATGCCGTACGATTAAAGTAACAAAACACCGACGTGGCCCTTTTCATATTTTTCGAGATCAGATGATGTTCCGCACGTGCGGTGGTCGCAAGGATCGCGGACCCTCGCCGATGCCAAGCAAAACCCCCCGTCAAGAGCCATTGTTCTAGTTTGTGCTACCCCTATCTCGTTCTGCTATTTAATTTTCTTTTTCTAATTTCCTTTTTATTTTATTTTATTTTATTTTTTACTTTTGCTGATTGCGGTCCCTGGGCGTCAAATCAGTGCCTCATGGTCACCACATTTGTAAAGGAAAATATCACCAAAAATTCTAAGCTACGCACACTATGACGTTTATACTTTAAATATATATATTTTTAAATAACTAAAACCTCTTAGTATCATATTCTGTCTACAACCAAAAACACCAAACTCAACCCATTATGACACTAATACTATGAACTTTTTATTTTTCTCAATTCATCAATATCCAAATTGGACCATCCCTTATCTCAACCCGACATTATCCTCTTTAGGGCGTGCTTCTCGACCATCCCTCTTAAGGATTTGTCCAATACATGTTGATGGCATTTATCAATGTAACATGTGGTTTGGGACACAAGCGTGCTACCATTAAAAATTCTGAATTTTGTCCACCGTGATATCAATACCACAAACTTTTTTCGGTCACTAATACCCCAAATTGTACCAATGACAGAGGGTATTTTCATTAGAATCTAAGGGAACCTTTTAGCGCCAAAAGGGTCCTTGGTGGTAGATGGATGTAGTTTTGTCGTAGTCGTACTAGCATAAGTTTGAGGGGTTTGGTTACACACAAAAAGAAAGTGGTATTAATGTAGTGGACATAGTTTAAGAGCTTTGATGACAAAAAAAAAAAAATTGAAATATTGATATCACAATGGGCATAGTTTAAGGTTTTTAATAGTGTTAAACTATTTGAGAAAACTAGGTTAGTGTTTTCTATCATTGAAATTAGATGGAGCTAATGAAGATACTTAATTGCACTTTTCGATCAAATTTTAAGATTTAATTACACAAAATTGAAAGTTTTAAGAATTGATTACGGACTCTAGTTGCACTCATCCTTATTTTCATTAGTGACCTAGTTAGCCACCCAAAAAAAGTCTTAGCACATTATATTAGAATTTAGAAAGCAATTTAGTTTACCATCTACCATCATTAGATGGAACACCTTATCTCAAGTAGTTTGGGGCTCTCCGATCACAGATTGGAATTCCCCAAACGCTCCTTAGTCTCATGAAAGCTTGGTTTGTTCAGACGTTGATTGCCATGGTGTAAGATAATCCAGACCTTGCTCCCACTAGCACCGTAGTGGGGTAACGGTGACGTGCGTACGTGGAATGCTTGGAAGGAAGAAGCTCACTATTGGTGATATCTTGTCCTATTTAAATCTAATCCAATTATTATCTCAATCGTAAGGTTTGGGGATGGATAGGATTCCATTATACATTATATATCTTGTCCCATTTACATCCAATCCAATCATTGACCCTCAACCTAAAGTTCGAGGATGGATAGGATTCCATTACATCTTTAGATCAGGGCTAAAAAAGTCCTCATCTACAAATCATGCTGAATGCATCCAATTTAGCTTTCGTCGTGAAATCCAACTACGGGCACGTATTGTTTAGCTAAAAAGTACCTTTTGCTCTTCGACCAAAATTTTGAAATATTTTGGCATATTTATATGGTCGAAAGATTTTCTCGGTGTGGACTAGATCCGGGTCCATCTTCCGGACCCCAAATTAGGAGCGTACGATTGGGAATGCCCATTTAAGGAATCGGATGAAATGCAGGAAAATAAGAAGAAAAGAAAGCTGCATAAGCAAAGGGTTCCAGCACGCAGCAGTCGGTATTCTATAACAGAGATCGCAATCAACAAAAGATCAAGTCCGAACTTCTGCGCAGAAGGCAAACTTACAAATTATGCTTGAGCTTTTCTTCAACGAGTTCAATGCAGCGATAGAGAACTAATTCTAATGGATTTAGGGCACCGATGGTGTCGCATGAGAATGGATCGTCATCATTCCTGTTCTCTGCTAGAATGCCGGTAACCAGGGTCCGGAGAGGCAGAAGCCATTCATTGTAGGCCTTCTTCAAGTTGGTCTCGGACAGCACTCCTGTGTAATTGGTTTTTCCTGTTTCAAAAGTCGCAGGATGATTTGCATGAGAGAGAATGAGAGAGAGAGATTTCTTTTCTGATAATGCATCTCTTATTTCACAAAAACATAAAAACCTATTTGTGGAACATTTTCACTAGAATTAATCCAAGCCTGCTTCTGTGGGTGGGTCCATCTACAGTCTACACTACTACAAGCACATGCAAGTCTGAGCAAGGTTGCTAGCACAATAGACATGTACATTCATACAAATGTATGCATGATTAATTAAATTCAAGCATAAGCAACGAATGCAGCTGATCAAATCACACTGAGCAAACAGTACAGCCAAATGTATTGACAAAGGTCTTCAAAGATCTTTAGCTAGCTCAGTAAGATCCAAACAATAGCCAACAAGGAGTTTTGCAATGCCGAAGAATGGTAGAAGGCCCCAGCCTGATAAAAAGGCAACTACTACGTTCCAATTTATATGTTCAGTGTAATATTATTTACATTTTGATTTAGTCCATAACATGCCACATTTGTGGAGGATTTGATGTATTTGCTTTCTGACTACTACATTTAACCTTCCGACATAGGGTGCAATAGATACATATATAGAAAACCAAGTCCTTCGTCTAACAATTTAAGTTTTTAAAACAGTTGGCTTTTTTTCTCACAATGTTTCACATGGCATCAAAATAAAAGGTCAATAATTCAGATCTTTCTCCCTACTACCAATCTCCAGTATCATCCTACGTGCAAGGGCAATGGGTGCTAGATAGTTAGATACTGAACAACACCTTTATTTTTTAGTTTATGTTTTTAGAACAACTGACTGTAGTCTTAACATAACTTAACAAGATTAAATCCCATATTGACCCTATTTACCACTTATAAAATAAGCTGCATTTTTCTAGTTGCATCAGCTTTTTCCCAATCGAGTAGGCAGTAATGAGCCTGCTGCAGAGAATAGGGACATGGACAAACTTAAATGTAGAAGTTCATATTAAAGTGGCATATTCAAATTATATTAATTTATTCAAATATTGAATGGGATTGCTTCTTAGTATTGTCATAGTTATGAAGATTGAAAATACTCATCCATGAAAAATAAAGTTTAGAAATGCTAATTACTAAAATGCCCCATCTTTAAGATTGAAGTGCAAAATCTTTATTAATCTCCATTATGTAGGGAGATAAAGATTCACTAATATCTGATGTCCCTGTGCATGACCGATGCAAAATTATCATTTGATACTCAGTCTTTCATGGTGGTTTAGTCTAAAGATACAATGTAGCAAAACTGCAATTATTCTTGCCTTGTTTAAAAAGCAGTCTCCAAAACTGCCATTCCAATGGAACTAGGCAGGATTGACATTGACATTGTAATGCCGGGTTTGAGGGAAGAAAATGTTTAAACGATTAGAATCCAGATACTCAAGGGAGGCACAATATAAATCTATAATTTAGTGTCTCGGTAATACTTCAAGGATTCTCATACGAGAAACTCTTTCAGGGAGTTCTTTTCACTATTATGGCAACTTTTTCAATAATTTATCATGCCTATATGCCTGACCGGTCCAACAGGTCTAGATAAACCAAAACTAATAAAAGTGAAATAGAAGAACTTCTCCTGAAAGAGTTTCTACAAGTTCTTCGATCAACAAGAATGATCAAGATTATCCCAAATAGTGGATCAGAGCTGTATAATTGAACAAATGCTTTCTAACTGAAATTTTCACAATTTGCATGAAAATCACAGCTGGAGAAAAAACAACAATCTTATGCAGCAAGTGCAAGAAGAGTCACAAACTCACAACTCTAATAAGAAAATAAAAGTGACTGAAGCATAGGCGAAAGAATAAAATACAAAATGGAAATAAACAAAGAAAAGTTTTACCTGTTGATTCAGACAAGAACACAAATCTGTACAAGTTAAGGGCAGATAGAACCTGTAAGATCAAATGCAAGCTCGTCATTTTAGATCATTAGACTCTGTCTAAGATTTTGAGAGTATCGGCCAATTCATTTCTAATGTGTTTGCCTACACATTTTTATTAGCACACTTCTAACACATATCCTAGAGGTTGTGTGTTCATAGTGGAAGAGGGTCAAATGACTAGCACATAGGTTCATTACAGAAAAGTGAACGACAATAAGATCCAGTTGGCATTTATAATGTAAGGATGTGAGGAGATTGTGGATATAAGCTTTATCTGGAAAAGGAATTGGAATGTGTTATTGCACGTCACATGTAAATACAGACTTCCCTCAACTTCGCATCTTGAAAGTTAATGTAGAAAGCCGGATACTTTTGAATTGGCTTTTTCAGCTTGCTATTTCTATTCATTTTGAGCTTTCAATGCTCTCAAGAAAACCAAGGAGCTTTAAACCCATTCAAAAGAGTTGACACCACGGAAAATGTCACAAACTAAAAAGAAATAAGGAGTGGTCATCATCAAAGCGAGGACACAATGTGGAAATAATCAATAATAAGGAGTCATATATACCGCATCACTTTGTTCAGGAAGACTTGGAGGGCCTCCCTTAGAAGGCCTCAAGACCAATTCCACTAGTTCAAGCACATCAGCAGACCAAACTGGTGTCTCATGGAAAACTTCATCAACATTTCCTCTTGATGATGCGCCACTAGTTTTGGTTTGCCTCACTTGTCTAACAATATCTAGAAGGATGGCAACCTACACAAGTTGTAGCAATCATAAACATTAAGTGTCCTTCCATGTAAAGAAAAAATACACTTATGTCCTTTTAAGCAGGCTCTAATGCAGTTACCATAGAGGAAGAGTTGCAATTTGTAATCAGGGCTTTTAGGATGTCAAACCTTTGAGAAATTGGAATATCAGCAAGCACCTGGAGATTATGAAATAGATGCACAACTTAAACAAGCGAGAAATGGACTACAGGAGTGACAAGCTGGTTAGCGATGCAAGAGCAGAGCATCTTAAGTCAAAAACACTAACCCTTTTCAGCACATCAAAAGCTTTCTTCCTTAGTACAGCATCCGATGTGTACATGATGACGTTCTCAATCCCCTAGATTTTGAACTTTAATGATGAGAATATACAAAATGAAGATGGCATAAAATCAAGATCTTTCACCTTAATACCTGCAACGCAGCAAAATGGCTAGGAACAAATGATGAGAAATCTATAGTTTCACTCTCACTCTCCTGTGAGATATCTCCTTCTGTGATGCAAAGCAAGAAGTCAATGGCATGTTTCTTTAATCTCCAAGGTAGAGTAGCTGAACAGAACACATGCCTTAGCATGCCAATTGCTTGCCACCTTCTGGTTTGACTGCCCCGAATTTCATTCTTTAACGCAGTTAAATCCTCCTCAGCATTATGAGCAACCTCGTTACACATATCACCCCATATAACTGTACCAGGAAGCAAACAAAATTGAACTCACAAATGGAATAAAGAAAACTGCACGAATCAGGAAGATCTTAAGGGAAACTGCAACAGATTACACTGCCAATGGACTGCCAAATAATTACCTGAAAGAGCTGCTCCAAGCTTGATACTGGGTAAAGGAGCCCAGAAACTATCTTCTTCTACACATATGGAAAAAAAAAAATTATCACTTTAAATCCCAAAAGTGAAGAAATTCCTTCCAGCTTGGAGATTGGAAAAATAATAAAATCCATAGACGGAGCAGCATATTACCACCAGTTATGGTGCTGGTCATCATGTCAACAACAGACCCTGTTATCAAGCCAATGTAAGATAAACGGCAACTTCTCAAGAAGTGTGAAAGTTCAGTCACAAGGCAGAGAGCACTGGACACATCCTCATCCACACCAATGGATACATGAGTCTGCACATACAAAAGTTTTATTATGATGTGATTATGTCAAATGCCTTCATGCTGACAAATCATCTAATTCATGCGCGTACACGGGTCTATGGAAGGAAAAAGGCCCCGGGGGGGTTGGGATTAGAAGGGCCCAACCACTTGGAGAATCATCTACAAGTTATTTTGGATAAGGAAGTTAAATCTTTCAAGTACAGACAGATGCTACGCACTCTTACATGACCTCTAAAATAAATATACTAACCATCATCTGCAAGACATACAGACCAAGCAAAGCAAGGAGCTTCTCAGCTGATCCACCATCCTGTTAAACTTACACCGTTAATCTATAATCTGACAAGATATTGCATGTAAATAATTTCATGATTATGGATCACAGACCAACTTCTGGTGAACAATTTGCATCGAATTAGCAATTTTTATACCCCTGCTGAACAGATCCTCAAGATCCGAATCCTCCTCATCTGCATCAGTAGATACTTTCTCCCAAACACGAAGGATTGCAGGAACTACCTCCTTTATATGCTCAAAATGATGCCTTTTAATCATAAGGAGAACTGTAATATGGAAAACGTGGAGCAGTGGTATTATAGTTTGATCCAGACTGAAGGGTTTTTCTTTTGACTCATTGATAAAAGTATCATATACAGATACAATATTCTCAACTACTATCTCAAGCTTCCAAAGCATTTCTACAATGTGTAGAAAATCCCTGATATTATCCTACCAGAGACAACTTGCAGATGTTAACTTTGGAGCATTGAATATGCCATAATGGCTGATGTTCAAATGGAAAGATAAGTCTACATAAGGGCAAATCATGGAAACAAAAATTACCATGGGAATATTAGATTTTGAAGACACAAACAAAGTATGAATATCACCAGAAGCAATAAAATACCATTAAAAAACAAAGTATTATTTCAAAATGGATTGATAAGCATTGAAAAAGTCGATCACATTATAAAAAGAGATTTTTTTTGTGAGCACATAAACTGTCTTTAAATAAATTTGAAAGATGGACAGGATATATTTTCATCAGCATCCAATATCCAAAATAACATTTGACCATACATTTATTTAACTGCATTAGTGAAAGTCAAAATGGAAAAGGCCTCTGAACATTTTAATGAGTACATGCTGCATACAGTGCAGAACGCTACCGGTTTTTCACCTCAATGCATAAAGCATTGCAGAAATGTATTTGCATCTTGTTTAGTTGCACAATCAGCATGCACATCCAATCAAGATATAATGAGCTAATTGAGGAAAAACATTTGTTTTACGGTAGCTATATGAAGGCCTCTCTGCAAGTATTAGAGTTTGTCTACATCATTTGAATGGCAAACATTGAGAAGAGCATCCAGTAAAAATACTACAAAGAAAATAAATCCCAAATAGCATTTTTTATGCTACAATCAAGACTTCTTTACTCAGAGATAAGTCCAAGGAGATAAAATACTTCAAACAATAATCTTCACCAATATGAACATAACCTATTCAAGGAATAGAAAAAAAGTACCTTCTGAGAGACCACTCAAAAGAGGGGCAAAGTAGCTACAGAGGTTAATCTTTTCACCTTCACTTGAGGAATCTAGGGCCTGTTCCAACATTGACCGAGGATTAGCAAGATCTCATTCCAGAAAAATTAAAACTTAGAGAAATTGATTAGTGCTAACCATATGCTTAAACATTGCTTTAAAGAATGTACTGCAAGATCTTATCATCCAGAAAAATCAGAATCATAAAAGATTCGAATCAAATTAAAGATCAGGTTTTACCAAAACCATGTAACAGTTGATGTTTAATCCCTTTTTTCTGGTGATATTACTCAAATAAAATAATTAAATTCTCATAATAGAACATGAAAGTGATAGCAGAATTTCATGAGAGGAGTGAGTTTTATGTTAGGTCATCTCATGTTTATGCCCATAGAACTATCTATATGCAACTTGGAAGTATTTGCAAGGGCAGAACACTCTCGTGGGATGGAAGCAAAAACCCTCCAGGGTATCCTTCCAATTTCGAGTATCATGAGAACAAGCAACAATTTTAAGACACAGTGACAGCTCAATCAAACCCAGCCTCCTTTTGATGAGGAAACAAAAGAAAACTAATAAACAGTAGTATTATTAGTTTAGTCTCGTCAACTAGATAAGTATCTTTTGAACTCAACCATGGACATGTCAGAAGGAGTAGATGTCCGCAATTTCTCAGATAAATATAGACAATTATAGATTACTGCAAATCTATTCTCAACCAAATGAAAGAAAGTTCCAAATCTTTCCCCGCCAAAAAGAATAAAAGTAACTATTCATGAAAAATTTCAGGGATGTGTTACTTTCGTATATTAATTAGTTTAACTTCATGAAGTTTGCAAATTGTCCCACTAAAACAGGGAGATTATTACATGTGGCTAAACATGTCCATTATGTTTATCGACAAGTTCATTGACAGCATGTACAGACTCTTACACTCGGTGCTCGGCCATTCTATTTTTGAAAACGCTTAATTTGCAGGTTTCATACATCCATGAACTTGAGAGGCATTTGAGAGAGTGTGTGCAAACTCACTCATGAAGCTCAAGCAACAAGAAAATGAAAGGCTTTCTTCTTATGATGCTTTCCCAATTTCAAACCTGGGAAGACATCTATTCTCCTTATCTTAAATTTTGCTGACAACAGGTAAACAGCTTCAAAACTCCCAGTTTAATTTTACCCACACATGCTTAGAAAGGCTTTTGCTAGGGAGCTAAAATGCCAAAGAGTTCACTCTACATTTAACAGCTAGAGAGATTACCAGAGCAGATGCTGCATGATATAAGCTAATGAACAAATGCAGGGTCGAACAAAGAGCATTTTAGGGCCAAAATTAAATCTGATAAATACTCACTCAATCTCCTAATTCAAATTATTAACTCACCATTAACTATAAAAGACAGCGACAGATACACTTACAAATGCCAAATGATATAAAGGAGCACATAGAGGTCACATGAAAAAATAGTAATAATGACAATGAAGAACATTATTTACATGAGTACTGGTGCAACAAAGTTAATCTAGTTATGTACAAAAAAAACTTGTCTGGATGTGCAGTTAATAAGCAAATACAGATAAAATGGGAGAATAAGTTCATTTACTTCAAATTATTCAAAATAAATCAAACATTGAACCTCGCAGAGAATTGGCAACATGTCCCGTGGATTACACTTCACCAAAAACTGATGGATTATCCTTTCTGCAACCGTCAAAAACTGTCTTGACACCCCTGAAAATTTCGAAACAGCCTTCGGAAGCTCAAAAGAGAGCGCATCAAGGAGCTCCTGCTATTCAACCACGCAACAGAGAACCCATTGTTAAAACAAAGATGGATTTTAGCTAATTAACTAAAATGAGCCTTAAAAAAATCAAGACCTGATCGATCGGAGAGGAGCTTATATACTCATAGATGCACGACAGAAGTTCCAACGCATCTTCATGCGTGTTCTCATCTTCCGCGGCCGCCGACACATCACCGAGAAACTTAGTGAGCTCGGAGACCGACCTCTCGGTTCGGTAGCTATCTCCACTCTGGACGGACTGGAACAAGTACAGAGGCGACGGACAGCATTACAACCCTTCGAATGCACCGACCGACTGTAGGAACATAACCATTCGAAAGCGACGAAGTAGAGAGTCGAAAAACAAAAAAAATCCAATTTCTCTCCGGACAGGCAAATGCCAAAAGCGTCGCCGTCGGCCATTGCGGATGGGGAACTCATCAGTTTCCTTCAAATCCGGCCACTTCAATCGCACTAGCGGCAAGCGTCCGTGCACAGCGATCGAGCGACGACCGACCGTGCCGCGTCCGGCTCGAAGCAGCGATCATCATCGCGACGGCGACGAGCTTTCTAGGTTTCAAAATCCGAAAAAAAAAAAAAAGAAGAAAAAAGGAACCGCGCGATCGCGTCTCGATTTCTCAGAGAGAGCGGGCGAGGTTTTAGATAGTCCGGGACGGACGGAGAGCGCGAGGGAAGGGAGGGAAGGCTCACCTCGGCGCAGGAGCTGAGGATGTCGCGGAGGCGGCGCAGGAGCGGAGGATCGGGAGGAGGAGGTTCGAGCGCCGTCGCGGCCGCCGCCGCCGCCGCCGCCTCCGTCGACATGAGGGTTCGCTGGGAAGACCTTCGTGCTTTCAGTTTTACTGGGAAGATGATGATGATGAAGAAGAAGATGAAGGCAGCGCCGAAGAAATGGCCGTTGAAGCCCTCCGGAGAGAACGAGTGTAGTTTAGGTCGGCCTAATTCCCCTATTGAAAAAAACCAAAAAGTCCCGACTTTACGTTCAATTGCAATGTCGCAAACTTTCTTTCATTTATTTTTTTAAAAAAATTTCCTCTAATTTTAAATCTGACCACGAATACAAAAATTGATATTAATTTCTTGAAAATTATCAATATCAAGATCAGTTAAAAATTCATTTATCAGAATTTGAATCTAAATCTTCATCAACTTATGTACCTACGCATACATATGAAACAACAATGAACTTTTGAGTTGATAATTTTGAAGAAATTAGTGACGATTTTTAATCATATAGGCAAATTTGGGATTAGAGTGAGACAAGAAAACATTTAGGATGAAATTAGAATTACATCTAAAATTTGAGATTTTCCAAGGAGATCAGCTCAATTTTGATCGTGTATTCGTATAGTTCACGAGTCGAATGAAATGCGGAAAATGTGAACAAGAACATAAAGACCCATCAGAGAGAGGATAGGATCTTGATAGGCTTTACCAAAACATGAAGTTGGTATCCACTGAACTCACATGGATTCCGAGAAATTTGAACAGATAATAATCCAGCCTTGCCAGTGAATACTAGAGCCCATGAAACGGCACTCTATGTAAAGACCGACACGGACACGCGACACGACACGACACGACACGCCGACACATCATTTTTTAAAAATAGAGAATTTCGACACGTTCCGACACGTTATATATATACATAAATAAATAATAATAACAATAGCCTAGAATTAATTTACACAAAAAATATTAAATAATATCATTCATTATTTTAATTTGTTACAATAATACATAAAACTTAGAGGAAAAAAACATTGTTTAAAGAAAAATGTTGAAATGATATTTTTAAATTTATCATATATAAAATTTTTTTATTACTTCTTTCATAATAAAAGACTTTTAAAAAAACTAAAACAATTCTAAAAAAAACTGAAAAAAAAATTTTGACCCCGTGCGTGTATATTTATAGCAATTTTATTACTTCTTTTATGTATATTTATATTTTGACCTCTCAAGTATTAGAAATTTTTAAAATTGACCGTGCGTGTTGGAATTGCGTGTCGGAATTACGGACTTGCGTGTCGAAGAGAGTTGACCACGTGTCAAATTTTTCGACGCTCGTTGACCGCGTGTTGGAGCGTGTCGGAACGTGTCGGAGCGTGTCGGACACGTGTCGGAGTGTCGGGCGTGGCACGAAGCGCTTCCTGAGTGTCCGTCTTCATGTGGAGGCACTTGCTAAAGCCTAAACTGCTCGTTTTTTTTTCCCTTCCCCGCCAATGTGGAATGACGAGCCTGTGCTACAGCAGCTCGGGACGAAAGGTGAATGAGGATATTGAGAAACGAGGCCTGGGCCGAGATACTTTTGGGCATCTGCGGTCCTGCTAATTCTAGTTCGAGAAAGGAAAACTCGTGCTCGTTCATATAGAACGAGAGGGAAGCCCTATTGACGTGAAATGGAACTAATGTCCGCCCTCGAAGAACTCGGCCTTAAACCGTCCGGCGGATTCAGCCGAGAGCCGCTCTCCGGAGTGGGGAATAGCCCAGGATTCCGGGGAGATTCCTCGTGATCTCGGGCAACAAATCTTTTTTTTGTATTTGGGCATAAGTGGCTTATCATCTTTGGGATATATTTTACGCGGGCTTTGCAGTGGCATTTGTTCCATGCCCGATGGAGGATCAGCATCGGGCCGGGCCCGTGTGAGCCTTATTCTATGATAGAATTAGAGTAGAAGCTCCTACACTTGGTTCACTTTGTAGCCCTCGATCGCCCTCATTTCTCGTCCAACTTAAGGTGCGTTTGTTTGAACAAAACTTATTTTTCGAGAAATTGTTTTCCAAACATTTTAGTAGACCAGTCAAAATGAGTAATGGACCCATTTATTAATCCACATTTGTGTTAAATGGGTCATAAATGGGTTAGTTATACTAAGTAAATGTGTCATAAATAAATGAGTTTAAATGTAATATGGATTAAATGAGTTTAAGACTTATTAAGACCTAATCCATTTTATACTTTCTCACCCTCATTTTTCGGTATGAATTTTCGTAAATTAAGTTAAATACAAAAGTGTTTTAACAATACAGACCAAGTATGAGTCATTGGACTTACATTGTATGTAAATAGGTTAGAACGAGTTAAATGAGTCTATTTGAATCGGACCATTTTTAGCCCGACCCAATTTACCCGTTTGGCATGTTTATGTTCAGTTAATTGGATGATGGAAAATTAATCGTTAGATTGAAAATAATAAACTTAGATTGTGGAAAACAACTTCCCATTTTGGCAGGAATGAATCACTTTCCTTGGCTTAAATCAACAAACAAATGAAAATATTTATTTTCATCTTTCATGCATCGAAAGCGTATGACATTACAGACCGTCAAATCTTGTTTTAGGTTACAAATGTCGATTTACTTAACCATGGTTTGCTCAAATCTGTTTATGATTATTCTAATGGATTTTACAAGTTTCCTAAGTGTACTTATGAAACCACATTAAACCGTTATTTTTTGGTTAATTTGTTTTATTTACACTTTTACATGGGGAAATCATGTTTTTTCGCCTTTCATCCTATCGAATGGATCTTATGAATATGAATGCACAAAAGCTGGTCGCATGAACAATTCATTTTTTTTTTTTAATGATAGGGCATTATTCCGAATTCTATTAGTTTGCAATTTTTGTACTTGTCCCCTTCCTTTGGAATTTTTCATGGTTCATTTGTCAAATAGACATAAACGTGAAATAATTTTATGTTACCGATATTTATTGACCCTGCATAAGTTAATAATTCTATTTAATTTCACATATTTTAATAATAGAATCTGATATATTTTTTTTTTTTTGTTCAAAAACCATCTTTAGAAAGACTCCAAATGTTGAAACATGTGGCTTTTCCACATATATTTATACATTTCCTTCATCGTTTGTGCATTTTCAGGGATAATTTATCTATCATTTGATCAATTCAAACATATAATAAAAAAATCTGTTGCTAATCTTTTGAAAAGGACAATTATTATTAGTTTTTTTTTTGGCAAACCCCCAATGCTTGTGCAAAATTGTTCTATGTTTTTTCATTTTATCAAGTCATGTGCACAAATATTAGTAATCAGAAAATGAGTGGTAGGCAGCTTGGGACATGACACTATCTATCAATGTCTGTTTTCGTTTTGGCCAATCAAAATTGGACCTCTCCACAAGTGCCGATAACAACTAGACCAGATCATTTAAAGACCATCGAATTAGGTAAAACTAAGATTCAGCAGTGACTTAACATGATATGAAGACTGGTCAAATATCAATCCATCACTACAACAAAATATAGAATGCGATAACGTAATGGAAAGCTACTTGAGTTTCACTTGGTTCTTATCTAATTGCTGAATAATACTTCGCATCGTTATAAGTTACTCTATACTTAAGTCCAAACCTTGACCCCAAATGGTTAACATTGTTGTAGTCACTATCATTGCTTGAAGCTAATTTATCTTTTACTAACATGCCATTCTGATTAACCACTGAGTGAGTAATTTCACGATGGATATAAATTATGGAACAACCTTTGAGCGAAAATACATGTAATATTAAATTTGATAGATTTGAGCATGGCAAATAATGAAGAATAGTTCAAGCTATGAACACTTCAGAAGAGTTGAGTTGGGAGACTCAATCGCTCATTAGTAAGTGCAAGGAAAAAATGCAGGCCTTCTTAAATGTTCAGATAGTCCATTGCTTTAGAGAGGCCAACCTTATTGCAAATTGGGATAGCCAAAGCCCACAAGAAAAATTACTTATATCTGAATTGGGTCTTATCTCATCCTCAAATTTTATTGGACCTTTTATGTAATGATGCCCATTTACCGGGTCTCTCATCTTTGTTTAGTAAATGAAATTTATCTGTTTCTAATCAAAATAATAATAATATTAATGAACCCGCTCTGAAATCGAGTCGAACATTGAAGCACGAAGAAGGGTTCAGTTCAACGCGTCTTGTGATTGGCGGTGCATGTGAAAGCCGTCCTTTGTCCCAAGAAAACAGTCGATCATAATCAAGCGGGGACAAATTCTACAGGGCTTTGATAAGTTTGGAGAGGCATGACATGTTGCGGCGTGATTGAAGAGCCATAGTCAAACCACATGCTCACACTTTGGTTGACAAAATTGACTAGAACTACCTAATAGGTAGTAGGGGTAGAGTTAGTGATGTTAGATTTCCAGTAAAAAAAAGTAAAAGAACTTTTCAGGGTTGGCACCTAATTGACGGACGTGCTGGGAAATTTCTTAAGTGGAAGTCACATATGCAAGCTCCATCAATTGCATAAAAACTATTCTATATCGGTCCCATTGGTATGCACAGACCAAGAGTGAAGATAACCAGGTTATGAGACTTGCAAAGTGTTTCACGACTTGCCGAATAATCGAGTCTCTACATTCCTGTCCCTTATCGTAAAAAGAAAATGGTAAGTCAATTACTTTTCGAGTATCTTAGGCATTTGAGAAGAATCTAAAATTTTATCTACAAGTTGATGAAATTAATATTTTCGGTAACCTCTAGAGCACTTTGAAACCTAAAGAAGTTCAATGTGCTCGACATGAATTAGTATGGCATAATGCACTCCAAATCAATTTAAAATTTGACAAATGATAACTAAAGTTGAATAATTTAAACAAATCAAATAAATATCAATAAGTGACTCAAATGAGAATTGGTGACACAATTGTGATTTATAATTTAATTGGAAAAGAGGGGGTAAGTCTCTACAATAAAAATTGATCAATTAAGATAATTGTTGGTAATTTAAGACATTAGTAAGACTGATGAATGAAAATTGGTAAAAGATAAGAAAGATTGATGATTTGCATGATGTCTAAAACAACAGGTGATTTCCATAATTGTGTTGAAAATTTGCCATGAAGTTACCAAGAAATCAGGTGACTAGTAACTTTTTTATAGACAATTTTTTTTGCACTTACCAAATCCTTCAGAAATTTGTTGGGCTATCTGTTTCTGGGAGCAGGAACAGTGGAATCTTTAATGTCGTAAGCAATACATGCGCATATCATTGGATCATTCAGTGTCAATATCCTCTCCAATCTCACCAGAAAAATGGAGACTAGAGGGGATATTTAGATGTCTCAATTAACCTTCCCACTCATGCAAAATCATGTACAATAATGTCGTAAGCAGTCCATGCGCATGTTGTCGGGAAATTCACCTAACTCCCACTAGTAGTAGGTGTCAATTGCCTAATCGAAATGCGAAATATCCTAATTAAATAATGACAACACTCCCTAGTAGCCATCCTTAAATCTTTCTAGTACCATCTCATAGTCCCTTCTATATAATACATTATCTTCGCCCATGTGGTTATGGGGGAATTTACAACCTAACAGGCTCCTTAGAACCTTAGATAAAAATGTTCATCGCATCCCAAATGAAATCCAAGGATATAGTTAAAACCCCTTACCTTTGATTTAATCACAAAACTTGAATAAATATATTTCCTCGCAAACTTTAAATTATTTAAAGTTCTTTAAGCCCAAATTTTGTCTTTCAAAATATACTTTCACTCAAAACCCAAAAACAGCTTTTGCCCGACGCACACTTTATCGTTAGAAAGTCCTCTTCCTCTACAAATAGAAGCATGGAGAAGAAGATGCATCACAACGGCAATACTCAAATTGGATTCTTGAAAAGGTATGATGGACGAAAGAAGGTAGATGGTAAATTCTTGAGCGTCCGCTGAGGGCGAGCTATTAAATTTAGTGGGCTTCACATGTAACTCGGTGATAAGTACTCGGAGCGACCAACTCACATAAGTCGGTACGTGCAAATTGGTCTTGGAGCTTAATCCAAGATATAATATACATACAAACATATTTATATACATATATATTAGCTAGTAAGCGGCTGAAAATCCATATATAGCTAGCAAGTTTCCACCGGGAATGTAATTTATCTTGGCTCTTGGAGCTCAAAACACTATATACCAAGTCAATAGTATAGTGTACCTGTGGTACCAGGCCATTAGAGCTCATTGACATTGATTGAGTGCACTGTGTTTAGGTCTTGTCTAGTCACCGCAATTACAAACAACCATGGGAGGGGAAAAGGAAAGGAAGAGAGCAAGAGCTCAAGCAAAGTGCAATAGTGGTCCTAAGAGAGAGAGAATTTCCCCCCACTGGTCTTGTGGTCCAAAGCCTAATCTCAAGGTGAAAGGAAAGCAAAAGAGGAAACATGATTGTGGGAAGAAGCAGGCAAGCAAGAAATTGCGGCAATAAATGCCAAATTTGTCATCTAGGTAATGGGACGCATCACTCGCTCACCTTCAATTTCTATCCATCCATATAACCTCATCCCTTGCTTCCAAAACGAGGATCGAAACTCCCATGTCCTGATTTAAGTAAAATCTTCGGAGGCAGCGTTGTAAAGCGTCTTGTGAATCTCATGTGAATTAAAACGAGATTGAATTTTCCCATTTTACGATTTCCAAAGTGATATTATCTCGATTTACTTTTCACCTAACTCTTCCACGGTCTATCCCCCATTTGATGCCCTTTTTTCTTGGTACTAAAATCGGTCTACTATACGTGTTTACTAAGACTCCATTCGTTTTACGGAAAATAATTTTCAAGAATTTTTTTTTTTTGGATTTTCCGGTATTCATTTCATGGAAAATGAACTAGTAAGAGAAAACGTTTTTCGCTATTGGAAAAAACATATTCAAAAGTGGGGAAAATGTTTTCCACTTTTAAAAGGTGGAAAACATTTTTCATAATTTCTTCCTCTTCACTTTCTTTTACAAAACACATTTTCCTTTTATTTTTATGTTTTTTTTTTTTTTTTAAATCAAGTTTTTAATTCCGGCCAAGGAAGAAGAAAAAGAAAAAGAAGAAAGAGAAAAAAAGAAAAGGCCAAGGAAAAAAAAAAAAAATGGTTAATACCCCGAAAAATCCCAAACCTGTACATTTGTGACAAATTTACCCTAAACTATTTTTTTGACCATGAAAAACCCCAAACTAGTACACTTGTGACAAATTTACCCTGATTGAACATAAAAAACCCTAAAATGGTTCATTTATGACAAATTTATCCCAAATTAATTTATTCGATCCAAAAAAACCCAAAACTGGTAAATTTGTGATAAATATACCCTCCGCTAAATTGGATTAATACCATAAAAAAATCACAAAAATTGTAAACTGTGACAAACAAAGCGTAAAATCTCAAATTGGTATATCGGTCAATTGTCACGTGTCATTTAATTTAATAATTCGACAATAAAATTTAACGAAAACTAACAGAGGGTAAATTTGTCATAAGTGTACCAGTTTGGGGTAAATTTGTCAAATGTATACTAATTTGGGGTTTTTGGTGGTAAAAAAAATAGTTTGGGGTAAATTTGTCACATGTGTACCAGTTTGGGGTTTTTCAGGGTATTAACTCAAGAAAAAAATGAAAAGTAAAGGAAAAAAAATAAAAAAAATAAAAAATCGATTTTAAAATGTAAAATAATTGAAAATGAGTGCGTGCAAGAAAAGGAATGAAGGAAACTATTTTTCCAGTTCATCTTTAAATTTCAGCTAAATATTGAAAAATATGGTTATTTTTTTTGAAAAATTGCGTCTTAGAAAACAATTTCTGAAAGCGCCACATTTTTTACGAAATGAATGGAGCCTAAATATCATGATAAATTGCAAGTGAACATTTAATCAAATGGATCATACTCAACAAATTTAAAAACCTACAAAAATATGTTAAATCACTTTTATTTCAACAATATGCTTGGAACTTCTCTTTCTTTATGGGGAAATTGTATATCACCACTTTACAGACGCATCCGATTACTTATAGTAAAGTACAATTACCTCGAATGTTGGTCCATAACACGTGCGACACGGCGACTTCAATCGAATTCGAATAGAATTTCTTGCATCTTGAAGACGTAACTTCTTCTGATAGGGCGAGCGACGTTGACGGTCTATGGAAACGCGATGAAGAAAATTTCCCGTCTCTCTCTCTCTCTCTCTCTCTCTCCCCTACTTTACGTGCGACGTTCTTCACCACAAGCGCGACCCCATAAGGCCACGATGAGCCAGTCGGATCAAAAAGCAAAAGACAAAGAAAACTCGAAGAGAGAAGAAGGAAAAGAAAAAGGGGCCCTCTTCCAAGACAAGAAAACACGAACCTCTCTTTTGCCACAACAGTGCACGGATAAGGCGATCCCATCACACCCGCCCCCCCCCGTCTCGCCAGCCGACACCCATTCTCACGCGTAACGGAATCGGACGCTTTTCTTCCTTTCTTTTCCTTTCTTTTCTGTCCTGTCTTTGTTCATTGATTTTTTGTACAGAGGATTTGACGTGTTCCGTGACAATTCAGTGTGATGTGTGTGTGGGGATCGCGTCGGTGCATCGCCGTGATCCAAAAAGAAAGAAAAGCTTTGTGATTGCAACTGTTTCGTCCATCTGGAATTATTCCGAAAAAGACCGAAAAAGGAGGGGGAGCTCGGTGGTAACTGATAACCCTAGGTTTCCTTTTCGACCCTGCAATACGAGATTCCTTGTTCTAGTTCTTAGGTTTGGACCATCCTAGAACTTTGTCAACGGAACGAGGAGAAATTTTAATCTGGATTCGAAATGCATTTGTGGGCTGGGATGCGATCAATATCATGATCGAGGTATTATAGGACCCGTGTAGGACCTAGATGATCGGAAGTTATGTCGACCTGGTTTGACATGGGGCGATTTGGGATGAGTGTCCGCCGGGAAAGAGACATCGATCATCGCTCTTTCTATTGTCTTTTTCTCATGCGAGAAAACTCATCGTCTTTTTTCTTTCTTTCTTTCTTTTAACTTGAAAACTCAATCTCATTCTAGGGGCAAGAATGAGATTTCTCCGTTTGTTTTTAGCGAGAGATTATGAATTAATATTTCAAAGGTGAGGATGGGTTCCGGTGGTGGCTGCCAAAAGATATCTAATTTTTATGATTTATAATACTCACTTTGCTTCTTCTTTTTGCCTTTTGGTATTAAGATTGAGAGGACATGAGGGGTATGTCTTCCGAGAAGTGGACACTAAATTTAATGGATTGAGTTTGAACCCACGTGGATAGCACAGCAGGCACACTGCACTTGGTAAAACACAAAGCAATTAAGGTAAGAGACACATCGAACAATTGAGAATTTCCGTTGATATTGAAGAGAGATACTAATATGCTATATAGTTCAGATTTCATACTGAAAATTACTTAATTGGAGAGATGTAGCTGTTGATGATGTTGTTTAATTCATTTGAACTTCTTACACCGACGTAAAACAACAAAAATTTCGTTAATTTAGGACATATTCTCAAGACCTATTTACTTATAAAGTAAAAATAAAGAATAATGAAATCCAAACTTGTTGAGATCCGTCTAAAACCAGCATTTTTCTTCAGCAAAAGCTAGGGAAATTATCCAATTAGTTCTAAATCTATTGTACATATATCAATTCGGTTATAAATTTTCAAATATTGCCAATTTAGTCCTAAATATCTGCAATGTAGCTTTTCTGGTTTGCTGGAGATCATGTAATTTAAAAAAAATTAAAAATTTTATGATTAAATTGGCATGTGTACATAATAAATTTACCATTGATTAGATAATTTTCTCACAAAGCCAAGTGCTCCTGCCGGCCGCCAGCATAAATGGAAGACTCTAGGAGGATGACTTTGCATTATCTTTGTGGATGATCATATCGGACCCCGGTGAAAAGAAGAAAGAAGGGGAAAAGGAGACGCATTATGTGCGACTATAAACAGTTAAATATCATTTTCTTGGTAAAGGTAGCGATGGATGCAAAATGCCCCAACTTTTTAGGAGGCCTGATTGGTGGTGGGTCCATGATCTTAGACATTCGTCGATAAATTGGAAAAACAACCAAAGCCAAGTTGGATCGAATCATTATTAAATGTCACGTAAATGAAGTTGTAGGACACTTGTTAAACATACTTGAGGGCAAGTTTGTTTTGTGAAAAATAAATAATTTGGAAATTATTTTCCAAAAAAAAATCATTTGTATCATTTGCAAAAGTAAATGGATGAAATATATTTTCTTTGTTCACGAAAATATTTAGACATAAATCGTCGTTGATAATAAAAATACCTTTAATTTTCCACAAAACAAATAAAATTTTAATATAAACATATTTTCTTTTCAAAGTACCGGTTATATGTAAGATACGAAAAAAATCGATGATTTTAAAATTTTCAATATACCTTGATTTAGTTAATGCATTCTTCAGCAAAATCCAATATTTCCCTGAAAAAGTGATGAAGCAATTCATTTAGATCACTAATCAAAAGTTCATTAAAAATGCGTTTGAAACATAAACTTCTTTTATCTTTTATCTACCGTTGTTGCTTTTCAAGTGTATTTTTTCGTTTCGATTTTGAAGATGTCTCGTTAAATTTTTCTTTCTTTTAATTTGTATTTTAGTTAATGTATTAATAATATTTTATTTTTAATTATCAAATTCTTCCGGGCAATGGACGAGGAAGTGCATCTTAGGTAGATGAACTCGGACTCCAACTTCACGGGCTGAAAAAGACACGAACCTAAGGCTAGAGTGAATATTCCAAACATTACATCGGTGCACGTAACACCCACGCACAAATTCGTTCCTTTTAATTAATAAGTCAATGCCATGTGATTCAAGGTCAGGGGTCTTAAATTGCAAAGAGACCCATCAATCGACATCCAATAGTTAGGGATTAATACTATAAAATAAAAATCTCAATTAATATATTTGTGCCATAGTTACCCCATATTGATATTCTAACAGAAAAAATCTCATACTATTATACTGAGATAAATTTAACACATCTAAATTTCATGCAATTTAAATTCCTAATCTCCATGTGTTTTGGATCAGGAGGAAAAATTTGTACTAAAAATCCTAAACTTTATCCACAAAATTGAACAAATCAAGTATTAAACTGCTCACCTATCTTACGGATATACGTAAATCGCTATGCTTACGTGCATCGAGCGAAGATCTACCTACATGATGGCAGGCGCAACAAGCTGACATTTCAACTTGTGTGAGGGATCATTCACCACAATGAAATGGGTCGAGAAGAATCGGAAACAATTATTACTTTTATCAGCTCAATAATAATAATAATAATAATAATAATAATAATAATAATTGAAATAATATGAAGAGAAAAATATAAATTTTCCTCTCTTTTCTTCTCACGAAAATTTTAAAAATCTGTCCACCTAAATTGTCCAATTGGAGCATGGATTGGGAGTTATCTATTTCCAGAATTTTTACATGTAATTTCCTTCTCGGTGTTGCTTGTAATCAAGCAATCTCTGGCACAAGACAAATATGTTGAAGCTTTTGTTTATGAAGAACGATCATTGCATTCTATATTCAAATTAAGAATGAAATGGAAGTACCATTGTGGTGGTTGGTATAATGGCATTGGCTTACTCCCAAGTGATTTGGGACCCCAATTGTCATGGGGTCCAAAACTCTCAAGTCACTCCTCAATCTCCGGAAGTTTTGGTTTGATTGTGCCACAATGGTAGCATAGGATATCCCCAGCCTACTCCCATTACAATTGGTATAATGGCATCGGCTTATTCCCAAGTAGTTTGGGACCTCTATTGTCACGGGGTCCGAATCTATCAAGTTGCTCCTTAGTCTTGTAAAGTCCTGGCTCCACCGTGCCGCAAGGGTAGTGTAGGAAATTCCTAGTTCTACCCCCATTAGTATCGTGATAGGATAGCGGTGACAAGACCGCTCAAACTCAACAATAGCTAAGGCTCCTACCAAATATTCTATTATCGAGGAGAGTGTAGTGGGTATATTATATAATCGTGTCGGCAATACATGGTAAAAGCTTCGTGATGAACAGTTGCATTTTGTTAATGTAATCGCGACGTAAGATTGACGATGTAGACAAACACGAAACCCTACTCAAAAGGGCATTTTTATATTAGGCCGTCCTTGAATCTATTGTTGTCCTCAACATTATAAGTAGGACCCCTCTCATCAAAAAGGCCGAAAAAAAAAAGGAGAAACACTGAAACAGACGACTTCGTCTCCCCAAATCTAGAGTAAAAAATAAAATGGAACACAAAAAAAATGATTTAAAAAAAAAAAGGAAAGGGAAGGAAAGAACCTACCAAAGAGAAAATACTTTATAAATTCCATTGGGGACACGACAGGTTTCGCATTGGCTCGTGGAAAATGTGTGGCGGCCCACGACAACCGTCCTACGTAATAGGCGTGTCTGACCATGATTGCGGTGTCCACACTGACAACCTTGCTGCCTCGGATTAATATTTGGGCCCACTCAATTAATCGAAGAATGCTACATAAAATTGAGATCATAATCAATTAATCATGACAAAGACACGATATTCGACTCGATGCCATTCGAAACCTTAACGAATGGGTTTCTTAATTCCCCAGCCAATTTATGGTTAGCTACGTACACATAAATTCCGGCAATTCAATTTTTTTTTTATCAATGAAAAAATGATAGGTTTCTTAACTTTTAGTTTGTTGAATGTAATTGTTAAATTTTATCTTATTGTGTAATGTTGCTAATAAAATTTTAATTTATTAAATGTGATTATTGAACTTTTGTCTATGTTCAATTTAGTCAATGAACTATATGAAAATGTTCAATTTCTGAATTTAAATTAATAGAAAGATAATATTGGATATTTTCATATTGTTTAAGAACTTAATTGAATATTTATCTAAAGTTCACATATCACATTGATCAAATCAAAAGCTCAAAGACACATTCTGCATTGGATTAAAGTTCATGGATTATATTTATAATTATCCATTATAGTCTATTTTGTTTGGATAGTGGCATATTAGTTTGAAGTGAATCTTTACATTTTAGAAGCTAAGATAAATGAAATGACACACAAAGACTTGCAAACAATAATTGAAAGTAACTTTTTCAATAAAACAACTTGATATTATATCTCCTTAAGCATTGGGATCGTCACGTGTGCTCAAAATTAAAATCGTTATGCTAAATCATAATTCTTTAGACAAATTGTCGTATCTTCTAATGCTATCTATAAATTTGACTACTATCTCTTATGTAAAATACTAATTTTAGTTATTTTGCTGAATATTACCATTTGATTGGATCCTTGATTTACGATAAGGTTTTAGTTCACAGCTCGATTTAAAAACAATGTGAGACCCTCAAATGGGTAGAACTAGCAATGACGATGCATGCGATGCAAAATTTCTTCCTCAACTTTTTAAAATATTGGAAATTAAATATAGACACTTTCACCTCGATTGAATCGAGACGTTGCAAAATTCAATGAAAGTCCCAAAATTTCGATCGAGAAAATCTTTTATAATGTTTTGAAGAAAATTAAATGATCAAAGGCTACTAATATGTGCATTTGTTGGGTAGAACTAATTTGTAGATGCACATGTCAATATGTAGATGGAATCTCAAACACAAACATCAAAAGGCTGGTAACACTCTACTTCTACAGAAATTGAACAAGGTATTGGATGTGGAGAATGTCTAAGGCCGGATGAACTTATTTAGAAGGTGAACAAATTATAGAATGAGATTAAGGTTTGGAGGGTCCAATTTAAGATGAACAACTATATCAAAATCAAAAGATGTCAATATGCTTGGAAAGACCGGTCATGGTCAACAGTCTATTCAGTGTGAAGCCTGAAAATCCTAGAGAAACAGTATGTAGAAGTAGCTTCGGCTACGGGTAGGGTAGATGATGTGATGCGTGTTCCTACATTTCCTAGATAAGAGGATCCTGACTTTTTTACAATTTGATTTCACTTCCAATTGCTGTCTAACAACTGAAAACTCTGGAATCCGTAGAAGATTGGAGCAGTTTTTCTCTTTTCAGAAGGCAGATCAGAGAGTCATGCGGCCTATAGAAGCATAATGCTCTATTTCTGGAAAACTTATACTTTGCCCGCAGATTGCCCATTGATTGTGCAGAAAATAAGTCTACAAGTTGGTCCAACGGCTCCACCCTTAAAAGGTCTCCAACGGTTAGTTAGAAAAATGGAGGCTTATATAAGTAGATCATAGGTGGCTAAGGGCTTGGGCAAGGAGTTGAAAACTCCTATTCTCTCTTTGCTGATCATGCTCTCGAGCTTTCATTTGTGAAAAGCTGCTTGTGTTTCTGATTGTTATTCTCTGTGAGGCTTCATTTATTGTAATCTAGGAAGAGAGTGGATTATAGGGTTGTTAGAGGTGTTTGTGTTTGTAGAGTTGTATATTGAGTTTTATGTAAAAGATTACTAATGGATTCGAGCCTTATTAAAATGTTGTCAAGTTTAAGATAGTGGGCGTAGGCCAAGTGGAAGGCTGAACTTAATATCTATTTTGCAGTATCTGCTATCTCTTTAACCCATTCATCATCTACTTGATGATGGCTACTACCTTTGCTTTACTTTTTTTTCTTCTGCATAAGCACATTCACAAGTTATTTGAGGAAAAAAAAATAGTTTTCTTAAAACAACTAATTCACCTACTTTTGAATGATTGTGTTAGCTATTTTCAATTGGTATTAGAGCATGATGCTAAAATTTTTATGCATATGTTGTGGAGGACACTTGGCCAATTTCGTAGGCATCGGGACATCAATTCATTGAAAAATTGGCATAATTCAATTCAAAATGTATCAATCATAAAGAATAGGTTTAGTGTATCGGGCAAAAGAAATCAAAGTTTAGTAAATTGATTGTATGTGCCATCAAAGTTCAATCACCATATGAGACAAAGCTCTCACTAGATTTTGTAGATCCCTTTCTTTATATGTTTGATTAATTTAAGTTTTGCCATCACCAAATGTGATTTCATCATCAAGCCACATTAGAGCACACAAAGCAACTCTCTCTCTCTCTCTCTCTTCTCTCTCTCTCGTTTTCTCTTGACAAAATCATATCCATCTCTGTCTCTGTGCGTTCTGTTCATATCTTCTGGAGTCACCATATATAAACCGCTCTCCCTCTCTCTCTCTCTCTCTGTGTAACCATGAATTCCATATGGCAGTAATGACCTTCATCATCACCCTCATCATCCTCACTTCATCACCTGCAATTCTCATATCATAGCAGCTATCATGTCTTTTCCAGACAACCACCTCTCTCACGACGACCTCTCTTCCCACCTCCACCACCCCCACCACCACTTTCCCCACCAACCGCCGCCGCCGCCTCCCCACGAACCCTCCCCCACCACCGGCGCCTCCTCCGCCCCGAACTGGCTCAACGCCGCTCTCTTCCACAACCCCACCGCCAACTTCCTCAACCTCCACACCTCCCCCCACCCCTCCTCCTCCGACGCCATGACCGGCGACATCGCGCCGCCCCCCGACGCGGCGGAGGGGGAGAGGCGCGACGACGACGGCGTCGGTGCATTGGAGGACTGGCGCGACGCCAGGCACAAGGCCGAGATCGTGTCCCACCCGCTGTACGAGCAGCTCCTGTCCGCTCATGTGGCCTGCCTCCGGATAGCGACGCCCGTCGATCAGCTCCCCCGGATCGACTCGCAGCTCGCCCAGTCGGCTCAGGTCGTCGCTAAGTACTCCGCTCTCGGCGCTGCTGCCGGCCACGACGGGGTTGAAGACGACAAGGAGCTTGACCAATTCATGGTAAATTCACTCGAAAGAAATCTACAAATGCAGCGATAATTATGATATCTTAATTTTCTTTTTTTTTTGTTTGACTATCTTTCCGAAGACAAATCTTGTCGCGGCCAGTTTAGGTAGAACCGACACTTCCAACTTTTCAATACAGAAAACTCTGAAGTACTTCTGGAGAAATTAATCAGAATCATTTAGCTCTCTGTTGAAACTAACAGAGTGTGATTAGATATAAGATATACAATAAAGATTTTTTTTTTTTGATTACCCATAAATGGTCTCTTACATATCAATCATGGGCAATTTTTTCTAAGTTACTGGAGTGTTTTTTTCCTTGATGATCGGTTGGTCCTTTCTAGGGTTTTGTGTCTGAGTTATTGTGTTTGGCTTGTGACCGGGTCAATTCAATTCACCATGTACGAATCATTCTGATGAACCTGAAAGAGACAATGAATGCGTTTGCATCTGCGTCTGTCTCTCTGGGTCTGGGTCGGTCTGTCTGAGACCAATCGTTTCTTATTTTTGGCACTAAAAGTACTTCATCCAAACACAATTATTTTCTGACATAAGGGTTCTTCAATTTTGTGCTTATTTGCTTCCCGGTGTTTCTGTCTTGCAAATTTCTGACACTCGGTTGTCTCCTTCTTTCTTTTATTTTTATTTTTTGTCCTTTTTAATTTCTTTTACTTGGAAATGGTAGTTGGCAGTTAATCTTGCACGTTGGGTTTAGGTGAATTACAGCGGTTGGAGGCACCGACGGTTTTCTTTCCCTCCCTCCCTCCCTCTCTCTCTCTCTCTCTCTCTCTCTCTCTCTAGCGTATCAAGAAGGGAAGATTTTGTGGATGATGGGTCTTTTCCGGTGATGGTTGGGGAACAAGTGGATCTGTTGGGTCTTTGCTTGAAATAAAAATGATTGGATTGAATAAGGATGTCACAGAGACTGTAACATAAAGCAAGGATTGGTGCAACTTTTAGCACGCGCCAAGCACATGATCTGTTTCTTTGCAAAAGTGTTGGTGATTTCGCTGTGGACAGCCTCCCTCGCTCCGGTCGAATACTTGGGATTGGAAGTTCTTGCTTTGAGTGAGAAAGGGTTGAAAACTGTCGCCGTGTGCTTGAATCAGTCCGTAGAAATTATGGGGAATGATCTTTTTCGTTCGACCAAGAAAGCCCAAAGGAATTTTCTGCTTCCTGTTCCTGAATTTTCCTGAGATGTGAACGCTGTAGAGGATAAATGACATTGACGATTGCATCTACCAAATCCTCCTAATGCTTTAATAAAACTTGATTTCTGGATGAGTATTTGCATATGTGTGAAATTGCGGATGCTTTTTCCTAGAATTTGGACCTATTCTCACCTCTAGTTGCTCCTGAAAATGTAAAGCTGACGAAGCTTACATTGTATTTAAGCTGACGAATGAAAAGGCACTAAACAATATAGCATTGTATTTAAGCTGACGAAGCTTTATTCCGCTACATGAGGGCTTCTGCAATTTTTCATGACGGTTTTAGGAAACAAAGCGACAGCTTCATGATTATAGTTGGCAGAATGGGACCAATATGTGTATGAAACTGTTGCAATAAAATTCTGTGCAAGCGATGGCCAAAAACTTAAATTCTTTCCCAATACAGGTCAACATTATTAATCATTTTGTTCTTGATATTGCAGACGCATTACGTCCTCTTGCTCTGTTCTTTTAAAGAGCAGTTACAGCAACATGTCCGTGTCCACGCCATGGAAGCAGTAATGGCTTGCTGGGAGATTGAGCAGTCCCTGCAGAGCTTAACAGGTGATGTTCTTCTGCCAGGACTTGTATTTTACTCTGTTTTTTTGCATTTTTGGGTCTCACTGAGCACGATGACTATTCTTGCCAAGGTACATGGGCTATTTTCTTTAGCTCGATTGTTAGCATTTGCTCGGTTAAAAGATGGTCAGCGACATTGCAATCTTATCCTGTGAAGTCTTTCTAGTCCATCTTTTTTTTCCCCCTATCTAAGTTAGTTTGAGTCTTCTTAATCAGTTATGAGAAAAAAGTAGTCTTCTTAGGCATAGATATGATGGCCCGGCAGATTTGGTATCCATTGCTCAAGATACACAGCAATAACTTTTTTTACTTGATCTTCGACATATCGCTGCCGATTCAATTGGCTTATGATTATGCAACTCCTGAGAGATACACCATTGTTCTTCTTGAGCATTCATCGTTTATCTTTACATCATATTAGTAGAAGTGATGGTGAGGTCTCCATTTTGCCAAAGATAACATTTAGCTGAGCAAAGGATTTAAGTTGCCCATCCCAATGATGTCTAGTCTCATAATTGTGAATCAGGTTGTCGTCTTCATATTCTGACATTCTGACATGCCTCATTGCAGGAGTTTCGCCTGGTCAAGGAAGCGGTGCGACGATGTCCGATGACGAAGATGACCCAATAGATAGCGATGCGACCCTGTTTGATGGAGGTTTGGATGGCCCAGACAGCATGGGATTTGGCCCTCTCATTCCAACGGAGACAGAACGATCGTTAATGGAACGCGTGAGGCAAGAGTTAAAGCACGAGTTGAAGCAGGTAAACAGTTGGAATCCTGAAATTCCTGTAATTTTGCCTATAAAGGCTTAATCTTAAATCCTCGTTTTCTCTGTGTCTCCCTTCAGGGGTACAAGGAAAAAATTGTCGATATAAGGGAGGAAATTTTACGCAAGAGGAGAGCGGGAAAGCTTCCAGGAGATACTACGTCAGTCCTAAAAGCCTGGTGGCAGTCGCACGCTAAATGGCCATATCCTACGGTACGCTCTATATCAAGGATACTAATCAGACATCATTTTGCTGAAATAAAAACAGCGTAACGTAAAAGCCAGAGGTAATTAAATGGCATGAGAATCGTTACAGTTGTGTTATTCATGGATTGAATTTCTCTTCCTAATCCTCATATAGTTACAGTGTCTTCAGTTCTCTGTGACAGAGAAAAGTAGCACACTCTAAAATGTGGATATAAAAAAAAAAGAAAGACGTGAAAAGATCAAGAAAGTGGAAGTACCGTATCTATGGACAAATTTAGAAACGGTGAAAGATTTGTTGCAAGAGATTATTAAATTACCTGCTTCTATGTAGATCATTAACCTTGCTCTTTGGAAAACTCTAATTCTGTTTTGGGACTTGACAGGAGGAAGACAAGGTGAAGCTGGTGCAGGAAACCGGTTTGCAATTGAAGCAGATAAATAATTGGTTCATCAACCAGAGGAAAAGAAACTGGCACAGCAACCCTTCATCATCGTCCGTCTCAAAAAGCAAACGTAAAAGGTCCCTCAAAATAGACTGTTGCCTCGTTAATGCGAAACTTCCTTGATATTCCATTTCTTTGCATGCTAAGTTTGAAGACCTACTGCAGGTGAAAGCAGCAGCTATTGATCCCTTGATTTGGATTTGAGCAAGAGCAACGATCAAGTTCTGACATACAATATTCAGTGCTTCACTAGAATGGGTACTTAGAGTTAATACAAGGAACATTGGCCAGTGGCCTCATCCAAAACTTCATCAAGCAGCAACATTTGGAAGATGACTTTGATTCTAGAAAAAAGAAAATACGTAGTGAAGAGGATGGCTCTCACCTTGCGACAGGAATCCTGAAGGCAGTCAATTAACCATAGATGCGATCGTGATCATTGAGGGGGTACTGAGCTAGGAAATTACACACTTAGAACTAGAAGTAATTTTAGATGGTTTCATTGTCTCTACTGCTTGTCCACTTTGCGTTTTGTGAATATATAGGCGTGGTTGGGTATAATGATCTCTACATAGTTCCTCTCCATTTTGCATGCTAATCACATTTATAGCTTTTCTTTGCTCTCTAGTGTAGTATAGATTACTGTAAGAGTAACATACAGTTTGTCCACTGTGAGGTTACCGGGTTTGTATTGCTACTGGGGATAATGAATGAGTATGGTTATAGACACGATCATTTGTCTGAAATTCTATAGTGTATGTTGATTTTAGCCACTTCATTGTCACGGCTACAAGTTTAATTCGTTCTGCAATAATCGTACATCAAGCTAGATGCAGCTGAAAAGTTATGTTCATATCCCTCTCAGTCCATAAACGTGAGAATAATGCATCTTGCTCTCTTATGTAACGAAAAACAACTTTATCGTGACAATTCTGTCTGTCATGAACTCCTACACATCAAGTGATCACCTCTAGTGTAGCTCACATAGCATACGAAGTTATGTTTCTTGACAAACTGAGATCTGAATAGGAGAAACAGTCCAGGGGTCGGTCTAAAAGCAACCTTAAAGATAAACCATTCGAGCTTGTCCTTAGTGAATTCAGGAAAAAATAAAAAATGCTGTACTTCACAATAATCACCAGAACTTTCCTCAGCTTTTCTTCAAGGCGACCTATGACAAAGTATTGAAAATTTGTTTCAGCCGGCCAACTCCAAGTCAGCTAATGCTCATTCGGCCAACTCCAAGTCAGCTAATGCTCATTGGCAGAACGAATCCGAGAAAGAATGGTGCATAAAATGGATGGACATTGGAATTTTCTGATGCAACTTGGGCATATAAAAACATTGCAACATTTCAACCTCCCTTTTGTCCAAGTATACTAAACATTAATTAATGAACTATTTGATGATTTCTCTATTATTATGTAGGTCTTTTTGTATCTTTTTGGCATTGTATTTCCCTATTTCATCATTGACTTCTTGGCATGTATACCATACACGCTATCATGCAATCCACTAATTAATTGGATGCACAACTCAAGGATCTTCTAACGTTTGTGCCACTTACCCCCAATTCTTGAACTAGATAACTGCAATTCCTATTTTTATAATTTTGCTCTTAGATATCTTTAAACAGCTCTCAGCAAATGACTTTTTCCTCACCTCATCTTTAAGTCCACATTTGAAACCTTGACCTCTCCTCTTTAAGGAAGGGAGATATGCTGGTACATTTCACAAACATGAATTGGTGCGAATGAAGACGATGGTTTTCCATGAAATTAATGCTTTTTGTAGGTGTAGTGAACTAAAACCCCCTGAGATTATAAGGGCCATATCTAGGTTGTCTAGCCACAGCTTCAGACATAAGAACTTCATTGTCACATGGCTTCCAGTGTGGCCAATGATTACATAAGCAACAAACGTTTAGTGTTCACTCATATCAAATCTCTACCCAATGCCACGATTATCTCTAACACTCTCTAACACTCCATGTTCAAGGTACGGGGGGAATTTTTCCTAACATAAGTGCAACTTTAACGAGAAGGGATCAATGTCGACCCTGAGATTTGGTGTGAATTGACTCAACTTTCACCAGTTTGCACGCCAAACAAGCAATAGGTTTTGCATTGTTCTGTCATTTGGTCGAAGGTCGATCCATATGTTCGCAGACACACCTCCAGTTCATGAAAACAGAGGTCCTCCCGTCTCCTCTCAGCATCCCATCTCTGCAGGTTTATGCAATTTCCCATGATCGACCAAGGGCCAGAACTGAGGACCTCTCTCTGCTTGTTGCCAATCCATGGGACGTGAACAAATACATCTTCTCATATTGAGGGGTTATAGAAATCCCACCCATACCAGCCCAGGCTTTCCTTATAAAACAGCTACCCAGCTCGACTCAGGCACTTCTCTGACAAAATCCTTTCCATCAAAACTATTTCAGCTTCCCCATCATCAACTTGCTCCAAAACCAAATGACGCCCTACAAGATTGTCTAACATATACGTTTCCGATGTTAAGGGAACCTCTGCAGGCATCCTGTAATGAATTAAAAAGAAATAAAATTAATCCAGAATCAACTAAGGAAGGTCGTCAAACAGTTGATAGGGCCAATGTGTAGTGATAGGAAAACTAATGTGACGAAACGATGCCAAAGAGACTTAAGTAAAACAGAAATCAGATGGAATTAACTAATGATCATAGAGAGTGAATATGAGGATTATGGATGATTAAGAAAATTGGAGTTGACGATCATGGAGTAAGGTTGTTGAAGGAAAACATCATTGTGATGTAGGGAAAGCTCTCAACAAAGAGAGAGAAGCTCTCACAGAGGGGAGAGACACATATCTATGCATACCTCCCTGAAGAGAACTTAATATCCCATTCTTTTTGGAGAATAAATACTAGAAAGCTAACATATGAAGATAGAAGAAAAACAGTTCTCATAATTTCTAGCCTAAAGAAGCTCTTTCAGTAAAACCTCCAAATTTAAATTGCACACACGTACTTATGTGCAATTAATCTTGAGCTTCAGTGGCCGAAGAATCAATCTTGAGGTTCACTCTATTAATGCCAATGATCTTCCATTATTTTTGCAGTGTTCTAATTCTACGCAGGGTCACACGACATCGTCAACATGTCAAATGGTGATGACAGTAACTGCCACAGTGCTTCTATGTTCATACACTAACCAACGGACCAGCCAACTTTTCCCTCGACAGCGCCCGTGAGTATTACTTCGTCCACACCTTTGCTAACAGTAATCATTGTTCTTAGGGCCAAAAATTAGCTGTCACTGTAGGCGAAACTTCCAAAGCCCTGACCTCCAGTCCAGTTGGATCCCCATAGCTACCAGCCCCAGCCATTAGGACCACTCCATCTCTGCCACCACCTGGAAGTGATGATTCATATCTGTGTAACACTGCTAGTCCTGTTCAAGAGTTCATTATATATTAAATCATTATTTTTTACTAGATATAGGTGGACTATGGATAGATTGTGAGATGTTGCTACTCATCATAAAGTTAATGAACTTGCAAAAATGCTTCTTCTCATAATTCCAGCATGATCCATATAAATAACATTGCTCAAACTTGTAATAGATCATAAGCTTCTTTGGAACAAATATATGGTTCTACTCCCATATTATGAAGTTCGGCTCTATTTTCAGTTCCGATATCATGAAAATCAAGATTATTAGAAAATTAGAACATGGCATGAGCCAAAAACTTGCATACTGGAAAGTCGAAATAGAGGATCACTAGAATAAATCCTCATTGGCATAGCTAAAAAGTCCCACCATTGGAATGACAAATAAGCAGAAGAGTAAATCACATGGTGACGGAAAAATGGTGTGAATCTTGTTAGGATCAAACTCAACACAAACAGTCGATCAAGAACTTAAAATGACAATGAAACTATGAACTCACTCTTGCAGCCCTACAACATATCAAATTCACACCTGATGATTAGCTTGAAAGAAACCAACAAATTTTGGGGATCCAGAGTGCCGCAAGTCCAGCAACATGACTGCTCTCTTTGCTTATGTGTTTTTGTACTTTGCCTCTTGAAGCTTCCCTGATAATCGACATGTTAATCGTTAAATTGCTTCAAGCAATCATATGAGAACAGACAAAAGAGAAAATTACAGTTGCAATATCCCAGAACAATAATAACCCCAATTCAAGCAATCGGGAAAAGAAAGCAAATTCACATTGTTTCTAGTGTGAAATTTCACTCGTCCACCTTAAGAAGCTGAGATGACTATGGTCAAAGGGATTTTCTTAAAGAGCTGCTTGTTCTTTCAACATTTTGTAATTTCCATTGTATCGACGTCATGTATAAACCAGTATGCCTCAACTGAAGATAAAAGTTTAACTTGCCATGGAAACAAAACAAACACGCTACTGATGACCTGTGAGCAAGCAAAACGACCTTCAGATCCGAAACTGGAAAAGAGATTATTAATCTAAAAGTCTGGTTCCTGATATCATGTTGAGATTGAGCAATCATAGTGGGATGCAGAGGACAAATTATTTTCTCAAAAGGCACTCTTAAGTCTGGCACTCCAACAAGGGCTGACAGTTACATTCCTTTCATGATCGAGAGAAAGATTTCATTCCAACTAAGAAACATGAATCACTCAGTAATGTACAAAAAAGAATCACTCACGGATGATTCACCAGGACTGTTAGCTTCATTCATATTTTTATTAAGTCTAAGATTTTGCCTTATTAGGGGACAGGGATCATCTCATAGATTGAACTATCCCCAGAATGTGATCTCATGAATAACTGACATAACAACTGCTCATATTCTATATGGGGAAAGCTCAAGACAATTTGCATATTACAATTCACATATTAGCTTGCATGTAGAAGTGTCTAAAACTTGTGGAGCTCCTAGTCTCCAAGCCCTTGGGGTTTAATTAGTTTGTTGCAGTCTCATGTGACAATTGACGAGCATCAAGAAATCTCTATACTTTATAGGTATCTCGATCCTGTGAGTCCTGGGATGTCTGATAGCTCCCAACAAGCTATCACTAACAAGTTCCTTAAATCTTCAAATTTCAACACATCTGGGAATTTTGCTAATGACTTGCATCCTTGAATACACAAACTTTTGCAGGATGAGAATACGTCTAGGCTTTGAATGTCATGTAGCTTCTCACAATGGTTGATGTTCAACCTTTTCAGGGTTTCCAAGCACAATAGATCCAATAACTTCCAAGGAAGGCGCAACCACAAATATCCAATATTACCAAAAAAAAAAATCCAAACCATCAAGACCAGTTTCAACTAGACTCTTGCACTGACCCAAAAAAAAAAAAAGAATCTTGCAACATGAAAGCCCTGAAATTCTATAAACTCGAAAGTTCTGCTTTTCTTTCAATGGATGTTCAATTACATATATCCAATCTTACCAATAATCGACCTCTCATGGCTGTGCATTTCAACTAGATTCCCGCAATCTGCAGCATAGAATCCCTTTAGACATTTTGAACTCGAAAGGTCGTTTAACTTTTAATGGATTGCAAGATCTGTTAATCATTTTGATGGACATGCATTTATAGACATTAAACCTTCTCAAAGATTCTAATCAATCAACCAAGGCCTCCAACTTCAACTAGATTCTTGCAAGTTGCAGCATGAAATTTGAAGTCTTTAAACTGGAAAAGTCCAGCAATCTTTTAACAGAACTGTGCCCAGAGATATTCGATCTCGCCACTAAATCCAACCTGCAAACACCACGAATTTCAACTAGATTTCGGCAATTCACAGCATAGAATCTTTTAGTGGATGTGCATCCAGAGAGATATAGACTGTTGTCAGATATTCTAAATGAGTCAAAGCCTCAAACTGCAACTAAATTCTCGCAGTTTGGCGCATCTGATTCTCTTTTAACCTTGAAAGGACAAGTGATTTTATGGACATGAGACTAGAGATATTCAAACTTACCAGGCTCTTGCAATTCACAACACATGATAGCCTTAGACGTTTCGAACTCGAAAGGTCCCGTGAATGTCGACTAGATTCTTGCGACACGCAGCAATTTGTTTGGCTTTTATTAGCCCAAAGGACTTGTCATGAATCAATTCGGCCATCCACGTATGATATGGAAGAGAGAGCTTCGATAGTCGGGCGGGAAGCCTCGGGAGACATTCGAGCGGACGGCAATCATAAAGAGTAAGATCCTTGAGAATGGTTAGTTTGGAAAGATATGGTAACGATGGAGTTGGGAAAGTGATATGCAGAGCTGTTAAGCTGGAGGGTGGTTCCGGTATTTCTTGAAGTTTCTCACAAAATCGAAGGCTGAGATGTTGGAAAGAAGAGAGCTTCGAAATGCTTTCCGGCAAGCCCAAAATTTAAAAGTTTTCCTAATGTGGATTACATTAATTGATATTATAATTTATCATTTTACGGGGTTGGTCTAAGGTGAGATAAAATGTTTCTTAATTAGTCTAATATGGGGTTGGTTAGTGTGGGTCGAGTTGAGCTTAGCCAATAATGAGAGGGTTTGGTTAGAAACTCTATAAACAGTGCTCAAGTCGCTCGTGCATGCGACGTGCGTGTGTGGGATGCTCGTGCAATGTGCGTGCGACGTGCATGCGACGTGTGTGCATGGTGCGACGCGTGTGTGAAGGTTGATGTCACGATGACGTTAGTGACCTTGGACCCGATCCAACCCGATACACACCCGACCCGTAGACTCAATATCGGACCCGACTCGACCCGATCAACTGATTGGATTGGATGGTCAAGCCGAGGAACCGGTCGGACCAGTTTTTTAAGGGACCTGAAATTCTATAAACTCGAAAGTTCTGCTTATCTTTCAATGGATGTGCAATTACATATATCCAATCAACCCTCAAACCCTTTTCAGAGAGGATAAATAGCCAAAGATCCTCAATAGCAGCAGCAACAACAGCACGCATGTCGAAAGATTTCTAGCTCGGAGGGTTTGAACTTTCTCCAGGGCTCTTGGAGTCCTCCACGTACTCAGATGCCTGTTCAGATATTGCTATAATCTGAAACAAGAGAAAGAGATCATTCATATTTCAAAAGGTTGGACAGTAATTAGCAATTTATGCAAGCGAGGATCATAAAAGCAATGACATGAGATGATAGAATCAAGGAGTAATAATTGGCCCAAACAACTTCAAGAATATCTTGTACATGACAGAGACCATATGCAGCATATTATCTTAGAAACTAAATGCGATTCACCAGATTCAACCACCGATGAAGCAACTTAGTTCTATACAGAAACAAGCTCATCATAGAATCGCCTAATGAACAAGGTGATTGCATGAGGACAATCATCATGAGCTTAACTTACAAAGAGGACAGAGCTGTACGATTTATGCTGTTTTAAAATTTTGAAGACAAACCCAAATTAGCTTCACCTCACTAGTCACTATTATGCCAATCACTTCAGAATACAGGAAAGGGATACATGAACAATAGAAAGATGCTAAAGCTAGATATGAAGTAAGACAATTCCAATAATAAATCAAGCCTCAAAAATCAACTTTTGATGAACAACAGATAGTGCACAACATAGTTTTCAGGATGATTTTGGGACCCCAAGAACATATCAAGCTCTAAAAACTAATTTATCTCCTCTTAAAGTTGTGCTTTAACTGGTGTCAGTCACCAAAGTCATCAAGCTTACAATTTAAGTACTACATAGCATATAAAGAGTTACTTCTGTAGATCTGAAATCCATTTTATATATATTAACCGGCAAATTCACTTCACAAATATAATGAACATGCGAAGTAAAAATACCGTGAGCCTTGAGGATACGCAAAATCTTGCTCCCCGTGATGCTCTTCACTTGGGCAATCCTGTGGGAGTTGCGAAGAATGACACCAATCTGTGATGGCGTCAAACCTTTCTTGGCGAACTTGTTGATGTTCTCCTCAACCTACAAAAGCGAAAAAACTACATGAGTGAATGCAAGTAAATAGCGAAACCAAAAGGTTAAAATAGAACAACAAAAGCAAATTTTATGCACTTGTTAAGCGTGCTGAAAAAGAAACTGCTTTTGTCCAAAATAAATAGAAAAAGAAATATATCGCTTGCATATTTTTAAAATTTTGGGTTGCAATTTGCAGTAGAAAAAATCATACAACTGCCACGCCCCGAGTGAATGTTTGTTGCCGCACTCACCGTAAAAGAAACAAGAAAAAAAAACAACCACCAAAGAGAGCGAGAGATAGAGGGAGAGAGGGAGAGTTTCAACAAAGTGTCTTGAGAGGGAACGGATTAATGCACTCAAAATTGCAAAGAGAGAGACTTGAGTGATAATGTTGTGCAGCTATTGGATGATGGTCGTTGAGCCGCGGCCGGTATTGGTGATAGCAAACGATTCGAACGAGAACCACATCGTCGCAGAGAGGAACAAGATTGCAAGAACGACAAGATGAATAGAACCACAGGGAAGTGGAAAGAACCACAATGTCGCGAAGCAAGAATGGACCAAGGGGAAGAATGAAGGAGAAATGGGTTCCCTTTTCTTGTCGTTGACAGAGAGGAACGAGAAAGATGAACGGGAACACTGGAGCCAAATTAGGGATTTGGCTATTTTCGGGTTTGGGTGTTCCTGGTTCCCAAGTTATGCTAGTTCTAGTTCCGGTTCTTATAGGAACCGGACCCAGCGGTTCCTAAAAAAATGGAATCGAGAACCTACCCGGCCCTTCATAGAACTGGGAATCGAATTGGACCCGCCGGTTCGGTTCTTTGGTTCCCGTTTTACCTTAGAACCACGCTCACCCCTAACTAAATCCAACCTGCAAACACCACGAATTTCAACTAGATTTTGGCAATTCGCAACATAGAATCTTTCAATGGACGTGCATCCAGAGAGATACAGACCGTCTCCAGATATTCTAAGTGGGTCAAAGCCTAAAACTGCAACTAAAATTCTCATGGTTTGGCGCATTTGATTCTCTTTTAACCTTAAAGGACAAGTGATTGAATGGACATGCGACCAGAGATATTCAAACTTACTAGGCTCTTGCAATTCGCAACACATGATAGCCTCGGATGTTTCGAACTCAAAAGGTCCCGCGAATGTCAACTAGATTCTTGCGACACGTAGCAATTTGTTTGGCTTTTATTAGCCCAAAGGACTTGTCACGAATCAATTCGGCCATCCACATATGATATGGAAAAGAGAGCTTCAATAGTTGGGCGGGAAGCCCCGGGAGACATTTGTTGACACCTAACAGAAGAAAGGAGAAAAGTCAAAAAGGTGGATAGAAAAAGAGAAAACAGGGAGAGAGATGACGTGAGGAGAAAAGTGATTGTGGGGGAGGGTTCGGCAGAGAGTGAGAGAGACAGGTGAGAGAGAGTGTCAGGTGAGAGAAAGTAAAAAAAAAAAAAAAGGTAAAAAGATGGACTACCGTTCATTTTCCTCGTGAGTTTCTGTTTAGTGTCCTTGCTGCCCATTTCGTCCGCGCTGCCAAGACCGCTGCCGCCGCTCCTGTGCCCCCACATTGCTGTCGGTCCGAGATCCTCTGCTCGCATTGCCTCTCAACTCCACCAGCACTAGCCGTCGGAACTCCACAGTCGTGAGCACCCCCATGACTCTGCCCCCACGCCGGCCACTACACCATCAACGCCGCTCGGAGCCCGTCGACCACGCTTGCAGTATCCACAACCCAGCAAGTTCGCCCGTCGACCCGTGCCACCGTCCTCAAACGCTTATAGCAGCTTGTTGCCGCACCACCGTCGCGCCGTTGCTGCCCCGTTTATCGCCGAAACTCTGTTCGCGTTAGCACCTCTGATCGCCCGACGCCAGTGCCCGACGCTAGTAACCGACGCCTCCGACGCATAGCGACCCTCTTGCCCGTTGCTGATCTGCTAGCCGTCGTCCTCTCACCGGCGTCCCCCGCAACCAACGAACACACCGCACGACCTACTGCTGTCCTTGCTGTGCCATCACCATCTGCTGCCTCCTTTGTTTTGCTGCAAGTGTGGTTACTGCTGGACCTCGCCGGACCTCCGACAACCACCCCTGTTCCGAACGGCGACCCATCACCGAACCACCAGCTGCTCCTCGCCATTCCTTAAGTCAACCGTGAGTTAGACTAGGTGAATTTTTATATTTGATTTCATGTTTTGTTTTTATTCTAACTTGATTTATTTTGATTTATTTTTATTATCTGATTGGGAAATTTGTCATATTAAACCATGATAATAAAAAATATTGAACCGCGAGACAACGGGTTAGATTTTTGATTATTTCAACTTTTTATGACAAATTTATGGTTTGCTTTACATTATTGACTCGCGTTAAAATATATGTCATTGATATACATTGATGGATTATATTTTGGTGCGTTATCATTATTTGCTCCTCACATATTATGCATATCTAGAATTTAAGTACTTAGGTCCATATGCATTTCATATTTAAAGCTTTGCATTTTTAACTACTTAGGTTGCATATGTGTAATAAAAAAAATCATTAAAAAATCATAAAAAGAACATGCATATAGAATTACCACGTCATACATCTCATATCATACGGCATATGCATATTTAGGGTTATGTAAATTAGATTGCACACATATTGTAATGATTTGAATTATGCCACATGAATTGCATCTCATATGTCATTAAAGTAAAACTCATGCATATCAAATTTAAATTAAGATTGCATATAATTAACATTTTCAAAAGAAAAAGAAAAATTAGGTGTCACGTCATTTAGAAATCATGTTTAGGGCATGCATTTTTATTAGCATTTTTGATTGAATGTTATTTTATTGATTGTGCACCCGCATGACCATTTGCATGTTAGTAGCTTAAGTTAAAATTAATCAACATTGCCTACAAAATATTTTTGAAATTAAAATAAAAAGGTACGGAAAGGGCGCTAGACTAATCTAGCGTAACCATGTCCCCGGACCTATTGAATCTCTAGTTCGCAAAAGTAAAGTATTCTCCCATACTTTACTTGGGTTTCTAACCAACCCTAATTGGTTAGTGGCGACTCCAAATTGAGTATATTTGCATGTTTAAATGAGTTAATTTCTTAGTATTAAGTCGTGATTGGTAGGACTTGGGAGGGTCCGTGCCAAGTGTTCGGACTTAGTAATCCAATAGCCTTTTTTGAGTAATTCACCCTTGGGAAGGTCGCGACAACATTCGAGCGAACGGCAATCATAAAGAGTAAGATCCTTGAGAATGGTTAGTTTGGAAAGATATGGTAACGATGGAGTTGGGAAAGTGATATGCAGAGCTGTTAAATTGGAGGGCGGTTCCGGTATTTCTTGAAGTTTCTTGCAAAATCGAAGGTTGAGATGTTGAAGAGAAGAGAACTTTGAGATGCTTTCCGGCAAGCCCAAAATGTAAAAAGTTTTCCTAATGTGGACTACATTAATTGATATTATAATTTACTGTTTTACAGGATTGGTTTAAGGTGAGATAGAATGTTTTTAATTAATCTAATATGCGGTTGGTTAGTGTGGGTCGAGTTAAGCTTGGCTTGTAATGAGAGGGTATGGTTAGAAACTTTATAAATAGTGCTTAAGTCGCTCATGCGTGCGACATGCGTGCGTGGGACACTTGTGCGACGTGCGTGCGTGGTGCAACGCGTGTGCGAAGGTTGATGTCACGATGACGTTAGTGACCTGGGACCCGACCCAACCCGATAGGTGCCCGACCCGTAGACTCAATACCTAACCCGACCCGACCTAGTCAACTGATCGGACTGGATGGTCGAGCCAAGGAACCGATCGGACCAATTTTTTAAGGGTTCTTACGTGCGTGTGTGTGCTCCACGCGCCGCGCACTTAGGTGACGTGTGTGGGCGCGTAGAGCCTTGGATTGGTGCGTGGTTGACAACTACAGGTTCGTATGACTATTCTCTATGTTGTTATGTATTTATTTTACATATTTGATGATTTTATTGATGTGAAAATAAATACAAAACCCTAAATACGTGTATTTTTAGTATATTTTCACGTATTTTTCTTTATTTTTCTGTAATTTTGGAAATACAAGTGTGGATTCACAGGTGTGTTATCACATAAATATTACAAAAGTGCGATTTATTAATAATATATATAAAGTTTAACTTTTATTAATGAATAAAGTAGTGTAATTAGTATGATATGTGATTTAAGTGATATATTGCCTCTATCAATAAAGTTAAAATCATATGTATGTGGTGTATGTGAGAAATAAAATTTGTATCACCAGTATGTGAGAGTTTCAAAAATTCAATTGAGTTATGATCGCCAAAGTGGCACATTTGATTGGGTTTGAGAAATATTGGTCTCGTATAATGATTATGATGTCTCCTTGTCTAATGCATGGTCATACTCCAAAGGAGGTGATTGTGGATTAGTTTATGGAGGGATACATGATGGTGTGGTAAAGAAGTGATTGATCCGAGTGATTCATATGCCCAAAGGTGATGAATTCATGAAGGTTATAATATATTCTCATAACTGCTATCATGTGGGGAGTGTACAACTACACGTCATGTATTCTGCCCAAAGGTGATTATATGATTTTGCATGTAACTTTTTGGATGTAAACTTGTATGTCAAATTACACAGTGTTCACATGATGCTAATTACATACATTGTTTGTTATTTTAGTCACCTTATCTATAGTCAATAACTCCACTATTATTGGGTTTTTACTGGTTCAAATTTTAAGTAGTGGAAATAAGATTTGCTGCTTGAGAAAAGAGCAATAGAATTTGCTTACTGTCCATGAAACGTTTCATTTAAGAACACTTGAAAAATGGTTTACCAACTGACTACACTGTAAAAAATGATGGAAGCCTTAGTGACTAGAAATTATGTCTTGTCTGATACCGAAATTAGGGCACATCTGCAAGGACTCTTTAACATAAGATATGATTATTTTGATAAGGTTACGGATTACATTCTAAGGATGGTAGATTTGAAGTTTAAAAATCATACTTATAATATAACTCATGAAACCATCGGATATTTTAATAGTTTGGGTCCTACGATAAAATCGTTCAAGAAGAATTAGTGACTATTCCATGGTGAGCTATAATTCATCTTGATTTGACTTCTTTAGATTTATGAATAAATAATAAAATTTGTCTTCTTTGATTCAAATAAGGTTGAGTTCTATATTAATATCAAATGAATTGTACAAATTGTGTTTAACTCTAATGATATATACGTCTTGTATATGGTTGAAAATGTTGTTTCCAAAAGTTCTCTATCTAATGAATAATCTCACACATGTCTAAAGAAAGAGTAGAAAAGTTGACAATGTTGATATTCTGTTTACTTTTAACGGTTGTTTAAAGACTTCTATAGATTATTGTGGAAGTAAGATGTATGCAGAAATTTTATTTCAACAAAGTCATTGATGACTATTCTTCTGTACTTAATTAAGAAAAGTTAGAATTAATCTTAAATGTTGTCAAGCTTAATAGTGGCAGTGAATATTTTGGCAAGTATGACAATGGAATAGCTTAAAGGGTCATTTGTCAAATACTTGGTAAATTCTGGGGTGATAACTTAATTATTATGCCTGAAAATCATGACAAAATGATTTGGCCGAAAGACATAATTGCACCATAATCAACATAGTGATGAGTATGATGAGTAAGACTAATTTATCCGATCTTCTGTGGGTTGATATTTTGAAAACAACTCTTTTCACATACAAAAACATGTTTCTTACCAAAGTTGCTCCCTAAACTTCTTTTGAGTTATGGACTAGACGTAAATATTAACTTGAATCATATTGAAATTTAGAGGTGTCATGCAAAAGTGAGATTGTACAATCCAATATTAAGTGCATTATAATTTAGATCCACTCGGAATTATTTTGTATCTTACCTAGATTGTTCAAATGGGTATTGATTTTATGACCCTAATGAAGGTACAAGAATTATGGAATCACATACGGTAAAGTTTTTAGAGTTCGACGTAGTTGTAGAGGATAGTTGCTCTTAAACTATCAAGGATAATAGTACAATGGAGCTTACTGTGTCTTTGTCTTTGCCTATACAAACAATTGTGGAATCTCCTGTACCATAGACTAAACTTGTTAAGGTTCAAGGTACTTTTTTTGATATAGTTTATGATGAAATTTCTCTAACCTCTCAAGTGCAAAATGAAGTGATTGTAACTTTACTCAAGAGATTTGTTAGGAAAGACGATCAGTTATACCATCAAACTATATAGTCTATTTATGAGAGCATGACTGCAATATCTACTGCATGGTTGATTTAGTGACTTATATAAATGTTGTTTCTTGTCCTCAATTAAGTATGTGATTAGATGCCATAAATGCCATAAATGCGATATGCAATCTATGAAATATTATAGTGTTTGGAAACTTATTGACTTGCCTAAAATCACAAGTTTATTAGTTGCAAATAGATGTACAAAACTAAAATGATTTCAAAGAAAGATTGTGGAGTTTAAAGCTAAATTGGTAGTCAAAGTTTTCACTTTGAAAAATGGGTGGACAATAAAGAAATAAATATTTTTTTTAGTATTTTTAAAGATTCTTTCTAAGTGAACGTGGCATTAATAGCTCTTTATATATATTTGGAATTACGCTAAATGGATACTATATTTTCAAATGGACATGTTGATAACAAAATCTATATAGTGCAATTGGAGGATTTTGCAGCAGATGATTCAAGTAAATTTGTGTATAGACTGAAAAGTCTTATTCATGGTCTTAAGCAAATTTCTTGACAATATTATTAAAGTTTCATAGTGTTGTCATTTTGTTCAGTTGGAACAAAGTAATTCAATATATATATATATATATATACTGTAAGGTCAGTGGGAGGAAATTTATTTTTCTCATACTCTATGTACATGATTTTTTGCTTACAACTAGTGACCTTGAAGCATGATGTCTTTTGTCTTTTGCACTGAGGTCTATAATGATTGTTCTCGTTATATATATTATATTTATTTCATAGGACATTTGCTGATCGTATTTTGAAAATATTCAATATACATGATTGCAAGCCAGGATTTGCCCTTGTCATTTAGGGTGATGGACCGAATATATTACATTGTCCTTATTTAGATATTGAGAAAATCTAGTTAAATGGTGTATCTTGTGTTAGTGCACTTAAAAGTATAATGTATGCTGATTTACTCAACTCTTGTAGCTAGTGGGTAGTTAGATATAAATTTTGCCGGCTGCTAGGATGATATAAGATTAATAACGGAATACATATTTATGTTAGCAGGAAGTGCAATAAATAAAGTTCTATGTTATCTTTTGCTATGTAAGCAGAGTTTGTAACATTCTTTTAGGCAATTACTTAGGCTATTAGACTCCAACCTCATTATGGAGTTGATCGTATTTAACTTTATGGATAGACCCATACGGTTGTATTAAGATAATGAATTTATAGTATTATTTATTATTAACAATAGAAGTCTCAAGGGGTCTAAGCACATTGTGACAGCCTGAATTTTTAGATTTCGTTTTTGATTAAATAAATCGGGCCTTTCATCGACGCGCATATAATGCTATTCTCTGAGCCGATTACTCATGAGATAACTAGATTATTTGGGGAAACCGTTAAGGGATTTTAATGCAATAGGCTTGAGAATTCGACTAGGAATTGATTTCTCGACCGTGTTGATCTGCAAGAGTCATTGTGGCACAGTCGAAATCGAGATAGGTCGATTTTACTAAGATATGTGATCAAAATGTGGGTAATTCCACCTGATTGCAAAATACTCGTCGATCGGCACTAGATTGATTTTTCTATCGTTTTGATACCCGGTGTTTGTATTTGAAACCTTGAGATTTTCACGACAACCGAGAGTCATCAATGTATCGAAGATATACATTGTGACTCGAGATAAATCGATCACGGGTCAATTGCCCCAAAAATACTAAAAGCTATTTGGTAAACTAGATCACGCTAAAATCGATCGGATTGAAATTAACTACGAATTTGAACTTGATTTCATAAATTGAAAATTCTGTCGTGTCATGATCTATTTTAAGAATGTCGATTCATCCTCCGAAAATTTTCGGAGATTTCGGGATTTTTTTTTGGAAAATCGATTCGGAGGTTGTGAAAAATTAACGGAAATTCGGATGGGCTCAATTGAAGAAAATTTGGACTTTCAAGCCGGGCTATGTACTGATGGGAATTATAGAATTTATGTGGAATTTTTCTTCTTTAAAATGGGACTTCAAATTGGAGAATTTGAGGGTGAAATTAAAGCCAAAGTTGAGTGAAATTCAGAATTAGGCTTGGGGGCTGCATTTTTTACATTTAAATTGGATTATTTATGGAATTATAAACAAGAAAGTAATGGGGGACCAATTGAGATATGCATGAGGGTTTTAGGGAACCAAGCATTAAATGGAATGGCTAAGCTTGTTGACTCTCTCTCTCTTTTTTTCCTCAAACCATTCTCACACGTCTCTCTCCCATGTGCACCATTTTGCTCGACTCTTTCTTCCCTCCATGGTTCCAGCTTTCCTCTTTATTTTCCCTTGAACTGCCTCTATTTTCTTTCAATTTCTTACCTTCGCTACTTCTTCGAATGGCCACAAAGACAGCGTGCTCCATCATTTCACCCCCACCGAAATAGCTTTTGCTCAGCCTTGCCACACGTCCGTTTTCCCATCTTCTTTGGTCAACATTCAGCATCAATTGAGCTCCCCACCAATAAAGATTCAAGTTGTTCTCCCCCACCAAAGCCTTTCATTGACCACTTCACCTCCACATGTGGCCAGCTGCTCCACTCCACTGCCTATTGCAGCCACGCATCATCCTAGCTTTGACTTTGCCATGTCTTGCGACGACCTCGCCGTTCGTCCCTTCCCCAACCAATAACGACGTTGCTTCTCTCTCTTTGCTGCTTCAATCGGCCCAGTTTGCGTATCTTTAGCCCGCATCAACGGCCCAATGTCTTTCAGTCCCTCGGGCCCTTGCTACTTCTCTTGCCAGGCCCAGCTCAGCCAGCCCATTCCCAATTCAATTGAAGCCCCAATTTAGCCTTGGTTTAGCCCAGTTTTAGGCTTCAGCAGCCCATCTTCAATTCCAGCAGCCCATCTTGAAGCCAAATCAAGCCTAGCCTAGCAATTTGAAGCCCAAGCGAGATTAGCCCAATCTTGAGGCTCGCGAAGCAACCCAAGCCTAAAACCAAGCCCAGCATTTGCTGTGGGCTTGCAAGGCCTGTTGGGCCCGGTTCGAGTGTCCGTCAACGCCGCCAAAATTTGAAATTTGGCTACCATTGCACCGCCATCGTGGTGAACCGGTCTTTGATTTGAACCGGTGAGTTGAACTCACTAATCCTTGCTTAGTCGGTTAATCACGCTTAGAAGTTGATTAGATTAATTAAGCATGGTTTATGTGGATAGATTAGATTAGATTAGTTAATTTAATTATCTACCGATACATGTTAGGTGGTTAGTTAGTGTACTTAGCGAATAGACATGTTCTAATATTTATTTAACGAACTTCAAAATTTTTCCGGGTCCGTTTCGGTGTCCAATTAGGCATTATGGGCCTAAGTTGGATTTATTTGCATTTATTTAATATTTTCCGTAATTATTTAATTAATTATTTATTTTTCAAAAATTAGGTTGGGATAGCCGACGACCAAAATTTTAAGCTGATCTCAGTGGTACTCTTTGTTTATTTAATTAAGCTTTAATTTGTGCTGAATTGATTTAATTGTAATTTTAGTTAGAACTTTTATTCCTAAACATAGCGATGGTAAAGCTAGATGGTGTTTCTTTCGGAACTTCGAGTGGGTATGAGTGTTTCTTTGCCCACTTAACAATTGGCTTGTAGAATGGAGAAATGACTGATTTTTTTTTAGGAGGAGATGGAGGAGGTGATGGTGGTGGATCTGGTGATACAGAGGGAGAAGTATTGAACTTTGGTAGTGGAGTTGGGGCATAAGAAACCATGAACTGATACTTATCACATTCACCAAGAGTATCAATGGAAGAATCTCCATTCAAGTGCCTCTGATACATAGGGTCTTTTGGCCTAAATTAATTAATTTTGGTAATTAATTGGAGAATTACAGGACGTCGGTCTATATTGCCAAAAATCTATTTTGGGACTACTGAAAATAGTGGGAGGTTTAAAAGTTAAAACCTTTTATTTTGGCTAAGGCTGGCCGTGTACCCACACATGTTTATTTCATCGGGAATGATAAAAATGGTAAATTTGATTGTATGATTTAAAAGCTTGATGGTTTTATATGCCATCTTGAGAAGGAATAGCATGTATATCGGCTCAATGGCTCTATAAGTCATCTTGGAGAAAGGACGGTATGATTTAACAACTCGATGAATTGTATGTCATCTTAGAGAAGGAATGGTATGCTATAATGGCTCGATGACTTTATATGTCGTCTTGGAGATAAAACGTTATGCATGGTATGTTAACGGCTTGATGACTCTATATGCCGTCTTGGAGATAAAACGTTATGCATACCCGCTCGATGACTCTTATATGTCATATGGAGATAGGATAATATACTATCTATATTTCAATTATAATGAGGAATCCTGGATTTTAATCGGATTCATAGATAGTATCGAATGGGTTGACCAAGAGATGGTCATGGTGACATGTAATTGACTAGGTTGATTGATCAATTATTCGATTTGAGTGAGTGATTTGATAGTTGATATGATTCATTGAAATATTAAATGATATTGACTTGCATGAAGGAGACGGAGGCTAAGGTAAGTCCTCTGACCCGTGTTGTGCTTAGGCAGCCCTTAAGGCGTATTGGCTTCCTAATCGGGTCTTAGTGGGATAGAACTTGCTGAGATATTATCTCACTAGTTATTGTATAATCATTTTCAGGTCCTAGTTGACATCGGTGGAGGACCCAAGACTCGAAGTTTAGAAGGTGAAGCCCGAAGAATCGGCGTTCTTGTTTGACTAGTTAGTCATAGGACGATTCTATTTTGATAAAAGTCGATTCCCTTTTGTAGGCTTCTGTGTATAAACTTATGTGTTTATAAAAAGGTCTTTCATGAAAATTTGGCCCTACTTTTCTATCTTATTGTTTTATTGTCTAGGGATTATTTATATGCTTCCGCATGCGTATATTAAATGAATGGGTCGGCGACGCATCCTGAGATGTCGCTATTAATCGACCAGTGAGGGATGGGCACGTGCTCGAAGGATCGGGGCGTGACACAGATGGAGGTCAAGTTTTTTACCATAAAGGAATCAATATAGAATGGTGACGTTGCAGTAGATCATATTTCAACAGATGATATGGTTGCAGATCCATTAACTAAAGGCTTACGCCCTTGTGTGTTTGAGCAACATGTCATTAGCATAGGCCTAGGAATGTCATGGGATACTGTTATTTAGTGGAAATTGTTTTTATTTTTCCTCTAATGAAGTTTAGATATGTATTTGTTACAATTTAGTAACACTTTCATATATATTGCATTCAATAAAATATTTTTGAATGTATTGTCATTATATTGAATACATATTGATAAAAGTCTTAAGGTATTGAATAAATCTGAGTGAAGGCTAGGGGCATAAGGTTATTAGTTTTGTGCATATGTCTTGTTATACATAAAAAAATGTTAACTATTAAGATAAGGCATATGTGGGTTCATTGGAACCATAAATACATTCTTTAGTAGCACAAGTTTTTTATGACACTTAGGGTAAGAGAATGGTGATTGACAAATGGGATCTCTCTATGAGAGATATTATCCATTTGCCACACTACCATATTGAATCTATATCAATAAAGATGAAAGCACCCACGACCATGCAAGGTTCTGTGTGTATACATGCAGTTATCGCCATGATTCGATGTTTGAGACTTTATGAGGATAAGATTGACTATTAAGAATTATCTCTAAACCAAAGTGCGCACATACAATACAATTTCAATTAATATAGCTCAAGTGGGAGAATGTAAAAGTTTTCATAATGTGGACTACATTAATTGATATTATAATTTACCATTTTACGGGGTTGGTCTAAGGTGAGATAGAAGGTTTTTTAATTAATCTAATATGGGGCTGGTTAGTGTGGGCCGAGTTGAGCCTGGCTCATAATGAGAGAGCATGGTTAGAAACTTTATAAATAGTGCTCAAGTCTCTCCTCTAACCCTAATTCTCACAAGTATCCTCACAAAAGGAGCGTTTACCTAACACTAAAGGGTGAGAGGGCCGTCTCATTGAGTCAGTGATACATAAGAAAGCAATAGAGGAGAATGACTTGTGCGTGAATCATCGCTTTTCCGTTTTAGCATCAAGAACGATGAATTCCAATACATGTGTATTAATCTTTCTACTCGATTATTTGTGCTTTTGTTCTAGTTATGGAGATCGTGGGATTGCACGTTTTGCATCTAACACAAAATGCCCGAGTAGTCTAAGTGAAGCTTGTTAGGCGAAACCAGTTAACCTATATTACCAAATGGTCCTTCCAGTTTTTAGCACCACGATGCACTCAAAGCTTGGGAGTTTCGCCAGCATTCAGATGGCACTAGGCAATTCTATCACGAGAGTTTCGTCAATGTCCAAAATCCTCAAATTTTGTAAGTTCTCAATACTCTATGATAATTTTGTAATCTATGTCCATACTAATTGCAGCTCAGTCAATAGTGTCAACTTTCCAATCGTATTAGGAATTTCTCTCAACTAATAGCATCGCATTAGATCAATGAAAGACAGAGATGCTAGATTGCCTATTGGCTAGATATGCGAGCAACAGATCTGAACCTCACCGAGAACTCCTTGTCCGACTTCTGGCTCCTATCGTCCTTGAGGTCGAGCACATAGCTCATTGGGTCATACCCGAACTCTGAGGTCGCGGCAGTGTGGCCCTACCTCCACCGTCACATCCAAATCCTTGCAGTGAGGCTCCCGCACTTGTCCCAAATCTCTGGGAGTGGGAGCTCATAGCCCATCAAAAGCAGCCACGACACAATTGATGCAGTCCGAGATAGTGGCCTCGTGGTAGGCGATGGTGTATGGCCATCGCGGAAGCAGCAAAAGAAGAGGCAAGGGGAGGATGATATGAGCTTGTGATTGAACAATATTTTGGGTGTGAGAGAGAGAGGGAGAGCGCTTCGATGGAGTCAGAGTCTTGGTCTGGTCTAGTTCATGACATTAAGTTCAAGTCATATTTTCATCGATCTACATAAGAATTTAGATAGATGAGTGTATCTTTGAGTCAAGGCCCTAGAAGAGAGAGGATTGGGACATTCATTTTATTTTTTCCATGTGATATCAAAATACAATATCCAAATGTTTGGATCCCCCTATCACCTCCCACATTACAATCGCTTTTCATGCTCTCTCTCTCTCTCTCTCTCTCTAGCGAAATCCTAGTTTTGAGTTGTACCCACATATTTAAGCAATTATGGAGTTTGGGCCAGCTTTCACGCATTTCGATTGGTCCACCTCCCCGAGGGCACACTCCTTATATTGATGTGGTGCATTTATAATTTTACTCTGTTCTCTCAACAAAATTTGAGTGCAAAAGTATTAGAAGAGAGGAACAAACTGCCTTAGTATCTAAGTCAACACGTGTCAATGCATCTCTTAAACATGGGCAAAAGTGATTCTAAGCTTAAGAAAGCATGTTACATAAATCCATCTGCATACATAGATAAATTGTTCGGTTGGGGGTTCAACCTGGGTTACTCCGATAATTAAAGTTATCAAGAATGAATAATTTTATTCCCTTCATGCCCTTGCACTGATCTCCGCTTATCTCATGCGCGTGGGGACTAGCTTCTTCACTGCTCTGTCCCGCGACGATCTAGCTGCATCTGCGACGCCAAAGCTTCTGTCCCGACGTTGCGGCTCCCTTTGACGCGATGTCTAGACTTATCGCTCCCTCGTTGACCTGACGCCACTTCACCGTGATGAGTCTTGGCTCAAGTGAGCACCCGCAGGACCACCGCGACGCTGCTTCTTCTGTCCTGGTGCTACCTGCCCGCGCTGACGGCCAGCAGATCCGTGGCCTCTTCTTGCTACACTGACGACAAGCCGGGAGCCTCCAACGATGGTCCTTGCTACGACCCTTCAACGATAGTCCACGGATCAACCCGCAAATCACTGCTGCTTCTCGCTCGACAACGGCGTTGTCTTCCATTTTCCGCCCACCTGTCGCCGCCATCTGTTGCACCTCCAACACTGCCCACCCAACAGCAACAGTGCTAGCCACGCTTCAGTCCCGACGGCCACCTTCTATTAACAGCGTCGGTGAATTTTCTTTTCCTACGGGTTTCCATCGCCGGTGACCATCCAGTGACGCCCAGCATCTCCTGCACTTGTTCTAAGTCCCCACTGCAGCGAGCCAGGACAAAAAGAAAGAGGTGATCTTCAACAGAGTGGAAGAAAAGTCAAGCCCCCACTTTCCAGAATACGCGATACAGAGAACAGAGAAAAGGGGAAATTCTGGATATTCGCTCCTCGGTGCTCGTTCTTCACGTTTTCCGGACCGTCACCACCAAGCCGAGCCGAGCCGGGTCACAAACCACCTGCCGAACCACCGCTGCAGCCATCCTTTGCCGTCAAGCACCACCACAAGTAGCCTTGCCGCGAGCCTCACCCGCGAGCTGCCTTTGAACGAATTTGAATTTGGATTGCTCACTTCAAATTATGTAATGACCTAATCCGATTTTGATTTGAATATTTCATTGTAAAGTTTGAATTGATTTCCTTATCTAATTATAATATTCGAGATTTTAAATATTATTCGATAGGATTTTATTGACAAAAATTAAATATATTCATTAATTTGAGTTGTGAAATGATAGATCATTTTTTTTTTTAAAATTTTATCTCCAAGCTAGTAAGTGCCTTATAAGACGTGAGAGGACGAATCATTTTTTCGGATATTATAATCTTTTATATGAATCTTGATGGATATCTTTGATGATTTTTGCTATGTTTGAAATTTTGATTAGATAGCAAACTTTAATGAATGAAAAATAAAAGAAGATCGTATGTTCGAATATATGGTTTTTATATGATATTGCCTAATTTAAATTAGATTGCATGTCAAGATTGATTCTAAAAAAAAAAAAAAAAGAATATATTTTAGATATGAATTTTCTTTAATAAATAGGATTTATTTAGATAATAATGCATGTTTAAAATCGTCTTCTAAGATAGGACAACGTTTAGGTTAAATTATTCCCTAATCCGCTAATTACTTATTTTAGATAGTTTAATTAGGATATTTATCTACTTCAAATTTTAATAAAAATACCAAAATATCATATGCATGTCATGTAGTTTAGGCCATGTTATATTTCTCTGTCATATTTTTAATGCACATGTTAATTTAATTATTTGAAATTGCATGATATTTCAAAATAAAAAGAATTTTGAATTTTTTCCTATTTTTATTTATTGAGTGTTATCTTTAATATTTGTATTTTGGATTAAAATTACTTTATTTTTTAAATTAACAATTTTGGCTGAAATAATTAATGTGAACACTAACCTCTGGTTTTTTAGTAATATTTTGATATTTCTTCAATTTTGAATTTTTTATTTTGAATTTTTTTAAAGACAACCTCTGGTTTCCCATCAATTCTGCTGATGCAGCAGCCGATAGGGAAGACGGTGCAGGTTTCTTCCACCACCGAATCCTTCTACTTCGTCTCCTGTTTCTTAACTTTCTCTCTTGCCAGACCGTTTCGAGCCAACGAATTCAAACAAAATCCACAGGACTGCTGTAAAGTTCACGATTAATGGAAGTGGACCCATAAGCATTTTGGAGTTATGACCTTCCGATTCTTCATCGGAGGAGCAATTAGGGTCCGGCTCTGGTCCAGTCCTCTTCCTCGCCAATAGTCAGTGTTTTCAGTTCTCTGTGATAGAGCAAAAACAGTTCTCTAAAATGTCGATATGAAAAAATAAAGACAGCGAAAAGAGATCGAGAAAGTTGGAATATCTACGGTCAAATTTGGAAACCGTGAAAGATTGTTGCAAGCGATTATTCGGTTACCTGCTTCTATGTAAATGTTTAACCTAGCTCTTTGGAAGAATCTAATTCAGTTTTGGGACTTGACAGGGGGAAGACAAGGTGAAGCTGGTGCAGGAAACCGGTTTGCAATTGAAGCAGATAAATTATTGGTTCATCAACCAGAGGAAAAGAAACTGGCACAGCAACCCATCATCGTCATCCGTCTCAAAGAGCAAGTGCAAAAGGTCCCTCAAAATAGATGTCGCCTCATTAATGCGAAACTTTTTTGATATTCCATTTCTTTGCGCGCTAAGTTTGACTCAAAATTTCAAAGATTTTCATTCTACAGCAAGCCAAATGTGAGAATAACGCATCATGTTCTCCTTCTATGTAATGAAAAACAACTTTCTTGAGCAATTTCTAGGTTTCACATTGCCATCATCTTGAAGTCCAAGATTTGGAACCTTGACCTCTCCTATTCAGAAAAAAGGGGATATGCTGGTGCAATTGATATGAGTGAAAACCATGGTTTTTCATGAAATTAATACTTCTTGTAAGTGCAGTGAACTCAAACCCCATGAGATTACGTGGGTCATATTCAGGTTGTTTAGCCACAGCTGCAGACATAAGAACTTCATTGTCACATAGCTTCCTAGTGTGGCCAATGATTACACGAGCAACAAAAGTTTGGTGTTTGCCCATATCAAATCCCTACCCAATGTTGCGATTATCCCTAACACTCCCTGATCAAGGCTAGAGAGGTCTTTTAACATGAGTGCAACTTTAGCACAAAGGGCTCGACAATGACCCTGGGATTTGGTGTGAATTGACTCAACTTTCACCAGTTTGCAAGCCAAACAAGCAATAGGTTTCACATTGCCATTGCCGCTGCCCCACCGTTGCTGGAAAGGGCCGGGGTCATCAAGCCTCGGCCAGTGGTCATCGACCTTGGCCGACCGTAGGTGAGGGCCTGCAAGCCCTCGCCTAAGATTGGGGCAAGGGGTAGCCGGCATTGCCTCAAATTAGGTGAGGGTTGCCAGCCCTCGCCAAAGGGGCCAAGGCTCACAAAACTACATACCACTTTTTTTTTTTTTTTTTTTTAATTTAACTTGATTAATATTTATATTAAACATCAAATTTAAGGGCAAAATGATGTCACTTTTGGACAAGCTAGCTACGTCAACGCCACGTAAATTTCCAATGAGCTACGTAGACCGATTGTTTTATTAAAATAATGTCATGTCAGACTTCCAGCTAGCCTCATTGAACTTGGCAATTAAGTATCCAATTTTTTTTTTTTTTTTTTTTTTTAAATGACACTTAAATATACCTTTTGAAAACTTTGGTACAGTTTAAGTGTCACATTTTTCTTTTAAAAAAATGGATACTTTGGCACTTATCAACCAAAAAAAAAAAAGAGAAAACTTTGGCACTTAGATGTCTACCCATACCAAGTTTTGACACTTGTAGTATACTTTTGCAGAGAAAAAGCCAAGGAGAAGGAGTTGTGCTTGGAGAGGAAGGGTTTCTTTTCGTTCACTGCATCCAAGCCTCACCATGATTGGATATGCCAATTTCTATTTTAGGGTTTTGTAGATTCCCGATCCAGTTCTTCAGTTCTTAACTTCCTCATCCAGTTCAATTCGATTCTTGCCCAAGAATCAAATTGCATATATACATATATATATATGCATGTTTAAAATAATATGGAACTGGGACTTGGAGGACCGAGTCCCCTAGAACTTGGAATTAGAATAGTTCCCATTTGTTCTCTAGTTCTCTTTTCTACCATTGAATTATGCTCACCCCTAATCTCAACATCCATTTCCATTTTCCAAATATGTGCATCCATTCTAGACTTAATGTCACTATAACTCTTTGGATCATTTACTAAATTAATCCCATTAGTGGTCTAGTGACTTTTCTTATTCTTTCTTTTGTTAAATGCTATACATACTTCACCAACTAAATTTGCTTAATTAGTTGATGTGGCAAATTCATCCTAAGTGATTAGATGCTTAAATAACTTTTGAATTCTAACGTTATAAATCAAGTTCTAAAACAGCTATAAACTAATAGATAAGAGCTAAAAGACAAGATAACTACTAGATAATTTAAAACTCTCGGTCACATAAATCAAACTAACCAATAATTTTTCTAAAAGAATTTGAAATATACCTTAACCGCCAATTATAGGGAAAATTACCAAAAAAAAATAAATTAAAATTATATACTTACTATACGATGGCCAATTCAGTCCTATACCTTTAAGAGAATTTGAAGTGTTTAGTATTAAGGTAATAAATAAAACTATGATATGGTCGAAATAGATCTATCAAACGGGTGGATCTAGTCAGACCAAAAAATGATATGACTCAAAGTGACCTGTTTGAATTGTTTTTACTAATTTTCATATATTACTAAAACACTTCTACAGTTAATCCAATCTAGAAAAACTCATACCTAAACTAAGATGAGAACATGGAGAGAGTGAGCACAAGATCAAGTGAGAACAAGAAAGTGGAGAGAATCATAGAGGCGAGTTGAATTTGAATAGGTTGATTTAACACTCATATTATTATAGACTTTACCATTCTAAATTCATTGAATATAACTAACTCATATTACAACTCAATCTGTCAAATATAGGTTAAGAAATAGGTTTATGACCCATTTTGATAGATCTAATCGATGGCAAAGATTATGACTATTTAGACGCTTGCCATCGTCAAATCAAGGTGATCGCTTTGAAGATAACATTCACCCTATTCCTTTCTCAATTGGATTCTATCTCCCACTTGGATATGAGAAATTTTATCTGAACCAACACCATAAATTTTATTTTGGTTTATATTCACATTAAGTCTACATTTATCATGGTGTGGTAATTAAGGACTTGATGCAATCATTTATATTTTCTAATCAAATAAAGTCTATTTTATTATGTGTCTAAAAATCAACAAAATCAAACTAGAAATTTCACGTCCATTGCTTCCAACTTTCACGTTGCAATTCCTTCCAATCACATGGGCCCGACTATTGGACTCGACCTCCAAGGCCAAACCCAAAAGAAAAATTGTTGGACCTAGGTAGGCCCATTAGGCATGGGCTTGACTGGGCCTAAACCAAAAAAAGGCAACACAGCCTATCACCTCATGGGGCTTATGCTTGGGCATGGGCCAACAATTAGACTTGCCCCCAAGACCAAATCCCCAAAAAGAAAAAAAAAATCGTTGGACCTAGATAGGCCCATGGGCCTAACCGAGCCTAGGCGTAAAGCATGACACGACCCACAATCTAATGGGCTGTGCCTTGGCACAGGACATGACCTACTACCGATCCCTATCCATAAGAAAATAAGTTGGATCCACATAAATTCATTCATTCAGGGTAAATTTTACTTCATGTCTGTTTGCATTTTATTGACACAATACCGATAAGCAAAAATGCTTGATCACAGAATATTCCGGACAAAAAGACAATGATGACATATCAAAGCAGATTTTCCATGAATTTGAGATCCCGAAATCTGTAGTATGTATAGGCACTATGGACTGTGATAATCCAATTCATTGATCAAAATCAATAATATCTTTACTGAAGAAAACTTCAACTACACGCTACGACTTCCCTCGGCATTCGGTAGCAATCGATTTGGAGATACTGGTAGCCTCGCTGCGAAGTTCCTTGCTGGGGACTCCTCATCCGACTCCTGACCCCGATCGCCCTCGAAGTTGAGTGCATAGCTCATTAGATCATACCTGAACTCCGAGGCTGCGACATGGCCCCGCTTTCGGCACCTCTCGATCTGAGTGATGAGGCTCCAGAGCTTGCGTCGGATCTTTAACAGTGGGAGCCCTCGGGCCGTGGAGCGGAGCCACGAGCAGGGCGATTGGGCCGCCCTATGGCAGCTGCCGTTGCCGTCGTCGTTGTAGTTGGAGGAGGCAGCCTCATCGTGGACTGTGGCGTCTCGAAAGCAGCATAAGAGGAGGCGCGGGGAGGACGATTTGAGCTCGTGTTTGAACGGCATTGGGATGTGTGCAGAGAGAAAGAGGGGAGCGAGGAGGCGGGGGGGGGGAGTTTGAGGTGGCGGGCTTTTATAGGGTGGACAAGACAAAGAGGAAGGACAAAGTGGGGGACGTGGAGTTTTGAGTTAATCCCTCCCCGACGTTTCGTCTTGTTTTTCCCTAACTTCATTTTTTGGGCAGTTTGGTAATTAAGCAAAGTCAAGGGATCATGTAACTGCTCCTTCTTCCTTTTCTACACGGTGTTATTTCCGCTCCTTAAATGTTTAAATCTGACTGATTGCTATCAAAAAGACAAAAATCGCCCCTAATCAGTCGACTGCATTTTATAAGTGGTGGTCCCCAAATTTTGCTTTCCTTTTCTTTAACTTTGCTGTTTTTATGTAGGATTTTGTTACCATAGAGGCAAAGTTTCCATGTATATTAAGGGGTACACTTTTTTTTTTAATTGTTAGATTTTATTTCCATAAAAATTAGTTTTGTCAAAAAGAGAAATTCTAAGAAAATCTATTTCTTTTCTACGCTATTGCTCAAATTTATGGTTAAATTGTCGAGTGAAATCTAGAAATAAATTAAGGGTGGCATTATTTTCATCCTCTAAATAACCAAACCCACCTACACTAAAAAGATAAGATTGTCCTCAATCTTTCAATTGCAGTTTTAGATGATGGCCAAACTCCTTTTTTTTTTTTTTTTTTTTTTTTCTATTTAGGGTAGTTGCCATAATTAAAAATCTCACATGTTTTGTTTTTTAGCTTAGAAATTTTCATATCGTTTTACATGCTCTGTGTAAAATTATCTTGCTAATAGTAAGGAAAAAAAAAAAAAACATTATTTGATATAGTATAAAATTGAAAAGTCTCTTCTTCATTATTGATCTTATAACAACTTATCTATTTTTTGTTCCTCTTATATCAAAAGCTCACTTTCTTGATGACCTTTTTATTAATTTCATTAGTATAGAAAATATATCAACTCTCTTTATTTACTATATCAAAGTACTTATATTTTTTCCCACTATATTGGTGAGATACTCTTATACATGCTAAGAAGTTAGAGATATATCTAAGAATACACTAAATACCTTATGCACAATGAGGCAACTTAATATTTTTTCGTAAACAGTTTGTTGATGATATTAATTTTTGTCAATCCAAAATAATGAAATTTCACTAGCATTTTCAAAAAAAAAAAAAAAATATTCTTACTTTATGCAATGTTTTGATTTAATTAAATTTTTACTTAACAATTTATCCACAAATTTAATTGACAATATAGAAAAGAAATGGATTTCTTGAAAATTTCTCTTTTCGACAAAATAATTTTTTATTGAAGTAATATCTAACAATAAAAGAAGACATAGTGCCTTTAATATACATGGAAAATATACAATAAACAAAAATTAAACATATAAAATTCTTAATTATGGTAGGTAGATCCTCCATAAGTATAGAAAAACTTGCAATTAAATGATAGAGGGTAATTTTGTATCTTTGGTGAAAATTGGGTGAATTTAATCATATATATAATGGAATGATCAGATGAAGCCAAAAAATTCTTTGATGATTTTCCAAAATAAAATTGCAATTACATTCTCCAACATAAAACATGTTGGGTTGATATACAATTCACAAAATAAACCAGACTAGGAACGAGTTAGCTAATCTTTCTGTTTGCGGGCATAATTTCTTTTCCAAGTCTATTTCTTTTTCCAAGTCAACTCATTTCTACACAATATTTCCATTCTCGAAACGAGCTTAAATACGTTTGAAATCAACTCATTTTTTTTCATTTGATTAATTACACAATATTTCCATTCTCTTTTGTCGAAAAAAAAAAAAAGTCTGGGAATAGATTTGGAGCGAGAAACGAGAAATAAAAAAGTTATTTGATATAATTCTAAAATATTCTATTCCCAATTTTTTTCATTTAATTATAAAAATTATCAGTAGAGACTTAACGATTTATGTTTGAATGAAAATTTATCGAGCCTAGGCTGGCCCACTAGGGCCCATGGGCCCGACTTGGCCTAGGCACAAAATAGACACGGCCTGCCACCTTAACGGGCTGTGCCCTGGTTCAGGCCCAGGCATGCCGTACCTGGGTCAGTGCGGCCCAGTACCAACCCCTATCCACAAGAAAAGAAGATGCATCCACGTTGTCCATAAAGTAAGTCCCATTCATCCAACAATAAAATTGCTTCTTGTTTGTTCGTGTTTCAATTTTTTTTTTTTTTTCTTAAGTCGAAAGTTCGCATTTCGATGACGCATCGCCAATCAGCAAAAATGCTCGACCGGGGATCAACAATCCAGACAAAAGGCGAAAGCAAAGCGGAGACGACGAAAACATATCGAAGCAGATCTTCCATAAATTTGAGATCTCGAAGTTCTACAAATATGTACAGGTACTGTGGATCGCTCCAGGACTGCTGATATAGCCCAACTCGTGGATCAAAATTCCAGAGGAAAACAACTTCAACTACAAGCCACGACTTCCCTCGGTAACTTCGCCGGCATCAACCGATCCGGAGACACCGGCAGCCGCGCCGAGAAGTTCCTCATTGAGAACTCCTCGTCTGACTCCCGGCTCAAATCGTCCTCGAAGTTTAGCGCGTAGCTCATCGGGTCATACCCGAACTCCGAGGAGGCCGCCGCCGCCGCGTGGCCCGGCCTCCACCGGCACCTCCCGATCCGAGCGATGAGGCTGCGGCACCTGTACCGGATCTCCGGCAGCAGGAGCTCCTGGGCCGTCGAGCGGACCTTGCGGGGGTGGCCGTCGTCACAGTCCGACGAGGCGGCCTCGTGGTAGGCAGCGGCATGGCCGCTGTCGTGGAAGCAGGAGAAGAGGAGGGACGGGGAGGATGATCTGAGCTTGTGATGGAAGAGCATTTCGACGGCGAGAGCGATGGGACTCGAATTCTTGGTCTGGTCTGTGCAAGGCCGTGAAGAGAGCGGAGAGAGTGGATGGCGATGAGGAAGAAGATGGAGAAGAGGATGAGGTTGGAGGGGTGTACTTATAGGTCGCGCGGATGAGGAGGGGGGCGTGTGGCGGCACAGCAGAGTGGCGTGGTGGTGGTGGGGATGGGAGTGAGGATGAGGAAAACCGCGGGCGGTTCGTGGGGTGCAAGTGGGAAGCGGCTTTTTGCGTTAATCCCGCGTGTGATGTCGATCTTTACTTTTTCTTCACTATAATTTTGGGCAGTTTGGTAATTACGCAAAAGACGAGGGACCACGTAGCTGCTGCTTTTTTTTTTTTTTTTTCCTCCTAATATCTCTCTTTTGTTTTGCAAGAAAGTGGAAATCTAAATGACTCTTTTCAGGGTTTCATCGTACGACCATATATATAAATTGAGAGAGTAAACTGCAATATCGGAATCGGGAGTTCAAAGTCGTGAATTCCGACCTTAGACTACGTTTGTTTGGCTGAAAAATTAACATCTTGAAAAATATTTTTCTAACTTTAATTGTTGTTAATAACTTACAAAAATAATCAATGAAATGCATTTTCATTAACAACTTATATCTAAACATTTTTGTTGATGATGAGAATATTTTTATTATCACTTTTTCTAGTGATGTAAAAAATTAAAATTAAGAAAATATTTTCCAAATTATTAGTTTTTTGTGAAAAATTGGAGCTTTAGTCTTTTGAAGCAGCTACGGTGTGGGAAAGATGATTCATATGAAGATGGAGAATCCATAAGCTTGGGAATGTGATGGAGACAATTAGATTGAGAAAGAAAATCAACAAGATTTGAAATGTCATAGATTAAACAAGTCGTTTAATTTTTCGCGTGATATCGAAGCAAATATCTGAATGTTTAAATCCCTCTATCAACTCCCACATTACTATCGCTTTTTATTTTCTTTCAATGTCTAGTAAAATACTAACTTTGAGTCGTGTTCATGTAGTTCCTTTTGAGCGGATAGGTGATGTTTAAACTAGTTTGTTGGTGTGTTGATGCATCCCTTAAACATATGTTGATGCACAAATTGATCCCAAGCTCAAGAAAGCGTGTTGCCTAAATTATTTAATACACATAGAAAAATCATTCAATCTAATTCAAACCGGGTTGCTTCGATAAAATTCTATTTTCTTGTTCGAAAATAAATAATCCTTTCATATCTCAAGATGATATGTGAAAGACTCAAAATAAAGTAAATCTCAGCAACAAAACAGTAAAGCACAAACTATAGTAGCGAGTACATTGTCATTCAGTGTCAAGCATCGAAACAAAATGAACAACGGCTAATATTTAAAGTCAGTAAGAACAAATCATTTTATCCCTACATACCCTTGCGATGATCTCCACTCATCTCTTCATGTGACACTAAGCTCTTCTTCCAATGGTAGTTTCATAGATCTCCAAGCTGGTTTTCCCACATACCTAGAATTTGCTTTGCTCTCTCTCTCTCTCTCTCTCTCTCTCTCTCTCGATATAATAACTGAGATGTCCCGTGGTGCATGAACAAAACGGGGGGACGATGAATGTTCCCTAATGCCCAGTAGCTACGGCATAATCATTGTAATCAATCACTAATAAAAAAACGATGGGGGCAGCCATGTGTCGTGCTTGGTTTGGATTCTAGTCATTTACGAGCTGAGCACCTCCCGTGACTCCTGGGTTCGTGCCACTCTCAAAGTGCGAGTCCGCATATGAGAGCGCTCCACATCGGTGGAGATTGGAGTGAGCGTCCGAGGGAAAATGGGTTCATGCACCCAGCCATCGGTTGCCCCCCGCCGGACGCTTCCTCGCCGGACATTTTGGTATAGTTAATAGGGGAAACGTGGTGTTTTGTCTCTAGGGGTGTATTCAAGTCAGGTCCACTCGACACGGTGTTCTTGAGAGCTCGGTTTGACTTGATCCTGCGTGTTTGATGCTCGAAACTCGACTCGAGCTTGATCAAGTATTAAGATTGATGCTCGAGTTTAAGTTGACTAGAAAAGTCAAGAGACTGAAGCTCGGGTAAATAAGTAGTAAACTTCATTTTTATAGATCAAATATGATTACCGAAAGAGTCTAAATGCATGATATAATAATAGTTCGATTAAATAAGATATCTTTTTGGACGAAGCAGGCTTTTCAAAGACACAAAAGAAGTCAATTTTTGGATTATGTCGAATACACATAATAATTAAGGGCTCCGAAGTCATTCCTCAAATCATAGGCTATGGTCACTCTTCGCCGGTAACAAAAAACCTAAAAATTATATTAATCATGAATATCACTTATTCATATAATAATTCAGCCAATCATATCATATAAAAATAGGTCTATAATCTAGTTTGACATATTTAGTACCTGGCCATGCATAGTCCACTGGCTCCTATCCACAAGAAAAGGAAACGTTATCCATAAAGTAAATTCATTCATTCACGACATAATTTACTTCTTGTTGGCTCCCATTTCATTGACACAACACCAATCAGCAAAAATGTTCGAATACGGCACACTATAGACAAAAGCGAAAGCAAAATGGAGATGAAGATGACATATCAACGCAGATTTTTTTATAAATTTGATATTTCAAAATCTACAATATGTACAGTAAGACACTGTCGACCCTGGTAAGCCAAACTTGTCGATCAAAATCAAAAGAACTAGATAAGAAGACTTCAACTACACGCTATAACTTCCCTCGGCAACTTCGCCGGTAGCAACCGATCCGGAGACACTGGCAGCCTTACTGAGAAGTTCCATGCTGGGAGCTCCTCGTCCGACTCCCAGCTTCGATCATCCTCGAAGTTGAGTGTGTAGCTCATCGGATTGTACCCGAACTCTGAGGAGGCCACCACGGCCGCATGGCCCTGCCTCCACCTGCACCTCCCAATCCGAGCGATGAGGCTGCGGCACCTATACCGGATCTCCGGCAGCAGGAGCTCCTGGGCCGTCGAGCGGACCATGCGGGGGTGGCCGTCATCGCAGTCTGAGGCAGTGGCCTTGTGTAGGCGGCGGCATGGCTGTCACGGAACAACATTTTGGTTGTGAAAGAGAGAGGGAGAGCGCGCGATGGAGTCAGTGTCTGGTCTGGTCTGTGCGAGACTGTGAAGAGAGTGAAGAGAGAGGATGGTGATGAGGAAGAAGATGGAGAAGAGGCTGAGTTGGCGGGTTTTAATAGGGTGGACGGAGAAGGACGCGGCCGAGGGGCGGCGGCAAGCAGCAAAGCAGAGGAGTGGGAAGCGGTTTTTTTTCGTCAATCCGGCGTGGGGCTCTATTTTACCTTTCTTAACTTTCTCGTTGGTACCGACCAAAAAAAAAAAACTTTCTCGTTGGGCAGTTTGGTAATTAAGCAAAAGTCGAGGGATCTTCTTTTTGGTTTTACAAAAGTAGAATTAGATTAACATTTTATGGGTCATCATATGATAACGTAAATAGGGAGAGCGGAGGGAGTTTTTTTTTTTTTTTTTTGGGGGGGGTGTTTTGTGGGTAAAGGCTGAGAACAGAATCTTGACTTGAAAGTCGAGACTCGTGACCTCTAAAGCAGCTACAATGGGAAAAAGATAATTAAATGAAATTGCAGAATTGATAAACCTTGGAATGTGATGGACATGACTAAGTTCCAGGAAGAAAATCAAAGGGGACATAACGGTATCCCATGATCGTATAGTGACATTTTAATTTCAAGTCATATTTTTATTAGTTTACATGATAATTTCGATATTATTGAATAGACTAGATGAGTATATCTTTAAAGCAAGGCTGTAAAAGATAGAGAATTAGGACATTTTTTTTTTCACGTGATATCAAAATACAAAATCTGAATATTCAAATCTCTCTATCATCTCCCACATCGCAATCGCAATTCACTTTTTTTTTTTTTTTTTTAATTTTTTATGTCTAGCCAAATGCTAGTTTCAAATTGTGTTGACATATTTGATTTAAGCTTTTACGCATCTCAATCGGTCCATCTTCTAGAGGACACACTCCTCTATGTCGATGTGGTGCATTTATGATTATACCCTGTTCTCTCAACAAAACTTGAGCGCAAGAACATAGGAGAGGAGCAAACTACCTTACTATCTAAGTCAATACTTAATCAGTGTGTCAATGCATCTCTTAAACATGGGAAAAAGTGATCCTCAGTTTGAGAAAGCATGTTCATTAATTGATCTACATACATAGATAAATTGTTCGATTCGGGGTTCAACCTGAGTTACCTCGATAATTGAAATTAGCAAGAATGAATCACTTTATTCCCTTCATGCCCTTGCACTGATCTCCGCTTATCTGATGCACGACGATCTAGCTGCATCTGCATGTAAGAATTATTGTGGCCCACATGATATGATTTATTATATGATTTAATAATAGTTGAAATGCTATAAAATAAATAACGTATTGGTTATGAGAAGTTGCGACTCTAATAAAAACGAAGAGGTACGACTTTTATGAAAGTTGAAAAGGCGCTTTGATGGAAGACACCTATTGAAAGAACGTATAAATAGAGTTCGGCCCTCTCTCCGCCTACATGAACAACAATAACAAAAAAGAACTCGGTATTCTCTCCTCCATCGATAGAATACATTAAAGAATAGTGGGTTAAGGGAGAGAAATCAGATTTCTTCATTTGATTCAAGTTCATCGGTTTTCCACAACGATTATCATCAAAGGGTAACGCTATGGATAAAGGTACGTTTTCATCTATTTGTGAAAATCATGAAGATCAAAGTTCACTGTTTTATTATGAGTTTCTGCATCAAAGAATTATATGAATTGTCTAACAGTTGGTATCAGAGCGTGGTTTATGATCTCATGATTTTTCCATTTATAGAAATATTACAATCCTATTCATACTGTTGTTATTGTTGAAAATATTTTTGGATGGTTTTGTTAATTAAAAAAAAAATTCGAATGAAAAAGGACGAAAATGGAGGAATTTGGAGTTTTGAGGCCAAGTGAGAAACTTGTCGGTTCCGGGCAAAATCCGGCGACCCACCGCTTGATTTCGGACCCATACCGTCGCACTGCCATGAGGAATATTAGCCATGAGTTTTTCCGGTATATTGGTGTTCGCCGGAGGCTAATCGGGTGGCGGAAGTCGCGGTGGTTGACGATTTGCATATTGGGAAAGTTTCGTTTGATTTGAGGCCAATTTCTTGGTCATTTTCTCCGAAACTTGAACCCATGTGGTCGTGCCGGCATGCTCTTCAAAACCCATTATTTATTTGTGTCTGGGATAGGCTGCCGGAGAAGAAACGGCCTGCGAAACCGCGGCGGAACGGCGAAAAACAGCGAAGAAACGCGTTCTGTGCGCGAGGAAGAAGGCATGTGGGCTCACGCACGCGCTGTAGTTGCAGGCGTGTAAAACCCACGCGCCATGCGCTTTCACGTGCGCCTAACCACTGCGCGCGGCAATTGCTAGGCACGTGCGGGGCACGCACCTGCGGCGGATGCGGGCGCGTGCTGAGCACGCGCCCGATTGAGCCATTTTTTATTTTATTTTTATTTTTCTGCCCCTGTTTATTTATAATTACGATTCTGCCTTTGCTAATTATTTACCATTTTTCCCCTAGATTTTAAATTTATGGTTCCGCCCTTATGGAATTATGATTTTGCGATTTTGCCCTTATGCTTTGATTACGTTTTTGTCTTTGTGTGCAATTTGGTAAATATTTGTATTTTACAATATTAAAAATTCATATTATGAATAGTTTATTAGTCACCAAAGTGGCCAAACCTTGAAATCTTTTGAATTTTTGATATTGTAAATTGTTTTATTCAATTACCCATGATTAATTGATGCTATATATGAAATTGATACGTTTCATATCATTATTGGTGTTATGGGTGTATTGAAGTTTATTTATTATAAGAACTTAGGGATTAACCCAAAGATTAATTATTTTCTTATAATTTATGAACATAATAGTTGGTAATTAATATGACTTGTTAAATTTGTTTGTATATCCAAATATAGCAAATAAATTTTAATAAGATATATTTACAATTACCAAATAAAAGTTATTAGCATCATTATGATTTATATATATTTGTATATCATAGGATCGCCCAAAGGAGAACTATGATGTGCATGTGTAGTTTAGTTTGAATCTGATTAGGTGATATTCTCAAGGCATTAATGTATGAGTATTTTCTTGTACATTTGCAGTATCTGTACCTGTTTCACTCCATTCACATGCCTCGTCTGTTCCCTTATTCAATGGGATGAATTTTCCTGATTGGAGTGAACAAGTCCAGTTTCATTTAGGTGTCCTGGATCTTGATTTAGCACTTCAAGTTGAGAAACCAGCTGCTATTATTGATAAAAGTAGCGATGATGAAAAGTCTTTCCATAAAACTTGGGAAAGATCGAACAGACTGAGCTTAATGTTCATGCGAATGATAGTTGCAAACAACTTAAAGACTTCTCTTCCTAAGATTGATAATGCTAAGGAATTTATGAAATTTGTGAAAGAGCGTTCTCAAACTGTTGATAAGTCACTTGCTGGTACATTGATGAACACACTGACCACCATGAAATATGATGGTTCACGTACCATGCATAAGCATATACTTGAGATGATGAATTTAGCAGCAAAGTTAAGGACTTTAGGAATGAATATGGATGAGTACTTTTTAGTATAATTTATACTTAATTCTTTGCCTCATGAGTAATATGGGCAATTTCAAATGAATTATAACACTATAAAGGATAAGTGGAATGTGAATGAATTGGCCAGTATGCTAGTTCAAGAGGAAACGATGATAAAGATTCAAAAGGCTCATTCTGTTTATCTCTCAAGTCATCAAGAAGTTCAAAGGAATTTCAAGAGGAAATGTGGAATGAGTAAGAAGAAAGGATTACATGTCCTAAATGACTCTTCAAATGCTTCTCAAATCCATAAGAAGGAACACAATCTTATTAAGTGTTATTTTTGCAACAAAATTGGACACTTGAAGAAAGATTGTTTGAAACGTAAGGCTTGGTTCGAAAAGAAAGGTAAGCCTTATGCTTTAGTATGTTTTGAATCAAACTTTACTGAAGTTCCTCATAATACTTGGTGGATTGATTCTGGTGCCACCACTCATGTGTCAAATACGATGCAGGGATTTTTTACGATCCAAACTATAAAGCCAAATGAAAGTTATGTGATTACGGAGAACAGAAACAAAGCTCCAGTTGAAGGCATTGGCACTTATTGTTTGATCTTAGATACTGGGCATTATTTGGATTTGTTTTGAACCCTTTATGTACCTACATTTTCTCGTAATTTAGTTTCTTTGCCATGATTTGATGTGGCGGGATTTTATTGTAAGTTTGGTTCTGAATCTTTCAGTTTATTTAAGAGTGATACTCTTATTGAAACTAGAACTTTATGTGATGGTCTCTTCAAATTTAGACTTGATAATACTTTTGTTGAGACATTAATGACCTTGCATCATAATGTTGGCACTAAACGAAGTTTAGTGAATGTGAATTTTGCTTACTTGTGGCATAAACGTCTGGGTCATATATCCAAGGAAAGAATGCAAAGATTAGTAAAGAATGAAATTCTTCCAAATTTGGATTTTACTGACCTTAGAGTGTGTTTTGATTGTATTAAAGGTAAACAAACAAAGTACACTAAGAAAGGTGTCACAAGAAGCACATAACTTCTTGAAATTATACATATTGACATATGTGGTCTTTTCGATATTCCATCTTTTGGCAAGGAAAGTTATTTCATCACCTTTATTGATGATTTTTCACATTATGGTTACATTTATCTATTGCATAATAAGTCTCAATCAGTGAATGCACTTGAAGTGTATATTAAAGAGGTTGAGAGGCAATTAGATAGAAATGTGAAAATAGTAAGATCGGATAGAGGCGGTGAATATTATGGAAAGTATGATGAATCGGGATAATGTCTAAGTCCATTTGCTAAATTCCTTGAAAGACATGGCATTTGTGCTCAATACACAATGCCAGGTACACTATAACAAAATGGTGTAGTAGAAATGCATAATCGTATTTTAATGGAAATGATTAGGAGTATGATGAGTCATTCATCTTTATCCTTATCTTTGTGGATGTATGCTTTAAAGACTTCTATGTATTTATTAAACAGGGTTCCTAGTAAGGCAGTTCCAAAGACTCCTTTTGAACTGTGAACGGAAAGGAAACCTAATTTACGACACCTGCATGTTTGAGGTTGTCAAGCAGAAGTAAGAATTTGCAATCCACATGAAAGGAAATTGGATTCAAGAACGACCAGTGGTTATTTCATTGGTTATGTAGAGAAATCCAAATGGTATAAATTTTATTGTCCTAATCATAGTACAAGAATTGTTAAATCTGGAAATGCTAGGTTCATTAAGAATGGTGACATCAGTGGGAGTGAAAGAGTGCGTGATGCTTGCATTCAAGAAGTAAGGGTAGAAGTTCATATACCCAAAGCTTCTAAAGTTTTTGTTCATGATATTATAGTACAACCTAACAATAATCGAGAACAACAAATTAATGAACAAACACTCCATAATGGAGATGTCAACATTGAACCTCCAATAGCTGAATCACAAGAAATAGCATTAAGAAGATCTCAAAGAGAAAGGAGGTCGGCTATTTCTGATGACTATATGGTTTATCTACAAGAGTCAGAAATTGACCTAGGAATTGGAAATGATCCAGATTCATTTCCTAAGCCATGGAATGTGAAAATTTTAATGAATGGTTTAATGCCATGGAAGAAGAGTTAAAATCCATGCATCAAAATCAAGTTTGAGATATAGTTGAATTGCTTAAAGGATATAAAAAGGTCGGGTGTAAATGGGTTTTTAAAACCAAGCGCGACTCAAAAGGCAATATTGAACGACATAAAGCCAGAATTGTTGCAAAGGGTTTTACGCAGAAAGAAGGCATTGACTATAAAGAGACATTTTCACCAGTCTCTAAGAATGACTCACTTAGAATTATTATGACTTTGGTGGCTCATTATGACTTGGAGTTACACCAAATTGATGTCAAAACTGCATTTCTTAATGAGAATTTAGAAGAAGAGGTTTATATGGACCAACTCGAAGGCTTTTCAGTTAAAGGAAAGAAACACATGGTATGTAAATTAAATAAGTCAATATATAGACTTAAACAAGCTTCCCGACAATGGTATCTTAAGTTTAACGATACCATAATTTCATTTGGATTTAAGGAAAACACCGTTGATTAGTGTGTATATATATATATGAAGATTAGTGGGAGCAAGTTTATTTTTCTAGTTCTATATATTGATGATATTCTGCTTGCTGCTAATGATCTTGGTTTGTTACATGAAACCAAGAAGCTTCTCCCTAAGAATTTTGAAATGAAGAATATGGGAGAGGCAACGTATGTGATAGGAATAAAATATTCCGTGATAGATCACAAGAATTATTAGAATTGTCTCAAAAAGCCTACATTGAAATTTTTTTAGAGAGATTTAATATGGGTAAATGTTCAGCAGGAATAGTTCCAATTCAGAAAGATGACAAATTTAGCCTTATGCAATATCCGAAAAGTGAATTGGAACGAGAACACATGAAAAATATTCCTTATACATCTGTTGTGGGGAGCTTAATGTATGCACAAACTTGCACTAGACCAGACATCAGTTTTGTTGTCGGAATGCTGGGCATGTATCAAAGTAATCTTGGAATGGATCATTGGAAAGCTGCAAAGAAAGTTCTTAGATACTTGCAAGGAACGAATGATCATATGCTCACTTATAAAAGATCCCATCATCTCGAGGTGATTGGATATTCAGATTTAGACTTAACCGGATGTGCCGATACAAGAAAATCAACGTTTGGTTACTTGTTTCTTCTAACTAGAGGGGCAATTTCATGGAAGAGTGCGAAGCAGTCAGTTATTGCTGCATTTACTATGGAAGTTGAATTTGTGGCATGCTTTGAGGCCACTATTCATGGATTATGGTTGCGGAGTTTTATTTCAGGGCTTGTGATTGTTGACAGTATTGCCAAGCCGCTGAAAATTTATTGTGATAACTCTGCGGCAGTTTTCTTCTCTAAGAACGACAAGTATTCAAAGGGTGCTAAGCATATGGAGATCAAATATTTGTCTGTTAAAGAAGAAGTTCAGAAACGAAGAGTGTCAATTGAGCACATTAGCACAAATCTTATGATAGCAGATCCCTTAACAAAAGGACTGCTGCCCAAAATATTTAACGAGCATGTTGAAAAGATGGGCATTATTGGACGTCATTAATGTTTGTATTATGATTGTATTAAGTTTATGTATTTGACACTTTGAGCTCATTTACGTGTTTATGATATTTCCTAAATCTCCAAATTTACAACACATCTGGGAATTTTGGTAACAACTTGTATCCTTGAATACACAAACTTTTGCAGGATGAGAATATCTCTAGGTTTTGAATGTCATGTAGCTTCTCATAGTGGTTAATGTTTTAACCTTTTCAGGGTTTCCAAGCACGGTAGATCCAATAACCTTCCAAGGGAAGTGCAACCACAAATATTCAATATTACCAAAAAAATCCAGCCCATCAAGGCCACGTTTCACCTAGACTATTGTAGTCCGCAACATGAAAGCCCTCAAATTCTTTAAATTAGAAAGGTCTTGTTATCTTTCGATGGATGTGCAATCGGAGATATCCTTCAATCTGACCAATAATCAACCTCTCAAGTTACATGAATTTCAACTAGATTCCTGCGATCTGCAGCAAAGAATCCCTTTAGACATTTTGAACTCGAAAGGTCTATTTATCCTTTAATGGATTGCGAGGTTTGTTAATCTTCTTAATGGACATGCTTTAAAGACATTAACCTTCCCAAAAATTCAGCTTGTTCAAGCATAGGTATCTACCATCTATGAAGCACCAATGCTCTCTAAGAGCCTTCGTGTTGTGTCGGACACTTCGATATGTGTCCGACACTCTCCCGATACTCTCAGATACTCTTCGACACTCGGTTAACATATGTCAGAAAATCCGACACTGGTTAACTTTCCTAATACTCTTCGACACTTGAGTTGAAATTCCGACATACAAGTTTTTGACATGTGATTCCAATGTCGAGGTCAATTTTAAAAATTTTCAATAAATGAGATGTCGAAATATATATATGTGAAAAAATAAAACATAATAATAAAAATAATAAATGGGAAAAGAAGAAAAACTCCTTATGTTTTTTTCTCCTCTTCCGACATATCTAACCTGTGAGTCCAGAATGTGAATTGCTTATTTTTTTCTTCAAGTTTTATGAATTATTGGAATAGAGTCGAATTTGTCAAATTGAAACAATGAATGCTACTAATAAATAGTAGATTAATGTTTTTAGTATAAATTCATTCTAGCCTTTTTTTAATTATTTATTTATTTGTAAATTTGAATCAAATTAATTTGATTGACATAATCATAAAAATGATAATTTATTATGTATATATGAAAATATATATATTTAATATACAACGTATCCTAACGTATCGGAATTCTCTATTTTTTTAGAAACGACGTGTCGGGGTATCGTGTCGTGTCGTGTCGCATGTCAATATCGGTGCTACTTAGTTTGCCATTATTGTCGTCGTAACCTCTGCACGACCACCGTAAAACACCACCCCCATTAGTCAGTACTACCAATACCCTTCGGCTTCAACCACCAACAGTCTGCCATCACATGCACGCGGCATTGTACAAAGGCAAGTTCACAATCCAAATGCACCGAGAGCACGAAACTGGAACGGCACAGCCACCTAACTATTTTTAAAAATCACCCCGCCAAACATGACCCAGCGCAAAACAAAACCCACCCGCCACCGCACGAGAGCCGTCTCATTACATCCAAACCCTTCCACTAGACGGACGACAACGGCAGCTACTACCCCAACAAAACGCGAGACCGTACACAAGAGAGAAGCAAATATGAACCGAAACACTCAATCAAGAAGAGAATAAATCCGGACAGAGCGCCACAAAAGCAAACACGCATCGAATTCAGCTAAGTGGCGGCGGTGTACCTTCAGCTAGCGAAGCGAAGGAGGGATGCCATTGGATTCCGTCATTGTTCAGCTGCCTCCTTCTTCGCTTGATTTTGTAGAGGTTTATGCGACTGCTGGAGTGCTCGTTACCTCTGGAGAATCTGGGCTCATTGCCTCATCAATTCGGAAGCACCAGAAACCCCAAGAATCCCCAAGCTTAAATCTGGTGGCTTTTCTTTGCCCAAAGGACTTGTAGCGAATAAATTCAGACACGGCCTTCCCTAAATTCAACCTTTCGGCACCGCTCAAATGACTCCATTTAATAGAAAGCTTGGATAGTAGGACGGGAAGCTTTGGAAGACATTCAAGAGGACGGAGATCGACAAGAGAGAGTTTCTCGAGAAGGGTTAGTTTGGAAAGAAATGGCAACGATGGAGTTGGGAAATCAATATGCAGAGCTATTAAGCTGGAGGGCGGTTCCGGTATTTCTCGAAGGAAGTCGCAACATCGAGCGCCGAGATGTCGGAGAGAAGAGAGCTTCAAAATGCTCTCTGGCAAGCCCAAAATGCCCGATCCGTATAAAAGAAGCTCCTTTAGGGAAACCAGCTCGCCTATACTACTAGGCAGTCCTTTCAGATTGTTGCATCTCATTGCCCTCAACTCTTGGAGTTTCACCAGCATTCCAATGGTGCTAGGCAATTCTGTCATGAGAGTTTTATTAAGGTCCAAGATCCTCAAATTTTGCAGATTCCCAATACTTTCTGGTAATTTTGTAATCGAAGTCCCTTCTAATTGTAGGTCGGTCAATGATGCCAACTCTCCAATCGAGTCGGGGATCTCTCTCAACGACTCGCATTCCACTAAGTTAAGGAGAGATAGAGATGCTAGGTTGCCTATGGATTTGGGTATGTGATCTAATATACTACACTCAGCGGCATTAAGAGTTTTTAGCGCCTTCATAGAACCAATGGATTTGGGTAATTCTTTAATCCTTGTATGAGATAAGTCCAGCTTAGTTAACGACTCAGAGGAACCCATGGATTCGGGAAGTTGAGCAAGTTTATCATAACATTGAAGATCCCTTGATTCTTCCATTCTCCCTACTCTTACTGGTAGCTTCTTTAGTCTAGAACAAAGATGGACGTCCAAGGAGACAAGGGTCTTGATATACCATATAGAAGGATGGATTTCTTTTAGATTGCAACAGCTTTCAAGATTCAAAATCTCCAAGCTTTTGAAAGCAGACAAGTCGGGAGTTCTTCTCAAATTGTCACAAAACGAGAGGTTGAGAACTTTCAACTCGGTTGCCATCTGAAAGAAACAAAGGAAACTTCAGTGAAAGTGGACAATAGCAATGTGTGATTTTCCACCATTCCTTCCTTTTTTTTTAAGAATCTTTAAAATTCCTAAAAAAATACCCATACTCCATTGCTCTTTCATGATTGTATTATTTAATTTTAAATGTTTTTTCTTCAGTAGTGTCAGGCTAGACCACCATATTGATTTGTTTAAGCATATTAATCGCAAAAGAATGTTAGGGACGTACAAGTGCCAACCATTTTTATTTTCGGATAAAATTTGAAAAAGAAAATATATTCAATTTTTAAGAGCTATGGCGATGCTGTTCATTAGACATGCACAAATTTTATTATCAAAGAGACACTCCAATAGCAAGAAACTAATAGTTTAATTATGAAAAACAATTTCTTAAAAGTGACTTCAAAAAAAAGTTAAAGAATGTTGTATTCCAAAAAAATTTAATGCCATCGGAAGGATAGTTTTATTACTCTCATAACATTAATAATTTATATTTGTGTCATACAACGACTTCCATAATCAACAATTACAATGAATAAATATTTCGTACAACAAGTCAAAGCAATCCATAAATTATATCCATTACTCTAAGATTAAAATGAATTCACAATTTTAGTATTTATGCACAACAGAAGTTACTCTGTGGGAGTTCCTTTCCTCCATGAAAGAAGATTCATGTAGAGATACGGCAAGAATCACTCAGAAGACATACTTTTGCATGGGAGAAATTAACTTAGCCATAAACCATCTAGATTAAAGTAAATCAGAATAGGTACAAATATGTAATTATATTTTCAACAGATGTTAATTAATATAGTTAATTTCTTTTTTTTAGTATTGTCTAAGGTTAAGCATGACGGGTTGTTGAGTTTTATCAATAAAAAATAATTAAGGAGCATAAGCTTCCGATTATTTTTATTTTTTGTTTTTTAGCTTCTGATTATTTAGGTAACTATAAATTCCTCTTATATTTAGATGAAAATCCTTAATCCGAGGAACATTAGCAAACCTTTCTATAAGAAAGAAAGAAGAACCTGGTGCTATTGGACCTTCGGTAACACGTTATCATTCATAAGAGATATATCTTCTCAATATCTTACCTTGAGTGGGCCCCATCCTCCCCAGTACTCTGTAATCTTACTAGTTGATAGATCGAGCACGACTAATTTCTTCGGGTGAAAGTTGACCATTTCAAAATCCAAGGGACAAAACATCCATTCAAGCCATCTTAATCGAGGAAGTAAATTTTGGAAATCTCCAGTGAAATTCACACCACACACTTTGAGGAACCTCAAGTTGGTGAGTTCATTAAACTGTTCACCTCGGTAGCTTTCCCACTTGCCATAATAGTCAAGATGAAGGGCCTCAATCTCACTAGTGCCCTGCAATTACAAAACATTGTGGACCATAAGTTTTAATTGATGAAATGAGACTAACCGTATATAAAAAGATGGACTAATTTCAATTTCATATCATACTATCATGGTGTAGGCTTCTAACTTTCAACTTGGTGAAACAACAAGTTGTCATTGCATATGGTTTATTTAATTAATGTGTAAATACGTGAAGCTCAAGAAGGTGTTTTCAAACTTTTCCTCTTCCAATTATGCCTTTTGCAGATTTATTCCTTTCGAATTACCAAAAATTGCATTTTTTTTTTTCAAAATTACAATAGAAGGCCTTATGTACAAACTACTTCAAATATATCTATCAAAATTCATTGCTCTTTATATGTGAAACAACACAACCCTAACTCATATCATTTATATGTGAAACAACGTGACTCTTGAAGTCCAAGTACGTCTATCAAACTTCTCATCAAAATACATTTCAAAATTAGAGAATCTGAATTGTGGAATCCCCTATATAATTCTGGTTTACCTTGTTTGCAATTCTCAATAGCAAAATGAAAACAAGAATGTCATCTCAAGAAGAATGCTCGTGTTTTACATTCCTTTGTTATCATGTGTTTCTTTAATGAGTATTTTTAAATTGCACATTCAAGAAAAATTGATTATATATCAACTTATATAAATGATCTTTACTCCTCTTTTTATTAGTACAGATGTCTGATGCAACATTTTCAATATCTTGTTTATTTTGTTACAGTGAAATAGCATAAATTAATGAGATCTTGATTCCACAAGGATTAGGCATGAAGATTGATTAAATTGGATACTTAGGAAACTTAAGTCTTTTACATTGTATTTCGTTGTAAACCAAATATTTTGGGAACTCAACTTTTTTGTCTCAGGTGATGAACTGCACATTGAGCACAAATCATGAGAGTTATAAGACGGATTTGTTTGACAGTTTGAATATTTCTTTCAAAAGATTATTTTTTCAGATGAGATACTACTTATTTTTCCTTTCAAAATTTATCGTATATCATCATGTTTTCATCAATAACTTCATAGATATCCTTATTTCAGTTCTAAGCAATGCTCTATTCAGTTGATTATATTTCCATTTGTGCAACAATATGCTCACCGAGATGCATCAATAGCATGTTTTTCACTTATCTCGTTACTTCATTATATTGTGCATTCTCAATGTTTATACTTAGTATTTTTTAATTAAAGGTTTGCACATGCTTGTTTGATGCTTGCACAAATCATCCATATGTTGTAATTGCTTCTAGTTGCATACCTTTTTAACTTTCATGCTAATAATGAAAATTAATCATGACACAAAATTCAAAACCATAATTTTCACATCACAATTGGAATGAACCATTGCTTCAACTTCGCCCACATTTATAGATATTGCGCATATTAATCTCATTAATAAATTTGGATATGTCAATTTTTCAATCTTCCTTCATCAAATTTATCACTCGATAGTAATCTTCACATTTAGATCTAATAATAATAAAAAAATTATTCTGACTTCAATTTTACTACAAAGTAATAAAAGCTATCTCTAATTTTGCATTTAATCATATTAGAATGTAAGGATTTTATTAATTTTTATTATGTGAATACAGGGTTCTAAAACTTAAGTGATGATCTTTATTTAACAAATGTAGAATCAACATTATTTCTTTTCCTAAATATTACGTTGATATTACTACTTTGTGAGCATATGGTTGTGAATTTGTTTTTAGTTCTATTACTAATGATCATTCACTTATAAATTTCTAACAAAATTGTAAATGTAAGGTTATTTTATCACTAAAATGTAACCTTTGATGATGCTCTATGAAAAAAGTCAGATATTGTTAAAATATTAAAAATCCAAGTTTAATTCAATATCATGTGTCAATTTTTAGTTAGTTCTTCGACATTAGAAATGTGACATCCTTATTTCAACCCGATTTTTCAGAACAAAATGATCGTCGGATGAGAGCATCTTGAGGATCAATGAACCACGAGGGCATCGAAAAGAAAACTTTGGGGTGAAAACTTGGTTTTTCATTGGTAAGACAAAAAAGTTCAGAAAAGTAAAAATGGGCCATGGACGAGAACCCAATGGGCCTAAGCCCAAGTGGGCGGCCCAAGGCCCACATGCCCAAGGTGTGGGCGGCCAAGGGAGACCCATGGGCCCTTCAAGCCCTCTTTTGGCAAGATCTTGGCATTTAATGCACCCAAGTACATGAATAGTGCATAAATAGTGCACAATATTGGTGAATTGACTGAAATGCCCTTCCATTGACAAAGGACGAAAGGGCAAAATGGGAAGTTGGACATGAAAGGGCGGCACAAGCATGTTGGGCGGCCAAGAAGAAGCTTGAAGACCATTCTAGACTAGTCTAGCCTAGCCTAGTCTAGCCCTAACCTAGTCACTTGAGTGCAAATCCTCTCATTAATGCAAGAATTTTTCTTCTTGAGTAAGCCTTCTTGATTGATTGATGAGAGTCCAAGGAGATATGGATTTTATATGCATTAATGGGTAAGATTTCTCTTTGTCTCTCTCCTTCACCGCTGGCCACTCTTCCCCTCACCCTCATTCTCTCTCATTTCCTCACTTGTTTGATTTCAAGCTCTCTGCCTCTCTCCCCTCACCAACACCGAACCCCCATAGCCATCGTCATCTTCATCTCAAGCTTTTCTCTTCATTTTTCCTCTTGTTTTTACCTCACCGGCGACCATCCCTTGCACCCCAACGCCGCACCGCCCTCCACACGTCATTTCCATCGCCGTAGCCAAGCTTTCAATCTGAGAAGGCTGCTGTCCAGCCCTCACAGCAGCCCCCTCTCGATCATTTCTTCTTCAATTTGGTCCCCAGCGAAGCTTGGAGGCCGTGCTGACGCTGAACCACCACCGGACCGCCATTGTGCCACTACCGGACCGCCGACCAGCCACCGTCTAGCCCCCACACGCCCTGAGGAGGTGTAAACAGCAGCCTCAGTCACTGTCCAGCTTTGTCGCACCACCCCCAACATTTTGCGATGCTTGGATTAGTTTGTGAGTGGCTTTCTAGCCTTTGATTAGGGCTTTCATTGTACTTAGGGTGTAGTTTAGGGCTTGTTTAGGGTTAAATGATGATTTATTGATGTGATAAGTGGATGTTGTGTGATAAGTGATTATTGGGCTTAGATAGGTTATCGAATGTTTACTGATAGGTTATCGGGTTTCAAAGCAATAGGTTATTGGATTTTAGGTGATAAGTTATCGAGCCTAGGATGATAAGTTCTCATGTTAGGACGATAGGTTATCAGAATTTTAATAATAAGTTATCGGGTTTTGACGATAGGTTATCATGTTTAGGGCGATAAGCGATCGCGTAATGATAAGTGAAATTGATATGTTGTTTTATTATGCCATAAAAGGATAAAATACTATTATGTGATATAGGCTTATATGGAGTACGGATTATATATTAAATGTGCTATATGTGTTTTGTGTTGTACGTGTTTGATGTATTTACGTGATATGTACATTATATTAATTGAAGGATGAACTATGAGATGGGGTATGATGGCACGTGGAAAAATGATTTTGAAATATTATGATGACTATATTCTATTCTTATAAGTGATCCACATGCCATGGGTTTATGAATTAAATGGTGCATTTATATATAATATAGTATGATGCACGTGTGTAGCATTAAGCTTTTGGCAAGTGACATGGCATATTGCATGAGTATCACGTGCATTAATGAGAAAGATATGAAAAGAATTATGTGATGGCATGCCTGTGTGATCACCTAAGACCCTGATGCATTTTACGCGGGACAATGCCCAATTAAGTTCGGATGCCCCCAAGTCAACAGGATGTTGTTCACAGATGGATTTCGGAACAAAGCTCCTTACAAGAATAACCGTCTTGATGCATTCACGCAGGATGATGCCGTACTCGATGAGATTCGTATGTGTTCAGGTCCGGATTATTGCATGGCATATGTGCATGATTTAATTATATTGTGCATTCGTATGTTTGGCTCAGGAGCATGAAAAATATGATGGAATTTGCTTATGTGTTTATATTGACGGCCTTGAGTAATAGGTTTGCTTTGATGTGAATAGTTAGGGTAAAACAAGAGGAGCTTTTTATGTTTTCACCATCGATAGAAAATTGCATGTTTAGGGCGCTTCCAAGGTGAACGGCTTCCCTACGTAAGGTCTAGGAAGTTCACTCATTGAGTTTATCTCATATTTGTTTGTTGAATATTTATAGGCTCTAGGAATGGTTGAGCCGTTCTGTCAGATATAGTTTGGCTTGCCTGTTGAGCACAATCAGGAGGTGACAAAGTATCCTATACCGGGAGGGGTCGACACGCATTACACGCGTTACATCATGACCATCTAGGTCAACAAAGGTCTACCTAATCTCGTCCCTCACTGATTTGTGGCCTAGTATTTCGGGCTAGGCAATGAGAGCCATGGTCCCATCTGTGGCTTTGACGGTCCGTCAGATGTCAGAGGCTCAAGGGGAGGCATCAGCAAGGATGCCAAGGATGGGGACATTCCCGATGGGGAAGTGTTCGACCCTGAGCTCGACCCCGAGTTGATCACCGAAGCTAGAGCCATGAATCTTGGATGCCATTGAGGCTTAGGTAATAGTGGGGTTGATGATACTTTTTGAACCACCCTTGTAGTATTAGAGGTGTTAGGTGTATTCCGGGCCCTTTTTGTAGAATGTCGTGGCAACACGATGAAGCGTATCGGATGTGATGAAACTAGTTGTTTAACTTCTGATTATGACATGTATGAAACGTTGGCTTATGACGCATATATATGATTATGTTTTTAACTATCCCTGTCTATTGAATAATTGAAGATTTATTTATGCTTTGGCTTGTGTAATTTATCGTTATCGCGAATTGGGTTGGTAATGCCTCCTAGGACGTCATAAGCAAATGAAAGGGAAAATACGTGTCGCGCAGCCGTAGTGGGTCGGGGTGTGACAAGAAAGTTTGTTATTATATCATTGAAGATGTACGTTTGGTAATATATGTTTTGTTGAAAATACATGGTTCTCAAATTACATTTTAAAAACATTGCGAAAACATATCATTGCAAATACATATTCTTATATAAGTATAATATAACATTGTAAATAAATCTATAATTTCACCACTAGAAATTCTTGTATGCACTTCTAATGGAAATTGTGATCTAGGTATTAATTAACTTTCAATTATATTTTTATATACATAGATACAGTAATCACTATTCTTCTATAAATTTTTTGTGATTATGAATAGTTTTGGCTAATTTTCATTATTCTTCTAAAACGAAGTCATTTAGTTTTGTGGTCTTTATTCTTGACCATGCACTGTTTTTTTTTTTTTTTTTTTTTTTTTTAATGTTTGTTGTCAATGTTTTATTTATTTCATCAAAATAGTACATTGTTTATAAAACTTTTATCCATATTCTCATAAATGAACCCTTCTATTCAAAATGGTCCATTTAAATATGCATACATTTCACATGATATGTTAAACTCCTTTTTCTATGCAATTCATTTTTTATTCTACTTACGATTCTTTTCTTTCTCAAAATGAGATAGAAGAGTTTGATCCATTAGTGTTGTTTACTTTAATATTGGATGAAAGTACATTTTCTCTTCGAAATATGACTTTTCAAATTTATTACATTATAAATATGTTGATGAATAGTACCTCTCTAGGAAGTAATACATCTAGACTAGAATTTATCTTGCATTTTGAGTGGTGTAGTTTCTAGATGACTTTTTTTTTCAATGGTACATATGTAATGTTTGGTCCCTTTCTTTCTTTGCTCATACTCATATTAGTTAATGTTTATTCGCTACTTTTATGTTTGCATTAACAAACACTTCGTTTTGAAAACACAAGTTTGAATAGACACATTTCTTTATATTATACATGTTGTTAATGAAACAAAACCATGTAATAACTTTTATGCTAACTTAAACCAATCAACATATAGCTACTATAGTTTTATGACATCTCAACATAATAGCGATTATATTGAAGCCTTATCATACAGGTGGTGTAAGTTGTTGACTACCTCTCTATACTTTTGCTGGTTCATTGAACTTGAGAAGAATAGGGAAGATCGGGATCTTGAGGCAAGAGTGTGCAGCAGAAGTTAAAAGTATTTTCAGTGTTAAAAAACTAATTAAAATAGTTATAGCTCTATTGTTCCGTTTATCATAAAAGTTTAACTTTTTTCTTCTAATGTCTTATTTTAATCCGTAGACCTCACCAAACAATATAACATATATATTTTGTAGCAATGGGAACAATTTATGGATTTATCTTTCATTATATGCAACGGGCTAATATTTGATAAATAAATAATATTAAGTTCATACTTGTTAAATTATAGATCAATATCATATTGGACTCATATTTGACAAATATATAATATTGAAAGGTCAATAAAAAAAGATATCCATCATTACAAAAAAATTATATTACATGCTTTAGAAATAAATTATACAATCAAATTAACTATCATAGAAGAAACCAGTACATGTTTAGAGGAATCTATCACATGAATGCATATATTTCAACAATAAGTATGACGCAATGTAGCAACGCCTCTTGTGATTGCGAAGTTGTATAGATACCCATTGTGACTAAGAAATATCCATCATCACAAAATAATTATTTAACAAGCTTTACAAATAAATGAATATAATAAAATTTCCATTATATAAGGAAAAAGAACATCTGTTTAGACGGATCTTTTACATGATAACATATATTTCTACAATAAGTATAACGAAATGCATAATAAGTGATGGCTATTATGATTAAAAAGTTCTATGGATACTCCTTATGAGAAAATATGTTGTTGCATTTCATAAGCAGATCATATTAACAAGTCGATAAAAAAAAATATGTAACATGATAGCTTATATTTAACAAATAAATGATGTATTAAATATGAGCTATAATATGCTCATTATTAGGTTGAACGATATAGAAATATCTATTATAACATGGTAGCTAATGCTTGAGGAATTAAAAAATCGACAGAACAATTATATAACATGAAAGCCTACATTTAACAAATGAATGTTATTTAGAAAATAATAGACAACATCACAAAACTACAAAAAAAAGAATGAATAACAAATTTACGGAAGTAAATTACACATTATTATGAAAAGTCTATAGAATGAAAATAATATATGATTGGAGGAAATATGAAAGCCGTGGGTATCAAATGGACGATGTTAACTAATGGTTGATGATAAAGGACTCGATTGTGCCAATTGTGAAAGATAAAGGACTACATTAAGCAAAGAAAAAAAAAGATAGGGGACTAAATCGCACAAACAATAACACTTAGCGGACTATATGTGTACTTAACTTAGCTTGAAAAATATAAGAGGCGGGATAGCTGATTGTCACAAATGAATGGAGTTATCGTTTATTATAGCAAGCAACTCATGAGATGTCAATACTCGGTAAAAGAAAGAAAGAAAGAAACAACCTCACAAGAAATTAACAAAAGAATCCAAACATAAAAAATACGCATCAAACGTAAATGTGGGAAAAGCATGGCCCAACAACTTGTAGATGTTGTGTTTTCTCTGAAAGAGCTCTATCAAATATTATGTATCTGTTGTTGTTGCATTGAAGTTAGCAATGGAGTGTACTCAACAAAATACTATGAGGTAAAGATATATATTGATCATCACTAATCAAGAAATTGCTCCTCAGTTATGTCCTTGAATCAGGCAAGAACATCTATTAATCAGAAGAGCTCATTTACTAATAGATGCCCCAAGTTTTGACGCATCAATTTTTCTCTCAAAGAATATAGAGAAGATGGACTCAACATTCACTAACTATGAGACAAGTAGAGAAAACTCTTACCTTGTTGCTTGCAAGCACATCTTCGACTTTCTCACTAATCCATAATCTGCTACGCTTTTGAGGCTTCCTTTGATTTTCTTGACGAACTATTTCCCTTCCAAGATCTCTCAATTGATCGTGCATCATTAGCTTGCCGTGTTCATCAACTTTAATGAGGGACATAAGACTCAATACTTCAATCCCCCTCCCCGGGAAAAAGTCACAAGCATCCCACATATAAATCGGATTTTGTTTAGATGCTCCAATAAAAAAGCATGCAATATCCAAAAAAAATCTGTTGCTCCTCATAATCTAATGCTTCGTAACTTATCCTCAACCTCTCTTGCACTTTTTTTTCTGGCACTTTCTTTAATTTCTTAGATGTATCTTTCCATGCTTCCTTTGTCTTTCCACATAAGAATGAGCCTATAACGTCAAGAGCTAAAGGAAGTCCCCCAGTAATAGATACAACATCATAAGAGATATCCTCATAACCACTCAGAGGAAAATCTTTTCGAAAAGCATGTCTACTAAATAAAATCAATGATTGATCCGAAGGCAACTTGTTGAGTTTATAAATGTGATTAGCCCTAGCCTTGTCAAGAACACTCTTGTCTCTTGTTGTGATGATGACTATACTTCCTACTTCAAACCAACTACCATCTCCCACCAAAGCATTCAAGTGAGTATAATCATCTATATAATCAAGAAGAGTGAGGACTTTTTTACTTGTAAATCGAGATTTGAGGACACCGATTCCGTCATCAACATTAGACACCTCACACAAACTTCCTATTATGTCAAAAATGAGCTGCTTTTGTAGGAATGTAATACCCTGACGCTGAAATGTTTCTCGAACATTTGCCACAAAGCTACGATTCTCAAAACGACTAGATAGTTTGTTGTATAATATCTTTGCAAGAGTTGTTTTACCGATACCGCCCATTCCATAAATTCCAATAAACCACGTACCATTGAATCTAGCATCTATTTGGCTCATAATTTGTTCCACAAGATCATCAGTTCCCACCAACTGTTTTGGAACATCTAGCTGAAAAAGTCTTTTTAACTCACTCATAACTCTTCTAACGACCATTTTGACTAATCCTGCTTCGTGCCTGACAAATAACAACATAAAATTTCAATATATGATTGCAATGTTTATATGCCTTTTCAAGTAAGATCTGTTTGTGAAAAACTAAAAAGTGTTTTTGTGGAGAATAATGTACCCCTTATCAATTTTCTCGGATTCCCATCCTTTTAAGAGACTAACTTCTTTGAGTGCATCTTCCCATTCCTTCACAACCATTTGGTTCAAGTTCTTTTTATGTGCATTGATGGCATCTCCAAATCTCTCTCTAAGATATTGCACCTGTGAGGGTTCCACTTTGTAAAATATGGGCAACACTACTTGTCCTCTGCTTCTCCTGCAATTCAACATCTGAGCTAGCTCTTGAAGGCACCATTTGCTGGAAGCGTAGTCCTTAGATATAATCGGGATTGAGATCTTAGACTGTGTAATACTGCAAAGAAGCTCCAAACCAATCTCCTCACCAATACGGAGTTCATTGTCATCTTTGAACACAAGAATTCCTGCATCAACAAGGCTAGTATAGAGATAATCAGTAAAGCCTTGGCGAGTGTCTTTCCCTCTAAAGCTCAAGAACACTTCATAGTCATTTCCTTTCAGCCTTTTGGTTCCACCTCCATTATCATCTACATGTGGAGAGGTCGACGAGGAAGATGCCCCGTATAGCAGATCTTCTGAATGACTGGGTTCTTTTATTTTCATCTTGAGATAGATGGAGCGGAGCTTCAAAAGAAGAGGAATATGGAATCCCAGATCTGGGAATTGCAGAAATGTCTCTGGAACTCAATTGAGAGCTACATTCAAAGAAAAATAAAAGCTCTTCTACAACTAATCAGAAGAAAATGGAGCGATCAAAACAAGAAAGAGAGGAGGAGAAGAGCAAGTAGTCGCCAATTAACTAAGGAGTGCTCAAATAGCGCAATCCACACACTGCTGTGATCTCCACCGATTCTCACCTTTGACGTTGGATTACCCACACGCGACGCTCTTTATCGTGCGTGCTTGAACTATGCTGAGTTCTGGCCATCCAAGGATCCAAGACTTTATATTCAAATAAGAAAAGTTTATTATTTTCAATCAGCAATCTAATTTTTTCTTAAGGAGTTTGCTCTAAAATGATAAATCACTAAGTAAATCTATGCCACTTTCATAGAAAACTCCTATTGTATCTCTCTCTCTCAAAAAAAAAAAATGTGAAACATTGACAAGAGCTTTTCAAGTACACGTTTAGAAAGATCCGATTATGTGAATCTCCATATTTTTCAATGGTCAAGTTAAACTAACATTTTGTTTTGCCAAAAAATCAACAAGATTAGCGTGCAAGCAAAGTCGTACATTTGATTACTCTTCTTTTCTATCCCGTCAGAATCACGGCGTACATGAACAGCAACTCAGAAAGAAAAGGAAGGAAAAAAGAAAGAAAGATCGATTCGATGACTAGTCAAAAATATGAGGAAGATGGGGCCACTTCTGGTCTGGCATGTTCGTGCATAACAATTTTGCCATGTCCTCGTCAGCCATTTGATGTAGGCATTTTAATGTTAGCTGTCCTTTTAAATTGCGTTAAGCTGTGCAATCAAAACTTTGTCAGAGTAAACCATTGGATTGACATTGATAAAATTGCTATGTTCAAGGCCACTGGCTCGTAGCAAAGGCCGGAAGATGAGGAAAACCTTTACAGTGTCCCTATTGTAACGTTACAACATTACGATACATCAGCTAAGTAAGTAGAAGAACATCATAATAGCATATTCTATGACGTTGTCGTATTCAAGTACAAAAGTGGTGTGAAACAGAAGTCTGCAACGAAAGTTTTTCAAAAGATGAATGGAATCAACACTGATGGAAGTTTCACAGGAAAAAGATGAGCCGAGTAAGGCATGAGACGAGGGGCATTTGTCGCCTGACTTGCTTTTTTTAACTCACCCACTTTGATGACCAAAAAATAGCCTTAATCCTGCTTTTTTATCAACGGGAAAAAAAAAACAATAAAGTGAGAGCATTTGCACTTCTGATGGAGCTCCAAATGATTGTGTTCCTCGGTGGGTTGGAAATTGGAATCTAAAAGAAAACCAAATATATTTGTACACCTCTCTAATAAAAAAAAGTTTATTCTTTTTTACCCAAATGATGAAAGAATAAGTGAGAGATATATGATTTGTCAAATAATATAAAATGTGATACGAAAGTTAAATGTATTTTGATACGAAAGTTAAATGTATTTTGGGTCTCATACTAATTATGTTTACAAAAATTGTAGGTTTATTTTAGAAATTAGAATCACCTGTTCAAATATCACGAAAAGTTAGAGCCATCTGCGCATAGTCCAAAGGCCTAAAAACTTAATCGGTTTATTAGATTTGCTGCTTATGTCATGTGCCTTCGAGTGTCCATCCTCTGCAATGGTGCATATGAGTCTCAAAAAGTTATCATATGTTCACCCTCGTTGTAATTGCACCCACTAAAACTAAAAATGGTTCGAAAAAATACTTTGAATTTTCATCCTCACTATATTTGACTGATATGGAGAATTTTCAAAAGAAAATATGGAAAAAATCATTTTCACTTTTTGGCTTCAAGAATAAAATGCATAATTTCTGTTTTCACCATTTTCATTCTTGTTAAAGCGGCTCTCCATAGGATGCTTTTATGTAACTCCTTCCTTTTCATATTCATTCACTTTGGACACAAATTTATAATTTAATGGAGTATTTCCGTGACTTTTGAAGGTTGAAGCTTTTTCTAAAGCTAAATGGATTTTTCATTGTCAATTCGCAGCTCCAGGAAGCTTCAAAGGAATTTCCTGTTCAAGATTTTCTTTTTATTGTCCTTTTTCCTTTTCAATGCGCAGCTCTAGGAAGCTCCCAGAACTTTCCTTTTCAAGATATTTCATTGTCAATGCGTAGCTCTAGGAAGCTTTAGAGAATTTTCCTGTTCATTGTCCTTTATTCTTTCCAATCCGGAGCTCCAAGGAGCTTCAAAGAAATTTCTTGTTCAAGGTTTTCTTTTCATTGTCTTTTATGATGGAAAACAAGTTAATTAAGAAATTCTAATGCTATTAAATAATAATGATGGCTATATGAATTCCCTTTAATTATCCGAGAAGAAAAACAAATTGTTATGTGACTTTAGTAATTTCCCACTTGCTAACGTGATTATCCAGAAAGAATTGTTTCAAAAGATTCATTTTGTTGGATGAGATAAAAAAATTTCATTGCTTTTATTAGCAAACACAATAAATAAATTGACATATTGAGAATGGGATATTTATTATAAAAATAGACTCTTGGAGTGACAAAACCTACTACAGGGAGACACTTAAATGCCAAAAGTTAGGAAAGTGACACTTAAGTGCCAAAATCGGAGTAAAATGGATCAGTTAAGTGCCAACGGTAAAAAAATTTGGCCAAATTGCATACATAGCATTTTTTGACAACATGATTTACTAAGGTGGCATATATATATATATTAAAAAAGCACACGTGGACAATAAAAACGACATTGCCCCATCCAGGCTAGCTTTGGCGACTTAAACAATGTCATTTTTCTTTGGTGCTAAGTGACGTCATTTAGTAATTTTTAGGCTTACACCAGATTAGATCTAGCCATCGCTGCTCCTCTCCGTTCACATTCATGTTCACACCGACACCCTTCTCTCCGTCGCCGTTCATGGTCACCGTTCATGCTCACTAAGGTCGGTCATTGCTTGTCGTCGCAGCTCACTATTGTTGCTCACCCAAGTTTGTCCTCTTCTCCCCCTCCCCTATGGAGAAATCAGGGTTTAGACTCATCTATTAAGGCTCCGATGGGAAATTTGGGGCTTGGTTGGGAAATGTGGGGGTTGGCTGGAAAATGTAGGGCTTGAATGGTACTCTAATGTGCAATTTAGGGTTCAGATGTGGTGCTTGAACCCTAATCGGGGTTTGGATTGGCAATTTAAAGGGTCAGCCTCAAAATGTAGAGCTTAGTGAGGGGAAAGTAGGGCTCCTATGCTACTATGATTGTAATTTAGGGCTCAAATGTGGTATTGTAATGTGCGAGGGCAATCTCTAAGGGTCGGATGTGAAATGTGATGTGCGAGGACAATATTTAAGGTTCGGAATGGTTGTCATGCGGACCTCTGGTCATTTTTTAAAATGAAAGTGTTGAAATGGGTGTCATGGGGACTTATGCTTGTCATAGGGACCTTTGTTTATTGGTCAATATTTTAAGGGAAGGCAAGATAATCAAAGAGATTGTCGTGGGGGGCATCTTAGCAATGTGGGGACCTCTGTTAGTTGTGGGGGACATCTTTCCAATGAGTAGTTTGACCTATGTATCTCTTCCATTTTCTTTAATGAAGTCTATGAGAGTGTAAAGACCTCCATGTGCAATTGTCTATTGTCCTTTGTCGATGTGGTCTCAAAAGTTAATTACTTTTGTTTTTTTTTTCCTTGGTTGCATAAATGGCTTATGACAATGATTATGTTGCTATCATTATTTGCTACAGCAGAGATTTTGTGATTGGGGAGGATGAGTGGAAGTATGAAGGGGGAAATGATGGCACTATATTTGTCGATATTAAAAAAAAAAAACATATTATATTGGATTTGTTAGGGATATAATGACGTATTTGCCATGTAAAGTACTGAAGTTGTTGTATTGTGTTCCTAGAAAGGGCTTGAGAGATGGTTTGAGAAGCTTAGAAGATGATAATGATTTTAGGGATGTCCAACACCATTATCTTCACGGTAAAAAGGCAAAAGTATGTGTTGAGTACAATAGTGACACTAAGGACGAAGATGATAACGGAGAGAGAGCACCCAAGTAGGTGAAGAGGGAAATGGTATTCAAGCTAGTACTGAGATTAAGAATGAAGGAAGGCATGATAGACAAGATGGGGAGGAGAGGGGCATAGATCCGCAAAGTAATAATGACATAGGTGATATAACAATCACTGGATTAAATTGGGAAGTAACTGAATATAGTGATGATGACGATGAAGGGTTGCCTATTGAAAATTTCTTAAGTGATGACGACGACAATGAACTTGCGCAATTAAGGAAAAAACAAATTGAGTTTTTGGTAGATAGGTTTGTAGCTTTGTAGGTAACTGATAAAGTTGTAAATAAGGCCGAAGGAGTTGGAGATGCTGGTATTGCTACTGAGGAGAGTGATTATGAAGAAAGCGTTGAGAATGCTACTTCTCAGGATGAGCTTGAAAAATATCAAGGAGCTTTTTGTGCGTAAAAGGAAAAATAAGTTTCCTTTCTATGATCTATCTGTTGCTTCCCCTACTTTATCAGTAAGTATGAAATTCCAAGATGTGAAATAATTTATAGGAGTTATGCTGAAAAACTCCATTGTTGTACAAAGGAATATTGACTTCATTAGAAACACTAAAACCCTTTTAAGAACTAGAAATTCGCAGCAAAATTGTCTAAGGAAGATATACGGCGTGTTTGTTAGGAGGAATGGGTCCTCTAGATTAGGCCCTACCAAAAGGAACATACTTGTTCCATTAATTTTGAAAATAAAAGAGTAACAAGTGCATGGTTGTCCAAGCACTTCTTCGATCTGATCAAGCTGATGCCCGAGATGAAGAGTACTGAGTTCAAGATACTAGTGAAGGAGCATATAAATATCAATGTATCCAGGAATCAGTGCAAAAGATCGAAGCAAAAGGTGATGAGGATACTCATTGGTTAGTATAACAAGGAATATGGGTAGATGTGGGATTATGCTTGGAAGTATAGACTGAAAAACGCTTCAAGTAGAATGTATGTAGAGGTCGTGGAGAGATCACTTGCTAATAGTAAGACCAAGTACGATAAGTTCTATGCATGCTTTGATACATGTAGACGTAGATTTTTATCTTGTTGTAGATGGACTATAGGATTAGACTACTATTTCTTGAGGGGCTTGTACAAGGGATAATTGCTAACTGCAATTGGAAGAGATACGAATAATCAAATATTTCCACTGACTTGGGCTATTGTGAGGGTATAGAACAATGACAATTGATGTTGGTTCCTAAAAATATAATGAATGACCTAGAGATAACAAATGGGGAAGAATGGACGTTCATGAGTGACCAATAAAAGGCAATGTTGTGACGTTCAGAATTTTCTCTATAGTTTATGATATTTAGGATATATAATTAGTATAGTAACTGTCGGCAAGAATCGATACACTCTTGAATACGTATTGAAGGATTTTCAAACATTGAATTTTTACTAAATTAATGTTTCCTTATTGTTCTATATCTTTTGTTAATAATTTTAGTGGTATTAAAATAATTTTTTGATTTACCGACGTTTCAAACGAATACCGATTTCTTTGATTATTACTGCAATATAATGTATTTATCCAAATGAACATAATATCTCCATTTTTTTTTATTAAACCATGCCATTTGTCACCGTGACAACTTAGACAAATGTCTTCATCTCCACCACTTTTTTTTTTTTAATCCACGTGTCTAAATTAAATCCTTTGAATTTATCTATATGACCTCATGCATGACATAATCTTAACCCTAGTTTTTTTTTTTTCTCTACATTTAACCATAGTTAATTGGCAGTATTACCTTTAACCAAGGCTAATAAATGTTACTTCAAGCCACTCTTAAATGTAGAGAATAACTTTGGAAGACAATAGATAAATGCCTTATTTCCCTTACCTCCTTGAACGTGCACCTCCATCTTCTTCACTTCTTCAAGTTCAAGTTTTATTCACTTTCTCTTTCAAGATAAGGCTCACACCCTCACTTTCAATTTAGTGTTTACAAGGTATCTTCATGGATTTCCTTTTATTTTTATCAAATGAGTTTTGTTATTTTCTAAAGCATGACACTTGTTAAATTAATAATTATTTTGATTTCAAGGTGAGTAAGGCTTTGTTTGTTGAAGATTTTACTCAAGGTAAGTGAAAATCCTAAGGACTAAGTTAGAATGGTCTACTCAGTACTCTTAAGCTTGGTTGATTGATTGTTTGTTTATTTACTATAGATTTTACTCTATATGTGTGTAAGTTGCCATGGTTAATTGTTGAGCTATGGTGATTGTTGGATTTGTATTAAGAATGGGTGTTTTGGTAAATTTTTGACAAAATATGGGATAATTTAGAAATTTCCAGAATGGAGCTAAGGCTACGAACAGGTTTACTTTATGATTTTTAGTTTTAATAAGTAGGTTTCTAAGTAAGAATTAACAAGGGAAATCAAACCGGTTCAAAAAAGTGATTTTAGAAGCTTTAGGGGCAAATTTGTAATTTCACCAAGATGAGGACGAATCTGCAAAAAATGAAAATTCTGGGGACTGTTCACAGCTTGTGGAATCTTATTATGATAGGTGGTAAAGTTATTTTCAAAGTTAATTGTTTAATTTAGATGAAGTGTAAATTATGCAAAAATTGGAACTAGTTGTACTAATAAATCAAAAGTGGGTTGTTTTAATAGTTTTGTAAAATATGTGATGTGTCTATAGTATAAAAAAAATGTTAGTATGTCTTAGATAACAAAAAGTATATCTTTTAGTTTTAATTTAATTAATATGACTTAGTTGGTTGAAAATAAAAAATTATGGGTAAATTTATAAAATGATCATTTTACTAGGGCAATAGTCTAGTTTTTAAGAATTTGGAATTATAGAAAATACTTCTTAATTTTCGTGGAAAAAGTGAGCTTAATCAAGGGTGATTTTATTATAAAAATGTAAATATATGAGTTACTTTTAATTATTGGAATAATAGAGTATATTGCTAAATGGACATCAAGAATTAATAAACTAGTAAAAGTTCTCTACCAAATGATTATGGATTAGTGAAAAGAAGAAGAATATTTAATTGTTAAAGTGTACGTAATTAATTGATTCTCATGGTTATATGAAAATGCAAAGAGAGTAATGTGTTGTCACTTGCAATTGTGGACACCGAAAAGTATGTGGCACTTATTATGTTATGATTAATTATGTATGTCTTTGATATTACATGATTAAGACCTTTGTCACGGCCTATTCATCATGGAGCAAATTCTCTTGTATGAGTATATATGAGACTTTGAAGTCAACCAAATGTTCTATCGTATGAGACGGTTCTATACAAGGTTGAGATGACATGAAATTTTATGATGACATGACTCGTGTAGTCATGGTATGACATGGCTTGTGAAGCCATGGTATGATATTAATAAATGGCTATCATCATGCGGATGTACAGTGATGTATTAATCCTCACTAATGTAGAGGACACCCGTGATTGATAGGCTGAGGCGTGGCCAATGGGTATGTATAATTCTGTCCCCCATGAGTTGGCATTGACGATGCCTCGTTAGTCGAGATGCCTCGTGAATCGAGATGGTCTTAGCCAGTGACGAATGAGTTCATATGTGTAAGATAATGAGATGTTGTGGTACTTTTATATATTTTTTATATCCATTTGCACATGTGTGATCGATCTTACGCAATATTATGATTTCCTCATTGATATGTCATGATATGAAAAATTATACATTTATTCTTGCACTCGTAATGCATGGTTGTTTTATACTATCTTGAATTCACGATTTTTGTTGATACCAGATGGAATGATAGGTAGATCTCCTATCTTCGACTTAAGAATTTCATTTACTAAGTCTCGGCTTATTCATTTATTTATTTTTTCAAACCATGTAGGATAGTTCTTACGCCACTGCCGCTTTTTGGAGCTCCAGCTCACATTGAGTATAGTTATGAAGAAGTGGTATTGCCTTATACGATTCTTATGTATGTTAAGTGTACAACAACGGTCTAGGTCGACGTGGGACTTGCTGAGTGGGTTCCGCATCAGTATATAGCTTGGTATAGGATCTTTGATGGCAATTGGTTGGGACTGCTCAGAGGATTTGATAGTCTTGCTGACTATATTTCCGATGGACCATCGATGGGGGAGGTCATCGATCCTTAGATTTTAACTTTAGTGTTGTATATGCAGGTTTTTGGGTATAGGAGGATAAAGTTAAAGTTAGACAATCCTACTTCTTCCCAGGTCTTTTGGTATTTTGTGTATTGTTTGTCATACTATTATGAGTTGTAAATATGAAGTTAATATAATGAAATATTATGTGTAATATTTAACTTGTGCGATGATCTTTTTGTATGTTGTATGGTGTTGTATTTGTAATGCTTTCACTTGCTATTAAATAAAAAAAAAAATCAAAAAGTACATGTGTCGCGCGTGACGTTCTAGGATGTCACAGCCTGTTTGGTATCAGGGCATGTTTACCCATGAAGTGATAATGTGCGCTTAGTGGTTAGAGTGGTAAAGTAGACCGTGCAATTATAAAGACCAAATGCATGTGTTTGCCCTTGACTGGTTGTGTGGTACAAGAATATTTATTACTAATTAGTTAGCTACTAAAATAATATTGTAGGTATTGTAAGATAAGATGAGCTCTGGTAATAACTCGGAGGAAGATCCTCAAATGGAGGGAATCCTCCTAGCACTTGCAAATGTTGAAAGTTTGATGGAAAAGCAGGCTTTACAACAAGCTGCCTCTAGTTCGGGGAATGGGGAACACCATTTACAAGATTTGATTGAACAATTCTTGAAGGTGAAGCCACCAAGGTTTGTTGGAGTAGGAAACCCTAAAGAGGCAGAATCGCAGGTCGATGGGATGGAGAAAATATTTGCATTACTCAATTGCAATGATATTGCTAAGGTAGGAAATGCCAATCACTGGTGGAGGGCATCTAAAGGAATAATATTCCCAACTGAGGCTACTATGACTTGGATTGGCTTTGTTAAAGCATTTTTCAGGAAGTATTTCTCGAATTGTGCCCAAGAGAAGAAGATGATGGAGTTTATGCAGTTGAAGCGGAATGATCTAACTGTGGGTCGGTATGAGGCAAAGTTTGAAAAATTGTGAAGGTTCACCCCTAAGTTGGTTGAGGACAGAGAGGATAAAGCTAAGAGATTTTTGGATGGTTTGAGGCCGAAAATTAGAAGCACACTAATGCCTTTAAATGTCAATGATTATGATGAGCTCTATGAGCATGCACAACTCGTAGGGAAAGATTTGGCAAAGTTAGCAACGGCATCAACATTCCAAGCACTACCTAATCATCAGGCATTTCGAGCTAACTTTCGTCGTAATAAGAGGCCCACGCAAATTGGAAAGCAAACGTGTGTTCCAAATAAGAGAAATAATGCTAGACGATAGCTTGGATCCACACAGAACAACCAACAAACTAGGTGGATACAACGTCAAAATATTGTATGTTGATATTGCGGGAAGCAACATGGAAGTAAACCATGCCTGGCTCGGACAAGAGCTTGTTTTAGATGTGGACAAAAAGGCCATATGATAAGGGAGAGTCCTTTGGTGACGCAACAGCAACATGGCATGCCTATCCAATAACTTCCATGGAACAAAGTCCCACAGTAGGGAAATATCCAGAGGGCGCCAGCTCAAGGTCGAGTTTATGCAATCACGTAAGAGGAAGCTAAGGCTTCCAAGATGGTTATATCTAGTATCATATCATGCGACAATAATGCTTATGCTTTGTTTGATACTGGTGCCACGCATTCATTCATATCCGCACGGTTCGTACAATTGATTAGAGTAAACCCTGGACCACTTGAAATATCCCTTAGTGTGTCTACACCGCTAAGAGATGCGATTTTGTCCACGTTGATATGTAAGGGTTGTAAGGTTACTATAGGTGGACAAGATAATATGGTAGATTTAAGTGTGTTGACCATGTACGATTTTGATGTTATTTTGGGAATGGATTGGCTTTGTAAGCAGCGAGCCAATGTGGATTGTTATCAGAAAATAATCCAGTTCAATCCATTTGATCATCCTAGTTTTAAATTCTTTAGAAATTGGTCAAATCATTTAATGTCACTTGTCTCTACACTTGAGGCACATCGTCTTCTCAATGATGGTTGCAAGGGATATTTGGCATTGTTAGTAGATCAATCAAAGGAAGTAACAAAACTTGAGGAAATCCCTGTAGTTCGTAAATTTCCTGATGTATTTCCAAATGAGATACCAGGGTTATCGCTGGAGTGTAAAGTTGAATTTGTTATTGAACTCACTCTTGGAATGGAACCTATCTCCAAAGCTCCCTATCAGATGGCTTTAGCGGAGCTGAAAGAGTAAAAGGTGCAACTACAGAAACTGCTTAATAAGGATTTTATTCGACCTAGTGCATCACCTTGGGGTGTATCAATGTTGTTTGTGAAGAAGAAAGATGGGTTGATATGCCTTTGCATTAATTATCGGCAATTAAATCAAGTTACAATTAAGAATAAGTACTCATTGTCACGCCCTGAACCTGAGTACGCGAACATCCCTCAACGATCGATTAAAAATGTGACGTCCCAAGACGTGTCGCCGACCCATTCTTTTTATCTTTCGATTATATGCATGCGGAAGTGACTAAATTGAACACCCAAACAATCAACAATAATTGGGATAGTAAAACACAACAATGAATTTTTTACAAAAACTACGATTTATTTATCAACAAGTTAACCCAAGGAGTTTAATATATACAGGCCTACCACAAAAGAAACTTCCATGTGACCTACAAGCAAAAAAAAGTCAGAAGGTCAAGGTCAACTTCTAGCTGCACAAACTCCCAACACCTGCTCTAGTTCCCATGCGCAAAGTTGGGCACATAGTCAGGTGGGTACTAGCTCCTCGGTCCATCTGGATTGGAATCTGGATCCATAACGACACCATCAGGGATGTCGATATCCATGGGGTCACTTGCGGGCCCTTCCACGTGTCCAACGAGCGGTCCATCAAAACCATGGAGGGGACCCTCTCGTCCACTGTTCGCCTCCCTAATAAACCACTTGAAGTAGTGGGGCACCACATGTACAAACCCCTTGTCTACCCATATGGTCGTAACTACCAGCTCGTGAGTACGGTCAATCCCAGGGATAGGATATAGAGTAGTCTCTACCCCCATGTCCCAAGGAACCCCGAAACGTACAAGGCGACACTCCATACTACGAACCTGAAAAATGTTTGACAACAACAGTGTGAGATAAAATCTCAGCGAGTTAAATCCCTAAGCCTTGATTAGGACATGAATTCACCTCGAAGGCAACCTAAGCACGCACCACACATAAACTCACCTCGCCTCGGCACGCCCCTGTATATTAGCACGTCTTGTTCAACAATAATAGTGTAATGTGCATAAATAACAATCATAACACATACTAGAATTTCATATGCATTGTTGATACACGTGTTCCAATTATTACGACCCCTCGGGCTACAGCCAACACAAGTGTCGGCGGTCTTCCGACATGACTGGGCATCGTCTCGCCCCATCGAGTATGGCATCATCTAGGAACCTTGCCTAAACGGCATTCCATAAAGGAGTTTCGGTTCGGCCTCAACCGCGACTCGTCATTCAGACCCCTACCAAGCATCCGATAAAATCGGGCATCGCCCCCAAACTCCCATTGGGTGACTGGTTCAATTATGTGACCACTCAAGCACATCATCAATCAAGCCAACTTTATTGTCGTTATTTAGCCAAGAACACAATACTTCATTTCCAAATAATAAACTTGGCAATCCCCCTTTTTTTTTCTTTAAAACTCCCAGAAATAAATTTGTACGGGGTCACGTATTTAAAATCAACTCGTCAAACTTTGCACACTTCTATTTTAAAACCCATTATTTTATTGAGCACAAAAATTTGGTGTCCAAACCCGACACCTCACATTTTTCTATTTAATTGCCTATAAAACCGTCTTTTGTAATAATAATCAAAACTTACTATAGAGCAATCAACCACATAATATCGTATGTGCAAACAATCAAAATCACGCATAATCTCATCTAAGAAAACGAGCGTAAAATTCTATTTAACGACTAATATGTCACTAATTACGCAAATTGCGATTAATTAAATAAATTACGATTAATAAAGCTAAACACAATTAATTAATCTAAACATGATTAATTAGACTAATCACACTAATCACAATTTAATTTAACCCAAACCATTGTAATCACAATTAAAACTAAACTAAGCTTAACTAAGACTAACCCTCATTAGCACCAATTTAACCACCCCTAAACGCAATTAACGATCTAATCCAAGATTAGAAAATCAACTCACGGGTTTTCAACAGCAGCTGGCTTGTGGCAACGGTGACGCGACGGTGTCGAGAGTGTGACGCTCACGGCTCGAACGGAGGCTCGATGATGGCCGTGTCAGCCCCTCAAGTTCTCAGCCACCTAGAGTGGCTTGGCTTTATGGTGGCCGCGGTGAAGGTGATGGACGGCACGAGTGGGCGGCGGCAAGATGACGGTGATGGGGGTGGTGGGATGATGGTGGCGTGGAGGAGCTGCTGGTGGATGTGGTGATGGATGGTGGAGGTGCTAGTGGTTGGAGCTGGCGGTGGTGGCTACTTGGTGGTTGGAGCTGGCGGTGGTGGTTGCTTGGTGGTGTCGGCGGTGGTGAGGTGGTGATGGTGGTGCGGCCAAGGTGACGGTGGTGATGGGGATAATGCTGGCGGTGGAGGATGGTGAAGGATTGAAGAAGATGGTGCTGGGGTGGTGCTGATGGATGGGGGGCTGATGGTGGTGGTGGAGATGGAGTTGGTGGAAAGGGTGAAAAGAAAATGAAGGAGGATGAAGTAGAAATGAAGGAGGAGGAAGAGTGGAAGAGAAAAGAGAGGAGATGGAGGGAGGAACCATCGGCTGCAGCAAGAAAAGAAAGGGAAATGGCGTGGGGGAGGCGAGAAGAGAGAAAGAGAGAAGAAGAGTGGGAGAGAGAGAAAATGAATAAAGCAAATAAGAGACTTAGGAAAATATCCCAAAAACCATCATCACATATGCCTCAAAAGTCTTCTAATCTTATCCTTAGTCTCCTAATTATCTTCTTTAGCTCTAATTTCTCAAAAATAAGGCTTTTTGGGCAGCAAATTCCCAATTTGCTTCTCCATCCGAATTTCATTTCCTTTTTCTTTTTGTCCGAGAATCCTTTTTTTGAAAAAAAAATTCAACTGGTCGAAAATTTGACGAAAGATGAGACGACATCCAATAATTAAATTGCGACACGCTCGAAAGTTCGATACTCGAAATTGAATTAAATTTTGTGATTAAAATCGATCAAACGCAACTTTAGTGTGACCTAATCTATCGGGTAGCTTTTAGAGGTTTTTGCGCGTTTAACCCGTGGTCAATAATTTTCAACCAACGTTTGTGCATCTTCAAATCGTAGGCGACCCTCGGTTGTCATGTAATCGCGAGGATTCAATTACGTACCTTGAATATAATATCAATAGAAAATCAATTTATTGTCATTCAATGCGAATATTGTAATTGGGTGGAATCACTCGCGAACCAACTACGTACTTCCATCGAATCGATTTATATCCATTTGCTAATTAATTTATACAGCGTAGTATTGACCATTGTCGATCTTTATGGTCGAGCGGTCGATTTCCGATCGAATTTTCTGGTCTTTCGCATTTTAACCTTTATGGCATAACCTAATAAATTAGTTAACTCGTGAGTGATCAGTTCAGAGTAAAATAACCTTAAGTGTGTTGATCAAATAACAATTTCATATATTTCGAAATATGGCCAAATTTCGGGATATCACAACTCTTCTCATCGTACAAAAGTTTCATCCTCGAAATTTGAACCACTACAATCCTTCCTAAAAAAGGTGAAGGTGTTGACGTCTCATCGACTCTTCGCTTTCCCACGTGGCTCTCTCCATTCTGTGGTGTTGCTAGACCACTTTAACCAAAGGAATCGTCTTATTACGTAGCATTTGCTCTTTTCGATCGATTATCCGAATTAGTCTCTCCACGTACGACACTCTCTCGTCCACGTCTATTTACTCGAAATTCAGCATGTGGGTTGAATCAGGTTCATACTTCCTCAATATCGACATGTGGAAGACGTCATGCACTTAAGCAAGTCTCGATGGCAACGCAAGACGATACGCCAAAGTCCCAATTCACTCCAAAATTTCAAAGGGGCCAACGTACCTCGGGCTTAGTTTTCATTTCTTGCTAAAACATGAAGTACCTCTCATCGGTGACACTTTGAGGAATACATGTTCACCTACTTGGAACTCTAATGGTCTACGCCGCTTATCTGCATAGCTCTTTTGACAACTCTAGGTAGTCTTGAGCCATTTTTGAATGACTTTGACGACGTCGACTGATTGCTAAACCAAAAAAATAGCAAAAACAGAGATTCACTAAAACAAATCTCGAACTAATACAAGACAGACTGACCTATGTCTAGATCTAAGCAATTTTGACCTAACCAATCATGTCCAAAAATTTTGAAAAAAATACAAAGATGCACAACACTTGTATGAGCAACTTTCATGAATAATAGTTTTTCCAAAACTCAACACAAAAATAGCAAAAATAGAGATCGATATGAAACAGATTGACCAAAGCCTAGATCTAAGTAGATCTAACCTAGTTGAACACATCCAAAAATCATGAAAAAATTACAGAAGATGTACGATATGATTTGGAACAAAACTCATAAAGAAAATTTTCTCAAAAAATGATCATGAAAGTCGGCACAAAAATAACAAAGTTAGAAGGCACAAAAATGATCGATATGAAACAGATTGACCGAAGCCTAGATCTAAGTAGATCTAACCTAGTTGAACACATCCAAAAAATCATGAAAAAATTACAGAAGATGGACGATATGATTTGGAACAAAACTCATAAAGAAAATTTTCTCAAAAAATGATCATGAAAGTCGGCACAAAAATAACAAAGTTAGAAGGCGGAACCGGATCATAACCGAAGAAAAAAAAAACCTAAACTACTGCAGAATCATTAATCTTTGGAGGTGTTTTTGGAGGGCCAAACGATGGTAGTTTTGGAAAATCGTCATCATTCAAATCATCAACAACTCATTGCGACATATTGTTTAATCTTGAATCCTAGCCCCGATCGAAGCTCAGGATGTCTACTATATATATATATATTGAGCTGTTTGGGTAGGGTTTTGGAGGGAGAAATGAGAGAGAGAGGCTGAGGAGAGAGAAAAAATTCGTGCAAATGAAGCCCCTTCGTTTGAACATAGAAGAGATTTCACTTATACTCCCACATTAAGCAATTTTGGCCGTCGGTTTGACCCTACGACCAAAATCTCGATCCAACGGTCAAAAATCCATTTCGAAGGCTCCATTATGACCTCGAGGTGTCGGGTAATTGATTTAGTGGGTTTGATTTGCAAAAAAATCCAGCCAAAATTGAGAATTGCATCAAAATGTCTAATTATGGGTTAATTTGCAATTTGATGAAATTCAATGACCAATTTATAAATGTTTGGGAAATTGAAGGTGTAGAAGTGAAATTGGGAGTGAGAGGATTCCAAAACCGATGGCCGGAGGCCAAGAATCGGCCGGAAAGGGCCTGAGCCGACCAATCCTACCGACGGCTGGTCAGACTTGCCGGACCGGTTCGGTCCGGTTCGGCCAAATTTTGACCAATTCTTGACCGATTTGGTCAAATTCCTGGTGTTTTGTCCACTTGGGACCCTTGTGGGTCAAAAATTTATGCAATTTGACCTCTAAAGGACCTAATTGAAAAGGAATTTTATCCTTTTTTATGAAGAAATAGATCAATTAAGATACAATTAAGCTAATCAAACCTTATGAACGTGATCTAGGGGTCTTTATTGACCTAATTGAATGATGATCGTGGAAAAAAATGAGTCGAAACCATGGGTGCTTTGAATTGGGCCTAAAGGGCTAAAATGGTAAAAAAATGAGAAAATTTGCAATTCAATGGGCAAAATTGCAAATTAATTAAAATTAAACTCAATTAGTGTCACAATTGCCCTATCTAATGAGCTACGCATAGGTAAGATCACTTACCACATTCAAATTGACCCTAAATTAAAGTGCTCGAGCTTAGGTCAAAAATGCATCTAGGCCTAATATTAAAATTGGATCTAGATTTATGAAATTAAACCATAGCCATGAATGGGTCAATTCGAATTTTATTAATTGAAGCTTAATTGCTTGACTTTCTAATGCTTGGGAGGATAAAATTCTTCAAATTGATGAGTTCTTGTGTGAATTTCACAAAACAATCTCGAATTTGGACTTATCTTAAGAAAATGAGTGAGAAATAATAGTCCATTCGCAAGTTATGAAGGATCGATTTTGGTCCCCTAATTATGGCTTAAAACGGCAATTTGTATTTTAACTCAGTAAATCGCGAAATTAAATGCTCAAACAAATTTCAGATAATCCCTAAACCAAATGTCAAAGAAAGAACTACACCAAATTATGACTAGAATAAAATTAATTTCATTTTTGGTCGATTTAAAACCTAAAACTGAAAAATTCAAAAATTAAGGTTCTTAATCGAATTTTGTGAAATTTTTTACACAAAAGTCAAATTGGCATTAAAAGAAATATATTTGTGCATTTTTATTTTTTATTTTTTTGGGTCAAATGTTTGACCAAAAGTCAACCATTTAGTTGACTTTTCCTAAAATGTTGATTTTTTGATCAAATTTTTGAATTTTCAAGAAATTGATTTGAAAAAAGTGAAATAAAAGCTAAGCGGAATTTTTTTTGGGCAAAAAGTCAATTTTTGACCTAGGGTTGACTTTTGGTCAAAGGGTTGACCAAAAAGTCAACCTAAAAGTCAACGGATTGACTTTTCGGGTTTTTCTTGAAAACAAGCTAAAAACTGCTTAAAAACGACAATGCAAAATAAAGAAATGAAAAACGACATTTTTTTTTTGTCGAGAGATACGGTTCCGTCTCGATTAGAAACCTAAATCTCGATTTTTTACGTTTTAATGATATGTCAACTAAAAATCAAGTGTCAACAATGCCAAACAAGCAATAGGTTTTGCATTGCCACTGCCACCACCCCATTATCGTTGGAAAGGGCCTAGGTTGCTAGGCCCTAGCCAGTGGCCATCGACCCTGGCAAACTGTAGGTAAGGGCCTGCAAGCCCTTGCCCAAAACTGGTGCGAGGGCTAGTTGGCCCTCCCGCAGAGGCAACCCTCACCTAGAGGGGCCAAGGGCTCCCAAAACTACGTGCTACTTTTTTTTTTTTTTTTGGTTTTATCCAATTTAATTTAATTAATATTTATATTAAAATTCAAGTTTGTAGGCACAAGCTAGCCACATTAGTGCCACGTGAATTTCCAACAAGCTACATATATCGGTTTTATTTTTAAAATAATGCCACGTCGGGTTTCTAACTAGCCTCGTCAGACTTCGCAATTAAGTATCCAATTTTTATTTTTTTTATAGTGATACTTAAATGTACCTTTTTGAAAATTTTGGCACTTAAATGTCTACCCATACTAAGTTTTGACACTTGTGATGTACTATTGCTTGAAAAAGCCAAAGAGGAGTCACGCTCGGAGAGGAAGGGTTTCTTTTCATTCACTATGTCCAAGTCTCACCATGTTTGGATATGCCAATTTCCATTTTAGGGTTTCATAGATTCTCGATCCAGTTCTTCAGTTCTTAATTCCTAGTCCATTTCGATTCGATTCCTGCTTCGGGAATCAAACTGCATAATACATGTTTAAAACAATATGGAATTAGGAATTGGACCGAGTCATCCAAAACTTGGAATTAGAACGGTTCTCCCTAGTTCTCCAATTCTCTCTTCTACCATTAAATTATGCTCACTCCTAATTTCAACATACATTGCCATTTTCTATTATGTGCATTCATTCTAGACTTAGCATCATCATAACTCTTTGGATCATTTACTAAATTAATCCCGTTAGTGGTCCAAAGACTTTTCTTATTCTTTCTATTGTTAAATACTATACATACTTCGCCAACTAAATTTGCTTTATAAGTTCATGCGGCAAATTCCTCTTGAGTGATTAGATGCTTAAAAAACTCTTGAATTCTAACATTAGAAATCAAGTTCTAAACAGCAATAAACTAATAGATAAGAGCTAAAAGACAAGATAACTACTAGATAATTTAAAACTGTCTGAAAATAAATTGAACTAACCAATAACTTTTTTTTTTTGAGGAATTTGAAATATCTTGACAGCTAATTATAGGGAAAATTACCAAAAAAATAATAATCCTAGCCAATTTTGTCCTATACCTTTAAGAGAATTTGAAGTGTTCAGCATTAAGATAATTAACAAAACTACAATATGGTCGACAATAGATCTATCAAATTGGTAGATCAGGTTAGGTTGAAAAATTATTTGACCCAAAGTGACCTATTTAATTTTCTTTTTACTAATTTCCATACATTATTACAACAATTCTATAGTTAATCCAATATAGAAAAACTCGTACTTAAAATAAGATGAGAACATGGAGTGAGTGAGCGCGAGATCAAGTAAAAGACAAGAAAGTAAAGAGAGGGGGATATTATTAGTGCCAAAACTTGTGTATGGTGCTCACTTTGGTGCCAAAAGTTTCAATCAAATCACTTAAGTGCCAAAACTTTTGAAAAACGATCATTTCAATGTAAACGCTATTTGGTTTGGCCGGAAATCCGACGTGGCACTTTTTTTATTAATTTTTGAAGTTGATGTGACTCGCCGGAGAGTACAGTCAACATAATTTTTGAAGCTGATGTGCTTCTTCTTCGAAAACCCAGCAACCAGCAAAGCCGGAGAAGCCGCACGCCTCCGCCGTTCACCGCCGCCGCACGCCGTCGTCGCTCCGCCCTGGCCGCGCGTCCTCCGCCTTCCTCTCTCCCCTCCTGCTGCTGTTCGAACAGCTTCTTCTTCCTCTTGCTGGTGCTTTTCAAACCCAGAAATTGCATAGGAGAAGCTGGAGCAGCCATGGCCGTCCGCCCGCCCGCTCGTCGCTGGCCGCACCTCCGCCCGCTCGCCGTCGCAGCCTCCGCGAGCTGCTTCGCCCCTCCCATCCCTGCTTCGTCCGCGCGCCGGCAGCCATCGTCCGTCATCCCGAGCTGCCGGAGCTCGTCCCCGCCGCCGTGAGCCGCCGTTGACCTCCCCACCGGCCCGTCCAAGCCCTCGCCGGTTTCCTCCGCCTATTCCGACGCCAGATCCACCCTTCTCGGCCCCAAATCAGCAGCTGGAAAATGGGTATGGCAGCCCATGTTTGGCCCGTTTTGGCCGTCTTCCCGAGCCCGGATGCTCGGCCTGCCTTGAGGAAAGTCGATCCTCGCGTCATCCTCGTCGTTTTGGTCCGCTCGGCTCGCTAATCCGGTGAGTTTAGCTCACTAAATCTTGATTAGAGGGTTAATGATGCTTTATGTGTGTTTAGTTTATGTTAAGTGTTATTAGGTGGTTAGTTTAATTTATTTAGGTGTAGATTATATTAATATGCTTGATTAACTTAAAATGGGTTTAAGTTAAGGCTAAATGAATGTTTATTTTAATATAAAACCTTGAT